>OW388291.1:29953770-30621261 GCA_936450465.1 Gibbula magus | reverse complement strand
TCAAACTATAGAGATATAGATTTCTCCTAAAACAGACCACAGGCTATAGACGTATGTGTTGCAATCAGCTAAACTACAAGACACTTGCTTGTCCCGTTATAGCTGATTTGCTCATGTTATGCATATCCAATGTGAAGACTTTGTATTTGTTGTCTATGTTTTTGATAAACCTTAAAGGGGCAGTAGCACGTTTTTTCGGTGACATAAGTCGATGAAATGTATTTGAAAAATAATGTCACCAATAGTAAAACATCCTCCCCTCTTGGGAAAATCAATTTTAAAAATGGGTGTACATTGTTCCGTAAAGCCATTGGTATCGTTTTTGTCATTCGAAATAATAAAATGTGTTCACGATAAAATGGCCGCCATGTAATCTTTGCCTTAAACGCAACATCGTTTTAACAAGGGCGGAAATTTGGTTTGTGTAAAAAGATGGTTTACCCTCTTAAGTAAATATAAATAACATAAACTATCATTATAAATGGGAAATTTGAAAAAATAAAGTTTGCAAAAGAAAGTGCTACTGCCCCTTTAAAATGACCTATCTGTCATTAGAATTTGAACCAAACATCACAAAGATGTTATTACGTGTATTGATGCACTGTTAACTTTTTAGAAGTATACCGTAGGTCATTCAGGTAATAAAATGAAACAGTTCACAATGCGTTGGTGGACTTTGAGAATTCATTATTTTGTTGTTGCATACTAGATGAGATACAGCTGTCACTTTATGATACCTTACACAGAAATTAAAGTTGCATGTGTTAAAGTGTAAAAGGATGTTCTTTAATACAATATATCAAACTTTATAACGAAGTTACTTCTTGATAGCTATGTAGCTTTGGTTATATTAGGACATTTTATTGTATCGCATTCTACAAATGGAGTATTCACGCCCTAATAGCAGAATTTATAGCTGTCAACACCGTTTACAGAGTTAATGGTAACAGAATGTGTTCAAATACTTTCACGTTGGTAATGGATACTTTGAACCTATGTTCGTCGTACATTTCCTTTCACAAATACACGGTAATGAAATTGTTTTCTATTCACAAACACATTATGATGAAACACTTTTCTATTCACAAACACAAAGTGATGATTTGCTTAGAATCGGAGTTGATCTTCTCATGGTTTCTAAAGGGAGTAACAAAGGTGATAATACTAGACGATACATATAACTGACAACTAAATCAGCACAATGGCGTAACATCAATACATTGAATAAATTTGCCAATTGAACCTGAACTGGTTGTTCTATTGGTTGAATTCCTGAGAGCCTGCTCCACACTATATAAGAATTCTCGGATTGATAATTGATACTCGGTTTAACGTTATACTTTCAATTGATGGTCGTGGTCCTTAGTCTTCTGGATGACCTCTATCCCGTCCAATCTGACTCGACCAGGTGTCCTTTTCATGGTTCTCAGCTACCTTGCATTATTCAGCATCGTTGGCAAAACGGTTTGTTTATTTTGCTAAAACTCTATTGGTTGGACAGAGTGGAACACATGTATTGGCTTGAAAAACCGAACGGCACATCTCTATGATATTGAATCAAATATTGCCAACGAAAAGCGAAATGGAGACAGTTCCACTATCAAACCTGTAAGTAAATGATCTACTAAAAACTACGATGTACCCCCTGTAACAGGTATGACCCTGCAATGAGGGCGAAGTCGTCGAACAATTTTCCAATTGAATTTCGGTCTAAACTGAATCTGTTGTATGACATTTGACAACATTTTCTATCTAGCTATAAACTACAAAACTGACGTCTTGACCTCTTTAACATTAACTACGTATTTTAGTTCAAGTGATCATTAACCATTTTGTCATTGAAACATACGTGCTAGTATAATATTGCTTATTATTGACATGTGTTTGGAACTAAACGACATGATCCTGCAATGTCAATGCCATGTGCCAGCTGTGTTAAGTCATTTACCAGGCAAAGCAGAAAATACATAAATTGATATAATATGGACTTATCTGTTCAAATGTGATATAAGAAAATTTCTACAGGATAAAATAAAGACTGGTGTTCGTTTGATTCTATAACTTATATACCAAACTTACTTCATCAGATATAAGTTGTTTTATCTATTTCTGAACATACAACATATATTTGCATTTGATAGATAATATTACCAAAATAACAACAGACAATGCAACATTTAGAGATGATAATGAAGTAATATAATATTATTTGCACGAACAGTCGGAATATTCTGTATTTCTTCTCGTCTACTGTCAGCATAATTATTTGATATACAAAATTATGCTGATCAGAAGCTATGAACCATTATCTGTTCATATTTCTAAGAAATCATCGTTTTTAAATCTTCTAAACTAGACTAGAAAGGAGAGTCAAAAATGACTTATTGGCTTGTTTAATGACGTCCTACGGTAGACAACAACTTTAAGTCAAAGAAGTTATTTATGTCGGTAAGATCATTAATCAATTAAAATTCTACATTTTATGAATTTTTAAGTTCATTTCCAAACAATTTGAAAAATCGATTTCAACGTACTTAAACAGATATAAAAACAAACAAAAATACTCTGATGTATGATATTGTAGGTACCTCTTTACAAAGTATGCCCAAATGATAAGCAATCCAAATCAACCATAAGCATTTCGATGTTTACACTGCTGAAGATGTGGTGACGTTTTTTTTGCGGTTGAGTGTATATTCAATTTATAACACGTCCTTTTTCTAAAAAGGATAACTACAACAACAACATCATCTACCAAAGGAACAGTGAGCTTGAATCAGTTATGAATAAACAAGTCCATTTGTGTCATAATGTTCAGGTTATAGCTATTATCACGAGAGTGGGAAACTGAGCAGAACCATTTGTGTCTTCAGCAACAGAGTTAAACTTCATGCCTCATAATTCACTTTAACAGTTTTTACAGCTCGTTTGAGGGATCATAAGTCCATAATTCGAAAGATCTCCATTTTGTTTCTGTCTATCTGTCTGTCTGTCTCTCTACCTTTGCTTGTAATACTCATTTGCCCTTTCCTGTATATTATATTGCTATTGAAGACATGACCCGAGAGAGGTTCTGTCGTAAGGTGTGGTGCTTTCGAAAGTAATGGTTCGTTTTAATGTTATGGGGCCGTTATGTAATTGTCACACAAGGATATAAGACAGAAATAGACTTTTGAGAAATACATGAATAAAACGTAGTTATGTGCAAGGAGAAATGTATTTGAATGTCAAAATCGTGATGAGTTTATGCAATTTAAACCAGTCACTTTGTTCAAGCACAATCATATTCACAAATTAAATTTTCAGTAATAGTCAGTAAACACCATTAAGACTATTCACATTACGCCTGTGACATCATTCTGCGCCATTTTATACAACACAGATCATTAACATATTAAAGCTAGAAATAATCTTTTTTTAACGTTTGTAAGTAAATGTGTTGAGTAATCAATAGTTTCAGTGTAATTTAAGTTCGTTAACACAACGATGAACGCTGGATCCATTATTTCTAAGGAATTGAAATTCCTGGGAAGTTATCCTGTACATCTTGTAAACAACCTCTCATCAGCTATTGGGGGGTTATAGCAAACAGACGGCTGGTTCTGACCTTCTTCGACAATTCTTGTTAAGCTTTTCATGAGTATGTTTGTTAACAAGAATTAAGGGCATACATGGACTTTGCATAATATCGTCATCAAGGTCTTTTATGCTTGTAGAAAATAGGAAACTTGATACAATTTGGAAATTATTTACACAATGGAGATAAACACTTATTCAAGAAACTTGTGTTATATTCAATGCAATAAAGTTAATAATTCTCTTCAAACAGAGTTTACTCCCTTCATATGTTCGACCGTAGACTCTGTTCTGCTAGGGTTAAATTCTCGGCTAGTAATAATTGCATTGAGAGTTAGTTATGTGATCAGCGACGCCGTTTAAAGGAGATACTTGCCAATGACACGTCATAATGCTATATCTGGAAACAGAAATGTAGGATAAACGTTTTCTTGTTAAATTTGTTTCCTCAGAGCATGCTATTTGAATTTGTGAAAAAATTGAACATTCATATAAATAAGTTGATGAATATATAGGACCAAATCAGAGAGAAAAAACGTTACAGTCAAGGCTATATGGTATTTATTTTTTTCTGCTAAAGAAGTTTCTACCACGTCGTTTCGACTTATGACAATTCTGAATAAATTTACTTCACATTAAAGTGGCAGTAGCACATTTTTTGCAAATTTTCCATTTATAACGATAGTTTATGTCATTTATATTTTCTTTAGAGGGTAAAACATCTTATAACACAAACCAATTATCCGTATTGGTAATAACGTGTTGCGTATAAAGAAAATATGATGGCATTCTTTCACATTTATCATATTTTTGAATGAACATGTCTAATGTCACTAATACAAACTTCATTAACTGATGATAAAACTGATCTGTATTTTATTTCGGCCATGATCTGCATGTTTATGTTTTCTAAGATGGTTTCAACGAAGGGGAGCATTCACTATAGTTCTGAAATCGTTGGCCAGGTAGTAAATAAGCTTCTATTTGGTCAAATGACAAGGGCATCTGAGAATCAATCAATCTTTTTTTCGCACTGAAGCGGCTTCTCTGCTTTTAAAATCATCTTGCCAAGAATGATAAATGAACAACCAAAGTTTATGCAAGTTCTTTTGTTATGACAATGTCTCTCATTTCAAAGCGAACACTAAGTAGACAGGTCTCAGTTTTAAAGATGGCACATTAGCCATAGGTGGACCAAACAGATTTTCGAGAGAGATATTTTCCAATTTACAGCGCATAAAGGTGCTTTCAGCACTTCATTGAAACAGTCATGTGACAGATTTTCTCATTTTAATGGAAAATGTCTGTAAAATGAACTACTAGATACAACGTTTTTGCAATTTGATCTTTGAAAACGACACTGAAGTATATTTGACATGAAAGGAGACTTTGTGTTATGATATGAACTCATTAGTGGTAAAAGCATACTGCCTCACTTTAGGTTTCATGTTTCCTCTGCTGTTTTAAATTCTGCCCCTAAACCAAAGTTGTCAAACTATTACATGCAATTAAGGTATTATTACAATATTTAACCAGCTGCCTATTTAGACTGTAACTCTTAACCCGATTGCGTGTAACATTTGGAATGTTATATCTGAAAATGTTGGATAAATGCTGAAACATGACATTGAGAATTCCTATTGGAGTAAAATGCCTTATAAATAACATTAGAAACAGTTTTGACTCGGAACAAATGCCGTGACGTCAATGGCTTTACCCGAGTACCATCTTGAACTGAATGGCAAATCTGTGCCACAAACGTACATTTTGATGTCCGTTTCCAATGGATCTCTCGAGCTAAAATAACTCCTTAAAGAAAGAAAATTAATGTAAATTTTGTATGTTCATTTAGTGTAAATAAAAAGATAAATGTGTTTTCTGACATGCTTGTGTCAGTGTAAAACTGTTATGATTAAGTATAAAGTGTGAGCAATTTGACGTTGATGCTGCAGAGAAGACAACACATGTTGTTTGTATACAAATCTACAGCTGTTTTCAAAATAAGATAGCTTGGTTATTCTATTCTCATTTAAGACAAAGTTGAATCCCAAAAATCCTGCTAAAATGTGCTCTTTTCATAACTCAAATGATGGTTAAAAAGGTTATTTGAAAACATTTTGATAGGTATTAGCTGATAAAATATCAATGCATTTTGAGGCAAATTTAAGCAAACGGGCTAGTATCTGTATGTGATTATATATATTATTTACGTTAAATTAGCAATACTTGGTCCATTAATTGTCCTATCAATTGTCAATCAGATTATTTCGTCGGCCAACTTAGTTTCTATTGATACATTGTACATGTATGGAACAACATGTACCAAATACTATTTATAGACACTTTATTTCTATAATCTTGTTATTATGATTGAAAACCCTCATTTTTCATCTTTGAGACATTTTTTTCATAATAGCATTTGACAAGTGTCAATGTGATAATTACATATATTAAAACTTGGTCACAAGCATGAATAAATAACACCCATCAAGAAAACTAATCAAACGAACAACTGTTGAATTTTTTTTTTATTTTATCATGTTTTTCAATATTGCTTTCTGTTTGACATTTGCTTGTATGTTTGATATCAGTCGAATTCGAAATTAAAATTGAGTTTGCTTGAAGTGACGAGCCACATCTGGAGAAGATATATGTTATCAGAAGTAAATCAGTTATGTTTATGCTGGCAATGAACCTTTAGAATTTGAGTACAAACATCCTTTTCAAATGTGTATACATATTAAGTCATATGATTTCTGAACTAGTTGTTTTAAAATATACCTGTAAGTACTTGGCAATTCATTAAACCAGTAGATGGTCAATTATTTCTTAGTTACACATATCAAGAATAATAATTAAATGTAGAAATTAATTGAATTAAAATATTTCAAACACCCATATAGTAGAAAACAAAAACTATATGAAGGCGAAGACGGTAATCGATTATTGCAATCATATATTCAATATTTTTACATTAAACAGTAATACAAATAAGCACTTGCATGTGTAAAATCAATCATTGAATTCAAATATATCAAATACCAATCTCAAAATAAACAAAATTCAGAAACAAACTATGAAGAGTGAGGCTTAATCTGTTTTTGCGATCACATATTCAATTACCGTGATTCCTAAGTTCTACGGAACTAGAGAAATGCTGATTAATATCTTTCAATATTGCAAGAAGAAAACGGTTTGCATAACACTTCAAGTATCACCTTCATCCATCAAATATCTCTGGAGGTCAGAATATTAGCGAGAAATATCGAACATTTCAGAAACCATGGATAATTTATTGTGTTTACCTTGTGCTCCACATTTTGTTATATTTTGCAAGGTAAATCAGTTTTTTACCTGGTTCAGGTATTCGCCTTAACAAATCTGAAATGGGGAAGATTGACAATGGAATTATTCGTATTGATCATCAACATTTACATGTCAGTTAAGTGAACCATTAAATTGCAAGTTCTTGCAGTTAGGTCATTTGTAATCATTGACATCTATAGAGTGGATGGTAAAATCAGAAAATGAAATCTGAAGAGTGTCTTAAAGAATTGCATCTGATATTGTCTGAACATTGACTTTTAAATTCAATTTAATGGCCTACTGAGGTAACAGAACCTTCTTCATTTGCCAAAGCCCCACTGTCGGTTCATACTGTCACTTGGCAGCAATGGTTCAATTTGATGAGAACGGTTTTAGATTCGATTGGTTTTTGCATTATATAAAGTTTTTCTTAAATGAAGTTCAAGTAACCTTTGTGAACTAGAAACAAGCTTATGTGTATGTTATTGGGACTTTATTGTGAAACCAAGGGCTTATTGTCCCGGTTTACCAATTTCTTCCCTGAAAGAACCGTCTTGAACTTTTCACACTTCTTTGAGTATGCTCTTGATGGTGCTGATGGCTTTCTAGTACGACTGTATTGTTCAGGGAAATGGTAAAGGCAATGTCAAGTAATTATGGCTGACGTCACTAAAAGAAGTTACATGGGATACACATACACCTTGATACATTATGATATATTATGAAAGTTTGATGTCGATGCTGTGATACATGTAGTATCGACATTAAAGGGGCAGTAGCAGGTTTTTTACTTTTGGTGACATTATTTTTCAAATACATTTCACCAACTTATTTCAGCGAAAAAACGTGCTACTGTCCCTTTAAGGTGTGCCGGTTTATATTTGAATACAACTCGTCATGTCTTTTACCGAGTGCCAAAGGAACATATTTATATCCCCATTACAGAAAACTTCAAAACCACTGCTTACAACTAACATCTTTATCCTTTCCTGAACAAATTATCAGTGCAAATTCTCAATCGTGATTGACACATGACTGTTTCGATATTGAGCTTTTACCATTACGAACCATTTAGAGGACTACAAAAAGCCAACTCGTTTAAATTATAACAATATCTACCACATCTACCAATATGAAATTCTTGATAAAAGACAAGTCAATATGATTTGATTTTACCCTTACAAACTTCCATCTGTACTTTGAAGTTGCTCAGATCTTACATAGTCTTACAGTTGAGTAGGTCTTAAAGACGCTTAGCACTGGCGCTCGTCGAAACTGTAGTTACATGACACGTTAATAGCTACGCTCGCAGTTGGTGTGCATTAAGAGACTTTTGTAGCTTAACACTGATAACATATACTGCAGACATGTAATCATGTCTCTCAAGACATAAAGGTTTACATAACAAGCCAAGGATAAAGTGACGCACAACTAGAAATAATGTGCTACTATTATGTTTCAAGAACAGTAAGTATTGATTGGGAACGAATTAATTCGTGTAAGCCAATTTTACCTGGAATTCATTCTGTATAAGTCATCTGTATTAGAGTAATAGTCTTCTCACCATGTCACTAGTTGCTTGAGCATGCATTCGGTATGGATCACTTCAACATTTCACTACGCCAGTACCATTATAGTCCTATTTACGCTGAGCTGCGACCTTTCTGTCTCCTTGTTTCTCGTTAGAGACGTTCAGACTTCAATAAAAATAGGTGTGAGTGTACATGTTACTGATCCATGTACTTTCCTTAAACGATTAACTTGTTCCTGTATATTTCCCTTACAATCTATTGTCGATTTTTTTCTTAATCATTCATATCAGTCTTATTCCTAGACAATGGCACTTTCATCGGTATAATCATGAAAAGTGTAAGCATAACAGGAGTTAACATACCACATATATAAAAAGAAAAACATAAATTTGTGATATTATTTCACTATTTCATTATAAGAACCTTATTCATTTGGTAATGAAAAAATGATCAGAGTTTCAACTGACTTCGTGGTTTAATGGTTAGGTCGTTCGGCCAGAAAGCAACAGGACACGGGTTCGATCCCAGGTTCCTTATATGTTCATTTATAATCTGACATTTTATAAAGTATCATCACTTAGAATTTGGAAATTTAGAAAATTGACTACATTGTTTCTCAGTTGTTAAAAAGTGTAGGTATATTAGAAAAGTGTAGGTATATCAGAAAAAGGATAGGTATATCAGAAAAAGTATAGCTATATCAGCTAATACACCTACACTTGTAACAAAAGAAACCATAGCACCGAGTGGAGTATAACACACCATAAACATGAGTTTGGAAGATACTTGACTGTTGACAGGTGGGAGTATTGTCAGTACCTGTACTACTTAATTTCATTCCCAATTGATAACAGACATATTTAAAGGTTGATTCATTCCAACAATACAAATTTTCCGTTCTTACCAGTTAAACTTTAATATCCCTTTTTCCAGTGTTTTGTGTTCAGGTGAAGATTTATTTCAGGAATGTGACATCTTCGTCCAAATTATTTGATATTCTTAGGATTGCAGTGTATCTACAAAATTCGGTCCGAATAGTATAACATTATTACAGACTCCTTTCTGTAGGTTGATTTTGTTACAGAAGTAAATATCTTGATCAACCAAATTTTAGAGGAACTTTTAATGCGATAGTCCTGTTGCGCGTAATCATTAAAGGTACATCCATTGTGTTGTTTGGGGTAAAACGTTATAAACGCTGTTATTTTATCGAGAAGAACTGAGTATTGCCGAAAATTACCATTATCATGGTTATCGGTTTAGTATAGCGACAAAATAATGTTTAAAGTAGTGATTTCTGATCGAAAACCGGACAATACATCTCGATTGGCGCGCGTCAATCAGTCAAACGTTAGTTTTGAAACTCATTAACAACAAAGAGAAGGACACATTTGGATTAAAAATATTCAATAGGTTATATAATATCTGTATTACTATTTGGCGTGTAGATTCGGCGTCTACACATGTATAATGATGTCGCTGATGTATTTGGCGATTGGGGATGAATATGCAAGTTTGGTGAACTATTTAATTTGAACCGAAATCCAAAAGAATATTATGAAACTAAATGGATGTGTCTTTAATTTAATTGGAGACTTGCAAGAGTAATTCCTATCACTGTATTTTTCACATCATCTAAGGGCATTAAATCATTATGTTAGTTGGCTCAGATATTGCCTACTTACGTATCAGTTATGTTGACATTCTGCAAAAACTCTAATTTAAAGTCTTCAAAATGTCATTAGGTGTTAATGCTTTTGCATGAATGGGAATTTACCCGAAAAGGGAAATCATAAATAAGTTATCCATTTCACATTGGCATTCTCATCAATATATATGTAAAATTCATAATTTTATCATAAACAATGATAATAAACAATGACATTTTATGTAAGTTGACATAAACTAAAAATTAAGACCACCTACCTTGTCACTTATAAAACCTATTGGTTTATATTAGTAGGGCAGGAGATGCTTAATGTGTTCGTGAACACACTAATATCATGTCTGTAATACAATGATTTTTTTTTAATTTGTTGATTTTGCCGCTTTATGACTAATGGAATATGTAATGCAGATAGATGTATATACTGTGGCATTCAAGTTTCGAATATATGCTGTATTTCAAAAGAAATACAGCGACAACAATTATAGGTTTCAATGTGTAAGTATGTAATTGCTTTGTAAAAACACTGTTACTCAGGTGCTTATGCCGTAACAGATCCCTCAGCACACTAATACATTTCAAGTTTTTTATCACTTTAAATTCTCTCGAAGGAAGGGGTTACAGAACATCATTTGGTCCAAAAAAAATCGAAAATTTGATTGAGTGCCATTTTATACCACTTTAACGATCTCAGTGCAACAATCACTTAACGGATCAATGTCAACCTATTAATTCAGATTACTATTTTACATTCCATCAATTCCCTATGGTCGTTTTAGAAAACAAAATTCAATGTAATGGAATAAAACCTGATTCTTCATTTGACAAACACAAGTATTACCCAATATGAATGTTGCAAAGAAACTATTCACCGTTTAAATAATAATTTAAAAAAACATGTGTATAGTTTACACACTTGACCGTATACAAATATTTGTTTTCAAGGTATTTTTCATGACTTAAAACATAGAAAGAATTTGAAAAAGGAACCACAAGCAAAGAAACCAACATTCAAAAATACATTTTAAAGACATTAGTTATCTGTGATATGTAAGATTTATTGTAAATGTCTGCTCTTTGTCAAAGGCTTCAACAGCCCTTTCCACGAAATTGGAACATGGAGCCTTTGGAGAGGTAACATATGCACAGTATACACCGGATTCATGTTGTTATTTTTCATTTTACTGTCCCCAAAAAAACTCAAATTGTATATAAGGTCTGATATAAAAAAGAAAATAATTAACATAAATGAACATGAAATATGAAATATGTTCACTATTCAATATTGTCTGACTAATGTCTTCAATGGTATAAGTGACTGGTACCCTGAGAACTGGCCAGAATGCAGCTTTGTTTGAGTGCTTGCTTCATGGAATATCATTGTCATTCCCTTCATGTTTTCATTCAGTAAGGTACACTTTATACTGGATATTTCAATCACCACAACAACACTGTCATGGCAGTTTGGTCTACCAAAACGTGCTTTCTTGCGGTGAATTAATTAGTCCAATTTCGGAGATTGAGCTTGCTGTACAACTTACCACTAAAACTTTCACTTCCTATCATTTAAAGGGCTCCTTTGTTTTTAACCATAGCCATTTCACTGATCATATATCCATCAATATCATTTGAATTCATCGTGCATAGTACACTTTGGATTCTAAAATATAATATTTGGTATAACGATTACATATATTACGCTTATCTATAATTTATCCCACTCAGGTCCATTTTAGCTTTAACTCAAACTTAACAAAATGATAAAAAAAACAATTACAAAACATGAAATGTTAAACATTGACGATAATGCTACGCAGACAAAGAAAATTCTCACGTTGATCTCAATGTGCAACTACAAAATCGACCATTAGTCTATTATTACCAGAACTTGTAGTTATAAAGCTTCCTATAGTTTTCTCGAGTGCTATTTGCTTCAAAGAGTTGTTCCTACCATGTTTCACAATAGCAATCACAAATTCATTGTACTTGTACTTTAAGACTAACCTTGTTTACGAAAAAAAGACAATTAACAAATGGCGTGTACCATTCAGCAAGAAATAACCTTATAGTTTTTATTGTTTTTACATATATGCGTTGGTTAATGATAAGAATGGGTTTGTGACATAATAGCAAACTCTATATCATCTATAAAAAATAAAGCCATGGAAAAGAAATCGAAACTACATCATTTTGTGCATCATGTCTCATAGATAAAATAAAGCATACATGTTCAATTTCATAGCTACATCGATATCATTACCGACATCTCAATTCATTATACATGTACGAATATTTCTGCTTATTTTTTTAGAAACAATATAATGACAATTTCTTCAGATATGATCAAAATAAAATCGTTAATCTGTTTTATACTTTTAAAGCATTGACAAAATTGAAACTGATAACAATTGGTAATTAGTCAGATGAATTGAAAATTTCGACCTCATGAAAGGATACTGATACAGTAAACATTAAATGTGCATCCATTTTGTTTCATAAAATTGTATTTGGCTTTCATACGTTCCAACTCACCACATGTGATGTCTACAATACAAATAAATTCACTCAGCTTGCATATTTTTCCCCAATCTCCAAATATATCATAATTACTAGTTTCCAATCAAAATTGAGTAACATCATAATTCATGTGCAGAAATCCAAACTGCACGTCCAATTTACATGCACAATAGTTATGTGACCTATTAAACATTATCAATTCAAAATTATCTTTTTGTCTGTTATAAATAAGATTCCAAAATTACGTTTGACTCATTGGCGCGCTCCACACGCTGTGCAGTGTCCGGTTTTCGATCAGAAATCATTACTTTCACCTTCATATCGTCAATATGTTAAGTCTACTATCATCAAAATGGTAGTTTTCGGCAACAGTCGGTATTTCTCGATGAAGTAACACCATTTATAACGTTTGCAATATGTGATCCCCAAAAACACAATGGATGTACCTTTAAAGATCAGGTATTGTAGTAGGATACACATACGCTGGTGGTGCAGGATGACAATCTAGTTGAATGAAACGATGCAAGTAATCACATAACATAAGACATGTCACCGATGGCAACTGTAATCTATCACATATCTATTAGTGTATTCTACATAGCATTCAACGTCTTTAATTAGCTGTTTTATGTCCAACAAGATAAGTTAAGGTCCACATAATATGCAATAGTATTTATGACAGGACCCTTACTGTTGTTTTTATTAAATTCAGTTTTTGTTCTAAAGCAAAGGCAATGGTGGTGTTTTAATTGTGTTGGTGCATTTGAGAAAGTTCCTGCTTAAGCTGTAGTTCGCTGATGAAGTAGAAAGTTATGATAGTATTCAGTTATCAAACCAATAATCGAGTTGGGCAAGCCATTATTATTAAAGCATAACCTGAACGTTGTTCCGGTAAATTTAACAAAATTAAAATATGTTAATAATAGTTGCTTAAAAGTAGGGTACATAATAAATAGAAATTGCCTATTAGTTGTCATGGCCTTTCGCTCCCTGATACACATTGACAGCAAGATTGGTTTCGTGGTGACAAATGGTCTGAATGTCCTATAAAGAAACTAATAGAAGTTCGTTCACACTAGACATGTGTATTGCACGGATTATATAGAGTAAAAGGTGAATAACCGCGATCACCTACTATGAAACAGGATAGATGAATTAGTGATTGTCCTCAATTTCCTCATGTCAGATTGGAGATGTTTTGAGTAGTAAAATGAATGAATGTACTGAAAACATCTGTTAAGTCGGGATTGGTTTTTGTGTTAATCAGAAACTTTACCTCCTCTATTATATGCAAATTTTAATAATATTTAGATACATAGATTATATATTGTAAACGTTATACCAATATATAAAACAATCTGCCATTCGGTTACAAATTATCTGATTCAATAGATAAACTTCATATCTAATCATGTATCAATCGGACTAAACAGTCTGTGAACTTTCAAAAGGAATGTAAAATGATCACATTATCCTTGTTGTATGTTACAAATGTAATTGCTAGGTGAAAGCGTTCTTCTGCCAACTCTCTTTGGTCAATCGGTGTCAGTGTAAAGGAATTGGAACAAGAATGTCCCAAATATATGATAAATAATCACGGTTATAATCGGAATATTTGTTGTCTAACGTTGTGTGAATCCCAGGCAATACATCTGAAGACAAATAGTATTCTTCAATTTGTATTAGAAATTATGATCTTGCCAATGTTTAGGAAAGGATCAATTGGAAACTCTTTAAAATTGTTTCTCTCAGATATTTTTAAATGTATTTTCCTCAAACTTTATACTACTCAGTAA
Source organism: Gibbula magus (assembly GCA_936450465.1). NCBI lineage: Eukaryota > Metazoa > Mollusca > Gastropoda > Trochida > Trochidae > Gibbula > Gibbula magus. Next base: position 30,606,868 of record OW388291.1, on the reverse strand, counting down.
CACTTTTGAGTGTAAATGTTTAAAATTGCACATTTGGTAGTGCCAAATGACATGATAAATTTCACATTTCTTTTTCAATACCGGTTTAAATATAATGGACATAAATACTCTCAAATTAATTACATTTTGAGGATCATCAACGATAATATCAAGAAATGCTTACACAAGCAACAAAGTCTTATATTGTGTTGCAAAGTATTTAATAGTTCAATGTTTGTATAGGTTAGATGTCGAACACCTTATTCAAGATATGCTCATGATAGCTTGTTGCAAGTTATTACTTATAGAATACTGAAATTAATGTTTCCACGATTCAAGTACCATTGTGATGGAGGTACGACCATTGTGACGTCACAGCTGCACACTATCTTGACGTCATACTTGGTATACAGTGGTACTACATTTGTTTGTAATATTACCCTATCAATAGTACATTGATGTATCTTTCTCGGAAGAGTAATAAAAAAACAAATTGTATACACCATGTACAATATACAGTTTCATCTATACAAGAAAAGATACTGAACTCCATTAGAATGATAAGTAAAGCGACAAACAGATATCCGTATTTTACTAATCATTTGACCTCATGGATAAACGAGTGAACTAACGCCTACCTTTTGGCACCGAGAGGTCTGAAATTCCATCTAACAAATATTTCAGATTGGCACATGTTGTGTAAACTGTGTTTCAAAGATAACACGACTTTGCCTCTCATGTTTTACTACCAGTGTTAAATAAGAAATATAGTCGCAAGGGACGATAACATGATTCAGCCCACCATGGATTATTTCTAGTCTTTGGAAGCAATAGTCTTAACATTATGAAATCAAAAAGAAAGTAGAAACAATTACAGTGAGTGTGTGAGGCCTTAAAGAGCAACAGTAGGTTTGTTTGGAGTCAACAACGCAGGAGAAACGTTTATAGTGCAATGTACATTTTGCAGAAAAAGTTGTGATATTTTTCTTTTGCAATTTTGCAAAAAGATTAAATATGACAATGTGTACACTATCCAGACTTGTACAGCGTTGGACTCCTCAGTGTGAGACGTAGATGTGTAGGACTCATGCGATTTTGAGTGTTCAGACAGCAAGATGGTTCCACTATGGTGTTAAACTTAAAACCCAGGGCCTAGATTTTCGAAAATATAGGCCCTGAGTGTTAACATAGTTTTGCATCAGTCAGATCACTTGAACTGCTCGAAGGGAAATGGACTCACATGACTTAACCGAACCATGTAAATTCGTTTTAGAACTCGTTTTATAGATTCATGAGAGTTATTTAGACATTTTCACTTTTCGTGAGAGCACCTTATTTCAGGAAGAACAACGCGCTACAGTGCCTTTAATTGCTCGGTGATGAGGCAACAATGTATTGATTTTAAAGAAAAAGATCTTAACTATTCTCTTTATAACTGTTCTTTGTATAAAATGTATGAAATGTTTTATAGAAAACCACAGTTACTGAGTAGACCAACGTGAAAACTCATCGCCAACCGTCCATCTGGTTCAAGGTCTTCAGGGGCTAAAAGATAAGAGGATTTCCTTGACATAAGATGGCAGTGAAGTCAGTATAATCGGAAATGAGGAGAGAATTTTGGGAACTAATTACATGTTTGTTATGTCATATAAATGATGGTAAATATCTTATCACCACATCGAAGGTCCGAGAATAGATGTAAATCTGTTGAAGGACCCAGTCTTGTACGTAGGAAGTCATATGGAAATATTGTTTTACTTTCATCGACGTTATTCTTTGTGTCAATGTGATTTATGTAACATCATTTATTGGATTAGGATACTGAAGTAGCTTTGGAGCAGGGTATTGGTGTGTTAAATATAGGAATGCATTCTCTTCCAGCAGAGGTTACTCCCTTCAGATGTCCGATCCTAACCGCTGTTGTTTTACGCTTGAAATCGGGGGGACAAAAAGGGAGTGTCCTGATTGGTTGAAATTGAATCTTGTTGTGCAATCAGCGACGCCTTTGTAAAGTGACATTTGCTAATGACACGTCATAATGATGAAGGCCAACGTTTTCTCGTTTAATGTGTTTTCCTCGGAATATGCCATTTGATTTTGTGAACACTTTTGATCATAACCATGCTTATAAATAAAGAAGACCAAATCAGAGACAAATACCCAAAATAGTTCATTTGGGTTAATTACATATTCGAAGGACATATGCTAATGAACAAGACCCTCAAGAGTAAAATGCCTAGATCTTTGAAATCACTCGGTCGACGTGGCCACTGAAGGATGATTTTGCAATTGTTAAGAAGCAGGGATAGAGTATGAAATTCCAGGGGATGTTGATTCTGCTCTCGATTTCAAGCGAAAAAGAACAGAGGTTATGATCGGAAATCTGAAGGGAGTCACTTCTGTGGGAAGAGAATGATAGGAATGGGGAACGTGAAGGTTATCCGCCATATTGATTCGTGAAAAACGCTACATGTTTACTTACTTTACATCTTCTTGATAATACACTGTATGAAGATTTATAGATTATCAGAAATTAACAAATAATGTATCATTAGACTGATCAACAATGTCATTTTCAACCTTAGAAAATCTCAACAAAGCCTTTACACTGATAAATGAGCTTCACTTCTCACTGTATTTGTTTAATTGATGTGCGCTTATCTTATCAAATTGTCAAATATAAATCATCAAAATATCACCCCCAGTAATATGTTTCAAATGGATTTGGATAATTATCATGTGTTGATAATATAATGAATGAGTAAACAGAAATGTCCCAATGAATTCTGTTTCCACACAAAAATAACTCGATAGAACCTTCTGTATTAGTATTAATCCGATGATAATGTCTCTCATTTAGAGTATTTGCAGCAAATGCATTACAACATGTATAAATCTCCCTGTCACTGTCTGCCAATTCAAATCGCGATTACACACCAAACATGAACATATTTTAATGTTAGATCATGACTCAAAGTCATCGTCATGATCGAAAACCGGACAGTGGACCTTGGCTTGCTGCAGCCATTAAGTCAAACGTACTTTTGGAAACTTTAATAAAGTAGATAGAAAGACAGATTTGCTTCTATAGCGTTTAATAGGTCTTATAACGAGTGCATACGTGAGATGCTACTACACATGTATAAGGCCGTCCCTTGGTTTTCATTGAAGCTGATATATTTGATATATTAAGCATTTGGGGGTGGATATGAACGTCGAGTAAGAAGATATATATAACCTAAAACCAGCACCTTATGTAATATGGTACATTTTAGAACCAAATAATTATCATGCAATACTGATCATGCATATTTAAGCTTCAATGAAGATATCAATTTTACCAATGAAAATCGATGAAATAACACCGGTAATTGACCAACTCCGTTAAGTGTCCAATATAGTTCGCTTTCTTTAGGGATTGATAAAATCAGTAAACATATCAATAATAATAGAAATTCATAATTCCCCATAGTCCACTCAAACAAGCATGTTCAAGTGCTACATGAAAGGAGAAATTTAAATTATATGTTAAACTTGAGACAAAATAGGTCAATAACAAGACTAAAAAACTATGATAAATGATGATGAACAAATTGGACACTAAACTACTTAGACAGATTCTAACCACGTGACTCTAGTAATGTGTGAGAATGTCCACGTTAACACCATCTGTCATCTTCCCTAAATGCTTGATTAAATATTGATGAAAAGAGCATTTCCTGTATTTGATGAGTCCTTCCATTCCCTAACATTGTTATTATCTTCAAAATACATTTGAAATAATTTGATTTCTTATTTAAAGTATATATTAGTAGTTTTTCTAAAGAAAAAGCGCTATATACAAGTATACACAATCGCTATGTTATTTTTTTTTTTTTTCGCTAATAACGTTTTTATTCGTTGGATGACCCAACATTTCAAAGTTGTAGATAAAAGACACAATAAAGTTTGTATTTTACCGAAATCAACAAATTCTTAAATGAATTGTCTTGTATTGTTGTATCTAAAGCGACACTTATGACGTCACTAGTGACGTCAGAGTCCTCTCACTCTCGCTCCCTCTATCCCAGCACTAATATACTACTCACATTGTCATTTATCCACAGACAAAATACAAATACAAAAATAATCAATCGTTGTACGTTTTGTTCTAGATACGAATATCAATAGTTTGAACTATACATTTAGTAAAGGGGTATTCTGTATGATGATACATTTCCATGTTAACAGATGAATTAGATAAAATGGCAGCTACATAAAAGTGATAACTGCCAATATTACGAGTTTATTCGTCATTTATATATGTTGTATATTCAAAACAAAAGCAACTAACTCATTGTTAGCTTGTAGACCCACGACATGTGGTTACCTTTACTTGTACAAAAAGTTATCTTCCGGTTACATAAAACGGAACGCAAAATTCGTTAATATTAAAAGTCTACTTGCGACATGGAATAGGGAATGCAAAATATAAGAGAATACAGGTCCAAAACACTATATTAAGCCATTTATAGTTTTAGGTTGAACTGATTTATAAGATAAATTTCAGTGTAGTGCTTACTGTCTTCTGACGCCATCCAAAACTAAAAGAAGAATAGTAGACACAGGATAATCTGACTTAGAAAAGAACATATTAATATTCGTCAGAACTTGTTTATAAATAGATGTTTGAATAAATAGATATTTGAATATTCCTCTTAAAAAGTTAACGGAAATGCGGTCCAAAATTTGCAAAGCTCATTAAACGTAACAGTTATATTCTATAGATATGAAGGCCCATCAACCGTGAATAACGTTATACATTCACATTGTCATAGCCTGACAACTACTTCTAATTGTATCAACTGATGTTTTCAACTCGATGTTTCATGGTGACCATAATCAGACATTATGTTTTAAGATTTACTTTACACAGAATTGTTTATCAAATCTGTCGAGATTATAACAAGCCACTTCAAGATCTAGATAATATACTTTCCAGAAAATACTTTATTTTCAAAATATGCCTTGTTGGTATTACATGTGAATAATTAAAGAACATAATTCCAGATGATTTCTTCAAAACATCATCCATTATTTTTAGAGCATATGTGTATTTAAACCTGAATATGTACCATATGTAAAGCAAAATGTACTAATTCAAAAACCAAATGTAGTAGCTGTTAAAATTATTCATTCAATCTCGAAGCTTTTTGGGGGAAAGTATTTCAACAAGAATGTGAACTTGCTGATTTAAAAATGCATAGTGGTTTTTTTTATTTGGTAAAAAAAATTAAACACCACAAATGTCAAACACCAACTGCAGATCCAACATGAAGCAAACCAACTAAAAAGGGAGATAACCGCAAAAGACCATAAGGTTCACGTGTAGGATGTTGCCTCAGGGGTTACAAAATAAGTTGTGTTGATAGTATATGAAAGAAAAGAGAAAATCAATGTCAGTGTACAACAGTGGTATAATGTTACAGGATTGTTTTTGGTATTAAGTCTTTAATAGATTTTAACATTATTGGATATAGGAAAATAACTTACTAGTAATTCACTTTGCCGAAAGAATACAATATGAAACAAACTTAAGGAGTGGTAATCATTGATTCACATGCATACGTTGCTGTTACATGCTGTTGGATGAGTTTCTGTTTGCACCAGCAAATAAAGAGTTCAAATCATCTGCTGTGTTTATTTTGTCAAAACCTTATTGATCTCTTCACAAAATGTCAAATCATAATGACGAAAAGAGTTGGTTACAAAAAAAGAATATTTCCATATCTTATGTCAAGTAATCCAATATGTCTGTACTGTCCAGGTCATTGCGCCAGCGGTCACCCAAATGGTTGACTATCTTATTGACCTTTCGTTACATTGAAAACAATATGCTATCATGATTTCCCACAAGAACAAAATGACAATGAAAATTAACACAATGAACTTTTTGCAGATAGTCTAAGACGATCGTGTGGTGGTATTTTATTGACACAATATTACACACCTACAAAATGTATGGGAGATTTGATTGGTAGTTATGGATTTGAAGAAAACAAGTCCGTAATGTGATAGATAACATTCATATCGCTTCTGTTGATCTTTTTCCTTTTAAATTCAATCATACCTGCAGAGTTTACAAGAGGACATATAAACTCAAAAGAAACTATAGATGCAACAAGGTAGTGTATTTTATGAATACGACGGAATCTTAGTTATTAATCTTAGTAATTGAACTGAATTTGTAATATTGGAAACATTATCTGTTCATGTTACTAAACAAACATGCCTGTTAAAAAAATTTTTTTTTAAATCTGCTTAACAAGAATAAACAGGAAAGTTAAATGGGTTTTACTTGTTTATTACGTCTTACAGCATCAACTAATTAGAGTCAAAGATTGTACACAATCTTCAAACTCACGTTATACTTATTTGCTAAACAGTGTGTCCAAACCAAACTATTTAAGCAACCCGGGTGTGTTTGAACAATAAACTATCATACTCTCCTGAATGAAATTGTGTATGTCTCTTTATATGAGTTATCCTCATCACAGACATTAAAAGTCAAAGGACATCAACGGACTTTAAACACATAATAATGTTGCCAAACGATTTAACACGCATCTATCTGCTGGATTTATAGAGGTACGGCAATTTTCTTGACAAACAACACAATTTACATTACAAAAACAACTTTCAGAGAAAGTATGGTTTGTATCAATTCCCAAAATGCTGAAATATTTTAATTTCATCTATCAAACGGAACTGTCACATTCATGTTATTGTATGTTGCATTACATTTTGTATTTATATACTATATACTTTGTATTTTGTTATTTATTTCTGTTTATAGAATAATTGTTTTCGCTCTTGTTCTACCAACGTGGTTTTCTGGAGAATAAATGTCACAAGACAGTATTTACTATTGGATTGAAATATGGATTCACACACTCCGTATTATATTCCTCTGAAAACATGTACAAATTTCCGGTGATGAGTTTTAGGTGAGCAAATATTACATACAATGAGTATTGACACAGGATCTATTTATGACCAGGTATGGCATTTGCCTCTCATAGTGCAGTTTGTTATTTACTTCGCCATACAGGGTTTCCAATGATGACTTAAGAAAAATATGTTTTCTTTTATAGCTCATTTTCAGTCCTCAAATTATTCTAACTGAACTGTTGTCTGCTTCTTCAGTAAGTGTTCGCTGCTCAGATAAGTTTATAATACAGACCAGCTTGACAAGTCTTATCTAATTGGTGACTGCGAGAATGAGCAGTCGTGCAGGATATAAGAAAATATTTAGGTTGAAATACGTTTATCTTCTGACATTTAAAGATAATCCCTAAGACATATTTGAATGTTTACAATTTATTCCAAAACATCTGCATTTTAGAACGAATAAATATGTTTGCAGCTCAGTCTAATCCAGGTTGAAAGACACCAATATTTAAAAAACACATTTATATCTTATGAATATTCAAGATCAATGAGTTGTGTTTTACATTTCGCAACTGTTTTTCGACGGGAGGCGAATATCGATATCAATCACGTTAAAGGGGCAGTGGCACTTTTTTTTGCAAATTTTATTTTTTCCAATTTCCCATTTATAAAGTTCGTGTCATTTATATTGACTTAAGAGGGTAAAAATTCTTATTATACAAACCAATTATCCGTAGTGATAATATCGGTGTTGCGTATACAGCCAACATTTTATTGTGAACACATATTATTATTTTGAATGACAAAAAACGACTCCCGTGGCTATACAGAACCACGTACATTGATTTTTTAACTAGATTTTCCGAAGAGAGGAGGGTGTTATACCATTGGTGACATAATTTTTTAAATACATATCATCAACTTATTTGAGCGAAAAAACGTGCTACTGCCCCTCTAAAATGTCCTTGAAATCTTATGAATAGTTTCAAAGTAGAAGGTTTATAGAAGACGTACATAAACAAGGAGATAAAACATGGAACTCCAGCTGAAGGCCTGATGAGGAACATAAGGTAACAGTACTCTTTAAAGAACAGACAAATTCTGAAAAAAACAAGCAGAAGAATAGGCATAAGAGAGGAAAATATTTTCAACGTAGTATGAAGAGTAAGAAAACATACACCTTGTAAAAACTACATGTAGTTGTTTATTCTTGTTCAAATGTGTCTAACAAGGTGAAGTATTAATGAGTTAAATAGATGAAATCGGGGGTGGAGGAGGTTGTATTTAGATATGATGCAAGCAAATAGTCAATAAAGTTGCTGAAACGAATGTGGTGTGTTTCGCCAGTAGGGAAATCACATGACATATTCAATCAGGCCCACTCAATGTTCGGCTACGCCCGAACCATCCTCTTGGAAAATCGTTGCATGTTAAAAAAAACTTCCGAATGTTCATCTTCGTGTCTCAAGTTTTCCCTTCGTGAGACATTCGAAATGCCATCTTGTGACTTCTTGTCATTATCGCCAGATTAAGTTCCCTGTTTTATTCTCCCTGGTTACATACATCGTCTACAAATGATTACTTTACAATTATTCATCAGATTTCAAGGACATGTTAACATACAGCTGTAGGTGTTTATCAGTATATAGCCGCCTATCAGTCAGTATTTGTTCAGACAGCAATCATTGTACTTAGTGAAGACAACACTATGTACATATACGTTAATCATATTGATATCAGCAGTCGTTAATGGGAAACATTAGGTATATTTACATATATGTAGCTAATCTGATCGCTATCTAAAACACAATGGATGACTTGAATGGCAATGGAGTTTGTAAAGTTTGGTCAATATACATTGCTGAATCAGTAGTTGTTTTCTGTAAGCAGAATCCATAACCTGGTGTAGTATTGGTGCTAATTTCATAAGATGTGTTGTAGAATTGTTTTGGTTTTTGTAAAGTAACATGTCAAGCTCATTGGCACCTCTAAGTGTATTTATCATGATACTATTTTCTGAACTTTCAGTCTCCCAAACTTTCAATGTCCCATTGTTTGTTCAAGGTTTGTTAATCATCAATGAAATACTTTTCCATTTTGAAACCCTATTAGCACAATTAAACGTTTTAATGTTAATATTTAATGATATACCTAGATCCAAGTATGACATAATGAATACATTTGTTTTCAATGATTTTATGTTCAGTTTCTATAACTATATATGTATATTTTACAGTAATGAATTATTCACTGTCAATATTTGTTGTCCTATATAAAGTAGATGATGTCGTGTGTGGCTTGTTACCAGAACTACAATGAAACACGCTATGCATGACAGTGGTTTTGCCCGCAGTGTGTTTTGCTGCAACTTTTCCTTGCTATTTGAGTCGTTGATTTTGTAAGTCTCAAAGGACCGTACATGTTTCAAGTAATTGCAGAAACATTAGTTGCAATGTATGTTGTTTTTTTCTTAACTGCCTACATATGTTTATTGTTCTTTAGTTCTTCTTGTTGTAATGGTATTCATCTTACGGTATTGCCATGTGATGTAGTTGGCTATGTCATCTTGTTCATCAACGGAGTAACGTTTCTTATAGAATATGTTTTACTTCACTGAGTATAGAAATGCTGTAATAATTAAACCTTCAATGTGATTATAAGGAAACGATGATAGTTCTAAATAGAATTCAAATGAAACAGGCGACATTAAAAACATAGCACCATAATGTTATGACAACAGAAAGGTGATGTTGAGGTCATGGTTGCCGAATGGACAGGCTTTGTGTACAGTCGGAGATAATATCTGTTGTCTAACTCTGAGTGTGTGGGTTCGAAATTCGCAAGGGACTCGATCCGAAAAAGAACATGAAATGTACTATTGAAGATGATGTGATCTAAAGCATAAAAGTCTTTCTTTTGAAGATGGTTTTGTAATGCTTTAGACATACGACATACGGTACGTACTTGAATTGGTTCTGTTATTATGAATTTAGCACGTTTCAACCGGCTTGGTGAAATCAGACTGGAGTAAATATTTGATTGGAATTCAAAACTGTCTTTCGTTAGCAATTTAAAATAAATAGATTTGATATATGACCTATTTGAACCCACGTTCAAACAAGTCCATACATTCCATTGTCCATTGAATTATCATGCCATTTCAATTAATTACACTAAAATATACCTTTTGGTTAAATAACGTTTGAAAACTTCGATGGCATACATAAAAGTATTGTTTTAGGAAAAGCATGCCCATATCATAATGTTTTAAGTAGGTTGCATTAAACAAAACACATTTTTATTTTATCTAATTATATGAATTAATATTTGTTATGAGCGATACTTAAAATAGGATGTCATGGCATCAGCTTTTTAACAAATCTGCAAAATACAAAATATTTGAAGAGTTTCCCTGAACCAAACATGGTGGTGTTCATTTCAAACTACATATTAATTTTAGATATTGATTTTGCGAGAGCTGATAAATGTGGAATGCAAATATCATTGCTTAATGGATTTTTTTTATTTAATGGCTTGTAGAAAGAAATGTGAGGAAGGTGGAGAGGTTAGATCAATAGGAAGAATATGATTGAATGTGAACAGCAGTGATGACAGCAAGACATGAAGATGAAATCCAGAAAACGCACGAGGAGTATATAGTATATATCGTTTGTATTCCAGCAGAAAGAGACAAAAAATTTACTTATTTTTAGAACATGTTAGGTCTGACCCTACCTGTAGCTATCGCAATTTAGTAGATTTCTGATTAAATTAGATACACTGCTTCACTAAATTAAAAGATCTCAACAAAAGCACTCTACATTTAACACATTGTTCATCTAAGGCATATAGTTTAGGATATATGTTCATGAGCATTATTGTGTTACATGTCATGAAATACTAGAGAACAATAAACTTCATATAGACAATTTATATAAAACAAATTTTAAATGCAACTAATGTTTCTCTACTTGCTTGAAGCATTTACGGTCCACACATATAGCAAAGAAAAGTTGCAGCAAAACACACTCTGCGCAAAACCACTGTCATGCATAATCTTTTCATAAATCACCCTTGGGACTTGCACTACTTCATCAAACACATTAGTTCTAGTAAAAAGCCACGAACAACATCAGCTGCATTATATTGGACAAAACATTTATGTTGAACATTCACTAAACTACCATAAGTTTGCTTTACAAGTCATATAAACTGGACAAAACATCATTGATAACAGAAGTCTTCATTATGTCAAATTTAAATTTTGTCAACATAAAGTTATCAACATTAAAAACTTTCATTATCTACTAAGGATTTCAAAATGGAAAAGGATTTGTCCTCTTGTTAAAGGGGCAGTAGCACGTCTTTTCGGTAAAGTCGTGGTAATCGTTTCAAAATGAGTATATATATTCAAAATAAATTCAAAATAATAAAATGTGTTTACATTAAAATGGCCACCATGCAATTTTTGCTTTATACGCAACATAGTAATTACCACTACGGATAATTGGTTTGTGTAATAAGATGTTTACCCTCTAACGTAAATTTAAAAAACACAAACTATCATTATAATTGGGAAATTTGAAAAAGATTTAAAAAAAGGTGCTTCCGCTATTTTAAGGTTAGGAATATGACCATGATTTAATCTGCCATTGTTCTATTATAACCATTTGCGAGTATTCCATTGATGAGGAGAAAACCTTGAACAAACTGTGGGGCATTTGAGACAGAAAAACAATATTATGATATGGACATCAATGGATGCCCCTGTAACTGAGATTGACATGTTCGTTGACCCAATCAATACAATTCTACACTAGAACTTATGAAATCAGTATCAATTATACACAAGATTATTGTTTCTGCTTGGGAAACCACTACTGGTTCCGCCATTTTTCTTTACATATTGAACGAATCCAATTGTCCCCAAGCCGTCCATTAAATAGTGAGATCACATCAGCATGTGAATAGATCTAATGTTTCTCATGATTGGTTTGTTATATTACTATCGTCAAATAGATGGATAGTGTCTGTACATATATTGCTTTCTGAACAAATACCTTGAAGGTAAAAAGTTGTGACCTTTGTTAATGAGTAGATTAGATGGCAATTACAATTTATTTTAAATTACCTATTATAGGCATATTCAACAGAGTAAAAACATGTTACCCTTATAGGCTGATAAATGATTGTAGTGTGTCTAAAAGATCACGCTGATGCCTTCATCCCAACAGTACTCGCTGTTGTATTACCCTTTAGATACATTTTCTATTTATTATATGACCAAATCTTCGCATATTCACCGAAATCGACTGAATGAGCCTGTCGCCTCAGCAACAATGTGACGTCATTAACGTGTCATGACGTCGGAGCATTGTTTTATGACGTCAGGTCATTGTTATATCAGACACTAGTGACTGATAACACGTTCCATTGTTATTTTCACTAGTGATTGATAACACGGTTTATTTTCATTGATAGATCCCGGTATTTCACCTATAATCATATAATAAATGATTGTATTGTGTCTACAATATCACACTCATGCCTTCATCCCAACAGTACACGCTGTTGTATTACTCTTTAGATAAATTTGTTGTTCTGATTTGCCAATAGCCAATCCATACATGTACGATACTGTGTAGGCGGATTTGCTGGGGTGTACCAAATATACACACCATGAAGACAGGTCATGTGACAAGCTAAATAGGTTTTACGAATGAGCTTGACCTTCGATGCAATGCCGAAGTTTAACGGTCGACTCAGATTGTCCAAAGCAACATTTACTGTAACAAACAGCAGTAGGGATAATTCAATTGTTTGCGTCAATAAATTGATTCAATAAAACATGCATGTGTCTTCTTGTTATTCTGTGGTTGATTATAAACCTAAAATATATTGAGTCCATTGATATTGGTCGGTAAACTCCATGCCGCGTTTTTTTTCTTTTTAACAGTGTGCGGAGTTCTTATCACAATAGCTCAGTATATATAGCATGTGTATTGTGTCGCAAATTAGTGAAATTAGTAAAAAAATAATTTATCTCAAGGGTAATACATTATGTGCGTCAGAAAATTACGGAATATACAAGGGTCTTACAGTCCTGTACATCCTGTGAAAACAGCATGTAACTAATAATGGACATCATGGAACAGTAATAGGGTGTTACCTTTAACAAGGTTATTATGTTTACTCTGCCTTTTTATGAACCCACTTATTTGTGGCATGTTTATTTATTTAGTCCTTACCTTTGTTAACATTAGCACATTACATTTATATAAATGTCATCTGAAAATACTATTGTGGAATATTGCTAGTATAATAGTTTCACAGAAATATAAGGATTCACAAATAATATTGGACATCTAAGTGTCGTCTTTGCTAGTTGATGTTGGTTGGTTGATTAGTTGGTGAGCAAATAACTCACCTCGTTTCCACATTTGAAAAATATAATGCAAATTAAAACTGTGAGGGCGGGGGCGGGGGATGGGAAAGGCGACTCCGACAGAAACTCAACCAAAAACAATGTCTCAGGACTCTTCTGGAGCAGACATATATACAGTTGCTATGCATTATGTGAGAGCTGAATGAACCCCATAATGTTGACACTGTATGCAAACTTTTTTCCGCTAAAGCAAACACTGTTAGGTATGTACCCATTTATGTTTATGTTTTGCTGTGTGATTCAAAACTGACAAACTCTTCCATGGCTTTAATCATTAATGGAATGCCCGTCAGCACTTATCCGTTTTATAGTTTTGTAAACATGTGTTGAACAAACAAACAGGTTAAACTAAGAAGGTTAACATTAAATAAAAATGTTTTTTCTATTGAACTAAAGTTACATGTATCTCTCAAAAATAAAAATAAGTGTTACCAAATTGCTAAATAATACTCCAGAATCAATAAATGAAGTTCTAAAACGAATGTACATGAGTAAAGCCATGCGAATCAATTTCCCATCGAGCGGCCGCTCGAAGGTAGTTCCAGCGATCTAGCAATACCTAACATTCAGGGTAGAGTTTTAAACATGGTGCAATGATGGAATGGTTAACAACATGGTGTTTGAAATCTCAAATTCGCATGGGACCTACAAATCGTCCTCTCACACTGAGTTCCACACCATTATCCCTTTATACGTCGTACCATTTTCTTCGAATACGGGTAACCGTTTTCTATGGATACGGCTTATCGGGTTGTGTAATGAGATGTTTTACCAATTAACGCACCAATATATTCTATAAACTTTAATATTAAATGGTAAATTTCAGAAAACGTGATATGCAATAAACGTGTTACAACGCCTTTACATACACACACAATGAATCAAAATGTCACAAGTTGAACAAGTTGTAATCGCATACACAGTCTGAATCAAAATTTAACTTTGAGAGAAAGTTCATCAGGTTTAAACATGTTCATGTGCTTATGTTTTTTTATCTACTTATTGTCTCATAAAGCACGCTGTCGGTCCCATTGGCCGCCTGTGTTTTATTGCCGTGGGTATCTTATATTTAGGTATAAAGAAACATGAAATAGCTGGACGTTAATAACTATTACGAAATATGAGTTCATGTTTACTGTGCTACCTGGCAAGTGTTCCAGTAAATCCATGAGCAAAATTGAGGATATATTCAAGGTGAAAATATCAATGGTATGTGTTTGTCAGAAAGGAAATTCTTACAACTTTAACTTTTCATATCCATTTTTCGTTTGTCGAATTGGTTTCATATCAATCAAGTAGAAAACAGCGCCGCCTTAGTGCGTTTGTCATAAATCAAAACTTGCATCTAATTTATCACGAACTTCAGCAAGCTTTACAGCAACATAGCAAATTAATTGGATGACCAAGATTTGATTGATTACAGGACAGTATTCAATGAAGTTCGGAGTGAAGGAGTGTGCATTCTAAATGAAAATACTTCAGGAAAAGGTCATATATCTAATTATTGAAATAAAGCTGTACATGAGTTATATGTAGACAAGAAACGTTTAGTTGGTTTAGTTGTTCATAGCTTTAATAGCTTGCATGTTAGATTCCAACACCTCTGTGTGATAACTATTAAATATATAAATGTATCATAATTTGTTATGTCCTTAAATTCCACCTGATGATGGAGTGAGTATATACTCCGAAACGTCGTGTATTTTCACATTAAAGAAGTTGTTATCCCGAAAATAGTTCTGTTCTTACACCAAAGATATTTTTATTATAGCTATTAAGAATAACTGTTTGTAGATTTGCAATCAAAATACCTGTAAACAATTTTTAAAATTTGAACTTAGCAATTTAAAACCTTCTAACCTCTAACTCTGAGGTTTGGGTCTTACATTTTACCTTTAACAGTAAACAGTAAAAAATGTTATCATGAAATAACTCCAAAACATTATACAAAATCTCTTACAGGTTTTTAAATATGTAACACAAGTGTCATAACTGAACTCTTTGTTCACATTTGAAAGGTTCACAAACTATAACATGATGCGAAACAGATCTTATGACCTGCAAATTCATTAACGTTGACAATTTATCATTATCGTTTTGAAATTAAGTCCCTGACGAACAGAAAGGGACAAAGCCGCCTGTTTTCACGCAATCGATTTGTACAATCCACCACCAGTGAAAGAAACACAATGCACATGTAGAGATACGAGTGCAATTTACACACTTTATCAATTGCAAATAGTAATATGAGCTTGATGCTTTGTATTTTAGATTTTATGGTCGGTTGCCTAAATCAATCATGGTATATTTAATTGCGTGAGTTCTGGTTGGAGCTGTATCATGTGATAAAGGTTTATATATATATATAAGTACCCATGGTAATACACATAATTTTTTATTCTATATAATCGACAGTTTGAATTATGACATGTTGCGAGGCGTTGTTAGACGCTACTTCATTACTTTCTCGCCGTTTTGGATGCTTTGTCTTACGTGTGTGTGCAGTGTAAGCATTTGTTGCTGCTTTCGTGTCCCATATAGTGTTCGAATTTTGTTTTCTTTTCAAACGATTTATTAACTATTGTAGGCGTTTTTGTTTCACACAGACTTACAGTTTTGAAAGTTTTATGATTTGATTATTTTAGTTATATAATATATATAGTGATTATATGTTTTAGTATTTGAGATCTTTTTTTTTAAATTTGTTGAGCCTATCCATGGAAGGCCTGTAATGTACATTCATGTAGATCTGGCACTGTTCGAAAGATGTTTTATGAGATATAGTATCAATGTTTTGTTACATACCAACAAAATATGATCCTAAACCCTGGCTGCCATTTCCGTAAGTGTAGGCTTATAACGAAGTAAATGTCGCCAGGAAAATAGTTTATAATTGAAATCGTAGTGTTAGACTGGAGATAAACATAGTGCATCCGAGTGACAGACAGGTTATAGATAATGAATGCGAATACGGTTCAATTTGACCTTTACTCGCTATCAAACAAGTATAATGGCTCAGATTGTTATCTTTCAAATATCAACAATTAACAAATATCACATTATATTAACTTCATACTAATATCATACTAATTAAATTTTAATTAAAGCAAATAACCTTTCACAGAAACCATTCTCTATTAATCATCAAAGATTTAATAAAGACTTCCCAGCTTATGTTGTCAAGTGTATACTTCAAAATGCTTGAAACCGGAAGCAATGATCCCCATCAACTCTTCTGTCTGACGGAAGCAGTCTAGGTGGCGTTAACAGAACCATTAAGAGACAATCACACACTTCAGTATGTGATAAATTCATCTTCAGTTTAAAAGTGCGTTCACTAGAGCAGAAGTGCTACTATTCGTTATCTGCATAACATTTAAATGTATTATCATCTATTTATTCAGTACTTTTTTATTATTTTATTTTAATCAATAGGGCAGGAAATGTTTTTGTGGGCCCCCGAAACATTTTATATTTTCTGTAAGCACGGTACATGAGTTATACTTGAATTGCAATTGATGAGAAGTCAACTCGAGACAAAATGGTTTCATCCTTGCGCAACAAGTTGTATGTTTTACTGGGGATCTTGTAAAACAGCGAACGCAATACGTTGTATGTTTTGCTGGGGATCTTGTAAAACAGCGAACGCAATAAGCTTTCATGTGCTGGTCAATTGCAATGCAAATTATAATAAGTTCATATCACATTGACCGCCATTAAATGGACAAATTGAACAATTTCCATAACAAAATACAGAAAATAATAATTTGAGCATTAAAATCGGATAAAACAATCCCACAGAGAGATTTGTAGTTTGGGTGTAAAGTTGGTTAATTCATGAAAAAAAACAAATACAAAGACTTATCTGCTAAAGTTATTTTTCAATATATTATATCATGATATTGCTATTAAGTCACTCACTATCACAACTAGACGATCATGTTGTCAGGGGGAAATTTCACGGACAAAAAGGGAAAAAGGGCTCATGATAAAACAAGTTTGTGTATGCTTTATTGTCCTCATACAATACTCAGATATTTAGGATGAGCTTCAGAACATCAAACTATATTGTTGTTATTTGAATCCCGGAACATGAATTCATCTTTTCATCTCTTAACGACAATTTTCTAATGTTAATGAAGAACACTTTTAAAGCAAGTTTCATGTGTACGAAATCTAGGACGAGTACTTTGTCATCGATGTAAAAGTATCCACAGTATTCCTGATTGCTGTGGCGTAACGTTATACATGTACAAGTACTTGCTTGAACCCAATCACAATCAATTATTTGAGAAAATCCAAACCACCAGAAGGTTCCTAAATACGCAATTATTGTTATAATAAGCTGGTACACATAGTTGGAGAACTGTGAAGAATGTATTTACAGTGCCTAATACATGTTTATTGGCTTCCCGGAATATGTAAGATATTAATAAAATATATTATGATATAAACTACCAGGAAAAATAAAGTTTACACCTCTGTACGATTTTCATTTGCAAATATCTCAAGTTTTCGATTTCATACTAACATTGAATAGTGCAGGCGTTTAGACAGCACTCAAAGAATACTATTAACAAAACATATTTTGTTTGTGTGTGTGTTTTTTGATAATTAAATTCTAAATTTATTTTGGATAAAATACAACTGTTCATCGACATATACGATATATTATATGTGAAAATTGATAGATGTGCCTAATTCTGCACACATTTACAACAGTTTAAACATGGTCGGGATTATGTTGGTGTAAATTGGATTAGTATTCTGATAAGTAGTATTGTATCGTGCCAAAGTCAAATGCTTCTCTTTTCGTTTAAAATGTTGAATAAATTGCAACCAAATTAAGTGTGTACTTTGTTTTGTTTGGCAGTTTAAATTTAAAAGTAAAAGTGATTGTGGCAGTTTAAATTTAAAAAGTAAATGTGATTGTGGCAGTTTAAATTTAAAAAGTAAATGTGATTGGGGCAGTTTAAATTTAAAAAGTAAATGTGATTGTGGCTGATTCCAGTTTTGCAATGAAATCAGTAATTAAGTTGAACATATAGTCGTGTTATTCGCCACAAATATACGTTTAACATTATTTTTAAGTGCCAAATTTTTCTCTATCCATCTATCTTTTAATCAACCAGATATTTGGTCCATGAAGACATAATCGAATAATGAATAATTACTTAGTTTATGTAGCGTTTATTTTCCAACTATGAGGCGCTGAACAGGTGACTGAAAGTTTCATATCATAAGCTTGTTGAAACAGGCATGTCATACAATATAACTAAATCATGGAGTAGAATTAACACCATTTCCCTGTAGTGAAAAACACGTTTAAACTTATTCAACCATTGAATATGTACATTGTTTTGGTAACCTTGAACCCTGGTACACTGGTTTATATATATATATCAATTGTTGTATAGGATTGGTGACGTATTTATGGCTGAAATAAGATCAGTATGCGCAGATGAATTAACAGGAAATTAAAAGTGGATATAATATGATACGTGTTGTCGTGGCCAGGCAGTGACAAACCAATTCCTCTTAATTCTAATTGATTTATTTTATGTGAGGGCACATACATATGGGCAATATCCAATGAATGTAACCAGAATACAGAGGCCGAAACACGAATCAACGATACAACTTGTATTAATGGGAATGTCGAATTAGTTCTCTGTTGTATCTCCAGTTACTTACAATGGAATGGTATGTTTTCAAATGTTCTAGTTCCAATTATAGAGCCTCCTTTGGAAGAGACACACACGAAATATTTAGAATTTTTGGAACTTGGATGGGAAGCTTCAAGCACTATCCAAGTAGTGGCATGTACATAATTTACCAAATGCCATAGACCAGAAAGTTTCAAAGTTCGCAGACTCCCTCATGTGCAGTTTCCAGATCAATCAAATGCTTTAGCGTTTCCATTCATATATCTATGAAATACTCGATTCATCTTGGAGAGTTCGGAAAGAGCCAGCCCTGTGTGTTTTGTTCTGAGTTACAATAAAGTGATACAAGCAGGAATGTTGTAAAACCAATGTGTTACTCCTCCACAGAAAGCCAATAATTACAAATAATAGAAAAAATATCGGTATCATCTGTGGTGGAGTTATCGTGGCAACGCGTATGGATAAATGTCTTACTCGGTCACTGTTACTGTTTAACGACATGGACGAAAAGGCAATAATTAAGCGTTATTTTCAAACAACATAATTCAAACTATCAAAGAACACAATTATTATGAAAGCATTCGATTTCCATAGAAACATAAATTAAATGTTATACAATTCAGCGTAAAATCTTGATACTATCATGATATGTTTCCTCATTTCAAATCACCCAGCATTCAAATTGACAGTTTCGCACTGATTTACCCGTCCACCCCCTCAGCAGACAGGCCCTGCAAAGGATGAAGGCTTTTTTATGCTTTCCCTGAGTTCTTTGTCGTTGTTAAGCAACTGAAACACAATTAACTTATTAAAACTCTCTGTCATATTTCTATTTATGTGTTACATGAGATTAATTAAATATAAGATCACAGATATATAATATCTTAAAAGTGGCTTTTAAAATCAATTTTATTTTCTGTACAAGTGAAATCAAGTATTTGCTGTGTGCGAGTTTCAAATACTGTTAATGAATGAATATTCATTTTACATACAGTGTAAATGTAAATGTATGTTGTGTGTTCTGATTATGTCAATTATCCTCTGAAAGATCCATCACAAGTACCATGATATGACTGTTCGGTGTTGTTGTAAATATAAAAATAGTCCAACAGATTGCTTGACTCATTTTCAATAAAACATATTCAATATCTTCCTTACTTCTGGTATCGAATCGAAGGCTTACTACTTCTCCTGTCCAACGCCCACATTGTGTCCATGGTGTCAGAACATTTGGACATTCCTAAAAAGCAAGAGGCCCATTTACACGACTTGCTTGATACATACACAAATATTCAAGAACATATTCAATACATACTTTATTTCTTGACCGTAAACAAAGCCTAATTTCTCATTTGGTCAAGGTCCACATCACTCCTATTGTGTAAAACAAAACATCGTGGAATTTCTCGACAGCTAAAGACATGCCTACACAGCGTATTTGCAAGAACAACGTTCCATGGAATCTTGCAATAAAATACATGATGATATGATACAAATTAAAAAAAGATCTTTGTAAAAGGAGTAGAGCTGCAGTGAAAAATATAACTCATACTTCAAACTTAGTGAGGCGAAAGGTATGTGACAGACATTGCAGTGTCACTCAGTGTATAACACTGATAATGTTTTAATGTCGTCTAGGCATCTTCATTTTGACCAAATGTTACCGAAAACATATTATTGATCTTGAATTGATAAACATTCACAATAGAGAGATTTTAAAAATTCATTTTCTGTTTTTTATCGATTTATTTCAATTGAATTATTTTCTCGCCGCATTTACCGTGAAATTGCGCAACTATTAGGGAAGTTGTTTTCGTCAATCAACACAACAGTGTGACTCTCTAGCCTTTCCATGTATCGCGTTTTTGAATGTTTTATGCAGATAATATGAATAAAATTAATTTTTAAAAATTATTGTTTTTTGCCGAATGTCTATCTCATCAGTCTCTACATATGGAAATGTCTATAAAATGAAAAGCAATATGCCATGATTGATGTTATAAGAATTTATAAGAATAGAAACGAAATTATGTCGCAATTTGGGAAACATAAAGGCATTACTGATTCATTGACATTTGTTTAAGTGATTGTGTTGCTTCGTTTCCCTTCAATCAACTGCGCCATTTTGTAATAATTCAAAGGAGGTGACATTGTTAGAAATACTCTAAACTGATCTGAACTAAATGGTTATTGAACACTCCGTTCATTAATTTATAGACAGTGCAATAAATACTGAAGCGAAAGAAGAAGACTTTTGTCAACGTTGTTTTACGGGCAAACTAATTAGCAGATACAGAGTGTGACTATTTTTAATTCTATCAACGGCTATCCATCACTTTACATGCATTTACAAAGTTTGTCTCATATACAAATAGCTGCATTAACCTTTGAAGGATATTAATTGTCGTGTAAGCAGGATCCTTTAAGTTAAGTCAATATCAACAACTTATCTTTTCATAAAATCACACCAAAGACTCACAATTGTATTTGCTTATACAGTGTATTTAAATATTATAATAATACTACAATCCCTACTAATTTCTTAACTCATAGCAACCATAATGAAACAACTGATTAGTTGTTTTCAGATAAGGACATGTTATATTTATTAACTATCTAAATGGCAAGTATTTCTAATTATAGCAGATCCTTATTTTGGTCTTTTCTTAAATATTTCACAATGACGTCAATGTGCCCTGCAAAAAACTTGAAATATACTTGAAACAGCAAGATAACTGAATTGACATTCTATAACTTTAATAGTTTGTCTGTGTCATCACCAAGCTATCAATACTTAAATAAACAAGATGGCAATATTCCCAAATTCCTGACTTCATGAAAAATGCATACTTCAATTTAAATCATTTCACTTGAAGCGCTAAACACATGAGAATGAAATCGCTGAACATATAGGCTATTCAGTTGGTGTGACGCAAATAGCTTGTTATATAGAAGAAAGTTATATTGATTATGTAGGTGGAAGCAGACAAACTCGATCAACATAATGAATTGGTTCGTTCTCCATGAAAACATGCCTGAAATACATTTGTATATATGTACTTCTATAGATGCGTCATTGTTCATTGTTCATAGATTTGTTCTGCTATTTTGGTCAACTTATGTCAGTTTGTTTTAAGTAAAAGGACATTTTCAAAATAAAATTATGACTATAGCTTCAATCATCATTGGGGGCGGGATAGCGCAGTGGTTAGCGCGTTCGGCTTCGGATCAAAAGGTCCGGGATTCGAGTCCCGCCAGGGGCACGGACAATTTGTCTGCATAATTGTTCTACACCCAGTAAGGTTGGGTGCAATGCTACCCTGAATTTCAGAGTAGTACCACCCATGGTTCGGGCTTTCTCCCTGCCGTAATACTAGTAGCCGCGATATAAGTGAAATACTCTTGAAAGTGGCGTTAAACCCCAACTCACCTCACCTCACCTCATTGGAAATATTTACAGAGTTCGAATACGTTCAACTATCAATTGTGTCTGTTGCCTATAACATTCTAAGTACACGATGATGTTTCATCATTCAATTGCTAACATATGAGAACTAATGGAATATCAATGGAATCCAAGTTTCGTGAGCCCGCCTTACGTTATGTTTAAATAAGCGTTGTTGATGCTAATTTTAAAGATGGGGAGGGGGGTTTGAAGTGTTCGTGTTTTATTTTAGTGTATTTTAGTGAGTAAATGAATACACAAATTTGATAATTCAATATTAATTTAACCCATGTGTTTCTGTTCTGGGAAAGTATACTAAAATAGCCGGTATGGTTTATCAGTTAATTGATTGAACCTCCGAGATAGCTCTATTAGAAACAGAATGATTGTTGCAAATTCGTATTTTGTGCTTGTGTTATTTTCGTTCATGTCTAAATGACAGATAAGCCTCTTACGTCACATGGTCGTATTAGTGGAGAATGCGGGGAAATTATTGTATGAAATTCTTAAGCTTAATAATAGGTTTATTACATTCTACTACTATGTAAAATGTTTTTGTTGCAACAATTCAAAAGGTAAAAGCAACATTTTGCAATGAGCTTTTGAAGATTTCTCATTTTATTAATCCACCTTTGTTAATGCAAAATTGCAACTACATGTAGAAAGTAAAGTTAGGAGTTAAAAAGAAATGTGTGCTTTCTACTGCTTTTTTAGAAACTTCTTATAATAAAATGTTTTTCTCTTTCTTGTCATTGATGGTGCAGGTCCCAGACTCTATTTATACACATCAGTTTGATGTAGCCTTGGACAGTTACAAGGACATAAGACCACTGAGTACACAGTTGTTGTAACAAAGACGTCAGATCAACACAATACTTCAAGAAGCATAACTTCAGGAATGTTCTTTCTGTCTAGACTCGATGGAAGCAGAGAGACAATTAACAATTTTTAGTCAGATCCTTGCTGTCCGAATCATTGAATATATCATTGTTAAAACAATATTGTAAGAAAATTGTACTTAAAGTAAGTGGCATGTTGATCTATTCCTGGATGATATTTACATTAAATATGACAATATTTCTGCAAAATATATTTATCTGGTTACAAGATAATACAAATCTGAAAACAATGTCTCGTGAAGAGTTGGTGTTTCCTAAGGTTTTTTCGAGTTTCAGTCTTGATAGTCTCAATTGATAGCTACTGCAACATAGTGGTATCTTTTGTTCACAGATCTCTAAAACCTCAAATGTCATATGACTAAAACGTACAGTCACCAATTTATTCATTGACTATGCAGCTCTTGAGTTGACCTTCCACCTTTTGGATGATCAGGATTCGCTGTCTACAGCTGATACTCACCGGTTTTACCATATACAGTCACATTGGTTGCTGATAGCTTAAATCCTTGGATCAAAACAAGTTTTGCGATAAAAGTGAAATTATTCTGAAAGCTGTATTCAACCATCGTATTCAATCTCCCCTCAATCTTATTTGTTCACATTACTTTGTATCACCTACATTGTTCTTCTTAAAGGCACGTTTTTTGCGTATTATTTGTTTCTCAAATGTGATTACATTTGAAAGTCTCATGGAATTTGAGAATTCCAGAAAGCAAGATGGTTGACCATTCCATCATCGTATCATATTTAAGACTCTACGTTGAGTGTGTAGGTATCACTACATCCCTCAGATCACATGAACTTCCTTCAAGCGGCTATTTTAACGTGAAGACTTTAAAATGGCCGCCCTTTGGGTAATGTACTCGCATGACTTTACCGGACCATGTACATTCGTTTTAGAAATCTCTCTCAGTATTATTTAGCCATTGGTAACACTTATTTACCGTTTGTGAGAGCACTTTATTTCAAGAAGAACGGCTTGCTACAGCTCCTTTAAAACTCATAAATCATTATTGTCTAAAACTAAAGAGTAGGTCAGCGAGAGTACACAGACAAATAAAAGCAATTATTTTGCCCTTACATGCTCGGAATTAGTGGGTTATATTTTGCCTCTATTATCCTGGACAGAAGCTTACAGTGAAGTCTTTTTTCAACATTATTTGATCAGTCATTACCTAGTTTCCATGAACCTTCAAAGCATTTGACAATGGAAGCAATTACTTCTCCATGTATACTTGATGAAGTGCACGTGTCTAGATCATAAAGCAATTATGAAGTTCAACACACAAACCATCCTTGTACACGATACAAAAGTAAACAACTTACCTTCAGTTGAATATAGAAAGCAATGAACACCCTCCACACTCTCTCACTACTGAAGGTGGTTGTATAATATCTCGTACTTCATAAGCGTTTTGAGAATAGGCGTCTGACAAGTATTAGATTTACATTGTATCAATCATGATAGCCCCTATTACTCGGTTAAAAAGTTATTGGGCATAAGAAACATTTAATAGGTTAAAGTATTAACATTTTACTATCTACCACGGGTAATGTCAGAAATAAATTTCAGAAAGACATTAACATTTATCAGATTCGGTTATTCCAGCATATACAAGTTACTAACATTCACATGTGCATACTAATGTCATAACTTTTTTCGAATAAACACTTTGATGTTAAGAATTTATCTTGTGGTTTTGCATGTAATTTCGTTTTCTCAATCATAAACACAACAGGATTAGTGTAAATAACTCTTCTTGAATTGTAGCTACAGTTCTAGTGTAGTTCAATCAGCAAATCTTATTTCTTTCATATATTAAATAAATATTTCTATGTGAGAATATCAGATTTAGTCTCATCTAAAGCAATGAGGAATCTGAATATGAGCTTTAACAAATTATTGTCACAATTCCAATAAATGTTATGTTACCGATCAAAAGCTCGAACAATAACATTACTTATTATAATACTTACAGAATTACTACTTATCGAAGAGAATCATCTAATATCACGATAGTCGTAGATTTTACCCATGACAATACCTTAATATTTAATGTACCAAGGAACAAATTGAGTATCATAAACATAAGTGGCAATATGGTAAAAAATAAAACATGTTTGATAGTACAAATGTAGATCATTGGCCAGACAGACAGACAAGTAAAAGTAATTTCAGAACTAGTTACCAAAATCGGTGATAATTTCTGAACTTGTTTCGTTTCGGAGCATAACTCAACAACATATGTTTTCAATTTGATTAATGTTATATGAAGACATTCAAATTTGCCTTATTGATAATAATTTCTTCAATATATATCAATGATCCAATTGTCAAAACAAAGAATTAAACCGTAGGTTGTAGGTTGTAGGTTAATGTTCCACTACATTGTGTACATCACTATCCAGACGTACCATATCAAATCTATGAGAAACCTGAAAGTGCGACTAAGAATATTTGAATAATTTATTTATGAATTTCAGAATTCACTGCAATAAAATGAGCATTGAACTGTTTTTGCTTTTTTATCTTCTTTCACTGACAAGAAAACCCTCCTTTTTTCAAACAGTTTAAATATCATAAGAAAGTGACAGATATTGCAAGTAGTAGCTGTGACCCATTGCTGGAAAACGTTAATCATAGATGGTTAAGGAAGGGTTAACAAGTCCATTCTAATAATCTTCTATCAAATTTTGTCTGTTATAAAAGTTATAGATGCCCGTCCACATTTTCGTATGTTTTCCATCAACATCCCATTCTGCAGCTTGTGTGGACGGCGGACACAAAATATAATTTTATTTTCTTAATAGAAAATCCTCTTAATGGCGTCTATCCAATTAACACAATCTTTATTGATGTAATATTCGAGAGATCAAAGTATTAGAATCTGTTTTACAAAATTACCTTTGAGAGGTTATCTGTGTACAGGCTAGAAGTTTATAAAGAGATGAAACACATTTTAGTTGTAACGAAGGAGGGATTCATAGAATTAAAGACAGTGACCAAGTTTAATTTTGGTTCTTAATTGTTGCAAATGGTCATAATAAAAACTACTTTGCAGAACATTTTAGTAGATAAAATATTATTTCATCAAAACAAACTAGATTTGTAATTCGTTTGAAAATAAGATTTTGGGTAAATAAAATATTACTTCATCAAAACATTAACTAGATTCCTAATTCGTTTTGAAAATAAGACAACGAATTTTGAAAAGCATTATATGAAAATGTTGTTGTTGAGGATGACAACTCTGAAACATGCAGTCTCCTTTAAAAACAAGAATATGTATGTATCAGACATTTATTATATTTGTTAATATATTACATATCTTTTACACGGTGTCCTCTAAATGTAACACTATTTTACTATTTGATGTCACTAATGTTACTAAGAACAGTATATGAGAGGTTTGTTCACTCATTTACCGCTATGTAATCTTGATATGTAACTTCAGCTATCTAACTAAACTGTTGAAACTGGAACTCACAACGTTCGCTTCCATAAATGTGCTCTCGTTTGACCTCTTTATTGACTCCATCAAAATAAAGACCATAATTTGATTTCAGTAGAATAACAAATACCTTGCACAAGCCATTAAACGTTCCTTTTTACAAATCATGTTAGAATAGGAAGGCTTAAATGAAAACCACCACAATACCAAGCGCATGATAGCGAACTATTGAAAGTTCCAGACTTAAAAGTATTCATAACATTTAATAGTTGTTAGACAACAACATACAATAGTTATACAAACATTTTGTAGATAATGCAATCATAAGATGTTCTATTCATTAACTCTCCATTTAAGATTTAGTTTTGATGGAGAACCAAGTTAGCGATAGTTTGCAGAAATGTGTGTATCCTTAATTAGATATAGAAATATGAGCAGTATTTTTCGCATTCCCAAAACATCAGATATCTAAGGCAATGTCATTATGAAATTTCAGCTTTTCATTTTATGTTTATCGCATATTCATGAAAAGTGTTTACCTTGGTTACTTCCAATGATGTAGGTGTCATAATGCTTGAAATATTTTGAATAAAGTCAATGTTTTCGAAATATTGTATTAAGGTCATAACTTTTTAAAACTTCGTTTTTAATGCAATTAACACATGCATAAGTACAAACAGTTACTTTATTCCTTCTAATTCTAATTAGGCATTTCATATTTCATTACTGCAGGACAACAACAACAATGGTATTGTGTTTGCTATGTTTGATATTTAACATTTTATTGGTATACTTCATATTTGTAGATGCTAAACACAATTTGTGCATGAATGTACTGGTGCTGAATAGTGAGTGTGCTTAAACATGAAACGAATTTGTTCAATGTGGAACTAGGAAAACACTTTACCATAGTACGGAAGCACTGACCAAATGCGTGACTGTACCTTCAGTCAATCAAGACATTGACAACTACAACTTAAATATAATCAGCATCATAGAAAATTATCGAACTTCCGTCATTTGATTGATGACAGGGTAGTGTGTTCAATGAACTTTTACTGCGATTTACAGTGATTATCATGTGTATCGAGGGAGGGACATGGTATCTAAAATACTGCTGACATTATCATTAAAGAGCCTGGAATACACAAGATAAAAATGGTTGCCCGATTTGATCTCAGTGAAGACAATACTGGTACTCAGAGAATAGGTCGAACTACAGTGATTTGACTGATTACATATTCGTGTTGTTTGAAGCAAGTAAGATGGTTGGTGCTGTATCTTGAAGCTCGGACGTCAATATCAAATCATCAAATCGTTCGTTTGATGAAACTTGCAATGCTAAGTTTACATCAATTGTGAGAAATGTGGTAACATATGAAAATATAAGAATACGTTGGCCTTATGGTGTGTGTTCACGCATTTACGATTATAGTGTACATGTAGCATATGAATGATATAATATTTGTGACAGCCATTCATGTTAATAAATATTAATAATTCACTTGAAAAAAATGAATTAACCCAGGTCTGTGAACGGAGTGGAAGATAATGGTTGTAGGCATATTATACCACGGACAATGCATGTTTATAACATAGTTATAGATGATGTGTATATCAAAATGTATATTCGAATATATATATAGATAAAAAGGGACCAACATTAAATACTCTTCCGTGTATAAATATATGTATAAACATAGCAACTGAAACCATGGGATTGCGTTTGATCTGTACCAAAATCGAACGAAACAAAACCTTCACTGTGTAAATCAACAAAATTGCCAAGACAACAAGGAACTGCACAACGTGTTCGTATTAGTGATAAATTATACATAAATGTATATGTTCTCTGGATATGTTTGTACCACCGATTAATACACTATCCTTTTTTATGTATTCAAGGTAAAATGTGAATGATCTGAAATTAATTATCTTGAAATAATTGGAATTTGAGATTTCGACAAGCACCGATGTTCTCGAGTTACCAAAATTTAATCAGTTGAAATATTTCCTTACTTGATATGTCTGAACTGCTACATAAATACAAGCTTAGATACACGTTGAGGGCAATAATGCATGTTTAACATGATTTAAATAGAATTTGAGGGTCCAATATTATAAGTTACTGTAATACAAAACTCCAGTTAATATTCTGCAATTACTATCTTGTGATAGCATTTGAGTAAATCTCAACTTCGTAGTGCGGATCAATGAAAGTCACGCCTTTAGAAAAACCTTTTATTTTTCTAGCAGGTGTTCGGACTGACATGTGTCACATGGTGCAAGCTAAGTAGCACTGTGAAGGTTGTTGACATTTTACCGAAAGAATGTACCAAAAGATACCCAAATGGCGATTTAACATCCTTCATCTTTGTAAACAATGATACATTGAGTTGAAGACCATAAGTGTTTGTTCTAGTAGGGAACTTTTTTCTTTGGTCATTCAAATGCTGTACGATAACGTCTTCTGTCTGAATGATTACTAAACTTACCTTCTACTTCGAAAGGGATTTGTTCATTCTATTAGATGTTTTATGTCCCTTAGTTCGTGTGATCTGCTTCCATTCATCCCTAATTCTGTAAAACCGACATCGTACCGGTATTAACTGAATCACTAACATATATATTTACGAAATTTGTATGTATTGTACAATATATGGTACTGAATTTTCTGCAAGAGATGTGCCGTTTGATATTTTTGTTATTCAGAAGAATGAATTTCCTTTTTCGTGTCTATGGTTGCAATTGTATAAGAAATAAATAAGATTCGATCTTTGTCAAAAAAGGCATAACATTGCTCGACCTGTATCTGGTAAGCTACTGAACCTTTTGTATCAACATCTGTATGCTGTTGAATATTCATTGTTTAAAAATTATTACAGGCAACTGCTGTCGAGGAGCAATTTAACATCACAGATCTGGTCAATTTCGGACCTCGGACTGCCATGTCCCTTCCATGCACTTTCCAGACTTAAGTGTGATGTAGTACAGTACGCTAATCATATTTATTGAACATTACTGAAAAGTTCAAATCTTTTAAAGTCCTTTACTTCCTCTTCCTATTGAAAAGTTCATACAATCCCATGTTAGTAAGCCGATCTCTATGTTTTCCTATGTATTTATGACTATGTTTACCAACCATCTTGTGGTTTGGTATGTGATATGTAGATAATTAATTAAATCAACATTATCTGCTTCTTTACATTTCATTATGCTTTAAAGACATCATCCCCTCTCGTCTGAACAACATGTTATTCACATCTTACTCACTTGGTTTGATTACACGTGACTCTATAAGTTCATAGGTAAATATTTGCACAAGCTATACGTTTCCTCTTCCATCACTTTTTCATGTTTACCTTTTTTAGTCACTGTTCACAGAAACGTAATTTGTAATTTTGTTTTGATTTCATTATATTGTAAAAATTTACTTTTCACTGTTTTATGCATTCTGAATAAGGTGGAATTGGATAAAGAACTAATTAAGTAAAGTAAAAAAGGATATGTATAAGAATACAACTGATGCACATAAGGCTAGCATTATTATTGAAATAGTATAAATGTATTGCACAATAAAACTATCAGTGCCTTCGGTCTCCTTCTAAGATTGTGCAGACTTTATCCAATCGAATGTGTCAGATTATGAGATATACATTGTCAACTTCATGTCAGCAACATCATGTAAAGAGGACCATGCAGTGCCTTGCCAGTTATATATGAACCTTGACGTTATTTCCATACACCTATATTTTAATTGAGTATAGCATAAATAATGTTTTCATGTAATGAATTCGATATGAGTTTATGGAAATAACGCCATCGTACGAACATACCACGGTACTGTACCTCAGTCACTTGCTGCGACTAGCAAAGAAAATGTACCATGTTTATATAGCAATATCTCTTTTTCTTGCTTGGCACTGTACGCTTGTACATCAAAAGTAAATGGGTCAATACCTGGAAAAAGGGAGAATACGACAGGTGCATGAGCAGATAATTGCCGCAACAATTCAAAACTCTCATTGTTGTTGACAATTCTCCTTAATAATTTGTATTTCGGTGAACATGAACTCTTTACTTTGGTGATAAGAAGTATATATCTTAAATCGCCATTAATTAAGTATTAAGTTATAAATACCAATGATGTTCACCACACTTTCTATCTGACAGCAGCCGTAAAAGTCAAATGTTCAACAAGTTGTTTGTACATTACGAGATTCGAACTCTCATTGTTTTACCTTTTGAACGTTGAACATCAACCAAAGCTTTAACACTTTCAAATGAAAGTACAGGTTCTTGAGGTTAAGACCCAATGATGTATTCAGTGTTTGTTAACTCTCCTGCTCCACCCCAAGCTTTTTACCGGCTTAAATGCATAACCTTGAAATTGGACATTAATTGTGCATTTTTAATTGAGGTACAGTGTATTTCCCCTTTCTTGAAATTTCATCTCAAACTCGTATTTCAATACACATATTAATTTCATGTGAAAATAAGATTTAAAACTCGGATATTAATGATGCATATGATGTGTTCACGTGGACAGGATACGGTGTATCTATCATCGCAGTTTGATTATTGATGTCATGAGTAATGAAATATAGGATATTATATGAGTGTCTATGTCATACTATGTTTACGACACGAGTGCCTGAATATTAGTATTTACCGAGCAAGAGCGAGGGATATACCGATATTCAGGCACGAGTGTCGTAAACATAGTATGACATAGACACTCATATAATATTCTGTTTATTACCGAAGTTGTAAAATTAATGAAAACACGCTAAAATCCACTTTCAACCACAGGCTGGCGACCGCCCGTCGCACATTTAGAACCCAACGTCATAGACGAAGCGTAACGTCATAGCATTGTTTATGACGTCACGTCACCATGACAAAGTGATATGTTGCCCTAGGGCATCGTATGAAAAATATGAACCCCGATATGATTAACCTCTTAGGTAATAAGTTACAATATATATCAAGCCTGAACTTTATGAACCTGAGGGGTTCTTCCCTTAACAAAACACTGCTCTTAGTGATCTTCGGGGAAGATCACAAAGTAGATCTATCAGTTTATATACTCTGTTCTGAAGTGCTATGTGACCAAAAGTGTCCTCGACACATCTGCTATGTAACGATGTCAACCGGAAGCTGTCCAATAAATTACAGATTCTGTTCTACCACCCGATGTGACATCAAGTCATCCAACCACTTGGCACTGTCAGTGTAGATCAAGATAATGGTTGTACTGGTTTGATATATTTAATGATTGGACTCCCAGTATGATGACACTCTGAATAACAACCGTCAACGTCATGAAGCCTCTTTCTGGTATGCTCATTAATCAAATGAGAAAGAATAACTCATTTCATATGATGAAAACACATGTTGGTATTTGTTTGTCCAGTAACTGATATGTGTATTTAATGAAGTGTTGCTTTAACCATGGGGTGACCATGTGACCTACCTGTGTGTTATTTTCATAATGTAAATGAATAAAAAAAAATAATAATATGATACGAAAACACATGTTAATATTGTGTAATTGTCCATCACCTCATATCTTATACTTTCACTCACAAATCAAATACGAATGAATGAAACAAATTGGAGATAAAACACATGATGGAATCGTTTAATTTGTTAAATAACTCACATGGGCGTTGTTTTTCGCCAAGGGATGACCAAGTGACGTATCTGTGTGTTATGCACATTCAAATGCGAACGAGTAAAATAATCAGGTGCTAAAACACATCGTTTAAGCTATCCATCAGTTCATATTTTCCACTAACAGAGATGTTGCTGTTATCATGTATATCTCTGATTCGTGTACATGACTGTATGTACAGACGTGGGCTAAACATGGCATACTTACTAACATCGTTTTCAAACTTTCTGTCAATTAATAGTTTATATGCAAAGACGTGAGTCTCTATTAGAGGATTGGTTCTATCCAGGTAAGTATTTAGAGAGAATCAGCCAGTGCTTTGGTGATTACCTGCACGATGACAGCCCCGACCATGTATAATAATGACATGTGACATGTAATGACATCGTTTTATCCGTGGAAAATAACATGACTCGTAAATATGGGGTAGAACAAACCTAACATACTGAATCATTATGCTCGAGATCTAAATAGGTCCATTGCATGACTCCGAGATGGTTATTTTCTTTTACATATTATTTTCCAGCAGGTATATATTATAGTTTTACTTTATATCAAGATCTATCAAGTTCCAGAACTTTCTTCCATCGGTTCCTGTTCGTGTTGAATTAAATGTTTCCTTCTACCCGTTTTATTAGATTAGCTTTTTTGAATATATGATACTATAGTTCATTTTTAAAAAGATTCCAACTGTCATTGTTGGCTCACGAAAAGTAGTAGAAAGTCTTTAATTGAGTTACTAGTTAACATGCTAGATGTTGATATGTTTATCAGTGTATGAATTGATGTAGGCAATTTATCCCATGTATGTTTGGGGGTCTATCAGTTGTTCAATAGATTGATCGAGAAACATCTTTTAAATGTATCATACTGATTGCAAGAACTGTAAAATCGATTCATTCCTTAAAAATCAGTTATTACTTAACATAGTGTAACTTGTATATACAGCTATCCTGATGTCATAAAAGGAAATAAAAATAAAGAATAGCTATCCATCTGAAAGTTTGACTAAACATACCTACACTTTTGATTAACACACGTCACTGAATGTAATATCATCAGAAAACGGATTTGCCTGTTTGTGTACAACATGATTTATGAGGTTGAGTCTACAGTGAAAAATAGGTACAGTATTAAATTATCAACTTTACGCAACAATGGTTCTGAATTCAACAGCTGTTTATCGTTCAGTAAACTCGAATGTGCCATTACTTTGTGCAAGTATGATAGAAAACAACAAAACAAAATTGATTATTTGTGTGATTTTATCTAATAGTATGATGTAATGCACATCCATAAGATGGTTACTAAAGAACATTGCCGCGGATTTTAAATATACAGAAACATATATTTTAACATCTATATTGCAGCAAACACGGTTTTCTTTTCAATTTAAGCGATGATAATCTGTAGGTTATTGTTTAGACCAGAGGTAATCAATTATCACCGATCCTAAAAAAATATAACCTCTGGAAACACTTTCCTAGTTTGTCACCATATCCTGACAGTCTCCTTTCGGGCATTTAAGAGAATGACTTTATTTCATATATTCTGAACGGATATGTTTAAATAGTTTAATATAGTATTCCCGTAGTTATATCAACATGTTTTTCACTTAGAATTAACTTTATTTCAGGTTCTAAATGTGAACGGTTCAACATAAAAATCGCAACAATAATTTTAAAATAGAGTGAAACATAAGACAGCTGTCCTGATATACATCGATATTGTCAAGTGTCTGGCTTATTACATTATACATCTCCATGGGGGAATATTATGTGTTCGTCTGTTGGAGGATATGTCAATAATACATCGTTGTTATTCTGATATTTAATGAAGTGTTTTGGCTACATGAGGTATCAAGTTTAACCTTGGCATTATTTATTTCTTGAGTTGTTTATCTGTATTATGATAGGACAGTGACATGTGAGATCACCTACATTTGCACTAACATATTGTCAAATTGATTAATTTCATCTTGTCACATAACATATATCTTTAAACAAAAGTATGCGCAGAAGATGATTGTCAGTTGTCAGTTGTAAAATAATTAGTGATATATCACCATCTTGAGTGAGACGTATCGGTAGAGGTTTTAACACCGTTATCGATCTGTGATGGTGTTAACAATTACAATCACAAGAGCCACCAGCATGATTAACAATGGCGTCAACATTGTTTATGGATGTTAGAAGTGTTTGGTTGTTAGAATAATAACCTAGAACCATGAACCATTTCTGAACTCTTTGACTTAATTCGTGTTACATTGTGATTTAGTACAAAATTTCTAACTAATAGGAGGGCTTCCGTTTGACATCGTTACACAGCAGATGTGTCTTGAACAGTTTTTGTCACCTGATACTTGGGTAGGCAATGTGTGAGCTTATGTATCTATTTTACCTTTTTGTAGCAGCTGTTTCCGAAGATGAATCATGGTTCACTGAAAGTAGACTTGAGAAAAACAAATGAATGTATAAATGTGGTATGCTGACCAATATGAAATATAATCAAATCTCTCTTTTTTCTTTTATAGAATTTGTGGCTACAATTTCTTCCTGTCTCGATGAGACGGAAATAAATATGGTTCTTGGAAAAACAGATGGTGTATTGTATATTAATTTCTGTGGTTTTTGCTTTAACTTATCTTTTCATTGCGCTCTGTGGATGCGTTCACAAGCACTGTGCCACCTTGAAGATCCACTTTATAATTTATTCATGAGTTTGAGCATCCACACTATGTACAGTACTGTGTAAAATTAAGTACACCATGTTCGTGAACATTTCTCGGAATCTGTTGTACTTACTTTTGCCAAGTAGTGTATGTGCTTATAATGGTACAGGTTAAATCGACAGAGTAGTCTCAATGACCATGATTTTAGGGCTATCGTTGAATAGATTTTCCTAATGAAAAGTCGCAGGGTCACATGACCACGGCTGCTCCTTTCATAATGCAAACTTTACTTAAGGTTAACTTAAATTACATTCTTCAACATTAGACAGAGGTAGGACTACTAAGCAAATAAAATAGGAACGTCAATAACTTGTAAACGAAGCTGATATTATCAGTCACAGATAAAACATGCTCAAGACGTTTATATTTTAAGAGGCTTGATGCGACGTTTACAAATAGTCAAAATAAGTATATAGAAACAAGCTTTCAAATGCGTATTGCTATCATAAAGAACATAGACTCTGGGGCTTAATGGTCAAATGACCCATAGACAGAAGCTCAAACAACCGATGTGATGGAAGCCGTGTTTAACTGGAAGAACTAGACACGTTATGCTGTACGATAATAAAGTGGTGTGAAATACTGAAGACGGACAACTAGTTCAAATTAAGGGGATTAATATCTGCTGATGTATGTTGAATTGCAATTCACCATTGCCGGTAGACAGATAAAATGATGATAATAATATAATAATAATACTTTATTACCCATACAGGAATTTGTTTTACATGCGGAAGACAAGAGCAAGACAATGAACAGGATATAAAAAATATGCAACACTGACACATTTTTAAAAAAAAACAACAACAAAAACTTACAGAAGAAAGTATCACAACGTTAAAATACATTAATAAATTATAAAATAAATTATGTTAACTAGTGTATACTTGTTATAAAATATGTAGGCTCATGATGAGGAATCATTTAACACAGTTATACTAACAGGGATAAAAGAACATTTGGCACGTTTAGTTCTGAGTTTTGGCACTTTGTATCTGGCAGGAGGGTATACAGGAGGGTATATATATGACCAAGGAGCAGTCGGGATGCTGAGGTGGTGAATAACACTGGTGACAT
Organism: Gibbula magus; assembly: GCA_936450465.1. Taxonomy (NCBI): domain Eukaryota; kingdom Metazoa; phylum Mollusca; class Gastropoda; order Trochida; family Trochidae; genus Gibbula; species Gibbula magus. The sequence goes on along the minus strand of OW388291.1, from coordinate 30,570,567 downwards.
AACACAACCCTGTGGAGCAGCAGTGTTAGTGGTTACCGTTGATGAGTGGACGTTATCCACCCGCACGAACTGCTCCCGTTCTGTTAGAAAATCCGAGATCCACCAGATGAGCTTGGAGTTTACAGCTGTATCGATGAGTTTCTGGAACAGAAGGTGTGGCTGTATAGTGTTGAAGGCTGATGAAAAATCTAGATGATTTAAGTTTTGTCCAGCAGAGTTAATATAGTGTCCTATACGCCCCGGTTTGCACGGTAGGCGAACTGCAAGGGGGTCAGCTGTCTCTTGTATATCGCTAAGGAGGTAGGGCAGGAGCAGTCGTTCGAAACATTTCATGGCTACGCTAGTCATGATCAGGGCAACAGGTCTATAATCATTGAATTGCATACACTTTGTCTTCTTTGGAACAGTTATGATTGCAGATAGCTTCCCGAGTTTTGGAACAGTAGGAGTGTCCAGCGATTATTGGTAGAGCTTACAAGAGACAGGAGCTAGTTGGTCACAACAACTCTTAAACACTTTACCTTGTATCCCGTCAGGTCACGTATCATTAGAGGTGATATCCTTCATTATGCTCTTGGTCATTGGTTTTTGTTGAAATTAAGTGTATTTAATTAATTAAACAAAAACGTAAACAGAAATATAGTAGGTGATACGTAGTTGGACGTATTTTGACATCCCCACAAATAACGAATGTCATCAAATGAATGGTGCTCTGACTAATGGAAAAGATCTTTGTCATGTTGCACGAAACTCCAAGGGGACCACAAGTAACTAAGGTAGTCTTAGTTCAATGTAAAAGACGACACTAAGGTTAACCTTAGTGGTTAGGTTGTTTGTGCACAGGAACCCAACTTCCCAATGCAAAGCATAACTCTTGTCAGTTTCCATTACTGGCTGATGTAGGCCTTGCAGTATTTCCTTACAAAATCGGTGTTTAGAAATCCAGGATCCAGTTTCACAAAAAATCGTAACTTAGTTTACGAGTGATTTTCACACGTAAACGTAAATCTACGTTTTGCATGTGTTTCACAAAGAATTGTACACTTAACTTTGTAGCGATATCACACGTATATCTACGAGTGCCTTTAGTTGATCGTAATATGCTTACGTCGAAATCTTGGTTACTTCCGGTCAATTCTAAGAGTACCTGCGTTAAAATATGGCATCCTTGATAATTGTACAAGCAGAGATTGCGCGACATTTGAAGCGACAACGTGTGTTCCGCGACAGAACACAAGATCTCGATGTACTCGATGATCGAGCTTTGATTTCTCGGTATCGATTTCCAAGAAGAGTTATCCTAGAGCTGACGGATCTAATCAGACCAACTATCGAGAGACCAACTTCGCGTTCCAACGCTATTCCTGCCCACATCCAGGTAAAATCATTGGGAATATCCAACATCGACAACATGAAAACAGCGTTAAATTTGAAAATACAAGCTTAGAGTTGCCCCCCTTTGTTGATCGGTGTAATACGAAATGATGTTCCCGTGAAAAAAGATCCTATTGTATAAATACTAAATATACGAATATCTAACCTTTAAATTATATTTTGTAACTTACGAATATCCAACCTTATAATGTTATACATTTAATATGTTGTAATGATATTTAAAAAATAGTCAATACCTTTAATTATTAATTAAATTAATTAATTTTTGCAATGTTAATTACAGTGATATTTAATTACAGTGATATTTGCTTTGATAAAAAATAACACATTTGGACTTGATGCGTCTATGTTAAAATATAATTTGTTTGATTTTAATAATTTTAATAATTGGCAATAATAGAAAGCTTTAATGATTTAATAATTTAATAATTCTGTTATTATTTTAAAATTTAACAAAAAATGTTTCCAAATTTCAAGAAAATATTTCCAATGACAGGTAATGACGACACTCCGATTCCTGGCCAAAGGGAATTACCAATCAGAAACTGGAGACATACATGGAATTTCTAGGTACGAACCAGTCCAGTGTATAACTGAACTATATATTAGATCAACTATTTACAAACCTATTGTTTTGAATAAATTTGGAAGAAGATAATGTCAGCCGTGAAATAAAAACAACATAATTAATTAATTTATATATTATTATTAAATCCTAAGTGAAAGGGGAACTAATTGTTATGCAATTAATAAAAGAATATAAAATGTGTATCTTACCAATATTCGTTCAAAAGGTGGGTGTTTGAAAGGCTTATTATATATTATATAATGATGTTATTCTTGTAATTACATGAGAAAAGGTTCGTGTTCACTTTGAGCGGACGCTAGGCCTATAGGAACATCCTGCACAATAGTATCAAAGTGATGTCATAAGCAAATTCGTTACGTCTCACCACTGTTTTGTGACGTCAAATTATATCAGTATATGTGTAGCTTGATAGACAGTTTATTTCACTGATAAATCCCAGTATTTCATTGCTCGTCATGTAATAATGAAGATTATAAACAATTCTTAATTAAAAATATTTTTTCATGCAGATCATCAGTTTCAAGGGCACTTGCAAGTGCCTGCACTTGTGTTGATGCTGCACAATTGCGGGAAATGAAACGCGAATTCTATGACATCGCAGAGTTCCCAAACTGTGTTGGGGCCATTGATGGGACCCTTATACCTGTTCAAGGTATGGCTGATGACGCCCCCTACGTTTGCAGAAAGGGGTTCCATGCCTTGAATGTTCAGGCAGTAGTTGATGCAAAAATGAGGTAAATTCTATTTGTAAAATTCAAAAAAGTAAATTTTACAGTTTAAAATATCCCTTAAATTGCAAAAGTTTGAATTTATTAAGAAATAGATTTCATATTTGTTTTGTTCCCTGGTTTATAAACTGATTGAAGAGTACAAATTAAACAGGTATAAATGTCGGAGCTTGTCAACAGTATTTATACAAAAGTTTAACTTGCAAGAAATGTTCTTACTTATATAATGATTAATAACAATTTAACAAACAAAGTGGTCAATTAAATTTGAATAAATAGTTAAATATTTGTAAAACCCGCTTTTCAGATTCATCAATATAAATACGAAATATCCCGGTTCAACCCATGATGCGTTCATCTTGAACTCCTCCATGGTACCGGAGCTCATGCAGGGACTCCCTGAGGGTGGGTGGCTACTTGGAGATTCTGGCTACCCCTTGAAGACCTGGCTGCTCACTCCAGTAAACAACCCACGTTCACCAGGACAATCACGATTTAACGCCGCCCACATGAAAACAAGAACAGTTGTTGAGAGAGCCTTTGGCATCCTCAAATCAAGGTTCAGGTAAATGAGCAGAACACACATGTGAAACTTGTGATAACATTTTATTCCATAAATAAAAGTATTTTGCCTAAGCTTAACAAAATTAAGATTGGTTACATGGTTTAACAGCAGTGATAGGAATAGAGCCTTAGCTTGAAAATAGATTTCGGTGCATGAAAGATACACTCATATATTCATCCCTAATTATATTAGGGATAACACCACCTTCAATAGTACAAATTCTTGTACTTTTTCTGGCTGAGTCCCATACATCCTCAGAGTAAGGCTACTACCGCCAACATTGACTGTACCAATGGCTTACCACACAATGCAGTACAGTCAATGCTGGCGATAGTTACCTTACTCTGAGGATGTGGGTTCGAATCCTATATGGGACTCGACACGAAAAAGTACAAGAATGTGTACTATTGAAGGTGGTGTTATCCCAAATACTTATATTTATAAAACGTCACAATATACTTTCCAATGTGTTCACAATTTCATTTACAGATGTCTGAGTAAGACTGGGGGTGCACTTCCCTTCAACCCTGTGAAGTGCTCCAAGGTGATTGAGACCTGCTTCAGGCTACACAATCTGGCCACAAACAAGAAAATTCCATTGCCGAATGATGATGCAGTTCAGCTGATTTTTAATAACAATATTTGTCGAAATGAACCAGCCAGGGAAGCTCAAAATGTGCGAGAAAGGGTCATTTCCCAATTTTGAATATTGTATGAAATGAAATAAGTCCTGATGATTTACATAGCCCTAGGCAATATTTTCCATGGGTCATTTTCAGAAAATGGAGCAATTTGGTGGATGTGACAACAAAAATGTCAGTGATGTTACCAATGCATTTTAAAGTTTTACCTTAATAACTAATCAATTATAACATGGTTATATTTGGGATAACACTACCTGCAATAGTATAAATTCTTGTACTTTTTCGGGCCGACATTGGCGACTCAATCATCCTTCATCACTGTTAGTGTTACAGTATTTATAATCATTTAATTTAATTCTTTATAAAAGAAACATTGACAATACATTCTTTGAAGGGCATTGAGAAGTGGCATACATAGGAAGCAGAAACTGGAACAGGAATGGACAGAAGAAAGAAGTTGTAAACTGCCAGGCAAAAGAAAGTACTCACTTTTGTTGATTTTTTATATGTATTATACTTAATTGCAAATTTATCATCCAAAACTGGCTCCCACAGTAGATATCACTTGTGAGAGATCAAGCGATATCTCCTAGGAGATATCGTTTTGGCAGTAGATTTTGTACAATGCCCTGTCACTGTCAACTACATGACATCACAATGCTTTTACATCATCAAGTAATGACATCACAATGCTATGGCATCATAATAATGATGACGTCACAATGCTATGACATCATCGCACTGGAAGTCAATTCGCAGAGTTGTGCTCAGATATGTACACTATTTTCATTTAAACGTAATAAGAATGATTTTGGAGGAAAAATAGAATCTCACCCTAGTGTCTTCTGATATCAAATATATCAACACTCGTTGATGAAAGTATAAATATCCTCGGCAAGCCTCTGATATTTGTAACTGTTATCAACTCGTGTTGATATATTTGATATCAGAAGACACTTGGGTGAGATTCTCTATATATCAAGTTTTCAATGTCATAATCTTAACTGAAAAGTACAGGTGTTTAGTCAGCAGTCAATGAATACTTCTACATGTTTTTCTTAATTTTTTTAAAATTTGGAAATGTATAAATTTCTGAAATGTTTTTTATTTTGTGTAATACACAGCTGTTCATCAACATAAAAAACACATTCTAAGTGAAAATTGATAAATGTGCCTGATTCTGCACACATTTACAACATATTAAACATGGTAGAGGTGAGTAATTTCTTTTGCCCAACAGTTTACATCCATAACATAGTATTCATATTTTGATTTTTAGTGAAATTTTATAACAGGAGAGACACTCAAGGGGGATCTTTGACTTGGAGGATTGATCTTATCATTTATACAGTTTAGGATTTCTTTGATGTCTTGCAATGACTTAGCTTTTTCCCTTTCAATCAGGATAATTTGATCTTGAAAGGTCCTTTCCTGCTCCAGTTTCTGCCTCTTTAACTTTAACAATTCCGAGGGCAGGTCCAATTCTGTAAATAGAAATGATGAATTTTCTCATATATGTATAATCGATGTAAAGAATTTCCTTGGTCTTTATCAAGTGGCAAATAATAAAATACAATCTTTATTAAAAAGTAGAAAACAGCAAAATCAAGTATGAATTAAAAATCATTTTACCCTGACATTTTATAATCCTTAATTTTGATTTGTTTTTTTAATATAATTCAAATGTTATGTTCAAATTAATTTTTACAGGTATGTATAAACTGACACTAAACAAAAGTATGTTACCTGATCTTCTCTTGCAACTCTGCAATTTTGGTTCTGCATGATCTGTAATAAAATTTGATTATCAGTTTTGGTAATGAAGAAAATAATGTCAAAAAGGTTATATTTTTGACAGGAGAATTATTAAGCATCAAAATCATTTTAAAAGATTTGTCAGTTTAAATATTTTGTACATATATACATAGAGCATCTCACCCAAGTGTCTTCTTGTATCAAATATATAAATAATTAGGCTATATCAAACACTGCACTGTCGTTATGTGTCCTGTTGTACTTGCTCAGGTAATATTACCTTCTGAAATTATTTGACATAGATTTGGCAAGTTCAGAACATATAAATACTCACCCTTTTTCTTCATTTTCCTGGCATTACTTTCTCCTGAAAAATATTGAATTGTGAGAAGTATATGACAATGTGCATAATAAAAGTGGGGTTTATCAGTGAAATAAACTGTCAATCAAGCTACAGTGAACATAACTTTAATTATATGATTGCAGGTGAAATACCGGGATCTATCAATGAAAATAAACCGTGTTATCAGTCACTAGTGAAAATAACAATGGAACGTGTTATCAGTCACTAGTGACTGATATAACAATGACCTAACTTCATAAAACAATGCTCAGACGTCATGTTATTTTAAATATGATCATTCGTGGCTGGGCCACTCGATATAAACTTTCTACCTCACTCGATGAGATAAACATGGTATTTGTCAAGAAAAGCCAAATATCCTTTATATATTTTCACTGCGACCAGTGACTGACCAATCCGGAAAATATAAACCTTCTACCTCACTCAATGAGATAAACATGTTATTAATCAAGAAAAGACAGATATCCTCTATTTATTGACTGTGTATCCAATGCAAGTGATAGCTCCACGCTTGACTGAATATTTTATCTGTGCAGGGGATGATGTAGAATGGGATGTACTCTTTTAAAGGTTATTTCAGTCAATTTGACAACAAAACTAACAGTATATTAATTGAGAATTTTTGTTTACATCCTCAAACTAAGATTATAAGATCATGTCAATGGCTCTCTTTAAACGAGAAATGTCAATGTAATCTTTTCAATTTCCTAGGTGTACATACCTGGTTCAGGGGTAGTACCGACCGTACAACTGACACCGGCCTCCTCTGCGCAGCTGACATTGCATGTCACCGTTGCTATTTCAATATTACCTGTCAACATAAAATATTATAAATAGATATTTATATGGGATTATTGTACATAGTTAAAGTGAGATGAAACATTTCAATGAATATATATAGTACATTAGTGTCTGCCAAGTTTGACTCTTACTAATTGAATTGTCATCTCTGCTGTTAGCTATCATCTGTCTATAATAGTAAAATATATTGTGAAAATTGATTAAAACTTTTGATACCATTATAAAATTATATTTGATACAATTATAAAATACATGTTACAGTGTTCATATATTATTTTGCAAAATTACCATTATCACAGGGAGTGGCAGCCTGCTCCTCGCACTGCATTGATGATTCTGTAAATAAATACATTGATACTTAATACTTTTGTTTTTTGGTGTTTTTTTACAGCTCACCTGGACTATAAGGCCAGATGAGGTTATGTGTCATCTGTCTATTAGTTTTAGGTGTGTTAAGCATATTCCCTAAATCTTTTAAATGACTTTTTCCTTCTTACCTTGTAGTTTGGTCAAAGAAGTGATAAATTGCCAATATGGAAAATTTTAGGCCACACGGACAATGTCCTAAAAAAACTTTTACTTGATATATGCTTTTTCATCAACATTCAATAGAGCTAATAAACATGCAAAAAGCGATGAGCTACAAAGTCTATTGGCTCTATTATGTTAATAACCTACCTAGCAATTGGGTTGCTGCCGTGTCTACTCCTCCTTCTATACCACTGATGGCTGTGGGTGACAAAGTCCTCAGAACCTGAAATGATTTTTTACTCATTAATAACTGTTCTCAGGTTAAAAATCAGATATTATGGTAACATTCCAAACAAACTATTCCACAGGCGATATATCCCAGCATGAATTTGAAGGATAAATAGACAATATTTGTAACTTTGATCAAATTGTGTATATATTTCCATTTGAGAAGACACTGACTTAGGCGATATTCTCTATTTATAATATGTAGATTAAAAACACATTTATTAAAGGAATATCTGCTGTTATCGTTTATGATTACAAAGTATTACGTACTATTTTCTCCCAACATTTCCAGAAAATGTCAGGGGCAGGACCACCTCCAGTGGCTGTCGCCTGTTTCAGCCGCATCGCCTCTTTCCGCTTCACGGCACACTGGGCGTCCTGCCACCTCTTCTTCACTTCCTCGACTGTCCTCTGACAGCCGAAGGTTACTGCATTGACACTTTATAAAAAATTAACAGAGGTTTATAACATGTTCACTGATGAATTTAAATACAAAATTAAAATAAAATAAAAACATCAATCCAAAGGGTAGGGGAGAGATACACACACAGAAAATTCAAACTATAAAAGCAGAAACAATATAATCATGTTTCCTTTAAATATTTTGGAAATTGTGGAACATAATTTAAGTTTTTTAGGGAATTCTTTTTGTGAATTTCTGATAAACAGTACAAAAAAATAAAAAATTAGGCATCATAACACATTTTGCTTTCTGAAATATAAAATGTCAATGGTAAAAAACAAATTATAACTGCCATCTACCAGTCATTCACTGAAATTCTGAAATATTTTTAAAATCTCTATAAAACATAAATTGATCTTAAAGATAAAACTACATTATTTTATCACGACATATTTTTTCATATATGATCTTTGATGTTATTGTATAGGTATTAATGGTCCTGCACCTCTTAGGTGCGTAGATTTACCCTACAGTAATATTGGACATAATTTAAAAGAAAATTGTCTTCAGGGCAATCTTAATTTATGGCAATATTCTTTACAATAAGAGCGAAAATTGGGATCAAGACTAAACCCTCATTTATGAGGGTTCAAATTGAAGTCGTTAATTTGAAGAAATTTCATTTAAAATGGTGACCAAACGAGTATATAATGTCAGTTCAATATTAAAAATGAATCGATATACTAGAATCCATCGAATTTTAATTGTTGATATTTGATTTGTTATGTTGAAACAAGATAACGAATGACAGTCGAAAGTTGCAAACTTACCAAGCGGCGGCTTGCTTTTTTTCTTGTGTGAGCGACGGACTGAATTTCCCCTTGATAGTCAGGATCCGCCGCTCCACCCCATCGCATAACACCTGCATGGACGCGTCGTCCCAGTTCGGTTTTCGAACTTTCTTGGCATCCATCACGAATGAAGCAGACGGTAGGAAGTCTAGACTGCGCATGTCTCGATATACCGGAATTGCCTGTTACTAGGTATTTCCTCTACTCCAGCACAAAAGAGTTAGTTACACGTAAGTTACAAGCAACTAGTTTAGTTGTGATTTTACGTGTGATTTTTGTGAAACGGACGTTCGCTACTCGTAAACGTAAATTTTAGTTGCACGTAAATATTACACTTAGACGTAGATTTACGATTTTTTGTGAAATGGGGTCCAGGCCCGCTATGCATTTCTGGTGCAGCAATTCAATGTCTTGACACAACACAGCGAGGGAAATACCGCAAGGGTTAAATCAGCCAGTAATGCAAACTGGCAAGAGTTATGCCTTGCGTTTGGAAGTTGACAGGAACCCAGATTCGGTTGAGTTGTCTCCTTCTCAAATAATGCTGAACTGCAGACTTTAACTGTCAAACTTTACCACGTGCCTCGGACTACTCTCTCGTCAATGGTAAGTCCATCAGTCAGCTACATAACAATACCACGGACAAATAATTGTGCTATCTTAAGCCGACAACAAAACATAAACCATATGTACCACCTAATTACCTGGAGCGCCGTCCTTTCCAAAGCTTTGTAAGCACAAGCGAGGAATAATTGACTGTTCTTTTGATATGTTTACACTCTCTCCTTGTATCAATACTAAAGAGTTCCCTTTCTAGTGTTGTCTAAATACATATACACCACGTGGTGTGGTTATCAGGTCAATATCAGAGGTTAGCTATTTCGTATAACCAGGCGTGCGCTGGTTATATTATATAACCTTACCTCTGTTGACGTCCTGGCTGCGTTTCGGCGATACGCTCTCGGTTCGATACCGCAAACAAGCTCGGCTTCGCCTCACTTGTTTTGCGGTATCTCACCTCGAAAAACATTTAAAACCACTGTGTTTTCGGGTACCATAAGGTACCCAACACCTTGAAATGTTGAGTTTGAAATAAACAAATTTGAAGAAAAGCTTTTTAATCATGTAGAAATGCTCATTTAGTAATATTGAATGTACAATTGACAAATTGAACAGATCTAGATTTCATTTCAGTTTCGTCAGGTTTCCCACGTTTCCACGGTTTCTCTGGTGTTTCTGAAATATGTTGAAAAACAAAAACAGTAATATATGAGGGTCGATTTTCACTTTTGGGAACTTGGATTATTTAATAAACATGGACAGTAAATATGGATCCGCTGAAAATTATATGAATTCTATATTTACTTTATGTAGTCGAATATATTAGATTTGATATTTTAAATGAGTACACAAGTATCATATTTTGGATGGATGTGATTCCAACGAATCTATAGGTTTGATGAGGAGAAAATGATTTCAAATTACCGATGGAAATGGCAGTCGACATCCGTCACGCTCCCATCAGTCAATACTCTGCTCAGTTGCTGCCTTTGCTCGTCACATGGGCGTTTGTATGATCGTACGCCTGTTGATGTAACAAATGCGAGAACATTATTGAATCCGAAATGTTAAGTTACTGATATAAATGTTATTATGACCTGTTAAAAAATGAAGACTTTTGGAAAGGCAACAGCATGAAAGAAGAAATCTGAATAAATCTAAAATGAGATATGTTAAGGATAACATACAAGTAACCGTACATTCGTGAAAAAGAATGTACGAGCCGCGGAGCGGCGAGTTCATTGTTTTCACGAATGTACGGTTACGCGTATGTTATCTGACTTAAAATACAGCCTCCGTATAAGAATGGTTTAGAATAGTCTGATTTTGGTTTTAGGAGAATAATACTCACATTGCATGGCACTTTAATTACATACAAGACGTATTTCAATATATAATTCCTAAAAAACCTTTGAGATGCCCCCAACCTTGCAACCCGTACATTATTAATGCACGTGAAAGTTGTTTTTTAGGCCCGTTGTAACCATCTTACTAGAACATTCCTACTGCACGTGCAACGTAATCATCTAGCCAGTACATTCTTAATGCACGTGTAAGCTGTTTAAATCATGCGCGTCGTAAAGCTCTTGCTAGAACATTCTGAAAGCACGTGCAATGTAACAACTAGCCAGTACATTCTTAATGCACGTGTTATCCTTGCCAAATGGTCTAAATGCACGTGCGACATAACCATCTAGCCAACACATTCTTTCTGCATGTGCAAAACGGATATTGATTTGGTATAAAAGGGACGTTGTCTCAGTTGAACTTAGACATTATGTATGGCAATTTTGATGTCGAGTGGGACGAGATGGCCGAATATCCTCACTTCGAAGACATTTCGTCCGACGATGATGACGTTTTATCACAAGCAACCAAACAAATTGAAGAATCGTATTTAAGCAAACGTTCGACTGTGACAAAGGATTTTTCATCGGGTGATGACGAAATGTTATCACAGGGTGCAAGCCAAATTGAAGAAAGATACGGACGGTTTGCTGTGCCAAAAAGTGAAAATGAAATGACTTTATTGAGCAAACGACAGTAAGTTTAGTTACCGTTTACAGTTCTTATCGCAATCATAAGTATTTTTTTAAAAGTTAATTTGTATTGAAGCAAGTGATTGTAAGTTTATTTACAATTTCCAACATAACTACTCTTTATCATTAGTGTTTGCAACATTTTTACGATTTTGAAATTCGAAATTACGAAATTGAAATACAGCAGTGACGTCATTCGACCTTTTGTTATAAGTTTCAACGAAAATATGTGAATTTAGTACAAATTTGACAGTAGTTATTTTAACAAAAGGTGATAATGATATTGTCTATTTTCCAGATTATCTGAAAGTACAAAGAACAAGTACAAATGGGCTGTCAAGACATACAAAGATTGGGTCGAAAATAGGAATGCTGTAGCGAAGCGTCAAGGAACGGGACCGATTTTCAAAGTTAATTTGGAAGGTATGACTGTGTGTGAGATGAACATCGCTCTCAGTAGATTTATAACTGAAGTCCGAAAAGTGAACGGAACTGATTACCCTGGATCCACGCTGTACGAAATGTTGACGTCGATCCAGCTGTACTTGGAACAATGTGATGTTGAAGTAAATTTTTTCTCTGAACCAATGTTTAATCAGTTAAAAAATACACTGGATTCTGTAATGCGACAACGATCTGTTGATGGAATCGGTACTTCCAGACGTCAAGCTCAATTCATCAGCGCGGAAGAGGAAAACTTGATGTGGAACAAGAATGTTCTTGGAAGTGAGAACCCACAGCAGTTGCAGAACACAGTTCTGTATCTCCTTGGAATCAACTTTGCCCTAAGAGCAGCAAAAGAACACAGAGCTTTGCGACTGCAACATTCACAACTGAGTCTGACAACTGACTCTAGAGGGAAAACTGTACTGCGCTATACAGAAGATGTTTCTAAAGCACGACATGGAGGACTGAAACACAGAAAAAAATTACAGAAAGTTGTCGATGCCTACCCAAATGAATCTGATCGCAGTCGATGTGTTGTGACACTGTATAAGAAATATGTCAAACTGTGGTAAGCATTGCATTTTAAATCCATCCAAATGCACTCAATTTAATTTGTTTAAATCTTAAGTGTTCAAAACGAACATTAGCCAATCTAATCTGTAAAAAATGCTATTTTGTTCTGCGTAGCCAAAACTGAATAAAATAAATTGATAATGTATGGTTCCTTCAGTTCATGTTCATAAAATTAAAAAACCATGATAATATATCAAGACTGATTTTCTGTTCTTCTTTTCAGTCCCCCTGGCGCTAAGGACTTTTATTTGAGACCATTGACCAAACCACGCCCAGGACAGTGGTATGGTGCTGCACCGTTAGGAGTACACACTATAGCTTCAACAGTGTCGAAAATGGCAGCCGCTGCTGGATTATCAGGATTCAGAACAAATCATTCTTTGAGAGCAACTGCAGCGACCCGATTGTATCGTCAAAATGTAGCTGAGCAACTCATAAAGGAAACAACTGGCCATTCTTCAGATGCAGTGCAAGCATACAAAAGAACATCTGAAGAACAGAAGGAAGCTGTCAGTCGCGTTCTTCAGTGCCAAGGTCAGGGTCCCATGGATACCGGAACAGTCGCCGTGGAGAAGGATGATAATCGTAAAAGCTGCACTTTCAACATCACTTGCAAAGTCGACGTTTTGTAAAACCTTGCTTGAATTAAAAGTTCCAATCTCATTTTGTCTGTTGTCTTTTTTCTATGAAAATAGCGTTATTCATTCAAATATAGAGATTGTTGTAGGGACCATCTCAAACATTAATATTGCTTATTTTCACTGTAAAACAGTAGATTCCTGAAGGATAATGTACAATTGAAATAATAGAGTGACGTCACTGCTGTATTTTAATTGCAACTAAACGTCTGAACTTTGTAAAACTCTCATATTCAATCTTACACATATTTCAAATTCAATGTTTGCCAGAAGAATGTCCGTTTGCATTTTACCAAAAGATTTCCACCAACAGTTGTAGATTAAAAAAATTAATTGAGCATTCAGTATATTAACCAGACACTGATCTGTGGCCTGTCTGTGCCATTATTAACTATATATTTACAAAACATGCATAAGGACAAATTGAGGTTTTTAAATTTGAATAGGTCATATAACTACTGTACATGCACATAGGACGTGTAGTTTATGTTTCTAAATAGGTATAATGATGTTGCTCGATTTAGTTGGAAACCAGCTAGTAATTATGATATACATGTATTTGACAATTTGGGATGAATATGCAAGTTGAGTGAACTTATTTGACCTTTAACCCATATGTTAGCACATATAAAGGCAAAATAGAATATTATGAAACAATTGATGCATCTTTTATAGCAGTATATTTACGAAATATATAACTGATTAAAATACCAACTTTGAAAGCAAGAAAATCAACGATTTTAATTTAACACTCCATGTTGATTAACGAACATCGAGTGTGATAAGCATGCTATTTATTGTTGAAAATGACAAACAAAAATATGGTGCAAATCAATATTACGATTTGAACAAAGCTGTATGGTACTCTGAATAAAACAATATCGTGAGCGTGTTGATACTTCGTTTGATCAGTCACTTGAAAACGGCATATAACATTATCCATACTCATAGGTGTACATATAATATCAAGTAAGATTAAAGAGCAAATGAATTAGTGTAACACACGATGTAACTAACCTTAATTTCGCTCCGAACAGACCTTGAAACACGTATTATGTGTATTATTGTTTGAAACATCAGACCTCTCCATTTTAGCGACCTCCTTGAAATCACGCGGTTTTTTTTATTGTGTGCAGCACGTGAAGTTAGAAAATCAGCTTGAAAACATGACATTCATGATGTCCGTGCATCACAAGATGAGATGAACAACGTCCGTGCAGCCAGATAGTTGGTCATAGATTGAATGGCTAATTAAAATAGTATATGTTGTCTTAAAACATCTCATAAGCGTTTTTATTTACAATTGTTCATCTTTATTTCATATATATTCAAGATAGGTGTGATGAAGTTTCTGAAATAAAAACGAAAAGAATTAGTTGGTTACTAGCTTGAAATTTCTGATTGACATCTGAGTCTGTACACGAATCGATTTGCACGTGAATTTCGCGCAGTGTGCACGTGAAGTTGAAGCAATGTTTGGAGTAGAGTTACTCAAGCATTACAACATTACAACTATTCAAAACGTTAATATAAAGTGACTATTTCGTATTTACATGAATAAAAATAAAAATGCCTTGACACTTTATCAATCATAACCATGTGGTGTATGTGAAATAATGACCTCGACCTCGTGAATATCTGTGATAACCATCTCGCGTACCGCTCGATGGTTATAACAGATATTCACTCGGTCAGCGGTCATTATTTCAACCATAAGTCTACAGCACGAAACGACACCTAATAAAGTTATCTCGCTAAGGTTTAGAAGTGAGTTTGTGTACAGAAACACAGTGTGGTAGACGGACGAAGAAACGAAAGGACACAACTGAATCCTATATCCGCAGTCCTCTGTAATGGAGAATTCATGAGGAGCAGAGGATTCGTTAAAAATAACCAATGAGCCCCGAAGAGGCGAGTTGATTATTCTTAACGATTCTACTGCTCCGAATGCATTCTCCATCTTAATCCATTATGACGTCACGAAAAATGCATATGTGATTATCTTATATTATAAAAAAATACATTGCAATTATGTAACACAGAAAATATTTATTTTGCAAATTTCGGTCCCCATTCATCGGATATGGTACACGTTGCTTCGGCCCTTCGGATTGTCCATGGCGCAAATCTTCCACACGCAATGCAATTTGATTGACAGCCAAACTCTTGCATTTTATGTGTTTCAGCACGATTCCCACGTATTTCCATTAACCATTCTTTTATAGAATGCAGGGTACTTGCTGACAATCAGATGTTTTCTAACAGCCCCTGTAGCCTAATTGATAAAGGCGCTGCGTAATAAACGAAGGGTTACATGTTCGAATCCCGGGCCATACATTACAATAATTAATTTCTCATATTTGAGATAATTTAAGATTCTATTCAAATATACTAAGACAAACTACACAATTCAATTACTTGGTGAGCCATAACTGAAATGTCAAAACCTGACACCCCTCCTGACTGAGATAGTCCATTACCAGTATATTCTTAAGAATAATACACAAGCATAGCGTTAATAAAAGACATATAGTTTATTAACCAGATTCAGATAATAACAAGAGTTGTCACATGCATGTAGGTTATTTGCAATGTTCATTGAATTTTATATACCTAAATCGTCAACAATTATCTTTATACTTTACCTTCATTCATTGAAATATATAGGGAAATTTTAAGGATTTGTGTGGGCAATGTTTGAAACGATATTTGGAGGGCAGGACGCCGTTGGTGATAAAAATCGACACCACATCTGTATTGCCATCCGAAAGAAAAACATTCCTCACCAAGGAATCGACATGAGAAATAAACATGTACAGGTGACATTCCGTATTTGTTTCATTAAAGGGATTGAGATTTTATACCATGAATGACAATTTGATCATTCCCAGATCAAAGGAAGAGACATTAATCTGGTTTTTTGTGTTATTTCAGGACCACTTGATAACTGTTCACCATATATAGATGTTTACGCAATTGTTTCATACTATTCTATGTTAGTAAACTGGAGAAAGTTTGAGCACTAGACCATAAAAAGCCCATTCTTTTGAAGATCAACAATCAACAAAATGATACAGCAAATTGAAGCTATCTTCCCAGTTTCAATTCAACTTGTTCCATGGGAAACACTTTTTTGCAAGATTCTAATGCCAAAAGGCTAATCTAAATGAAACAATTTCATGAAATATGGTGAGCAGTTATCCAGTTGTTCTTAAATGAAAATCCTAGATTAAGTACACTTCGTTTGATCAGTGAATGATTAAAGTGTCGTTCATGGTACACAATCTTAATCCTTTTAAAGATAAGGAATGTCAATTGTACAAGTTTTATGTCTTCGTAGTCGATTTCCCTTAAATAGGTTAGCAATTCTTTTGTTTTCGAAGCCAATACACATGTTTTATAATTTTTCAGAACTAACTGCTTCCATACCTTCTAACCAAAGTTTCAAACATTTCCAGCACAACTCTCTTTAAGTTTCCTATTGTTTTCACTGTAGAAAAAAAGATGTATATTATTTTTAAACCTTCATATATATTCATTCAAATCATTGTTATTTTAAATGACCTTTGTGACAACTTTTGAAGTTATCTATAAGATAAAGTTTACACATCATTGACTGTTTTCTAATTAATAAACTATATCAGTCTAAAATGCTTTTTCATGACTATTGGTGCTAGGTGCGGAATATCTGACAGTAAACTCCCAGGGTATGTTTTATAAATTTGAACTTGAATATAAGGGAAACAAAAGGACAACAAAATTTGTTTGCTTACTGATAGCGTACAATGTATACTGTGCTATAATACCAGGTATACGTTAGGTATGTACAATCCCGGTAGTTTTATAAATGCTTTGTTAGCATTTCAAATAACTCTGTTTAATATATATATATAACGGATTAAACATGTAGATGTTTTTTTTAAAACGTAACAACACTCTTTTAGCACTGATTATTCAATTACAGCTATATAATAAACTGTAATTCTTTACAATTGATACTGAATGAATAAAATTTCGAATGTAAATATCTTATACAAATCAATACACAGAACAAATAATTAGACCTGCAGTTTAAAATAGTATTGTTATTTTATATTGAGAAATCTATGATACATGTAACTTTTAGAAATGAAAATCTAATCAAAGTGTAATATGGCATTGGAAAACGTTTAATGTAATATATAAAAAATTACATTGGAAATACGTGAAATGGAAATAGTAAGTTATTTCTTTGAACTGGTTGGAATTAAACACCCGTACCTACTTAATGCTAAACAAATATTTTGCGTCATGAAATGTTGCCTTGTGATAAAATAAATGCACATCTCATTAAGAAACCACCAATTACATGAACATATGGTTTACGATATCAATGAAAATGTGCTGCACAGACAACAACAGGCACACGACAATTTTCATTCAAACCATGTTCTGTGAACGTGGATGAGAACGAAGGATTGCCTCATTAAGTTATGATTCCTGATTCCTGTATCTAAACACGAGATATCAATTACATGCGAAGGTTCCTAAATAGCGCATGATGTCAACAGGCATACACAAACTTTCATTCACACTTTTCATTTCATAATGATGACAACAAAGGATGATCAGAAATAGACTCCTTAAGTTAATCCTCTCCCTATCAACATCAGTTGGTATTATAACACCGAATCATCTCCGCATTTTTAAAGTCTGCTTTTCAAAACCATTTCAAAATATTATATCAAAGTCATAGTTATTAAATGGTCGTGATGTAACTATTAAAGCAAAGAAGGATAACATATATAGACTCCTAGAGTCGCGTCTATCCACATCAACATCAGTGGGTGTTACATGGACACCGAATCATCTTCACTGTCTTACAAGAAGTGCCCGTCGCCCAAGGTGTGGGCGTTTAAGATAAAAGGCGTCAAGTCAATACACTTTGTTTTGGATGGTGCTATGAATCTCTTTGTCAATCTTCATAAAAGTTGTGATACAAAGTGGGAAGAACACTCTGATGTCAACATTGGTTTGATAAAAGCACGTGTCCATAATAAACTTGATTTGTCCATACTGAAAAGTTAACTGTTAGTGACGGGGAAACGTCCCTAACAAGATTGAGAGATAAGCGTCATTTCTGATATAAAAAAGGGGAACTATAGGTTCAAACTAAATCAATTTCTATTGGTTAAATAAGTTACAGCTTTAATTTTAATTTTCAAGGTCGTTTTACATACTTTTGTTTAACACTAAGCCATACCAATCTGATATCGTAATAACGAATCTGTTAACAAGATTCCTACATAGGCAAACTTCAAATGTTTACCACATAAAGAACTCACCAATAAAAAACTTAATCATGTTGTATGTTAACTACATTTTGGCTTCAGATAACATTCGTACAAATTGAATACCTCACTCAAGCTGCCAATTCCTCTGTGCAACATTATGAATATGCTATGTCGCATGGGGCATAGGCGAGTCGTTGTCTGTGTTAATGTGTATGTATTTGATTTAATAGCAGTTGTAAACAGTAAAACTATAAATGTTTTACTTGATCAATGTCACTTTACAACCCTATGGGACATGGTGTATATACAAACAATCAAATCATCTCAGCAAAACCATAGTTGGGTGCTTTAAACGAAATAAAAGCATGTTTGATGCGAGATGGGAAGGTCTACATGTTAGTCATAAGCAGATCGTGTTAAATGACACAGAAAAACACTTCCTGAGTGCATCGCTATAGTTTTCACAGTTCTATAGTTCTGCAGTACTATATCCATCACCTACCCAATCAAGCTGTGATTAAATAGTTTGTTTGCAATGTGTTTTTATGAAACGATAAAACCAAACTAACAGTCCTGACGCTAACCATGACAAGGCAGACAATCAAACGAGTTTTAAACATGAGGTTCGTGACATATGCTTTGATAGATTCTTCTGCTGTGATATAACTTTCGACTTTGGTCATTGCTCCGCCCATACAACAATCTACCTTACATATAATATTTCACGTAACATCACATTCAAAATCAGAAATCCACACTTATTACCCACCCATACCCCATGTGAAAAGTTTTTGTTTATTCAATTTTTACCTTGGAACCGTCTGTTTTTCTTCAGGTTACATCACTTTCAACATAAGATAATCTACATTTATTACATGTCTGGACTTTATTCATTCTTTGCTTTCATAGCAAATTGCTTTTAAGAAATAAAGCCTACATCATCCGTGTATTGTTCTCAGCCTTAATTAAATAATAATGGACTCGGCTGCGACCTTATGTGAACATCAAAGAATCATGTAAGTAAAATATTCTATTTCAGAAAGTTTTTGGTCTACTGGTTTGAACTTAAGCAGTTAGAATTTGTACTATTGAAAGCAGTGTTATCCCAAATATAACCGTGGTTTATTTCATCACTATCTAAATGGCAAGTATATCTAATGCATTCAGCCAATGAAGCTGCGCCAATTTATGTCTATCAGATGGGTATTGAATGTATAATTAGCATCAATTGTTGGACCTCGATTTTTGTCGAGGCGAAATGGTTGTGTGGTAAGCTGTTGGTACAGTCAATGCTGGCGATAATTGCCTTACTCTTGAGGTCGTGGGTTCGAATCCCTCATGGGACTCGACCCGAAAAAGTACAAGAATTTGTACTATTGAAGGTTGTGTTATCCCAAATATAACCATGTTATATTTCTTCACTATCTAAATGGCAAGTATTTCTCATGTTGATATTGATTTGATCTTCACAGTGTAAAACATATCTCACAAGAAGTTTGTTACTATTAACTCCACATTAATATCGTAACTGATATCATTTTTAGAGACTAAATGTGACATTAGGTAAACAAAATCTAAACCTGTCTAACATAGTGTCCAACAATGCTGTGATATAACGTATGTGTTTTTGTTTCCTGTTGCAACATGTAAAATTTATAAAAAGTAAAAAAATGAATTTAAAAATGAAACTGATAGTTTAAGGAATTATCATTACTTATCTAGAAACATTTAATAGTGCTAAGCTGTAATTATGTTTTCTGTTTTATTTTATGCTCTGACTCCACTGGTGCAATTATTCAGCTTCAGAACAATGAAATGGTGAGGTCTTTGAAGGGCATTTAGAAGTGGTATACTCCCCCTCATGTTTGTATTGCAAATCCCCATTATATACCATTCTCATGCTTCACCCAGCCCCCCCCCCCCCCCCCCCCCCCCCCCCCCCCCCCCCCAAATCCCCATTGTATACCATTCTCATGCATGTTAATCTCCCTGATTGAATTTCCTCACCATTGTTTTGTTTGCTATGTAAATGTACCATATTTTGTTATTTCCTTACATTCCACCTGATGAAGGAGTGAGTATGTACTCCGAAACGTCGTGTATTTTCACATTAAAGAAGTTGTTATCCAGAAAATCTTCCTGTTCTAATGAAAGGGTGGTTTTAAAATGATAATACAACAGTCTGACAATTAGTATATACCAATGAATAGCACGCCTTCCTTATACAAGAGTTCATATTGACAGGCAATAGTTCTATAATCGATGGATTTGAGGCTGTAGCAGACAGTTACCCAATCACCCTGTAATAACATTGTTCCCGTGAGGTAACTAAATAAGAAAATTGATGTTTCAAATTATCCTTGGATCACAGAACCTGGGAAGTAACACTCTCTTTTATCGAGGCCATAAAGGATGGGGAACACTACGTTCATGTAATCTGATTGAAAGGTTATTTGGTTTGATTATGCATAAGTTACCTCAATGTAAGAACATAGCTAAGCTGACTCTTTTGCTTAACAAATTATTGGCTCTAGCTAATGTTACTCATGTTTCCTCTCTCTCATAAAAATGTTCTCAATATGATTGCTGTTCCATAAAATTAATGTGATTTATTAATGAGTATGCAATTCTTAGGCCAATGACTACGAACAGATTTGTTTCAACACTCTCCTCATATCCGTATTTCAGTTTCTAAAGGGGGTGGGATAGCGCAATGGCGTTTGGCTTCTGATCAAGAGGTCCGGGGTTCGAATCCCGCTATGGGCACTGAACTATAGAACTGTTCTATACGCAGTAAGGATCGGGTGCAATGCTTCACTGAATTTCAGCGTAGTACCATCCATGGTTCGCTAGTTCCAGCCGATGCCCGCAGGTTTGACCGCAAAGCATAGCCACATGGCGCTGCAAGCTTTCTCCCTGCCATATTATACTAATAACCGTGATATAAGTGAAATACTCTTGAAAGCGGCGTTTAACCCGAACTCACCTCACCTCACCACAGTTTCTAAAGTCCTTCTGTATGGTATCCCTGTTAAATACTAGTTTACAGTCGCTTTCAGTTCTATGGATGTGGTCCTTCCTTTACCATGTTTACATTTACGTTTCCCTTTGATAGCCCTCAATATGTTAAGTAACCCAGGGTAGTTTTCATCAGTTGTACGTTTTGACACCTAGTGGTTATGATATCTATATCTACAAATTCTTGCTGAACAAAAACTCATTCATTCCTTCACTTGTCATCACAATTTCGTATGCATCATAACGTTTCAAAGAATTATATATATATATATATATATATATATATATATATATATATATATATATATATATATATATATATATATATATATTTGAATATATAATAGAATTTAATATATATATAGTTGAATATATTCAATTATTTTTGTAACGTTATCAGCAATTTAAGATTGTCAGGAAATTGTGCCAAAAAATGCTTTTATAATTATTATTATTATCTACATGCGAAATATACATAAATCATATTTATGGTTTCTTTTTTAGACTTGATACTAGTCGTTTTCTCGTGAAAGCATATACAACATGTACCATTTGGCAGTAAGATAGTTGTTCAATAACAGCCAAGTATGTGTTTTGTCTCTTTGGTACATCTGCATGACTACAATTAGATTTCTGTACATTTCAAAACGAAATTAATCATCATGCCAATCAGACCATTAAGTACAGAATTCATGTCCATGTTTGCGACGTTACATTATGATTCTTAACCTTGAGTTAAGGTAATCGATTTGAAATTTTATTAAACAAATTGTGCTTTTAACTTTTTATTAATCTCCGCTAGATTGTGATTCATAGTAGTATCTAGTTATATTAGTTTTATAGCATTTAAACTGTTAGATATTAAATAACTTCATTTTTCATTTTCATTTTTCATAGCATAACTAGTTTTCAAGAACAAATACGGATGGATATTTATGACATTGTGCATGTTCATTTGAAATCGCCTCTGCTTTAAGCAAACACGTATAATTAATGTCCTTATCTACATACAGTCAGGCCCCATTTATCTGCACGATTCCATCTGCGGAAAACGAGTCGGGGTGTTAAGAAGATCATCATTTGCATATAATTACATAGAGAAGATTTGAAATACTACCTTAGTGATGGCCGGGGTCTACATGTAAACATGTTTTAAGTATCATGTAAATGTCAATAAATTCATGCTATAAAAAAGGTCATTTAAAACAAGTGTATTATAATAATTTCACAAATATGTTTAGAATTTTCGATCCATCACCAGTACTGAATCTATCGTATTACCTCAAATAGAAGCTGGGTCTTGAATTGACACCGGGTCTTGAATTGACACCGGGTCTCAAATTGACACCGTGTCTCAAATTGACACCGGGTCTCGAATTGACACCGGGTCTTTAATTGACACCGTGTCTCAAATTGACACCAGGTCTCGAATAGACGCTGGGTCTCGAATAAATGTTGGGTCTCGAATAGATGCTGGGTCACGAATAGACGCTGGGTCTTCCATTACACGCTGAGTGATAACATGAGCGAAGTTTAAAAAGTGCTAGACTTTGAAAGAATATATTGTTCGAATTCAATAATGAATAAATGTTCACCAAAACATATCCATATTCAAGAATTTTTGTCATGATTGCACTTCTTTATATGTCTATGTTTGTAAGTAGGATAATTTGTATTTCCAAACATTTAATGGACGACGTGTCTCGAATAGTCGCTGGGATTGAAGGAGGTCTAAAAATATAGACGCCTGGGGCTTCTATTGGAGGAAATACAATATATGAAAAATGTGTCAACTACATTTTTACATGACTATGGTATCATTTTATCACTTTCAATCTATTTAGATTAATCATAGCATAGAAGTCATTTAAAAGTTATCCTTAGAAAATTTGATTTATTAGAAACTTGTTGCATTGAATCTGTGTGAAACTATATCATAAATTACTTCTTGTAAAATACTTTTTGCCTTACAATAAGTATTGATAGTTTGTTAAATTAGAATATTTCAGGCACTCAAATGCATGGCCACACTGTGTCCGTCATTAAAAATAATTACATTCTGCAAAGCTTGTTAACATAAACACTTTCCAAAGTTCGTATTGATTTCGCAAACAGTCTGGACTGTTTCTACAGTCTGGACTGTTTCTTCTTGTCACAGTAATTCAGTGACAACATTTCCATAAAAAGAACACTTAAAACACATGTGTTTTGTGAACTTATGTCACTTCGAGTTTATAATTGATTCATCAACCAGATTATTTTTGTCTCCTTATTTACCTAAATATAATTATCTCAATTCTTTCTTTACTTGTTATTCTTAAACTTTCTTTAATTTGCAATTTAAACATTTCCAAGATCAGAAATGTCTGTTTGCATTAAATAATTGGCCACATGATAAATTTGGAAAATGTTATAAACAATTTCAATATGAAATAAAAAAATATATATTTCTACACATTTACACACAAAACATTGATTGTTGAATAAAATACATACCAAACAAATAATAAAACACTCAATATAATTTCTTCATCAACGTTCGTTCCCTATTTCCCCAAGGTATCTCACGGTTCTATTATATGTAATTTACAAAACGGTTATGTAAATAGTGGAATATTGAGGTGGAATAAGGTGCAAAGGTTACAAACAGTTAGATACAAACAGAAAGATTTCCTCTCATGGGCAAGAGACTCTAAAACACAAATGTACCTTTGATCGACCAGTAGTATTAATGGGTATCTTATGAATGTAGGTTGGAGGTGATCTGAGCGCTGAAAATAACAACTCGGGTTAGATGTTGTTGGCTTGAATATGTGTGCTATATAGATATTTAGTAATGGTAGTAGATGTAGTGGTGTTAAATGAAGTAGTGGTAGTACAGAAGTAGTAATAATGGCAGTAGTAGTAGTAGTAGTAGTAGTAGTAGTAGTAGTAGTAGTGGCAGTAGTAGTATTACAGAAGTAGTGGTAGTGGCAGTAGTAGTAGTAGTAGTAGTAGTAGTAGTAGTAGTGGTGGTGGTGGTAGTACAGCAATAGTAATAAGGTAGTAGTGGTAGTAGTAGTAGTACTAGTAGTAGCAGTAGTAAAAGAAATAGTAGTAGCAGTAGTAGAAGCAGTAGGTTTTTAGTGGTGTTGGTAGTGGTGATAATAATAAAAGTAGTAGTGTTGTTGGTGATAGCAGTAGTAGACGTAGTGGTAGTGGTAGTAGCAGTAGTAGAAATAAGTGTAATACTTCGGTAGTCGTAGAGGTAATAATAGCAGTAGGGATGGTGGAATTGGTAGCAGTAATAGTAGCAGCAGTAATAGTAGTTATAGTAGTACATTAGTAGTAGTAGTAATAGTAGTAGTAGTAGTATCATTAAAGGTAGTAGTAGTAGTAATAGTAGTGGTAAAAGTAGTAAAAGTAGTAGTAGTAGTAGTAGTAGTAGTAGTAGTAGTAGTAGTAGTAGTAGTAGTAGTAGTAGTAGTAGTGGCAGTAAACGTAATATTAGTAGCAGTAGTAGCAGTAGTAGCAGTAGTAGAAGTAGTAGGTTTTTAGTGGTGAAATACATTGAATGAGTATAAGTATAGGTATATTTTGATTATTTCACAGAAGAAACTAAAAACTGTAGTTTTAAAAAAGATTGACCCCTGGTCACTTCAAAAAACTGCAAAAACTGTAAATGTTTAGACGGCATTAAATAAGATTATGATATCGAACACACAATTGTCTTTTTACAATGTAAAGAGCATAGTGTAAACATAAGAATATGGTTACTATTTATAAAGATCAACCTCATTATTAGGATTCGTAACTTTGTAAAGATAATAATCAACTAGGCTGTTATTTATTATATCAACTCACGATATATAGGATTCCCGCATGGCTAGTTAACTTGGGTTTAACTTATAAGAATAACATAAATGGTTTCACAACGGTGGGCATGATTCATTCTGAAAGACTTGCTATTAGAGTTATTGTCATGTTTGCTTACATGGTGTTGATAACTAATTCGTGTTTGAAATATATCTTTACTTTATATGTTTGATTATGCGATTTTAAATATAATCAGCACAAGACATTCGTCCAGAGAGAAATAGTTTATCAAGCAATCACTTCAGGCGAACAAGAGGATACTCCCTTGATAGAGGCCTACTTGTTTTGTCTTCAATATACGTCAGAGCAAAGGGTAAATTAGGTCTTATAGAAAAACACAAAAAATATACCACAACACGTTATAAACAAAAACAAACAAACATATAACTTGCTTGAAAAAAATAGATCAAAAAGGATAAAAATGTATGGAAAGGTGATCATGGATTTGAATTTCGACAATTTGATTCTCTCAGTAGGAATATCTGCGAACATCTGATAACAAGATCTTCAAACTGAACACCAAAGTGTATAACCGCTATTTGACTCAGAGCTGAAAACATCTCTTTTTAGTTATTCGAAAATATTGTATTCATGTTTTTGGTAAACACAATACGTTTTGCCAAGTAGACCAAAACATCTCAAACACACAAGTGCTTCCAGTTTTATCAATGTTGATGGGTACACTTTTAATCATTACTGGTATGTCTGGTGCTGTATGTTTGCTGTATGTTTGCTGTATGTTTATTTCATTGACACCCCAGGTGACCCCCTCTTTCAATACGTGAACTCCCCTTACAAATTAAATGCATCGATTGACATCTACTCGTGTTTACATTATTGATGTCAGAAAACACGTGGATGAGACTGTATACATTTAAACAGTTCAAAACCTCTTGTCGTATTAAAGTCCAGTGCCTCATTCAATAATGCTGCAGTGTTCATGATTGTAAACTGAGCATGGTACTTCGTATTGATGCCTTTTTGTCTTGATGCCCTTTTGAAGATTTTACATGACATGTAGTTTGTCGATAAAGCAATTGTATGCAATAATGTATAACTTGGTTGCCTTTATGATTGCAATATACAATATACGTATCTGTAGTCTTAAGCTTCTCGATTTCGACAATATTTACAGAATCTTAATTCAAACAGCATAAAGGTAGCACCGTCCATTATATTATTCATTGTTCACAATATAGCTTAAATGGTGATTCGATCTTCACTTATCTTACTGAAAGGGTTAATGAGATATGCTGTGTTTTAAGGGAAAATGTCCTATATGGCTAGAGTTCAGGATAATGTACAACAGGTTGATAAAATGTAGTATACATTGTTCAGTTAATGTGTACCTTGGTAATTAGCTAAATATTCACCTGGCATATCAAAGCCCATGCAGTAATAAGTATACAACAAAACAAATCTACATTGGATTTGCTTGCCTGTTAGTCGTAATATGTCTTAAGGTCTTATGGACTTATGATATGTGAAGGATAAACTAAAGGAACTTAATCATCATGTTTAAAACTGCTTTTTAGGCGTATTTAAAGCAAAATTTCTAGACATGACGATGGTGTACTGGCACCGTAATATCGAAATAGAGAAGCAGTCTATCTTACGAATGTATATCTTTCTTTTTAATTCGTTTCTGCTTATCTGGTTCATTCTTTATTCGGTAGAAGTTCCAAGAATTGTCTAGATATCGCCATATTTCTTTCTGGCGATGCTAAACTACATGTAAACCATATAAAAGGTCATGCACAGTCCTTTTTTGATTTTCAGTTTTACATAAATGAATTGGTTCATGTAATTGAAAGTTAATGTAAGATTGGTTTCCAGCTACATCCAGATGTTATGCACATTTTCTTACTTTTTTAGCTGATGATCTAATTTTATTCGGGAACAGTCTGCAGGCTAAACTAGATATCCTTAGCAAGTATTGTTTAGAATGGAAATTGTCAGTCAATATGGATAAAACTAAAATTGACGTTTCTTTCTGCCGATGCTAAACAACATGTTAACTATATAAAAGGTCATGCTAAAAGATCATTTCCACCTACTCAAACCATGCATAATTCAATTGTTCCCTGAAATCAAAACAAGTTGTTGAAATATCCAGTAAGCTCACTAGGCATTAGCTATTGCAGTCGTAAGCCCATTCTGTAAGCGTTGTTCGTGTTCATTTATGATCCAGTTATAACTATGTGTAGGATTTCTAACAATGCTTGATATTGATCATATGTCATACATTTCCCTTCAAGTATACATACGAATAAACATATTGTCATTACATGTGTCTTCGATGTGGGGCACACTGAATAATTGACAATCATTAAACCGTTGTTGCACAAAATATTTTCGCATTTTCACCAAAATTAATGTTTTGCTTTGGTTATTCGAATCCTATCAGCTAATTTACACTTTTCTTGTGAAATCGGTAGATATTCGTAATTTCAACACTAGATTGTGATGACTTTAGATAATTTCATATTTCCAGAACCTCCTCACCAAAGCGCTAAGCTAGTCAATTATTTGTAAACATGTAGGTAAAGCTATTGAAATACTAGCAGAACCTCGAAACCCTACATTTTGGAATCTTGGAACCTTGGACACCATTGCACTCCAACAAATAGAAAATATGTATTTCATAGCTTTTTAGCTTTATTAGACACCAATGGATTAAGCAAATACATTCACATGTATTTATATTGAAGACTATTCGTCCATGATTCGAACTTCTGAAGTTAGATGTAATGAAAGAAAACTGGCTTGTTATTTAAATAAATTATTCAATTGAACAATTATACATATATATATTGACTGAAATAAAAGATAGGTGAATAAACTTTCGGTTTGCAGCTGTACATTTCCAAAGTATGGCCTTTCTAGACAGAAGTGTTTTCTTCCTCCGTGTGTCCTATCTTAACAATCAAAGATTATACAGATTACCTTTGAAATACAAAGACATGCTACCAGCGCTCAGGAATAACACCCAACGAGCATCAGACAATGTATAACACCAAATGATTAACACCCAAATAGACAATTGATAACTTATAAAGAGCACCGGACAATGAATACCGAAACCCAACTCTACTGTTAACAGTAATTCTAACAGTCAGTGTATATCAGTTAAGAGTTAGAGACCGGCAAACCCATCATTTGAATTGCTGCTTTCCTTTAAAGGGTACGTGTGAAGTGATTTAAACCCAATGAGAACCAAGCAATGAAAAACACTCAAAGGGTATCAGACGATTAAAAACACTCAAGCAGACGATGTACCAGGCAATGAATTAAATACTAAGAGCAAAACTCACCTAACCGCACCAAATACTTAATAACACTCAATTAGCGCCAGACAATCACTGATATCACTTATTAGGGCAAACTGACCGAGGTTCGGACAGTGTTCCGATCTAAATACTTTCGCTCGTTGTATTTTCAATATTTGACTCTTTAACAGCCAACAGTAAGTGGTGAAAGTCGAGAATGAGATTATTGTTCAAAATTCCAAACACTATATTCGTTCATTATATGAATAAATATGTAATTTAGCAGTTTTAGGCGAGTATACCAATTCGCCCAAGGTTCGGACAGTTTTGACCTTGGTTCGGACAGGGTCGCCCGAAGTTCGGACAGTTCGTTTCCAGTCCAGCATGGACACAGAAAGGGTGACAGATAAACTGCAGTGCGATATTAGTTCAGCCTTTAATCATATGTACTTTAAATATTTTTTGAAAGTAATTAGTAGGCAGGATAATTAATTACATCTATTCACACGCAGGTAAGAAACGTTTTGTGTCACGTGTAAAAGCTCTGAAGAATAAGAATAGCTCACATTTTTTAAATCTATTCAAATTGATTTCACCTCTACCATGGGCCGGGTACAGTATCATTTGATTTCTACTTGCTTACAATTTAATACACATGCATCTGTTAAAAAAACTTTGTTCAGACCACCGTAAATCGTTGATTAAGTAACTACATAAAAATGATCATGGAGTCTAAGCAGGCTGTCAGTGTAATCATAATCGATCAACAGCCGTGTTTATCCCGCCGTCCTAAGTGATGCGCAACATATTTTAGCGTTTGTGGTTCAAATACATCTTAAGAAATTTCGAACAGTAAAACAATGAAAATATATGCAGGTAATGGTACAAGTAATTACTCCGCTATAATTAAATGATTAACGGTACTCTAACCACGTGTAGACGTAAACAAAACCTCTAGGGGGGACCGGGAGGGGGTGTGCGTTAGCAACAATGTTGTACATGTGGATTAATTCTTTAATTGTTATTCTTTTCATACGTTATAAAATATAATAACGCTTAGTAAAAACTACAGTGTAACACATTGAAGTTTTTAATCCTAATAGATACAATTTGAGTTATGTGATACGCATTGTTCATTTGTAACACATTAAGATAACTTGGTATTATTTGTTACATTGAGCTAAACAAAAGATGAGAGTCGACAAGTGACACAACACAACTATTTAATCAATCATTTCAACACAATACAGTGCCCTGTTGGCGGACATGTCGATCAGTTTCCTCTCTTCAGTGTTGGCGAGTTGAGGTTGTAGGCCTACCCCGTTCTTAGCATACACTTTAACCCTGCCTTTATTTATTTACATTGACCCGATCAGAAATTGTAGATTTTGCAACGTTATACATCTTGGCAGCTTTTATTATAAACAGCAAAACTGTAAACACCTTTCATAAGCCTGGGGACATGACATGTTCCTAACGCAGCTTTTACTTGTCTGGCTGACTGGTTACCGGAGATACGGCCACTATGACGTCACTGTAATATATGACGTCATACGGGCATCGTATATAATGGCGCCATATCATTAGAGCACTGTACCATGCTGTACCATCTTATTTTGTTGTTTTACTCTCCATTATGAAATTCCCGCGTGAAACCAAAAATGTTCCCGCCATTTTATTCAGCAGCCGGAAGTGTCCGAGCCTTGGTCGATTTGTGTCCGAACTTTGGTCTACTTGTGTCCGAACCATGGTCAAACCTGTCCGAACCAAGGTCATTTTGACATGTTATCAAAATCGCAATTCTAAACCCAAGAATATAATTGAAAGTACTAACATACAAAGTTAATCGACTATCTAAATGTTTCTTCATGTACGTGCATATATTTGAAAGAATATGATCGCTTCCTTCATTCCCTGGATTGCCACACATAATTTACGTTCACACAAATATTTCGTCGATTTCTTTCATGAAACCGTTATTTGTACCTACCGCTAAATTTCGTTTTTAAAATATATCTGACTGTCAGATATTTTTCAAATGAATCAAGTATTGTCAGAAAATGAACAGAAATATTTAGAAACCAAAGGAGTGTTACAATTTGCTTTGTTTTTGCGTCAGCTGTAATTTGAAAGTGTCCGAAGTTCGGGCGACTTTTGGTGGTGTCCGAGCTTAGGTCAGTTTGCCCTATATTACAACTATGTATATACGCTGATTATATTGCCTCTTTATATGCTTAATGTCAAGATCATGAGTCATTAAAACTCATTGATGTCGCAAGCAGTGGTGATGAGTGAGATGAGGTTAATGAACTATTTTCCTATCAAGCCCTTAGCTTTCTGAATTTCTTAACCAATGGACAGTATGTAGGATAAAAGACAAACAAGTTTCAAACCTATTATGCATTCAAATCATGTCTTATTTTCATTCAATATAAAACTGTCAATATAATTTTATCTAGATTGATATTCATTATGGTAATTATACAAAATGTATAAATTTTCTTCTTCAAGCACAAAACACGAAGAATGAATCAGTACAGTTAATAGGTTTTAATTGTACAATTATCCGTTTTCACTTGTTCATCTCCTCAACATTACATACTTTAGTATGTGAACAATTTTACAACCTCGCTTTTTAATGCAATCATCATATACATAAGTACATATAGTTCACGTCTGTAGACAAACCTCTTTTTTCCTAGCAGGTGTTATAACTTGCATGTGTCGCATGGTGCAAGATAAGTGGCACATTTTACCGTAAGAATTACCAAAAGACTACCAAATGAAGAATGAATTTCCTTTTTCGTATCTATGGTTGCAATTGTATAAGAACTAAATAAGATTCGATCTTTGTCAAAAAAAGGCATAACCTTGCTCGATCTCTATATGATAAGCTACTGCACTGATCTTGTCAACTTCGGACCTCGGACTGCCATGTCCCTTCCATACACTTTCCAGACTTTAGTGTGGTGTAGTACAGAAACGCTTATCATATTTAATGCACATTATTGAAAAGTTCAAATCTTTGATTGTTTTTACTTCCTCTTCTTATACAATCAATACATCAATGAATGATATTAAGGAGATTTCTATATTTTCGTATGCATATTGGGCTATGATTACTAACCCTCTTGTGCTATGATATGTGGTATGTAGACTATTAATCAAATCAACATTATCTGCTTCTTTACATTTCGTTATGCTTTAAAGACATCATCCACTCTCTTCATTAATACACTGAAGGTTACTCACATCTTACTTAGTTTGATTACACGTGAGTGTACAAGTTTATAGATTAATATTTGCACAGGCTAAAAGTTTCCTCTTCCATCACTTTGTCACGTTTACCTTGTTTAGTCACAGTTCACATTTTGTTTTGATTTCATTATATTGTAAAACGTCCAATTTACTTTTCACGGTTTAACGCAATCTGAATAAGGTGAAATAAGGTGAGATGGGACAAAGAACTTATTAAGTAAAGGAAAAGGATTTGTATAAGATTTCAACTAAAGCACATTATGTTAGCGTTCTTATTGAAATAGTATAGATGTGTTTATTTGCACAACAAAATTGTCAAGGCCTTCAGGCATGTGCAGACTTTATCCAATCGAATGTGTTCAGATTAAGAGAAACAACAATGAAACTGAATCCATATACATTGCCCACTTCATGTCAGCAAAATCGTTTAAAGAGGACCATGCACTGCCGGGCCAGTTATTTATAAGAGCCTTGATGTTATTTCCATAGACCTGCATTTTAAATGAGTATATCATAATTAATTTGTTCATGTAATGAATTCGAATTGGGCCAATGTAAAAATTAATATGCAAATTTATGATAATAACGCCATCGCCCGAATATACCGGCAGGGTACCGTAAATCAGTCACATGCTGCGACTAGCAAAGAGAAGGTAGCTTGAGTATATGTAAGCATTTCCTCTTTCTCTTGCTTGGCACAGTACCTCGTAGATCAACAGTATTTGGGTCAATACCTGAAAAATGGGAGAATACGACGTGTGCATGAGCAGACAATTGCAGCAATAATTCAAAACTTTCATCTGTTGTTGACAATTCTCCTTAATTATTCCTATTTTGGTGAACATGATCACTGTACTTTGGTGCCAAAAAAGTAAATTACTAAAATAGTCAGTTTTAAATCGGAAACAATGATGTTTCTATCCGACAACAGCCGTAAAAGTCGGACACATACATATAAAATATGAACCAAAACAAAGTTTCAAATGTTCAACAAGTTTTCTGTACATAACGAGATTCGAACTCTCATTGTTCTAATTTTGAACATTGAACATCAATAGAAGCTTTAACACGTAATGAAAGAACAGGTTATCAGGTTAAATAATAATAATCATGTAAGTGAGGTCACATATATGTCTAATGTTATAATTTGTGTTATTTAATTGAGCATTATCCATTTTTACCGAGAATAACCAGGTCAATCAGTTCAGTATAACGAAAATACAACCATTCAAAGTCGTGGTCATGATCGAAAACGGGACAATGGACCTTGGTTTGCTGCAGCAATTAAATCAAACGCAATTTGGAAAACTAAATTGATAAACTTGATAAAGTAGATAGGAACACAGATTTGCTTCTATAGGGTTTAGTAGAACTGATAATGAGTATAT
This sequence comes from Gibbula magus, assembly GCA_936450465.1. Lineage (NCBI taxonomy): Eukaryota > Metazoa > Mollusca > Gastropoda > Trochida > Trochidae > Gibbula > Gibbula magus. The sequence continues at coordinate 30,537,394 of OW388291.1, read as the reverse complement.
AGATAGATATAACCTAAACCAACACCTTTTGTAATATGCTACATTTTACAACCAAATAAACTATCATGCAAAACTGATCATGCATCTTTAAGACGGAATGACGTCTTCAGTGTTTGTTCCTTCTCCTCCCTGCTCCATCTCCAGCTCGTTGTCCGCTTAAATACATTACCTTTAAATTGGACATTAATTGTGTATGTTTAATATACATGTTAATGACAAGAGAATATATGATTTAAAACTCGCATATTAATGATGCACATGGTGATAGGGTGTATCTATCATCGCAGTTTAATTATTGATGTCAAGTTACAATATTTATCAAGGAATACAAACTATTTATCAAGCCTGAACTTTTTGTACCGTGAGAGTTCTTCTCTTTTAGTAGAAACACTGCCCTCAGTGGTCTTCAGAGAAGAACACCAAAGTAGATCTTTAGTTTACATACTGTGTTCTGAAGTGCCATGTGACATGATGTGTCCTCGACACATCTGCTGTGTAACAATGTCAACCGGAAGATATCCAATAAATTAAAGATCCAGTTCTAAAACCCGATGTGACATCAAGTAAGCCAACCACTTGGCAGTGTCAGAGTAGATCAAGATAATGGTTTACTGGTTTGATCTATTTAATGATTGGACTCCCAGTATGATGACAAATAGTCACTGTAAATAACAATCGTCAATGCCATGGTCGACCAAATGAAATGTCTTTCTGTTATACTCATTAATCAAATGAGAATGGATAACTCATATGAGATGGTGAAAACACATGTTGGTATGTGGGGTTTTTTTTACCGTGTTATCCTCATAAATCAAATGCGAATAAATAAAATAATAATTAGGTGATAACATCACACGTTCGACTTGTTTGATTTGTCAAGCTACTAATATGTTAAACTTTCACTCACAAATCAAATGCGAATAAATAAAACAATAGGAGATCAAATATGTGATTGTATCGTTTAATTTTTCCAAAAGTGTGTATCTGTGTGTTATATACTTATAACTCAAATGCGAATTAGTAAGGTGCTGGGTGCTAAAGCTCATGTTAGAAACGTTTAATTTGTTCATGAATTTTACACTGACATAGATGCTTCTTTTATAATGTATACCTCAGATTCGTTATCAGGGACAGTGCATGTATAGACGTGGGCTGAACGCGGCATACCTACTAACTTTGTTTTTCAAACTCACTGTCAATTACAAGTTTATATGTAAAAAATAAATTCTTTTAAAATAGAATAACCGAAACTGGATTAGACGATATATTCTATCCAAGTAAGTATTTAGAGAGAATCAGCCAGTGATTTGCTGATTAACCTGCACGATGACAGCCCCGACCATGTATAATAATGACATGTGACATGTAATGACATCGTTTTATCCTTGAAAAATAGCATGACTCTGTTGTGATTATCCTGAACATACTACGTAAATATAGGATAAAACTAACTTAACGAACTGATTCATATAGCTTTGAGTCTAAATAGATCCATTGCTTGACTCTGAGATAGTTATTTTCTTTTATTTCTCAACCGTGGTGAGATCACTCATTAGATAACAATGAGTTGGTTACACACATGTGTGATACCAACGGGTGCTGCCGTAACGTCATAATCGGCGCGTGTTATGTACAATGTTAGTCGGGCCACTGTAATAGCGGGTGAACTTTTTGCAAGTGAGCATCACTAAAAACGAGCCCTATCATCATTGAGTAATATATAAAATACTAAACACGGTCGCGTTTGATAACATGCTTATAAAACTCGTGAATGGCATCGGTATGAAACTCACTTTAGCTCGTTAAAATACCAAACCATTCACTCGTTTCATAAACATGTTATCAAACGGGACATCGTTCAGTATTCTACATGTTATATTTCCTGCATATATATATTATAGTTTTACAGTAACTTTAAGTCGAGTCTGATATATTCTGACATGTTAAATTCTAACAAACATTAATAATATAATATTAATATTGTTCTCTTAGTTCCATCATAATGTCTTTCACTTGGAATAACTTCTTTTACAGGTTCTAAATGCGAACGATTCAACAACAAATGACACTTAAAACATGGCATAAATATAAGACAGTTATCCTGATATACACTAACATTGTCAAGTGACTGGCTTATTACATTAGTCCAGTACATAATAACATTATACATCACCATAAGTGAATAATATGTGTTCCTCTGTTTGCCGATATGTCAATTATATAGCATTGTAATTCTGATCTTTAATTTAGTATTTATTGCTTACCTTTCAATGGTAACATTTACATTACTTACATTCCATACCACTAACTAGCATAACTGAAAATGAGTGTTAGAAGTTGCCACGTTTCTGTAGAAGTTTTAATACCATTATAAAGCCGTGATGATGAACAGATTGATATGAACATAATTGGCACCATAAGAAAATAATATGTGTTGATCGGTTGGACAACATGTCAATAAAATATATCATGGTCGTCCTGATCTTTTAGTAAGTGTTTTTCGCTTACTTGTTTAATAACATACCTATAGTATCAAGTATGACCTTGGTATTATTAATTTATTGAGTTGTTTATCTGTTTTATGATAGAACAGTGAAATTTGACGATTACCCCCATTTGCACTAACATACTGTCAAGATGATTACTTTCTTCTTCACATAACATAACCCATATCACTAGATAACTTAATTATGCACTGAAGATGATTGTCTGTTATCAGTTGTAAAAGAATCAGTGATATTTCCTTATGGACAGTCACAATCTTGAGTGAGACGTATCTGTAGAGGTTCTAACACCTTTATCAATCTGTGATGGTGTACACAGTAATGTTACAGATATATAAACATGATGGGGTATTAACAATAACAATCACCAGTGCCATGAGCATGATTAACAATGACGTCAGTTAGTTAGAAGTGTTTGTTTTTTAGAATAATAACCTTGAACCTTGAACTATTTCTGAATTCAAGTCTTTGACTTATTTCATGCCACATTGTTATTTGGTACAAAACGTCTTACTAATAGGAGGGCTTCCGTTTGACATCATTACACAGCAGATGTGTCTTGAACACTTTTTGTCACCTGATACTTGAGTAGGCAATGTGTGAGCTTATGTATCTACTTCACCTTTTTGTAGCAGCTGTTTCCGAAGATGGTTCACTGTAAGTAGACTTGAGAAAAAAATGAATGTATAAATGTGGTATGCTGACCAATATGAAATATAATCATATCTCTCTTTTTTCTTTTATAGAATTTGTGGCTAGAATTTCGTCCTGTCTGTATATGTATATTGTTGTATTGTATAATCATTTGTGTTTTTTGCTGTAACTTATATTTTCATTGCGCTCTGTGGGTGCGTTCACGTTGCACCTTGAAGATTCATGAGTTTGAGCATCCACACTTTGTATGTATAAAATTAAATACACCATGTTCTGGAACATTTGGAACATTTCGTGAACATTTCTCGGAAATGTACTTGCTTTTGCAAAGTTATGTACGTGCTTATCATTGTACAGCTTAAATCGACAGAGTAGTCTCAATGACCATGACTTCAGGTCTATCGTTGAATAGATTTTCCTGATGAGAAGTCACAGGGTTAGGGTTTAGAGTATCAGAACAGTATGTCTGTTACCATGATCGCGGTTGCTCCTTTCATAATGCAAACTTTACTTAAGGTTAACTTAAATTACATTCATCAACATAAGACCGAGGAAGGACTAGTAAACTAATGAATCTTGTGAACGTCAGTGACTTGTGAAAGTAACGAACTGATATTATCAGTCACAGATAAAACATACTAAAGACGTTTATATTTATATTTTAAGAGGCTTGTTGTGTGACATTTACATAGTCAAAATCAGTATATAGAAACAAGCTTTCAAATGCTTAAAGCTCTCATAAAGAACACAGACTCTGAGGCTTATTGGTCAAATGACCCAAACACAGAAGCTCAACAGCCGATGTGATGGAAGCAGTGTTTAACCAGAACAACTAGACACGTTATACTGTATGGTAATATAGTGGTGTGAAGACGGACAACTAGGAAGTTCAAAGGGATTACCAATATCTGTTGATGTATGTTGAATTGAACTTCACCATTGACGATAGACATATATCTCTACTAGATGTCCATTATCGTTACAGGTGATATCCTTCATTGTGCTCTTGGCCATCAGTTCTAGTTGCAATTACGTGTCCTTATTAATTAGACAAAACGTAAACAAAAATACTGTAGATGATGCGTAGTTTGATTGATATTTTGACGACCCCAAATATAACGAATTCGAATAGGATCATATTTAATTTCTGTCATATTTTGAAATATTTTAAATGCCATATTTATCAAATTAATGAATGGTTCTCTGAATAATGGAAAATAATATCTTTGTCACATTGCACGAAACTCAAAGGGACCATAAGTAACTGAGGTAGTCTTAATTCAATGTAAAAAGACGGCACTAAGGTTAACCTTCGGGTTTATGTTGTTTTGTGCACAGGAACCCATATTTCGGTTGAGTTGTCTTCTTCTCAAATAATGCTGAACTGCAAACTTTAAGTGTCAAACTTTACCACGTGCCTCGGACTACTTTCATAACAATGGTAAGTCCATCAGCCAGCTACATAACAATACCACGGACACATAATTGTGTTATCTTAAGCCGACAACAAAGCTTGAACCATATTTAACACCTAATTACCCTGAGCGCCGTCTCTTCTAAAGCATTGAAAAACAGGCGAGGTATAATTGACTCATCTTTCGATCTTTCTACACACTGTCTCTCCTAAAGAGTTCCTTTTCTAGTGTTGTCTAAATACCAATTAGTCTGCAATAGGAAACGACATCTAATAATGTTATTATCCCTTGTCAAACTGAAGGTTGCGGTGAGTTTAGAAGTAAGTTTGTGTACAGAAACAGTGTAGTGGACAGACGGAGAAACAAAAGGACACAACTGATTCCTATATCCGCCGTCCTCTTGTACAAGAACTCTCAGATACACATTGTTTATCCAAATCACGACTACTGATAATGCGTGAGTACCAAAACTTCTCATTAAGTACAATGCATTTGCATTTCACTTAAGTATGCACTAATCTTGCTTTCGTAACTGGACAAACACGTTTTACATTCCTCTCTTCTACAAGGACGCTATACCATGTGAATTCAGTGTGCATTGATACTTACGAGAACTTACTAATTTCCTAGTGCTCTGTAGTTTGTGATCATGTCTTCATAACGTTAATAAAAGACATAAAGTTTATTAACCAGAATCAGTTAATAAGAAGACCTGTCAAAATTGGTTATTTACAATGTTCATTGAATTGAATACAGCTAGATGTTCTACAATCATCTTTATACTTTATACTTTTCTTAACTGAAATATATATGGAAAGTTAAGTTAGAGGATGTGTGTGGGAAATGCTTGAAACGTTATTTGGAGGTATGGAAGCCGTTAGTGATAAAAACAACACCACATCTGTATTGCCATCCAAAAGCAAAACATTCCTCACTCATTTAAGGGATATCGACATGAGAAATAAACATAAAAATGAAAACTTGTACAGGTGACATTTCGTATTTGTTTCATTAAAGGGATTAAGATGTTATACCATGAATGACACTTTGATCATTCCCTGATCAACGGAAGAGAAATTAATCTGGGTTTTGTTATTTCAGGACCACTGTTCACCATATTGATGTTTAATTGTTTCATACAATTCTATGTGGTTTAAACAATATTTATTCAGGTACTTTCATGTACAGGGGGATTGACAAACAGGGTTTCCCCTATGTTAATGTATCTCCCCAAATAAATACATTTCAACAGGATGATTACATCATAATACATACATAAACAGATTATCAAAATATTGTCATCAAAATAAAATATTATGTTCAGTCGAAGCGTTTTGTAAGAGATATAAACTCATGTACAGACTGGATTATTTTTATATTAATAGTATTTGAAAGGTTTTTGTTACCACAGGAGCATCGCGACTCGTCATTAATAAATCTATCGAATTTATGACCGTTTAGGTTGCTACAACCCAATCATATCCGGCAATGTAAAATATGTTTGTTACTCGATCCAAAATTTTGTCGTGAAGTGTTATTTTTATACAATCTATTTTTGAATATTGCTTACGATTCGGATTCCTTAAGATTGTCATGCAGGTTGTTCCATTCTACAACAGCCGTAGCTTACATAGGAGACCCTTATGCCATACTCGGTCAAACGCTTTACTCATATCACAAAATATATGTAAAAAAAAATCGTTTCTCGATCCAAAATTTTGAAAAATGTCGTGAAGTTTAGTGTTATCTTTATACAATCTATTTTTAAATATTGCATACGATTCGGATTCCTTAAGATTGAAATTGAGTGATGACTCCGTTGTCTAAGAAAAAGTTATGAACATGTTTATGGACACATTTTTCAAAGAGTTTAGACACGCAACTTGTTAGGGAAACTGGTCTATAAATTTGAACTTTCATGGGGACTACCTTTTTTGTGTAAGGGAACGACCGAAGCTATTTTCCAAATTGAAGGGAATGATGATTTAGATAAAGATAAATTGAATAGTAAGCTCTGCGGTCCTGGCTAGGAATTTAAGAACGCGATTGCTTATCATGTCGGGTCCTATTGCTTTGCGAATATTAAGAGTTGATATTATATCTTCAATTTCTTTCTCAGTTATATGTATCTTTTCAAGTCGGGTTTCAGGTTCAGGTATCATATTATCTTCATCTTCATTATCAACAGTAGCTTGTTTAACACAACAGTTATTTAATACATTTGCCTTATCAATATAATTTTCAAATACAACCCCATCTTGATCTAAGTTAGGAAAAGCTTTATATTTATTCGATTTATTTGTGTAGTTTTTTATAATCTTCCACCAAAGTTTACTATCCGACGAGTCGTTTAATTTCTCATCAAGCTTAGCATTGTAATCCTTTTTACATCTTCGAATTTCCGAAATAACGTTATTTCGCTGTGCTCGAAAACTTTGCCAATCAGTTGGCTCATTGCTTTTCTTCGCTGTTTATTAGCTCGGTTTCATTTTCGCATTAGTCGACGAATATAACCATTCATCCATAGTTCATCATTTGGGCGGATTCGTACTTGTTTATTTGATATGTGGTTTTGAGCTAGGTTATATAAACTATCAACAATATTCTGAGCATTTTCATTCACGTCCTCGGTGATAAGATTACTCCAGTTAAGAACTCTAGCGGAAGTCAGCTATCCATTTTTGTCAATGTTGTCATAGTCAAATATAGTTCTCGTGTAACTCTTTCTATTCGATGTTTTAAACTTTAGGTTGACAAATACTGCGCAATGATCACTGCAGAAGTTTGGGGTAACACCAGAAGATATAACAAGATTAGGAAATGAGAAATCAAATCTATAAGGCTTCTTGATGTACTTGTTAAGCGCCTTGCTTCATCGATAATTTGCGTCAAGCCATAAAGTCTTTCTAAACTAGTAATGTTGATGTCGGCATTATTTAACAAATTAGTATTAAAGTCACCTAGGACAATCGTTTTGATGTTAGTGTCTATTGCCATAGCGATAGAATCATCTATCAAATCCCAATAAAAGCTCGAGTATTAGCTCTGTAGAAGTTTCCAATACGCAAAACGTTATTTTTCGAGGTTATATCAACCCAAATTGCTTCCAGTCCCGGTAGTTCAAAATCTGTTCTGTGTTTAAAGTGTAGATTTTCTTTAACATAAATAGCAACTCCGCCTCCACGTGATGGTCGTTCCCAACGTACGGGTGGGTGATACCCTAACAGCGTGATATCGTCATTGCTGACACCCAAGTGTAGCCACGTTTCCGAAATACAGATAACGTCGAAATGATGAAGTTCTGCATAAACGATATCGATTTTGCCTTGTAGACTGCAAACATTTACGCAAACAACGCTAATATCAGAATTTTCTGGGCCAGGATTTGGATGCACATCACCACATAATAGTAACAAAAGTGTCAATCTAATACCAGATATCCCCATGCAATAAACAGATATTATCAAAAAACAATTCTATGTTAGTATACTGGACAAACACTAGACCACACACAAAGTCGACTCTTCTGAAGATCAACAATTAACAAAATGACTAGCAAGTCGAAGCTACCTTCTCAGTTTCCATTCAACTTGTTCCATGGGAAACACTTTTTGGAAAGTGTCTAATGCCAAAAGGGTGATCTAAATGAAACAATATCATGAAATATGGCGAGCAGTTATCGAGTTGTTCTGAAATGAAAATCCTAGATTAAGTGTCGTTCATGTTACAACATCTTAATCCTTTTAACGATAGGGAATGTCACTTGTATGAGTTTTATGTCTTCGTACATGTACGTCGATTTCTCTTAATTTGGTTAGCAATTCTTTTGTTTCCGAAGCCAATACACATGTTTTATAATTTTCCAGAACTAACTGCTTCCATACCTTCCAACACAAATCACTTTAAGTTTCCTTTTTTCAGTGTAGAAAAATAAAAGATGTAAATTATTGTTAACCACTTATATATATTGATTGTTATTTTAAATGACCTTTCTGATCTATAAGATAAAGTTAACACATTATTTACTGTTTTCTAATTAGTAAACTATTTCTGTCTGAAATGCTTCTTCATAACTATTGGAGCTAGGTGCGGATCATCTGACAGTAAACTACCAGGGAATGTTTTATTGAATGTAAGGAAAACATAAAGGACAACAAAATGTGTTAACTTACTAATAGTGTATACTGTGCTATAATACCAGACGTTAGGTATGTACAATCCCGGTAGTTTTATAAGTGCTTTGTTAGAATTTCAAATAACATTTGTTTAATATATGAAACGGAATATATAGAGGATATCTGTCTTGCCTTGACAAATACCATGTTTATCTCATTGAGTGAGGTAGAAAAGTAGATATTTCACGAGTGGCGCAGTCACGAGTGAAATATATTAACTTTTCTACCTCCCGAGATGAGATAAACATGGTATTTGTCAAGGAAAACAGATATTCTATTTATTATATAATTTTTTCCGTGTTTTACGTTGAGTTGGAGTGATTTCAACGGCAAACGTACAGCCTTCGCAAGCTGACAATATGACGTCATAACATTGTCCCGATGACGTCACGCGAGTGGTGATAAAGTTTATCGTCACTCAGTAGAGTGGTGATAAAGGTTATCACCACTGTAGCTTGATAGAGGGTTTATTTCATTGATAGAACCGAGTATCTCACTCCAACTTCGAGTTCAATACAAAACATCCAAATGCACTAGTATGACGTTCTATATTTATTACATACCCGACTTTCTTTTATTAGTTTGAGACTATAAAAAAAATCATTGCGTAGAGATACATATATTCACGGCGTTCGAACTTCCACGTTACGTTACCATGACATTCGTATAACTACGCCAATAGGCGGATTACGTAACTGACCTGGATCCAACATTCTTCCGCATGACGTCAACAACTGTAAAGTCCGACTTTAACATATTAAATACCAAAAAAACAAAAACACATTTCGATGATATTCAGTCTTGATTTAATACAAACAAACACACATGAAACAACAATTACGCTATTTTGTAGCAATCTGTAAAGTTTAAACGTTTTCAAAGTTTTCAAAGTTCAAGGTCGTTTTCAAGTTTCAAACACGTTGTCGTCATCGTTTTGAACAGTCAGTTACTCAGAGTCACTGTCGAAGATAACACGTCTACGCTTTCGCTGCTGATTTTCAAGATTCACGGAATTTGTTTGTGATGACAAGTTGAAATTGATATTGAACGTGCCACCGTAAATGTTACTGCTGCTGAATAACCCAGATGTCATTCCATGGAGTGCAGTAGTGTTTTTGCTAACCTGGCTGTTTGTAGCGGTATTTTCAAACGGTTTTGAGACTGAAACGCGTTGTGTCGGGGAGACAGCACTAGGATTATTGTCAACGGGAACAAGCGCATTTGATTTACCACCAGTAAGGATACTAGACATGTGTTTTTGCATTGGAACGGAAGCAACAGCAAAATTATTGAGACTGTTCACATTTTTGTGCCCTGACAACTGACATATTGTTGTCGGTTCGACGCCGGAGTGAAGCAGTTGGGTACACATGGACTTACGGGCACTGTGATTTGTAATTTTCCCGACCAACCCGACGCGGGACGCCATGTTTTTCATGAGTCCACCGAGTGTGTTTATGCCAAGAGCACAGTTTTGAAACCATGGACTGTCAGACCTTCTCCTGTGATTAATTGCAAGGAAAAATGGTGATTCTGGAGCTAACATGCTTTTCGGCCGTTGTTTGGCAAAGGATTTGTACACTGTGAGGATACATTTTTCATTTCCGGCAAATATTTTTGGATTAAACATCCGATGGTGAGTGGAATTTCCGTCTCTTGTTTTTGTCTCCCTTTCCCAAAACTCTAAATACTCGTTGCCATCGGAATCAGTTTTAAGTATAATGTCACCCCATTTTAATTTTCTGCTTTCATCCCGCCCCCGCAAACCAAACATTTTTGTGAAATAATACCAGAGGGTGTTCAAAATTGACTGGGTTGAATGATCTCCAAATTCAGACTTTTCCCACAACTTTTCTTCATCTTCAATTGACAGACACTCAGATTTATTTGGCCTATTCCCCTTACCATGCTGCTTCAATTCTTTTCGTTTTGCCTCCAGAACTTTTCTACTAGTACGAAATTCTGAATCTCGCACAGTGTTGAAGGGGTAATCATTATCTCGAAGATGACGATCAATGGCACGATGGTATGAAGTTAATGTGTCAGGCTCGTAAGGCTCACCATTTTCCTTCTCAAGAGAAAGAATGTATGATCCAATGAGAACATCTAGTTCTTGAGGCGGAAGAGTTAGCATGTCTTCCTTCACATTATTTTCCAATAAATAGTGATTGAATTTCGAGATGACACTGTTTGTTTTCTTTACCGTGTTCACACTTTTCTTGGTATCGATGTAAGCCTTCAAGTCCTTGATATTCTTTGTCACATGAGGCACAGGGGATGCTTCGTAATTCATCACAGAGGTTTCAAGTTCAAACAAACCAAAATTGTCATCAAATAACTCATTCAATAAATCATCGATATCATTGCTTTCCGACATTTTGAAAACAAGCAGACGATGAAACTCACGTGAAAAAAGACAAACACATTTATTTCGTTAATTAATTTGATATAAGTAACAAGTATTTCATTTTATAATTTTGTTTGGAAAAATCGTTATGAAAGTATATAGAACAGATATGAGGAAATTACTGCAACTCTCGTAAGTTGGGAATCCCATGACCTACATAATGTCTCAATTTAGCAGGCACCGCAGTACGGAAAAACCCGGGAATTGCCGAGGTTTGGAGAAAGTAGAACCGGCAGCCGTGCAATACGGAATTTGGCGTGCAATACGGAATTCGAACAAGTCATCCGTATTGCACGCCACTATTACTATCTAAAGTTTACATGGGTATGTAATAAAGTGTAAATCTTGACAATTGGTACTGAATGGATAAAATTTCAAATGTAATTATCTTATACAAATCAATACACAGAACAAATATTTAGCATCAGTAATAATAAGACCTACAGTTTAAAATAACCCGAAAACCTTTCAGGAGAAAAATTGGTATTATAGTTTATATTTAGAAATCTATGATACATGTATCTTTTAGAAATGAAAATCTAATCAAATTGTAATATGGCATAGGAAAACGTTTAATGTAATATATTAAAAAATTACATTGGAAATATATGAAATGGAGATAGTAAGTTATTTCTTTGAACTGGTTGGAAATAAACACCCGTACCTACTTAATGCTAAACAAATATTTTGCGTCATGAAATGTTGGCTTGTGATAAAATAAATGCACATCTCATTAAGAAACTACCAATTACATGCACATATATCGTTTACGATATCAATGAAAATGTGCTGCATAGACAACAGGCACACGACAATGTTCATTCAAACCATGTTCTGTGAACGTGGATGAGAACGAAGGATTAACAAAATCGACTCATTAAGTTCTGATTCTTGATTTCTGTATCTAAACACGAGATATCAATTACATGTCAAGGTTCCTTAACAGCACATGGCGTCAACAGGCATACACAAACTTTCATTCAACACATGTTCCGAGAATAATGATGACAACAAATTAAAGGATGAACAGAAAGAGACTCCTTAAGTAATTCCTCTCCCTATAAACAACACCGATCATCTCCTGCAAAATGTCACCATCGATAATGATGAATGGTTTCAAAATAAAAGACGTTATGTCAGTATGCATTTGTAAACTATTTACAAATATTATGACAAAGGCATGATGTTATTTATCAAATGTTCTTGCTGAAGATGACATACATAGACTATTAGAGCCGTGCTGTCCACATCAACATCAGTGGGTGTTACAAGGACACCAAATCATCTTCACGGTCTTACAATAAGTGCCCAGTCTGATTAAAATCGACCTTGTTCCGAGGAATAAAATTTGCAAAATTTTGCATCTGCCGGGATACGAACAGGTTCTGTAGATTCCTCGCCACAAGGTCTGAGAACACCCCGTATAGACGTGTGTTCAGAACCAGTTTAGCGCAGCCAAAACCCAGTCAAATAGCTGACCAATCACATCATAGTATTTAAACGGTTGCGGTTTGAAAGCATTCGGAACAGACAAAAGGATAGCTGTTTGGAGTTATCTGCCCCTAGTTTCTCGCACCGAAAGCATTTGTTGGGCATCTTTTGATTGGCTAGCTGAATTGCGCCCGAACATGCTAGTGTACGGGGTGCTTTCAGACGGTTTGGCGTGGAAACCCACGAACGAGTTCGTATCCCGGTAGATGCACTATTTTGCATTTTTTATTCCACGGAAAACCGTCGATTTTAATCAGACTGAATAAGTGCCCATCGGACCCAAGGTGTGGGCGTTTCAGATGAAAGGCGTCAAGTCAATACACTTTGTTTTGGATGGTGCTATGAACCTCTTTGTCAATCTTCATAGAAGTTGTGATACAAAGTGGTAAGAACACTTTGATGTCAACAGTGGTTTGATAAAAGCACGTGTCTATAATGAACTTGATTTGTTCGTACTGAACATTAAAGTGTTAGTGAAGGAAAAAGGTCCCTAACATGTAAGATTGAGAGATTATTTATTTTGGTTAAATAAAACTATCTTTGCGAAGTTATGTTGATAAATTTTACAAATTTGAGCGCTGAACGCTACCGCCGCCGAATGGCACAACCTCCTGAACACAACACGGGGCCGTTCTCTCTCCTCTCCGACGATAAACACGCACTTAGCCATCAGCTTTGTGTTGCTGGGACCTGCTTTCGTCTGTAAACAAAATTCTTTACCAGTTCCTGTTCTACCACCGCTGTACCATTCTTGCCCATTGGTGACGGTAACGTCGGTCACGTCGGTGACTGCGGCTCAGCATCATCCCGCGAAAGGGCCGGTACGCTCGAAAGCCATGTTCACGAAGACGTCTGGCCACTGTCCTGCTGATAACACGGTGTAACGTTATTGCTGCTGATGACGTCACTGTGATGAAATGATTGCGTAGGTGAATCGTACGGATTTAGCGGTCATTGTTTGCGGTTGTGACCCTGGATCTTCCACTTCTTGGCCGGTCCTGGGTCCTACCTGTCTGTGCCATTCGTGTCGGCAGTCTACTTATCATATTGTGGGTGCAGTTGAAGATACGAGCAACGTGGTCGTGACATGCTCCCAACTGCAACATCCCAACGGCTCTCTCTCGTTCCTCTGTGGTAAGTCTCGGCTTGTCACTTGTTCTGTTCACTATGACTGAGGTCCAAAGCATACAGATTCGTGGTTTTTATACAGTTCGGTGCCATTTTAACGTGATGCACGTGCAGATCATTTTGCTCGAAAAACGTGTTACAAAGTCCACATTTGGTTAAAAACATGATTTTTTTTCTCGGCAATTATGAAGTTGCGTTGTTTTGACATAGTTTGATAATAAAAAATCGATTTGAAAAACCTAGTTTCAACTCTTTAAAATATAATATATTTTGGTATAGTTTCTTTTGCCCCTGAGTTTAGTTGGATGTTTAAATGAAATAAAACATTGTCGATGCTAGATGGGAAGGTCGAAGTGTTAATCATAAGCAGATCATGTTAAATGACACAGAAACACACTTCCTGAGTGCATCTTTATAGTTTTCACAGTTATCACTTTACTATTACTTACCCCATCAAACTGTGATTAAATAGTTTGTTTGCAATGTGTTTTACTGAAAGGTAAAAAAACCATTTATAGTCCTGACGCTATCAATGAGACAAAATAAGGTAGAAAATACCCCATGTGAAAATTGTTTGTTTATTCAATTTATAACCTGGAACCGTCTAAGACCCTCCCGATTTCATCACTTTCAACATAAGAAAATCCAAACTAATTACCTGTCTGGACTTGTTGATTGATTTATTCTTTGCTTTCATAGCAAATTGCTTTAAGAAATATAGCCTACATCATCAGTGTATTGTCCTCAGGCATAATTAAATAATAATGGATTCGGCTGCGACCCTATGTGAACATCAAAGAATCATGTAAGTCAAATATTCTATTTCATGTTTATTAACGAATGTTAATGAAATTTCGCAAAACACAACATACAGTAATAGTAAATCATGTATATTCAGTAAAACGGATAAATAATCTCTTCTGCCACACATCCGGGAATGTGACATTACATACCTTATATAAATACTTACATTGCGATAGATCTGGCATACCAAACAAAAGCCCAGCACTGATAGGGATAAGGTTGTCTTTTGAAAAGTCCTTATAGTCTCCAGTTTCTATTTGAAACTTGGCAGTTCTTGTTGTGTTCTCATTTCAAGTTTGAGATCGTGCCACAGGATAAGTCAACTGATTTGAAAAGATCTATCTCAGAAAGTTTTTGGTCTACTGGTTTGAACTTAAGCAGTTAGACTTTGTACTATTGAAAGCAGTGTTATCCCAAATATAACCGGTTTTATTTCTTCACTATCTAAATGGCAAGTATTTCTAATGCATTCAGCCAATGAAGCTGCGCCAATTTACGTCTATTTAGATGGGTATTGAATGTATAATTAGCTTAACTATCAATTGTTGGACCTCGATTTTTGTCGAGGCGATATGATCGTGTGGTAAGCTGTTGGTACAGTCAATGCTGTAATAGTTGCCTTACTATGGAGGGCGTGGTTTCGATCCCATATGGGACTCGACCCGAAAAAGTACAAGAATTTGTACTATTGAAGGTAATGTTATCCAAAATATAACCATGTTATATTTCTTCACTATCTAAATGGCAAGTATTTCTCATGTTGATATTGATTTGATCTTCACGGTGTAAAACATATCTCGCAAGAAGTTCATTACTATTCACTCCACATTAATATCGTAACTGATATCATTATTTAGAGACTAAATGTGAACAGTAGGTAAAACAATCGAACTCTGTCTAACATAGTGTCCAACAATGATGTGATATAACGTTTGTGTTTTTGTTTCATGTTGCAACATATAAAAAGTAAAAGAAATATTAAAAAAAGGAATTAAAAAATGAAACTGATAGTTTAAGGAATTATTATTTCTTATCTAGAAACATTTAATAGTGATAAGCTGTTATTATATATTCTGTTCTATTTTATACTCTGACTCCACTGGTGCAAATATTCAGCTTCCGAACAATGAAACGGTGAGGTCATTGAAGAGCATTTAAAAGTGGTATACTCCCACTCATGTTTGTATTTCAAATCCTCATTGTATACCATTCTCATGCTTCAACCCCCTCATGTTTGTATCACAAATCCCCATTGTATACCATTCTCATGCATGTTAATCTCCCTGATTGAGTTTCCTCACCATTGTTTTGTTTGCTTTATAAATGTACCATATTTTGTTATTTCCTTACATTCCACTTGATGAAGGAGTGAGTATGTACTCCGAAACGTCGTGTATATTTACATTAAAGCAGCTGTTATCCAGAAAATCTTCCTGTTCTAATGAAAGGGTGGTTTTAAAATGACAGTACAACAGTCTGAAAATCAAAATATACAAATGAATAGCACACCTTCCTTATACAAGAGTTCATATCTGACAGGCAATATTTCTTTAATCGATGGATTTGAGGCTGTAGCAGACAGTTACCCAATCACCCTGTAATAACATTGTTCCCGTGAGGTAACTAAACAGGAAAATTTATGTTTCAAATTATCCTTGGATCACAGAACCTGGGAAGTAACACTCTCTTTTGTCGAGGCCATAAAGGATGGGGAAAGGTTATTTAGTTTGATTATACATATGGTGCCTTAATATAAGAACATAGTTAAGCTGACGCTTCTGTTTAACAAATTATTGGCTCTAGCTAATGTTACTCAGGTTTCCTCGCTCTCATAAAAGTGTCGAAAAATGTTCTCAATATGATTCCTGTGCCATACAAATTAATGTGATTTACTAATGAGTATGCAATTCTTAGGCCATTGACTACAAACATTTCGAACAGATTTGTTTCAACACTCTTCTCATACATGTATCCGTGTTTTAGTTTCTATGGCAACTTTGTCTGCAGTAGACAACTGTTCTACACGCAGTAAGGTTTTGGTGCAATGCTACACTGAATTCCAGCGTAGTACCACGGCAAAACATAGCCGCATGGCGCTGCGAGCTTTCTCCCGGCCATAATACTAACAGCAGTGATAAAAGTGAAATACTCTTGAAAGCGGCGTTTAACATGAACTCACCTCACCTCACCTCAGTTTCTAAATTCCATGTGTATGGTATCCCTGTTAAATACTAGTTTACAGTCGCTTTCAGTTCTATGGATGTGGTCCGTCCTTTATCATGTTTACATTTATGTTTCCCTTTGATAGCCCTCAATATGTTAAGTAACCCAGGGCAGTCTGCATCAGTTATACGTTTTGACACCGAGTGGTTATGATATCTATTTCTACAAATTCTTGCTGAACAAAATCTCATTCATTCCTACGTTTGTCATCACAATTTCATATGTATCATAACGTTACAAGGAATAATATATATATATATGATATATTTATTCAATTATTCTTTGTAACGTTATCAGCAATTTAAGATTGTCAGGAAATTGTGCCAAAAAATGCTTTTATAATTATTATTATTATTACTATTATTATTATTATTATCTACATGCGAAATATACATAAATCATATTTATGGTTTCTTGTTTAGACTTGATAATAGTCGTCTTCTTATACTACATGTACCATTTGGCAGTAAGATAGTTGTTCAATAACAGTCAAGTATGTTTTTTGTGTCTTTGGTGCATTAGATTTCTGTACATTTCAAACGAAATTAATCATCATGCCAATCAGATCATTAAGTACATAATTCATGTCCATGTTTGCGATGTTACATTATGATTCTTAACCCTGAGCTAAGATAATCGATTTGAATTTTTTTATTTTTTGTTGTGCTTGTTTAACTTATTAGTAATCTCCGCTAGATTTTGATTCATAGTAGTATCTAGTTATATTAGTTTTATAGCACACGCGATATAAACTGTTAGATAGTAAATAACTTCATTTTTCATTTTCATTTTTCATAGCATAACTAGTTTTCAAGAACAAATACGGGTGGATATTTATGACATTGTGCATGTTCATTTGAAATCGCCTCTGCTTTAAGCAAACACGTATAATTAATGTCCTTATCTACATACAGTCAGGCCCCATTTATCTGCACGATTCCATCTGCGGAAAACGAGTCAGGGTGTTAAGAAGATCATCATTTGCATATAATTACATAGAGAAGATTTGAAATACTACCTAAGTGATGGCCGGGGTCTACATGTAAACATGTTTTAAGTATCATGTAAATGTCAATAAATTCATGCTATAAAAAAGGTCATTTAAAAAAAGTGTATTATAATAATTTCACAAATATGTTTAGAATTTTGGATCCATCACCAGTACTGAATCTATCGTATTACCTCAAATAGAAGCTGGGTCTTGAATTGACACCGGGTCTCGAATTGACACCGGGTCTCAAATTGACACTGTGTCTCAAATTGACACCGGGTCTCGAATTGACACCGGGTCTTGAATTGACAACGTGTCTCAAATTGACACCAGGTCTCGAATAGACGCTGGGTCTTGAATAAATGTTGGGTCTTGAATAGACGCTGGGTCACGAATAGACGCTGGGTCTTCCATTAGACGCTGAGTGATAACATGAGCGAAGTTTAAAAAGTGCTAGACTTTGAAAGAATATATTGTTCCAATTCAATAATGAATAAATGTTCACCAAAACATGTCCATATTCAAGAATTTTTGTCATGATTGCACTTCTTTATATGTCTATGTTTGTAAGTAGGATAATTTGTATTTCCAAAAATTTAATGGACGACGTGTCTCGAATAGTCGCTGGGATTGAAGGAGGTCTAAAAATATAGACGCCTGGGGCTTCTATTGGAGGAAATACAATATATGAAAAATGTGTCAACTACATTTTTACATGACTATGGTATCATTTTATCACTTTAAATCTATTTAGATTAATCATAGCATAGAAGTCATTTCAAAGTTGTCCTTAGAAAATTTGATTTATTAGAAACTAGTTGCATTGAATCTGTGTGAAACTATATCATAAATTACTTCTTGTAAAATACTTTTTGCCTTACAATAAGTATTGATAGTTTGTTAAATTAGAATATTTCAGGCAATCAAATGCATGGCCACACTGTGTCTGTCATTAAAAATAATTACATTCTGCAAAGCTTGTTAACATAAACACTTTCCAAAGTTCGTATTGATTTCGCAAACAGTCTGGACTGTTTCTACAGTCTGGACTGTTTCTTCTTGTCACAGTAATTCAGTGACAACATTTCCATAAAAAGAACACTTAAAACACATGTGTTTTGTGAACTTATGTCACTTCGAGTTTATAATTGATTCATCAACCAGATTATTTTTATCTCCTTATTTACCTAAATATAATTATCACAATTCTTTCTTTACTTTTTATTCTTAAACTTTCTTTAATTTGCAATTTAAACATTTCCAAGATCAGAAATGTCTGTTTGCATTAAATAATTGGCCACATGATAAATTTGGAAAATGTTATAAACAATTTCAATATGAAATAAAACAATATATATTTCTACACATTTACACACAAAACATTGATTGTTGAATAAAATACATACCAAACAAATAATAAAACACTCAATATAATTTCTTCATCAACGTTCGTTCCCTATTTCCCCAAGGTATCTCACGGTTCTATTATATGTAATTTACAAAACGGTTATGTAAATAGTGGAATATTGAGGTGGAATAAGGTGCAAAGGTTACAAACACATAGATACAAACAGAAAGATTTCCTCTCATGGGCAAGAGACTCTAAAACACAAATGTACCTTTGATCGACCAGTAGTATTAATGGGTATCTTATGAATGTAGGTTGGAGGTGATCTTTGAGCGCTGAAAATAACAACTCGGGTTAGATGTTGTTGGCTTGAATATGTGTGCTATATAGATATCTAGTAATGGTAGTAGATATAGTGGTGTTAAATGAAGTAGTGGTAGTACAGAAGTAGTATTAATGGTAGTAGCAGTAGTAGTAGTAGTAGTAGCAGGAGTAGTAGTAGCAGTAGCAGCAGTAGTAGTAGTAGTAGCAGTAGCAGTAGCAGCAGCAGTAGTAGTAGTAGTAGTAGTAGTAGTAGCAGTAGCAGCAGTAGTAGTAGCAGTAGCAGTAGTAGTAGTAGTAGCAGTAGCAGCAGTAGCAGTAGTAGTAGCAGTAGTAGTAGTAGTAGTAGTAGTAGTAGTAAAAGTAATAGTAGTAGCAGTAGTAGAAGTAGTAGGTTTTTAGTGGTGTTGGTAGTGGTGATAATAATAAAAGTAGTAGTGTTGTTGGTGATAGTAGTAGTAGACGTAGTGGTAGTGGTAGTAGCAGTAGTAGAAATAAGTATAATAGTTCGGTAGTTGAGTTAATAATAGCAGTGGGATGGTGGAATTGGTAGCAGTAATAGTAATACATTAGTAGTAGTAGTAGTAGTAGTAGTAGTAGTAGCAGCAGTAGTAGTAGATTCGTTACAGCATATGTATGTTACATACATGCATGAATACTTACATACTTATACTGTTTATCAAGTGTCTTTTTATTTCTAAAAGTTTGAGTCAACAAATATCCATGAATAAAATAATCATTATCAAATGTATGCTGTGACCTGTCAGTGGTGCATGTCATAGGCAGAAGAGGTCACATTTAGAAAATTCAAATTTCATTAATGTTCGAATAAAAGTGTTCATATCGACTAAATGAGAACAATTCCGTCACAAATACATTGAATGGGTAAAAGTATATGTATATTTTTGATTATTTCACAGAAGAAACTAAAATCTGTAGTTTTGAAAAGATTGACCCCTGGTCACTTCAAAAAGCTGCAAAAACTGTAAATGTTTAGAAGGCATTAAATAAGATTTTGATATCGATCACACAATTGTCTTTTTACAATGTAAAGTGCATAGTTTAAACATAAAAATATGGTTACCATTCATAAAGATCAACCTCATTATTCGGATTCGTAACTTTGTAAAGATAATAATCAACTAGGCTGTTATTTATATATCAATTCACGATATATAGGATTCCCGCATGGCTAGTTAACTTGGGTTTGTTTGATGTATTACCTAGTTGAACTTATAAGAATAACATAAATGGTTTCAATACGGTGGGCATGATTCATTCTGAAAGACTTGCTATAAGAGTCATTGTCATGTTTGCTTACATGGTGTTGATAACTAATTCGTGTTTGAAATATATCTTTACTTTATATGTTTGATTCTGCGATTTTAGATATAATCAGCACAAGGCATTCGTCCAGAGACAAATATTTTATCAAGCAATCACTTCAGGCGAACAAGTAGATACTCCCTTGATAGAGGACTACTTGTTTTGTCTTCAATATACGTCAGAGCAAAAAGGTAAATTAGGTCTTATATAAAAACACCAACAAAACTACCACAACACGTAATAAACAAAAATAATATAACTTGCATGAACAAAAATAGATAAAAAAAAAGGATAAAAATGTATGGACAGGTGATCATGGATTTGAATTTCGACAATTTAATTCCTCTCAGTAGGAATATCTGCGAACATCTGATAACAAGAACTTCAAAACTGAACACCAAATTGTATAACCGCTATTTGACTCAGAGCTTAAAACATCTATGTTTAGTTCTTCGAAAATATTGTTTTCAAGTTTTTTGTAAACACCATAGGTTTTGCCAAGCAGACCAAAACATCTCAAGCGCACAAGTGCTTCCAGTGTTATCAATGTTGATGGGTACACTTTTAATCATTACTGGTATGTCTGGTGCTATTTCTGCCGAGGTGTCTTTATAAAGTTCATAAGCGAAGATATTGTATAACCACGTGCTTTGAATAGAAATAATAAGTCTGTGAGAGGCTTTGGTAACCATAGATCAAAATAGTTTTTGTTGTATATGGTGATCCCTTTAACCTCTTTCAGTATCTGTCGTTCATTTTGCATATCATGCCCCCAGACAATATAATAGTGTAACGTGTTACTTGACAATGCAATTAACTATTTACTTAAGAAATAAAGTTCCCTGTACCCCAATGTGTTTTGTAATAAAGTATAGTTTTGCCCTGAACTATTATAGTTAAAGAACGAGGACGGTAGTCCGAGTACTTTGACGTTATAATAGTTTAGGGCAAAACTATACTTTATTACAAAACACATTGGGGTACAGGGAACTTTATTACTTTTCTAAGATAACCCTTAACACAACATTCTGCTTTGAGTAATTTTGCAAGAAAAATAGAGTTTACTTCTTTAATATCAATAATCCATGATCAGGGCCAACTGACGAGCCGTGCGACAACAGCGACTATGACGTCATTGCTCTGTTGTGACGTCATAGTGGTTCCTGGGGTTGCCTAATGCGGATTTCGTCGTTTTGGTTCAAGTACAAATGTAGCTTAAAATTTAAGACTAATTCGGATACAAAAGAACACATTCCTTCAATAATTGATATAACAACGCTACCGTTGTTTTAGTACATTATCATTTGCATAAAAAGACGGTCTTTCAACTGCCCTCTTTCGTTGGGTTACCATGGGCACACGTGACTACGAGGGGAGCGGAAACGTCATTCAATTGTTACGTCATCACAAAAACTATACCTTCATCGTCTGATAAAGTACTTTTATTTCGATTGTTCTAGCCGCTAGGCATCTTAGAATAGAGAATACAAGGATATTTATGGATAGCCAATTTATTTACTATATATATGGTAAATGTTAATATTACAGCAAGTTCAGTCAATACAAGGAACTTGTTGGCATGTTAATGAGGTAAGATTATGAAAAATGAAAACACGAAGGTGTGTTAAAATGTCACCATTGAACAAAAAAAACAGCCAACAACATCCGTTGTTACACTGGAGTAACGACCGTTCTTTCCACTTGTGGAAAGGCGTTCTTTTGGCGTGGAAAGAGGCATCTTTCCAATCTTTCCACCCGTGGAAAGAGGCATATTTCCACGTGTTTCCAAAGACGGAAAGAACGACCTTTCCAAACCCCCTTTGGAAATATAGGCCAAAAGGCGGTCTTTCCACAGCCATCACGCTAATGAGATTATGGAGTTATGTCCGCTTGTCAAGCTACCTGTCAACAATATCCATAGAAATATCGTTTATGACTAGATTGTCTTTGATTTATGTACCATATTAAATATCATTTTGATTTAGGAATTTTTTAGACTTTGATAACTATTTTGACATTAAAAGAATAAGTTGATAAATATATTTTTGTTTTCATTATTTTGACTTAATTAAACATTATTTGTAAACTAAATTCAAACTTTGATTTTAGATGTATTCTAACAAGAAAGTGACTTTAAAATAAAATGAGATAGCATAATATGTTGACTTTGTTAAAAGGATGAAATTAATGAAAATATTTGTTCATATATTTTGATAACCAAAATGATCTTGTTGAAAAGTAAATGTTATATTTAAGTTTTGAAACATAAAGATGTACAAGGTTTTGACAATAATTAGATAAAATTTATTTTATTTTTAATAAAAAAAAACCCATTTTGGTTGAATGATTTTAATTTTTTTTTTATTTAATCCGTAAGTATGACTTTAATTGGAATGTAATCAGTCTACGAACGAACTCCAGAAACAGGCTTTCTAGAACTTTTTTACAAATCCTACTTTAGGTGGAAAAACTTAATGTAAAATGTACTGGAGGTTAGTTGTTCTAGAAATTCTTCTTGATTAGCATTTTTAATTTATGCTGTCCAACTACCCTATGCCGCAGACATCCCTGATTATGCACCTTGTGACCTGTTAATATAGGATTAATTACAACATGGATAACCTTCATGATACCAAAACAATTGAACATTGATACATTGAACAATTTATTTCTTCCTGTCATTAATGCAGTTTGCTTACTTAGTTTTTATGTAGTTCGAGCAAGAATATATTATGTAGTTCAATGTCACTAACGCTCATATACTGAAACTGGGTCTCTAATTCGATACTATTTCATGTTAAAGGGACATAATCATGTTGGTGAAGTCACATATATATCCAGTGGTATAATTTGTGTTATTTAATTGTTATTTGATATCAACTTTAACCGAAAATAGCCAGTTTACGGTCAGTCAGTTGATTATAACGAACATACAACCATTAAAAGTCGTGGTTATGATCGAAAACCGGACAATGAATATTGGCACGCTGCAGCCATGAAGTCAAACGTAATTTTGGAAACTTTCATAAAGTTGATAAGAAGACAGTTTGCTTCTATAGCCATTAATAGGTCTTATAACGAGTAAATTCGTGAAATAGAGCCATAATTGTCGGCTACTACACATGTATGAAACTGTTTTTAGTTTTTAGTTTTCATTTATATATTTATTATACTAAGCATTTGGGGGTAAGAATGAAAGTCGATTAAGAAGATATAACTTACACCAGCACCTATTGTTATATGTACATTTTAGAACCAAATAAAATATCATGCAAAACTGATCATGCAGCTTTAAAAGAATAGGTTTGCATATGACCAAAGAATCACGGATGTGTTCAAAGATAAAACCAATAACCATCCCGGCATGATGCCATCATAAGAAAAGATAACTATGTATAATGTTATCACTATGATCATGTCTAAACACTACATGATCAGAAAAATACTCCCCGACGTAATGTGCTCATCTTTTAAATGAAACTAATCACTGAAAGAAGAGAGGAGGCTGACAAAATGTTTATTCCACTCCTTGATATCATTAGCTAACCAGTAATTAATCAGTTAAAAAGTAGGTCATTCATGTATAATGATTGACTTACGATGGAACGAAAGAGAAAATGAATGAGAGTTTGGCATGTTCATTCATATCATCTAATGTATATCCAGAAAACTGTGAATGCTCACCTAGAGCGCTTTTCAACAACATTGAGAACATTAAATGAATACACACAAGATATCGAGATAAATAGGAGGTTTTGTTTCATGAGAGCAAATTACCCTATTTGGATGTTCTTTCTGATGTGAATAATGACCGATTTTCAAATTAGTCAGTGTATGCTTAATCCAAGCAGTAGTGATCTAAATTATCATAAATTTGATAGACCTATCCCGAAAGCTCATCTTATTCATTCGACCGGAATCACAAAAATACATAACTTAACAACTGTGAGTTACAGTAAGAACTTGGGAAAAGTATGTTCTGTCATATTGATGATTAACCCATCTCACAGTCTGTTTACTGCTCCACCACTGCTTCTTAACTTGCAGTTTCGATATCAATTAAGATCAATCACTGGTAGATTTTAAAAACATGTCAAAGTGTTTATCATGGGACTGAATTTTACATTTACATTATCAATGACATTATAATGTTAACTAAACCTGTTAATTAGCCATGTTATTTATATGCGGGGTAATATCGGTTTCCTCACCATTAATCATTTCGTTTTTACTCAAAGTTATGTATAAACGATCTTATTAACCATATGTACATTTCAAAGAAGAAATGTTTCAAAGAGTGTGTACATTTCTTTGATTGGCATTCTAGAAGTTGGGGTGACGAAGAAGAGAGAAACGATCATGTACATTAGCATATGTTTGTTATGTCAAAGTTGTTCTCAACTGTTCAGATCGACATTCACAGCAATGAGAAACTTGCAGTCATACTTCATATGCTTCATATGCTGTCTGACATTTACGTTTTCCTATGTCATCCCTCTGTGAGAGAGAGAGAGAGAGAGAGAGAGAGAGAGAGAGAGAGAGAGAGAGAGAGAGAGAGAGAGAGAGAGAGAGAGAGAGAGAGGGGGGGGGGGGGAACTAACAATCTGAAGTATGTTATATTAATATTTAAAATTAAAACATTTCAATTGCTGACTTTATCATTTAAAAGAATTATTGATTATGATTTTAATGAATTATGTACTCCCCTTTCCATAAGACCATAGAACGCTCTTGTTAACGTTTTAGTTCTTAATACCCCGAAAACAAAGGCAATGATTATAGATTATAGAGTGAAGAAAAACAACTGTAAACCCGTTCTCATTGACAATTCCAGCATAAAAGTTGTCCCAGAGTACAAATATCTCGGCACTATTTTTTATGAAAAATTTAACTTTAAAGCAAACACAGAGAATCTACAAGAAATGCCAACAAAGACTGTGTTTTACGTAAAGCTTTTAATGTCAATACCTTTCCACTTGTTCTTTATTACAAAACTTTTATTAAATACTTGCTCTGTTTGAGCATGGCAAGTTGGTTTGGAGGTATTTCATTGCAAAACGAAAACAAGCATTAAAACAGTATCGAGTTGACCAGTAAAATATGAGGTGTTGCTTTAAATTTCGAACACTATTAGGCACGCATAACATATGCTGCATAAAAAATCCAATTTCAGAACAAACAGAGCATGAAGACATTCATTCCAACAAACATTGTTGTTTTAAACAGTTACGTGTATAGGTAAAGATCTGTCTGCCTGTTTCCACGATATTTCATCCGGTTATTTTGATATGATTTATTATTTTTACAGTCTTATATTTAATGAACAGAAGAAATTCTTATTTATATTTATGAGTTAAACAATTTATCATAGACTCCTTACAACTATCACACGACTTACTCTTATGAAAGTGTATATTTTTTAATATGAATGATTAATGATAAAAAAAAACACATGTTGTTTAAGTGTATTGAATGAAAATACTAATACGTGTTGGTTCACCTGTTCTTTATTTTTAAGATTGTATGCGGAAGAGTTTCTGCCATAATACAAATTAAATTTTTGATTGTTATGTCGCAAGCTTAAGCAAAATATGAGTGATTATCATGACAATAATGTTGTCAATTTGTTACATTATATACAACTGTATTTTATTATGCAATGACTCTTTTTGTCAATCTCATTTTTGGTAAACTTCGCTGACGGTGGTCAGCCAGGGATTATATAATCAGATGGAGTCCCTGGCTATACCTGTTAAACGCTGCGTTCCGGTCGGTGTTATGTAACATGTGTATTCGCTCTTAAACAAGTCTTCCTGGTGGACTGTAACACTTGACTTGGTTATCTTGTACTGCAGCCACATTGATCTATCTATCAACAATCGCTATATACACTTTCATATCGGTATTTAAATCTAACAGTTATGATGACAAAGAGGTACTAGTATGTGCATTTGCTTCAATTTAATGCTGTATACTAGCCTATAAACGATAAACGTCTCATTATCTGTCGAAACAACATTTTAATGTAATATTGTAAAATTGCAATGACTTTAACATGTTATAACGGATATTACTATTTATAACGGATATTACTACTATAACTACAAATAATCACATTATAAAATTAAACATTTAGACAGTATAGACCTAGATAAAAGGTCACAGTTGTGTAAGCAATGATACTATAAGGTATTTATAGAAGTTTAACATGTATTACTACAAATCATAAAATCCAATTAAAACATAAAATAAGCACACATCATTTCACCACAGACCCATGTTTCTGTTTAGCACAGTTTGGATGGGGTGATTTTTCATATTTGTTCTGCTCAAATAATTTCATAGAAGGCGATTTATATAAACATGTTCATTATTGCATACTCGAATACCTACGCTAGATATCTAGATATTACATTTCCCTCTAGTTATGTCACTTCTTTGTGTATGTGTATGTATGTGTATTAGTATTTAAAGTTAACCCTCTCATCAGAGTTGACGAATATATATCCGAATACACACCCAGAGCTAGTCGCGAATACACGACATTCCTCGCCCCAACAAGCCTAGCTTAATTGCGGGTCATAAACCAGGGGAGAAATTATGCATTATACATTGAATATTTCGTAATTAGAAAATCGCTCTGTATGTATTACCTTACATAAATAATGACAATTATTTTAAATCTTGCGTTTTCTAGCTCTCTGGGATAGTGTTGTTTATTTATACAATATTATTTGATGATGTCCGTTATTACTGTATTGCGATCTCTACTACAGACACCTCTATCTATTTTATCTTTGGAACTTCTGCGTGTATTGGAGTTTTTTGAGTGACACGTGTACAGTTCACCAATTCATACTAGATTATTTTCAAACCTTGTGAAAACGTCTCATCGGTACTATTAGTATATTTGTAATATCATTTATAAAATGTCTATTAGGACAGACAGACGAACA
Organism: Gibbula magus; assembly: GCA_936450465.1. Classification (NCBI taxonomy): domain Eukaryota; kingdom Metazoa; phylum Mollusca; class Gastropoda; order Trochida; family Trochidae; genus Gibbula; species Gibbula magus. Next base: position 30,509,651 of record OW388291.1, on the reverse strand, counting down.
TAATTATTGCATGTTATATTGATGCATCGTTAAAACATATGCAATAGTTATTTGCGAAAGAATCACTGACAGACAGGTTTTTTCTATATATAGGGCCCAGTTTTAACATGACAGCTTGAGATGACGTGAGTTTTCATCAAATCTTTTATAAACATGGCAAGGTATATTAAGATATATTATAAATATGTAGATTATACATTGTTTGTTGATTGCAAAAGCGTCACAAACTAACCATTTGTAAAATTCGTCTTCTATTTGACCAGAAGAATAATTAGAACATCATAGATCATCCAGTGTCTAACAGTCCTTTCCAAAATGTTGTATGTTTAAGGAGTGTAATGCGATTCTAAATTTACATAGATTTCGTAAGAGTGACTTATCACTAAGAAAACTTAAATACTAGTCTGGTCCAAAACCCGATTTGAAATGATGTAATGACTTAAATAAATTGATGAACTATTTGTGTCGGACCAGTTTGTATAAACATACCCTTTAAACATAAACAAAAATATTTGCCTGTCACCAGCATTTTGATTCAACCAGATATAAGACAATCCACTTGACAATAAATATTTCTCCTATCAGCTAACTAATGCGTGTTAACGGGACATATTTAAGGATGCGTACACGTTATTGAAAATGTATCTTAAAACTAATGTTGTGCATTTGACATTTCATACGAACTTGCTAGCTGTGTTCATTTGCATCAGTATGATATATATATTAATTAAAACTATTAGTAGGCCGTTTGCTTCGAACGTACTACATAGCACAGGCATTCAGTTTTAATGTAATATGCTTCATAAACAAAGCATGCATTTATACATTTTATCATTTTCAAATACAAATACAAATTCCAAATTTCTGTCACATCTTCAGTCGGTTTCACTTTATTTCCACAAACGATACCTTTAATCAATATTTCCCGGGGTTTTTTTAATTCTTAATATATAAATTCAGTAGACACTCTCTTGCGTCACATACAAGTAAATATTTGATTGATTCCACCAGTTTCAAGTTGTGATCCGAAAAAAAGTACGATGGACAGAACATGAGATAAATTTTATTATTTTTTATTGAAGATTGTCCTATTGTTATATACAGCCATAAAATATTTACAAATCATACCCCGACATAATTACAAAACAGACAGTATATACATATGGGACAACAATTAAACAGAAAACTTATGTTAGCTATCTTGATGATACAATTTAATTTGTTGAAGAATGAATGCTTGTCCTATATACACGTGGATGTGTATTGGATAAAGAAGAGACTACTCTCGTCAGAGTTCACAAATACACAACCGAATATACATGTGTGTGAAGTCGCGAATACACGCTATTGAGCCTATCTAAAGATAGCAATTGCGGGTCATAAAACAGTCTGTGCAATACACGAGAATGGTAATTGACAAACTTAATCTGTTCTTACTAACTGTAGTAACACTATCATATTTGTAAAATGTGTATGTTTATTGTGCTTTATGAGTGTTTTGGGCGCGTATGTCTCATTTGGATACATATTTGAGAAGTCTATCCATTTTTTTACGGCACTTTATCTTAACTTTATGAATTTTTTTTTTTATATGTTACTGTTTTACAAAATAGTCATCACACATTTAACGTTGTTTCCTTATTATCGGTAAAAACTCGTTATTCTGTGACTCAATAATTAAAGATAACACTATATTCAATCATTCTTGCTGTACTGTAATGAAGTGCGGAAACAAATTTATTAAAATAATATAAATGTTAATCACATTATAATCACGTTATTGGTAATTGAGTGTAACATATGTCAAACCTGACGGGTTAGCATATGTTGCATGTTTATTCATATCCGCTTGTATATATATATATATATATATATATATATATATATATATATTTACCGGTACTGATTGCAGTCGACTGCAGTCTGGGCGCACTCTGGTATTCAACCATTACCAAAACTCACAACAAGGCGTACTCTTTGAAACTGAACTGATGTCTTATGATAATTGTAATTATAGTGCAAGTTGCCTGTCTGTCCATTTTGTTTTAATTGAGAACTATGAATTGAAACCAAGTGTTCGTTATTATTTGTTTTGTCAGTAATTAAATATGGGATGATTTATTGACACTGAATGGTAATTTTGACATTTTTAAAGGTCAGCGAAAAACAGAATGTTAAAATTTAATGAATGAATTTCTTATATTATAGAATAGCTTTTATTATGATGATGAGGGTATCAACCGGCTATTTAGACATTTATGTACATGAATGCGAGACATATTTGTTAATTAACAGAATAAACAACTATGTTTATTAGCACGCACTGTGATTGGGTATCTACCCACCGCGTCAGTGGTTGTCGCCGTTCCAATTGATTAATTGATTCGCAACAAAGCACGTGAGACATGAAAGACTCTGTCTTAAGAACGTACTTCTCCCCACAAATTGACAGCTTTTGTGGTATGCTATTGTTGCATTTAAAACATCACAATTCATCATCAATGTAATGAAATTGTTATTTTGAATATAATTTAAATCTGGCATTAAATAACGATTTACTGATATCTTAACAAATGATTGAAATCAAACTCAAAACGTAATTGTAATTTTACTTTCATCTGATGTGTTCGCATGTAGCTACAGCCATCTGTTGTTAAACTGTAGCTACAGCCATCTGTTGTTAAACCCGTAAGCTCTACGAGGAAATTAACATGGAAATTGTGAAAATAAACATATATTGTTTGGTAATCATTAACAATGTTGCAGTAGATTAATTACATTAACTTAAGATTTTGTATGTACAATTACACACTTATTCCAATATTTTGTTATTTACTTCTGAATTTTTGTTTTAAATATCAAAACCAAAACTTAATTTCAAAACTTGTCTTAACAAACAAAAATTGCAACATTTGTTACAGAATGGGTCGGTAATTAAATGCAGGCTGTAGTATAACCATAGACCATAGCAGGTACCATTACTGATTAGTTTTATGTATTCCGAATTAAGGTCTTGCACAAGTTGAGCGCAGAGATTGTCGTAGCTAGTAGTTATGCAACTCAGTGTAACAACTGCACATGTGTATCTCAGGAGGTATTATGACTAAATACACAATCAGTACTTAATGACTCAAATATACAATCATTTGATTGCGTTGTTGTGGAATGTATTGAGAGAGATTATTATGGCTCATTTCCTACTCATAAATACATGTTGATAAAATATAAATTTAACGACATACGATGGTATGACGTAAAATATTGCAAGATATCTGTGAAATTAAAATACATGCGTGATTTTGCTACATTGCATAAATGCTCATATTACCAATTTTGTCATTTTACCGAGATGATGTATTTATCGAAATAACATTGTAGAGAGAGAGACGGACAGAGAGGGAGAGACGGACAGAGAGAGGGAGAGAGAGACGGACAGAGAGAGGGAGAGAGAGACGGACGGACGGAGAGAGAGGGAGGGCGAGAGGGAAAGAGATTAGACTATGCAAGTTGTCTATAATTGTAAAACGTTATATAGTTATATTTTCCTAACTGAAGAATTGTAGCCAGTCGGGGAAATTCGCTACCACACAACAAAATGTTGGCGTTGTGTAACACGTTTCAGGTTTTTAAATTATCTTTCTGTCAGTCCGACATATGTTTACCTTTTTATATGTGGTTACATTAGCTTGGTAAGTCACGAGGTGGGCCAGGTAGATTCCTTTGACGAGGGAGTGAGGGTAAATAGTGAAAAAAGAGAAAGAGACAGAGAGGGAGAAAGACGGACGGAGAGAGAGGGAGAGAGAGAGAGAGAGACGGACGGAGAGAGAGAGGGAGGGCGAGAGGGAAATAGATTAGACTATGCAAGTTGTCTATAATTGTACAACGTTATATAGTTATTTTTTCCTAACTGAAAAATTTTAGCCAGTCGGGAAAATTCGCTACCACACATCAAAATGTTGGCGTTGTGTAACAAGTTTCAGGTTTTTAAATTATTTTTCTGTCAGTCCGACATATGTTTACCTTTTTATATGTGGTTACATTAGCTTGGTAAGTCACGAGGTGGGCCAGGTAGATTCCTTTGACGGGGGAGAGAGCGAGAGAGGGTAAGAGTGAGAAAGAGAAAGAGACAGAGAGGGAGAGCGGGAAAGAGGGGAAAGAGAGAGAAAGAGATTAGACTATGCAAGTTGTCTATAATTATAAAACGTTATACAGTTATATCTTCCTAACTGAAGAACTGTAGCAAGTCAGGCAAATTAGCACAACAAACTGTTGGCGTTGTGTAACAAGTTTCTATTTTCGGCAGCACCTTTCAGATGATTCTAATAACAAAATGACATGACAAAACTGTTTACATCATTGATTTGATGATCAATTGTAACTTTATGTAGGTATTTGACACAAATTATTTACATAATTTACAATAAGGATATTCATGATATTCAAATGTTATAGTTTAACGAAATGCAATATTTTCTCTTGTGAGATGTCTCTCATTGGTATTTGTTTGTAACTTGGTGCAATATTCGATAATATACAAGATCAATTAAACTATGATGTATGGACAAAAGTAATTTTATATGCGTGTCCTTTCCCTGTGTAATCACTTAATGTACATTTTGCCTCAGTGATTGAACTGTATAATACAAATTTGTAATCATTGTGTGGTTAATGAGTTATACATACATGAAGGATTAGTAACTCAGTTTTCTTTTAGAAATAAATTTTATGTGATTAGGTGAATAAAATATGAATAGGTGGTTAAAAGTGGGAACAATCTAATTAGATTCATGACGTAAAATTTTATAAATTTGCATAGTTTCGAATACCTCGTATGTATTACATAATGGCAATTGAAAAATTAGTAAAAAAATAAATAATAGAAATGTAAGTTTCAACGTACAGACTATTTTTAGAATTGACACGTTTTATAAATTATTTTGATGAAGTAAAGTGTATTGCAGGACCACTATGAACATAATAATATTGCTGATAATGTTATCCCAACTTTACCAAAGGCAAAACACACGAACTGTGATTTTAAACATGCTTCGTTTAATGATCTTTTCAAATAATAGTAGTTTTTAATTGTGTCGTATACATTCCATCATAACTAATTAATACTTATAACCCTTAACAAAAAACAAAACTACATCCATTGCAATGTATGACTCGTATTTCCTGATTAATTTGCTATTGAAACGAAATTTCACTCACTCAATGTAATACAGAAATGCCACTCGCGCTTTGTTAATATTTGTTTGCAAAATATGTCTTCGTTTGGTTGAGAAAACAGATTCACCATAAGTTGTATGTAAGGATGGTCTTAATCTCATTTCCTTTTAATTTCCTATTCAACTATTATTTCTGGTTACCTGAATGATGATAATTTAGTCATGTAAATTACAATGATCTCATCTATCACATGTTCAGGATATTATAGGAAAATATCATTATTTATTGTACTGGTAATAAAACTATTCCAAAATGTTTCCGTTGCTTCAGAAAACTGAACCACGATTTTATGAACGCTTCACATAATGATAAGAACAAATTAAATATTACATTAAATGATTAATATATAATTTCTCACTTAAATGTAATGGCATTAAAATAAATTAAGATAAATAGGTTGAAAAGGAGTTTTGAAGAGTGATTATTAATTTAGTTTTAGAAGTAAGGAGATGAAAAAAGATAATGTGATTTTATTCACGCTTCAATGGAAATCCACAGTTTGGAAAGGTGGGCTGTGGAAATGTGATCATTCCACAGCGTGGAAAGGACGCCTTTCGGTTTTGGAAAGATCGTTATTTCCAAGTGTGGAAAGTTGTGGAATGGACGGACGTTACTCCAGTGTTAAACATTTGGGGGGTTGTATGTATATTTGACGGACCCAAAAGGTGACCCTCCCCCCCCCCCCCCCCCCCCCCCCCCCCCCCCTTTTTCAATACGTGATTCAATTCATATTGAAAGCATAGATTGACATTAGATTTTGAACAATGCCTTGTCTCCTTCAACCATATCACATCACAATGTAATGATTCACAATGCCACGACGTCAAAAGTCTGATGACATCAGAATTTCATGACTTCATAAACATGATGAGGTCACAATGTTGTGAAATCACCACATTGTATGTTTCATTGAAAGTGATGAAGAATCATTTTGGATGATAAATACACTGACGGGCAAAAGAAAGTTTATGGATCAGTTGTATTTATCATATGTATAATTTTCAAGGTCAAATATCTCGCGTTTTCGACGTCGTATTAAAAAACGGACTAGTTTGTGAATTTAGTCCAAAACATCAAATCAGTCAAAGAATACTGTTTGAATTTTTTTGATTAAAATTTAAAATTTAAATTTTGAAATTCCCCCAAATTAATTTTAATAAAACACAACTGTTCATCGACATATAACACATATTCTGTGTGAAAATCAATAAATGTGCTTCATCCTGCACACATTTACAACATTTTGAACATGGTAGGGGTCATTTTGGTGTAAATTTCATTTCTTACCCATGTCTACTTTAAATAATGATATTTTAGTTAACAAATAAAATAGTAACCAATTAAGTCATTCAAACTACTGCCGAAAGGTGTTATTGTAACGTGCCATAATTAAATGCATCTCATGTCTTTACAATATTGAATTAAGTGAGTGCTATACTTTCTTTTGCCCGTCAGTTTAGAATCTCGACTAGCCTCGGATATGTATATCTACTTGTGTTAATACGATTGATATCAGAAGACACGTGGATGAGACTGCATAAATATTCAACAGTTCAAAACCTCTTATCATGTCCAGTGACTCATTCAATAATTCCACAGCGTTCATGATTTTAAACTAAGGGACTTTGTATTGATACCCAATTGTCTTGATGTCCTTGATGTCCTTGATGAATATTTGACAGGGGCGTCTCATTGGTTCTATTCACTACCCTTCTGACATGCAGTGGGTCATTCAAGCAATGACTTAATTGTATGCAATAATATATAACATGCTCGCCTTTATGATTTAAATATACAATATATGTATCTGCTGTCTTACGCTTTTCACCTTCGACAATAACTATACAAGCTTATTTCAAACAGCACAGACAGCATATATACCGCCCACAATTTAAGCTTTCATGGTGATTCGATCTTCACTTCACTTCACTTTGTATGACTAGAGTTCAGGATAATGTACAACAGTTTGATAAGGTGTAGTGTACATTGTTAAATTAGTTTGTATCTTGGCAATTAGTTGCAATTACTCACCTGGCATATCAAAGCCCATGTAATAATGAGTATATAACAAAATATGCCTGCCTATTGGCCAAAGCATGTCTGAAGGTTTTATGGATTCATGCTGAAATGTGAAGGATAAACAAAATAATTTAAGGTATATTTAAAGGGACAGCTCCTACATTTCAAGATATAACTAGGGTGTACCGACACCTTAATATCGAAATAGAGAAGAAATCTTTCTTATGAATGCATTTTTTATTCGTTTCTGCTTCTCTGGTGCATTCTTTACTCTGTAAAAGTCACTGAGAATTGTATGTCTAGATATCTCCATATTTCGTTCTGGTGATGCTAAAAAGCATTTATCATCCAAAACTGGCTCTGGCAGTAGATGTCGTATGTGTGAGATCAAGCGATATCTACAAGCGATATCTACATTGCATATATCGCTACAATCAAATCGTCATATTCCTATAACATCATCAGTTAATGTCATCACAAACCTTTGCCATCACTGAGAACACTGATGATAATGCTATGACGTCACAATGGTGATGACGTAACAATGCTATGACGTCACAATGCTATGACATCACTGAGATCACTCCTGCAGAAACAAAATGGCAGTTTTGTGTTTCAGCTTTGTCATTCTTCGGCTAATAATTGTTGAAGAATGATTTTGAATGATAAATAAAATCTCACACTCGTGTCCTCTGATATCAAATATATCAACACTCATTGATTAAAGTAAAAATATCCTCGGCAAGCCTCGGATCGACATTTGTAACTCGTGTTGATATATTTGATATCAGAAGACACTTGGGTGAGATTCTCTATGTAAACCATATACAAGGTCATGCTAAAAGATCATTTCCACCTACTCAGACCATGCATACTTCAATTTTTCCCTGAAATCAAAATAAGTTTTTGAAATATCCAATAAGTTCAATATGCATTAGCTATGGCTGTCATATCCCAATTTTCTTAGCGTTGTTCGTGTTCATTTACAATCCAGTTATAACTTTGTGCAGGATTTCTAACAATGCTTGATATTGATCATATGTCATGTATTTCCCTTCAATTATACATACGAATAAACATATTGTCATTACAGTATACATTTGTCTTTGATGTGGAGCACACATTTATTAAACCCTGTTTCCAATGTCCTTTCGCATTTCTTCCAAAATGAATGTGTTGCTTTGGTTAGTCGAATCCTCTCAACTTACATGACACATGACATTACATTTTTCTTGCGAAATCGGCATAGATTCTGAATTTCAACACTAGATTGTGTTGACTTTAAATATTTTCATATTTTCAGAACCTTCTTTTCGAAGCCCTAAACTAGTCAACGATTTTGTAGTGTAAACATGTAGCTAAAGCTTCAAAGCACTAGTAGAACCTCGAAAATCTAGATTTGTGTATCTTGGAAGCGTGGACATAATTGTATTGTAAATATAATGTTCAAATGAATAATTATACAGATATTTGCACTGAAATACAAAAATAGGTATTTTTATTCGGTATGCAGCTGTACATAGTATAGGCATTTTAGACAGAAGTGTTTTCTTCTTAACAATCAACAATCATTAGATTATCCTAGAAAACAAAGATATGTTACCAGCACTCATGAATAAGACCCAACGAGCACCAGAAAATGAATAACACCAAACGAACATCACACAAAGAATAACACCACAAAGCGAACCAGAAATTTGATAACTTATAAAGAGCACAGGACAATGAATAACATACAAAGAGCACCGAACCATGAATAAAACATAAAGTATGTATTATAAAATGGGCATGTGGCCCGATTTACTGAATAAACAGCTACTACTACTAATAACAGACAAAGAGCACCGAATACTGAATACCGAAACCCAACTGTACTGTAAACAGTCATTCTGACAGTTTGTCAGTGTATCAGTTGAGTAAGGGCTACTAGAGAAGGCAACCCACCAGTTGATTTGCTGCTTCCATGTAAAGGGTACGTGTGAAGAAAAAAATACCCAAAGAGAACCAGGCAAAGAAAAACACACAAACGGTAGCAGACGATGTACCAGACAATAAATTAAACCCAAAGAGCAAACTCAGGTAACATAACCCAATGCGCAACTCACACTGAATAACACTCAATTAGCGCCAGACAATGATCATTAACCACTGATATCACTTATTATATTACAAATGTGTATATACACTGATCATAGTGCCTCTTTATATGCTTAATGTCAAAATCGTGATTCATTAAAACTTGCTGATGTTGCCAGCAGTGGTGTCTTTGAAAGTGAGATGAAGTTGATTAACTACTTACCTAGTGAACCCTTTCTGAATTTCTGAACCAACGAACAGCATGAAGAACATGAGACGCAGAATAAGTTTCAAGTCAGTTACTCGTATGTATTGAAATCACATCTTATCTTCATTATGGTAAGGAATGTAAAGGACTTGATGGAACTTAAAGGTCAAGAAAATATCAGTCATAGATAGAAAGATTGAGAGTGAATCAGTGCAGCTATCAGTGACGGTTCCAAGAATATTTAAAGGGGGGCGGGGCATTCAATGCATACAATGTACTTCTTCATTTTAACAAAAAAGCATGACAACATTAATTTCAAAGTGTAGATGAGCTCAACATCAAGAATAATTGTTCACGTATTTAAAGAGTAATTTATCCTCTTCAATATAGTCTTTATACATATAATTTTAATATGATTATAGTTTTGTAAGGTGCAGGTTCAAAATGCCATGAATCATGTATGAACTTCGGATTATTTTTGTATGAAACTACATAGGTTACCATTAATTACCACGCATCACAATACATCTTCTCTGAGTTACCTACACATACTTATTTTTCTATTCAGAATTATTATTATGATATTTTAAGAATTTTGTGAAAATTGAATTGTCGTTAATCAAAAAGAAGAAAACAACGGTCTGACAGTAAAATGAAAAAAATGCATTCATAAGAAGTTCTATCGATAAATGAATCAGTCGGCTTACAAAACACAACGTAGAAAATCAAATTCTCAGAAGCTGCCAATACAAACTTAAGTAAGAAGATTTTCTCGACAACATAATGAAGACAGAATGTCGGCTTAGAGGGGTACAAAACCACTACAGCCAGCACTTGGATGACATAATCCCCCGCCACAAATTAACAGTTCAAAATTACTGAGGGGTTGCAGTTTAATAGGACACTATAGTCTACTTCAACATGTTCAAGTTTAATTACGTCAATAGAATATCCGTTATGCTGTAATTATTGCATGATCTGATGCACCGAGTAATGGGCTTTGTAATTCGGTCACTTATAGCTGACAGGAGATTTTAAACGATTATATATTATTTTTTAAATGATTTCTTCATCAAAAGATTAAAAGTTTAGGCCAGTGGCTCAGTTGACAGTAAGGCAAGTATTTAAAGTTTTGTAAATACCTAATCGATATTTGTCTTTTAAGACTGATTTCTAAGGGGAATGTATTGACTTTGTAGTGATATATGCTATTTTTTTAGGTCAATATGACGGCAATATTTTGAAATATGATTTCAAACGGATATTGGTTGTTGTGTCGTTACATCCTTTTTCTCTTTTTATAGTATATGACGGGCTTAATCGTCGTTTGGTCGTGTTTTTGTCCATTGATTTAAAAAATAGACCTCCTTGTGGTCCCCAAGGTGAAGTAACAGGCAAATAGATCGAAGTCACGAGAAATTTAGAGTTGTCTACCTTTATACAGCATACGTTTAACATGGCGTATCGCTGAAAAACGCTGCAGTCTTTTCCAAATCGTATTTGTGAGTTTGACATCATTGAAGCCACAGATGTCGTAGAAATAGAGGTAAACTATACAATGCGAAACCCAAACACAGTAAGATGAAACACTGACATGACATTTCTGGTTATGTGATAATAAGCTGATACAATCAGGAAATAAAGTTTATGTTTAAATTACTATGTTTGTTTGGCAAGTGATAAACATATTATTATATGGGTGTTCTTAATCACATCTTGTATCAGGCCAAGAGCTCTAGCTTTGTTTGATATGAAAACACACATATACTACTATTAATGTATTTGATAAATTTATTTAATAAATACCAATTGAATGTTTTTCACTGAAACAGTTCCGGATATTACAAACTTGAATAACATGTGATACATATTCATTGATAATGTGTTACAATTAAACTGGACACGATCAAACTTGTTACTGAAATCGAAGAGGGGTCACTGAATTCAGCCCTGTGTGAGATTGAAGCAGCATGTCACAAATAATATGAAAATAAATTAAGTCAAAAGCTGGTGTCAAATGTTTTAGGTTATGCAAAAGATAATGTGGAAAATATTATTTTCTTCTCTGCGAATGAGAGTACACAATAATCCTTGGATTTGAACAACCATTTGCATGTCAAAATGAAACGACATGACAGATACCATAAGCTGAAAATGCATTACATCGGCTAATCTCATAAAACAGTTTGACACATAAAAATTTAGTCAGAATTTATCCCTGTTCTGTATTTAAGTAAATCAGACCTTCCAATTTTTTTTCTCTCAAACTATTTTTTTTACATTGCCCTGTTGAATCTAATTGTGAAAACAATACCTATAGTTGAATATATATGCATATTAATAATCAATGAAGATATAGAGAGAAATATTCTAAAATGTTCTAAAATGATCATGTTAGTAAAGTTTCTTTGAAGGAATAGAGAATACCTAATGTATTTCCGCTAAGCCATTTAACTTTATTAACATTGTTCTAGGCGCACTTCTTAACTTCCTATTGGACAGTTTTAATTATGATGATGTTGATTCACACTTAGTACCCTCTGTGTCTTTGTGATAAATTTATTAATCTCTTGTACTATGGTACAAGGTATATACATGTATATCGCTTATAAGACGTAACGGGTTGCATGTATACAGGCATACACACTAATTGACAGATGATACTTACATGTGTCTATTAAGTGTAATAAGCTTCCGCTACAAAATATGTACAAAATCTATCTGTACACATTTCATTTGAATAATTTGGAGATTTGCAGAATTGATTCCATCGAATAGTAATTCATATATTCTGAATATGAAATGTTGTTGTAATATTCACCAAGTAATAGATAGAGGACGCAAAGCAGTACATTATCGGGACATAAATGCACGGTTTAGAGATGGCATCATTTGAGCACAGCACGTACATTTATCTCCATGTGGTGTCCTGCTATTCGTTATGTATCCTTAGAGCACTGTCCTATGTTTGCTTCATGCAAAAGTCTTAAAGATCTAGTGAAATGCATTTTTCTCAAGAATGACCGATGATTACCTCTATGTATATTGTATATTGGAATCAATTGAGCATATAATCGAGACAATATAGACTTGCAATTGAGTTTTAAGACGATTTTAATTTACCCATTCTATCAATACCGCGATTACCGCCGCGAAACGTTTTGAGAAGAATCATTGAAGCGTGGGTGACTAGTCACAGACGACGGTGACCAGAGGACCGACTCGCTCTGTAGAGCTTCCTTAAATAATTAATGATTATCACTGCCGCTAGATTAATTTATGAGTTGTGTTAAATTGCCAAAACACATGTTTATGCAATAATTATGTAATTGTCATCTGCGGAATTACCCAGGTGGATATCTAAACATTCGATGTACGGAAAATTTAAGTTGTTTGATTGAAGATTTGTTAGTGAAATTAACAATCAAAATGTTGCGAAATTACGTTGAATTATGACTATCACCGATAATGAGATTACTCCAGTGACGTCACAGAAGTCACCCTTTCAAGGACTACATCCCCTCAGACTTTCATTCTGGGGCTAAATAAGGCATTTTTTAAATTTAAATATAAGTAATTTATTGACCGATTTCAGAAATTTAAAATCGACCAATGGTCAAATTAACATCCCATTTTAATGAATTCGACCATAAATGACCATAAGTCATTGCATCTATCCTTTAAATGAACATATTTTAAATGTCAACAGATTTGGGAAACATTCTCTCAAACGCAACAAGTAAAACATTGACATTGCTCATGTTCATATGCAAATTTTATGGACAGTGACGTAATCATCGTCAGTGTGAGTACTGATTTTTCCGAGGTGCATGTACAAGTCGTGCTCGAGACAGAGACATTAACATAGAGTGATACAGAGACTGAGAAACATAGAGACAGAGAAAGAGACAGACAGACAGAGAGGGAGACGAAGAGGATGACGAAGAGGATGAAAAACAGAGAGGGGTAGAGAAGCACACATAGAGGCCCAGAGAAAGAGAGAGCGGGAGAGACAAACAGATAGACAGACAGAGGTAGAGACGAACACACATATATTACAGAGATTACATTCTAAAGGTACAGTATACGCGGGGTATTTATTGTCACAAACTTCCAGGTAGTCTTCTTCTGTTCATGTATGTTGAATGTATAAACAATCTTATTTTGATGAGCATAACCGTATTGCAAAACAACATCACATCAAACGTTTTAAAATGATAGGCTATGTGATATACTTGCAAGGCATTCCATGACCCTTTTCAGTACAAATCACGGATATGTTTTCTCTTGTGTCAGCTAGTTATGTTCATATTTACCTAACTCGTTTATTTCTCCTTTATGTTTCATCGTCTTTTGTAGTTTGTACATTTAAGCACAGGTAACGTCCTATTTCAAATATTTAAAGGGCACGTGTTTTTTTATCATGCGACCACCTACTGATCCTAAGCTATTATACCGTCTACCACGTGTTCTTTCTTTCTCATCACCATTACCCTGTCTCACGTGGTCTAAAAAAATTAATTTAAAAACATTTGGACTTTATAGATTAAATATTGTTAAATAAGCGTAAAATAAATGTTTTTTTTACTTTTATTATCTTTGTAAGGAGCATATGAATATATTGGTTTCATTTTGGCTGGAAGGATGACGTTGAGCATTTGGGAGAAGAGAATCACAGCAAATAAACTGATTGTTTCTGAAACCAATGTACGAGGTGGTTATTAGACGCCCACGCTGGAATGTTGGTTGGATATTCTCTCATAAACAACTCAGCGGAAGTGACTGATTCTCCCTCTGGTATGATATTTCCTGAAAGTAGAAATTTGCAAACAAAACATTATTAGTATATTTTTAACCCGAGAGCTACCGATTTCAATCTTCTGTTTACTCTGGGACAATGAGAGTGTCAGCAGATAGGGCTGTTAACTTCCTGCTTGCGTACACGTGATTTGTAGTTCTATCAAATACAGATTACCAAAAACAAATTTAAAGAAACAGTACGACTAGGCTAGTTTTATGGTCATGATTAAATTTCTTGCAGTTGATTACTTCCATTTTTTATTCTTTATACTGAACTGAAGAAGTGTGAGAAATGTGCTACAGACATACAAATCATACCAAATTTTCAAGGATCATTTACCAAAATATCTTTATCTATATACTTTTAATCTCTTATTATTTATTCATGTACCACTGCAGGAGCTGACACAATCCACCTTCAAGTTAGCTAACAGTATTGAATATGCATTTTTAAGTGTGAAAACGGATCTACTCATGGCTCTGTATTGTGAGGTCAAGGCTCCATTGGTAATGTTGATCTTGTCCGCAGCATTCGATGCAATGGACCATTCGATCATGTTATTTCTGCAAGCCCCTGTTGGGCTCACTAGCCATATTTAATTATATCTCAGAAATAGCTGTAAAACAGTTGTCGTTCAGGGTAAACAACACAGAAAGAAAACAACTCCTTTATGAGGTACCACAAGCAAGGTTCTGTCCTGGGTCCATACTGTTAACTCTGTATACTGTTAGTTCGTTGATATGAGAAAGTAATTCCATATGTAGACTGACAACTCCAGATAACCAATGGTTGCTGCTTCTGTTTGTGTTCTACAAAACTAAGACTCACAAAACCCCATGTGACAATGACACAGAACCTGTAGAACAAGTAACCTCTTCCAAATTAATTGTAATAAAACTGTTATCTATTATTTATCATCTTCGTATCGAAGTCTCTTCTCTCATTATTTCCAGGCTCAGAATTATCCAAGATTTTGAAGAATTCCCAAGATTTGAAAAGGCTTCGCTTCAATCTGTCAAAGGTCAAGGTCACAGGGATGTCACTATGTTATGCTTTTGCAAATATGCCTTCTTTTAACTGTTAACACTTTGAATTATTACATGATTGTAATACACAATGAAAAGATATTAATTTGCCTTGAAGATCAAAGGTCAAGGGTCACACTATATGGATTAAGACCATGTAAACATTTGATCAAATTTTGAAATCAGAATTTTTAAATCAAATCATATTAATAATTTGTTAATTATACCCCCTTGGACTTCCTTTGACGTGTTCACAATCAAAACAAGTGGCTGTCACTTAGGTGACATGATCCCCCGCCGCAAATTAACACTTCAAAATTTAAGAATAATGTCAAAATCAGCAAAATCGACTGTCAAACATGTCGGAAAAGTCAAAGCTCCACTGTGACCTTGAGAATAATGTCAAGGTCACCAAAATCTAATCATCGCTTTGTTTTCCCAAGCAAGATATGATGGAATTCCTGTGAATGGTTCTTGAGATATCCCGCTGACAAGATTTACATGTACATTATCATGTTGAAAAGATCAGTTCCACTGTGACCTTGAGAATAATGTCAAGGTCATCAAAATCTAATCAGCCCGTCGTCTTCCCTAGGAGGTGCTTTGTGTAAGATATGATGGAATTCCGGCGAATCTTGACATATCCCGCTGACAAGCGTTACATTTACATGTCGAAAAATTCTGACCTTGAAAATAATGTCAAGGTCACCAAAATCTAATCAGCCTTTTGTCTTTCCTTGGAGAAGCTATGTGTAAAATATGAAGAGAATCCAGCAAATTGTTCTTGTGATATCCCGCTGACAAGGGTAAAATGACACAGTCTCGTCGTGACCTTGAAATGAAGGTCAAGGTCACAAACCTCTGTAGAACATTACACTTCCCATGAACCCATATGCAAAATATGAAAAGAATCCAGTGAATAGTATTTGAGTTATTCCATTTCGTACGGACTGACGCAGCCGAATACTATATCCCCCGCTTCGCGCTTAACGCGCGGCGGGGGATAATGAAACGTGTGGTGACCCCATTGATAAATCTTTGTAGTGACCTCAGTTATGATGGATTCAAACTTATTAATGACTCCAGCGATTATTCACCTTGTATGAAGTATCCCAGTGATAATTTTGATTCTACTGACTTCAATGATAATCACAATGGAGGGAAGTCACCCAAAGCATAGTCATGAGATCTGAATGGTTCTAGTTGTAAATGCCATTTCTTAAATTTAATGTTCAATTGTGTTTTGTGGTAAATTTATATTTTATTTTATTGTGGCTGTGGATAAGACGGAACGGGGAGTGAGACCTTCAGTTTCAAGTCGCTCTGCTTTTGCAGTGTCCAACAAATGTTACTACTATTTTTGCTTTTGGATATCAAGAAATGTTTCAAGTCATTTACGTCTTCTTGTTATCTCTTAAAATAAGTTTATGTTTGCGAAAACAAATTCAGGCGAAATGGAGCCACCATTTTGTTTACACCTCAGTTTATCGATTATCAATAAGATATGTTTGCACCTTTTGACATGGCATTAGATATAAACGTTAAAAATGTGTCCCAATGGTATGATATACGCACCTAGCATTGTTATCTGCTAGGGTCGCACTGGTACAAAGAAGCATACATCGAACCGCATTACTTCGAGAGAAGCATACAACTTCAATGTAAATTTGTATAACTTTGTGTTTGGGTTAGTAACAGTTACTTACATATATTTTCCTTTACCTACAGAAGATGAACAGGTTTATGTCCTATTACTGGAAATATATTTGATATGGACTGTATTGAAACCCATCATCTAAATTCAAAGGTTAAAGTTTTTTTAAATTTGGCAATGAATATTTTTAAGACAAACTCTAATTTGAGGAACAAATACATCACATAAAGAAATATTTGATTGTTTTATTTAGTGTGCCGTCAGTTTCGGAACAGAAAGATATTAATATCTTTGTGTGTGTTATTTTAGAACTGTGTTCAGATAAGCCTACGAAATGTTCGCCAATTCAGATATAATTATTTTCAAATCCAAATATTTTTTAAATCATTTGTGTTAGATGAAAGAAGAAGTTCCATAATGCTTACACGTAAGTTCATTGCCTATGTACAACTTTCAAAGAGTAAATGTTAACTATCAACTAATAAAAGACTGTATTGTGAATGATTATCTTATGAAAATCATTTTCATCAAAACAAACTATGAAAATGAAGTATCAATTCGATTTCGGCCTATATATGCAGAATGATTTTTGAAACTAACTAAAGAATAACAGTTAAGTTTTCCCAAGGTTGGGATAATTCTAACTAACGGATTGCTCCACCCATTGCTCGTGCATGCCTCAGTGGTTAAAACGTTTGTTAACTTATTCTTCACGGTGAATCATGCACAATGACATTATCACATTTCGCAAAAGGTAAGTGAGAAAGTAACAGCATGCCTTCTGGTGATACATTCTTAATTGCCGCATGCATATTTAAAAAATAGAGCCATGTGCTCTGTAGCTCATCAGGATTTAATTGATTTATTATTTAAGGTTGAATATCTAAGTTATCAAGTAATACGTTGTTAACAAGCAAAAAATAGGTTTTAAGATCATGATCCCTGTGGCCAATATTTGGAGTCACTGCAGGGTTACCAATCCTACAATTAAGAATCACCTTTGACCAAAGAGTCTCTACACAACATTTCACCTTTCTAGAGCTTTACATACTTGAGATAAAGATGAAAATAGGTTTTTGGGTCATGACCCGTGACCTAGATTGGGAGCACAGGGTCACAAACTCTACAATTTAGAATCCCAATTGGCCAAGGAGTCTGCACACAACTTTTCGATTCTCTAGACCTTTTGGAACTGGAGAAGATGAAAATAGGTTTTTTTTTAAGGTTGTGACCCCATTTGGGGTCATGGGGTCACGAAATCTACACTTTAGAATCCCCATGGGCCAAGGAGTCTGCACACAACTTTTCAATTCTCTAGACCTTTTGGAACTGGAGAAGAAGATGAAAATAGTGTTTTAAGGTTGTGACCCCTGTGACTCCATTTGGGGTCAGGGGGTCACGAAATCTACAATTTAGAATCCCCATTGGCCAAGGAGTCTGCACATAAAATTTCAGCTGTGGAGTCATTGTTTCTGGAGAAGAAGTCGAAAAAGCGAAAAGTTTACGGATGGACGGACGCCGGACACCATGCCATGCCATAAGCCCATCGGGCCTTTCAGGCCTTTTTGTAACCACCCCACTGGTGTAAGCACTGTCCATACAGAAGTCCCACTCGCAGCCTGGACTGACCACTGTCTACCTTGGCACATCCCCGGTGATTCACGCTCGCCCTCTGGTCAAGCACCACCCTCTCGGAGATTCCGTCGTACAACCTTGTGTAGACTGCCAAAAGTCATCATGACATCATATGCCCCTCTACACCATACCGTGGAAGCTAAAATACAAATCACTTTTATTTACTATTGTCCATTATGTCCACATATTAACGCCGGTATAGAACACCCTTTTTTAGTTGCCAGTTACTCTATCATTTACATCTCATTTGCATACATAAATAACCACACATTTATCCCTCAAATTGATACCACATGCACTGTAATAAATAAATGACACAACATTAATGATAAATTATCAATTCATAAATGCTAATAATATAAATGCAGATATCTGAGAAACCATATAATCTACAATTTGATACAACCAAGCGCATTTCTACAAATTATCAACACGCCATAAAACAATTATACATTGCCTCTCAAAATGTCAAATAGTTAACACATTTCAACAGAAACATCATACAAAGTGCAATACAATACACTTACGCATTTCTGCCAAAACACCTCCGTCAAACACGTCTGCACGCCACAACAAACGCTAGGTATCTGCTGTCACACAGACCGAGATGTCAGCAACCGCACACGGAAATCATGCACATTTACACGATGCGTTCTGGCTCCTTCTCACACCGGAAACACTCAGATCAGATCTTGACAGTTTTGTTAAGTTAAGATAGTTTGTTAAGATAGTTGTATATTTTTCACCTTTCCTCAGTTTGCTCCTGACCATTTAAACGATCACAAAACCTAAATAAGAAATAAATGGTGGTAAAAACTGTCCGAACCAAGGCAGAGTATAAAATAAGACCCGTCGGTTAGCCCCTAAACGGGTTGGTAACTTTTAGGGGGTTTTGCTTTAACTTTTAGTCACTATATATATATACCTTCAGAATAATTTTATTCTAAATAAAGTTGATAAATAATTATGTACTGTTGATGTTTACAATTTGAGAGGGTGTGTAGTGCTCCAAATTGTAATAATTGCTCCAAATTGTAATACCTGCTCCAAATTGTAATAAAAACTGCTCCAAATTGTAATACCTGCTCCAAATTGTAATAAAAACTGCTCCAAATTGTAATAACCACATTTTCGAAAAACGTACTGTCAAGCTGCTCCAAATTGTAATAAAAAGTGCTCCAAATTGTAATAACTGCTCCAAATTGTAATAACACAGATAAAGGCGATGTAAGCTTAAATATCTTTAGTTCTGATTATTTGACGATTTTGGTTTTATGGTGATCATTGATTCGGTGTTCGTTTTGATAATGGTAATTACAATGTTTATGAAGATTGTTATTATCCCCCGTGTTAACGAAATAATAATAATGGATAAGGAAATGACCTCAGTCCGTCTGTCTGTCCGGAGCAATCATCATATCAAGATGTTCCTTTTGGGGTTGTTAACTTCTTTTGAATTTTATTTTTAGCCATGGAAAAACATCTACATCTTGATTCCCGAGCAAAATACGAAATGCGTTCTACAATATTGCTTCCGGAACAGAACTTGGTTATTTTTAGATAGACAGTATTCTGTTGTGGGAAGTA
Source organism: Gibbula magus (assembly GCA_936450465.1). Lineage (NCBI taxonomy): Eukaryota > Metazoa > Mollusca > Gastropoda > Trochida > Trochidae > Gibbula > Gibbula magus. The sequence continues at coordinate 30,489,414 of OW388291.1, read as the reverse complement.
CATTTCCTTCTGTAGCATGAATTAATAACTAATTAGTGATTTAGGATTTATTATAGCATTAAGCTTCACAATCATTGTTCAATACATATTTCTGTAACATGTTTCCACTTATAGTAGACTATGTCTGCTTGTATTGATTTTAAGATTGATTTTGTGTAAACAGTAAGGTTGATATACACGAAAGTTGTATCTATATGCATGTAGATGTTGATGTTGATTACGATTTACATATTTAAGTTGACATATACGTATAGATGAAGTTGTAGATGAAGATGTATATGTTAATGTAGACGTAGACGTAGCCATGTTAACGTTGAAGGACATGGAGATGTAAAATGTCCTGATTATCAAGCTGAATATGAAGATGTAGAGCTCTGTATATCACGATGTACATGTTCATGTAGACGTGGACATGACGGGGATGAATATGTAATTGTTAATGTATAATGGGTACTTAGGTTATGATGCAGATGTAACTGTTGATGTAATGTGGATATGAATTATAAATAAAGAGTGGTTTAGATGTGTAGATGTGGATCAAACGGACACAACGCGGAATAATATCTTTTTGACTTTCATGTTATTATTTATAAATTAATGACATTGCCAAGTTGATGACCGAATGATGTTTTTATATCATTCAAATGTAAAACAAGAACTCATTTTAGTCGCTGTCGGTCTTAATTTCTTTGTGCGAAACGAAATGCTGTAGGTATTTAAAAAAACTCTATTGATATCAGATGTACCATTATCACTATCTTCATCATAATACTTTAGTGCAATTCGGAGCTGTTATTACAATTTGGAGCAGTTATTACAATTTGGAGCAAAGGCTTGCTCCAAATTGTAATAACTGCTCCAAATTGTAATAATGCTCATAAATTCAATATCATGTGACCAAAAATAGAAATGCTGTAGGCATTAAAAAACGTTTATTAATATCAGATGTACCATTCTGACTATCATCATCATAATACTACAACCAACTTTTGGGTATATACACTGTTTAGTGCAATTTGGAGTTGTTATTACAATTTGGAGCAGTTATTACAATTTGGAGCAAAGGCTTGCTCCAAATTGTAATAACTGCTCCAAATTGTAATAATGCTCATAAATTCAATATCATGTGACCAAAAATAGAAATGCTGTAGGCATTAAAAAACGTTTATTAATATCAGATGTACCATTCTGACTATCATCATCATAATACTACAACCAAATTTTGGGTATTTACACTGTTTAGTGCAATTTGGAGTTGTTATTACAATTTGGAGCAGTTATTACAATTTGGAGCAAAGGCTTGCTCCAAATTGTAATAACTGCTCCAAATTGTAATAATGCTCATAAATTCAATATCATGTGACCAAAAATAGAAATGCTGTAGGCATAAACAAAACTTTATTGTTATCAGAGGTACCATTGTGACTATCATCATCATAATACTACAACCAAATTTTGGGTATTTACACTGTTTAGTGCAATTTGGAGTTGTTATACAATTTGGAGCAGTTATTACAATTTGGAGCAAAGGCTTGCTCCAAATTGTAATAACTGCTCCAAATTGTAATAATGCTCATAAATTCAATATCATGTGACCAAAAATAGAAATGCTGTAGGCATAAACAAACGTTTATTTATATCAGATGTACCATTGTGACTATCATCATCATAATACTACAACCAACTTTTGGGTATATACACTGTTTAGTGCAATTTGGAGTTGTTATTACAATTTGGAGCAGTTATTACAATTTGGAGCAAAGGCTTGCTCCAGATTGTAATAACTGCTCCAAATTGTAATAATGCTCATAAATTCAATATCATGTGACCAAAAATAGAAATGCTGTAGGCATAAACAAAACTTTATTGTTATCAGAGGTACCAGTGTGACTATCATCATCATAATAATACAACCAAATTTTGGGTATTTACACTGTTTAGTACAATTTGGAGCTGTTATTACAATTTGAAGCAGTTATTACAATTTGGAGCAACGGCTTGCTCCAAATTGTAATAATTGCTCCAAATTATAATAATGCTTGTAAATACAATATCATGTGACCAAAAATAGACATGCTGTAGGCATTAAAAAACGTTTATTAATATCAGATGTACCATCATGATAATAATACAACCAAATTTTGGGTATTTACACTGTTTAGTGAAATTTGGAGCTGTTATTACAATTTGGAACAGTTATTACAATTTGGAGCAAAAGCTCCATAAATCCAATATCATGTGACCAAAAATATCCAAACGGACAAAATTCGGAATAAGATCCATTTGACTTACACGTCATTATTTGAAAATTAATGACATTACCAGGTTGATGACCGAATGAGTTTTTATGTCATCTAAGCGTAAAAGAAGAACTCATTTCAGTCGCATTAGGCTTTTATTTGTCTATGCAAAAACCAAAGGCTGTAGGCGTAAATAAATCTGTATTGATATTATATTTACCATTGTCATCATCAAAACATTACAACTAGTTTTCAGGTATTTACACTTGTAAATGCTATTTGGAGCTGTTATTACAATTTGGAGCAGTTATTACAATTTGGAGCAAAGGCTTGCTCCTAATTGTAATACTTGATCAAAATTGTAATCAACAATATAAATATCTGATATTGTAGTTTGTTTTTGATGACAGTATACATATACGACAATCAGGAATATTACACTATCAATCTGCCATGATACAATAATTAGTAAATTATATAGTGATAAAATAGAACTTATATAATACACTAGTGCTCAAAATAAAGTATACACCTAAAAAAATACGAGTACTTTTTTCAAAATTAAAAAATGATTGATCAACCATACTGGAAATTGTGTCCCACGTATAGACCCATACTTTCTGTGGAAAAAATGTCGAAAACAATTACGATTCGCAAAAACGTTGGATGAAATCCAAAAATGACATATTCTTGTGTAATACAAACTGCATGTGCAAATTGATTGTATAAAACAGCCTAAGCGAGACGTTAGGGATGCAGTAGTAGGAAAAACATAAGAAGTATGCCACGTTTGAGTCCTGTCGAATTAGAGAGAGCTGTCGAATTTGCCACGAAAGGAGAAAGACACACCGCCATTGCCAGAACCTTTGGTTGTACCGGAACTACAATCGTAAAAACTGATACATCGGCTGAGACACACAGGCAGTACATCGGACAAGCCTAGAAGCGGTCGACCACGTGTCACGACGCCCGCTGAGGATCGACATTTTCGAACGATTCATTTCAGAAATAGATTCGCAACTGCGACGTCAACGGCGTCAACAGCATTACGTCACCCTATCAGTCGACACACCGTCTACACTCGACTTCGAAGACATGGCATTCGGGCACATCGACCATACCGTGGTATTTATCTGACAGGTCAAAATCAACGTTGTAGACTGACGTGGGCCAGGCGGGTTCAACGGTGGCAGAGGTGTGATTGGGCATGTGTGATGTTTTCCGACGAAAGTCGGTATTGCCATTACAGAAATGATGGTCGGAAGACTACCAGTGCCCCCTGTCACAGTCCAGCAACTGGAACAATGTCTCCAACAGGAATGGCAAAGAATCACGCCTGACGTCATTCGTCGCCTTACATCATCAATGTGTCGACGTGTTACAGCCTGTATCAACGCCAATGGAGGTCACACTCGTTATTGAGTTCGTTATTGTTGACATTTTGGCAATGAAAGACACTTTATCCTATATTTTTGAAAGTGTTAATTTACATTAGTACCCCACTTGTCTCTGATTGATCATTAAACCTAATATTCAATATCAAATGCAATGTATCTGTAACATTTGTTGTAAAAACGAATACTCTATTGAAATTAACAAGATTTAAAAAAATATATGAATTTGTTTTCATTTGACGCCTGGTTTAACAACTGTATACTTTCTTTTGAGCACTAGTGTATAAATGGGTGACATAGTTTTTTTCTTGAAATAAGACTTTCATCTTTCATGTGTATCAACATTTTATTTTTTAATACATTTTATGTACAACTAGAATCAACTCAACCATAACATCAAGATTAAATCTACACTAACACATACAATGAAATCTCCAATTGGCATATACACTAAGTCTTGTATCTGAATCTATACCTACGCATACAGTTACGTTTACATAATACATCTACCTCTCCACACAAAACCTTGATCTACGCGTACCTCTGTGTGTACCTTTACATCTACATCATCATACACATCTACACTTACACCCATATATACATTTAAATGAAGATCTAAATCTGTATATAGATTAAGATACATGTATGCATCTAAAACTTTGTCTACCGTTTTTGCTACATATCTATTTACATCTACACCTACATCTTCATCTACATCATCGTCTCGATCTACATCTACATGTTCAATTACGTCTAAATCTATAACTTTACGTACATCTGCATCTGCGCCTGAGTTTGTATATGTATCTTCATATACTTCTGCATCATCTCTTATATCTACGTCAACTCTTATATCTACATCTACGTCTCTGTAAACGTCTATACCTTCATCTAAATCTAAGTCTAAATCATCATCTACATTTTCAATTTACATCTATATCTACATCTATATACACATTTTCGCATACATGTTTACCTACATCTACATCGACATCTTCACGCAGATCTACATCTACACCTACATATCAAGCTATCTCTACCGGTACGTCTACAACTGCATTTACACATACAACTGCATTTGCATCTACATCTTCGCATAATCTTTTCCTACATCTGCATCTAAAGCAACACCTATCTATTATTCATTTGTAACTCTGTCTACTTCAACATCTATATCTACGACAACTAATGTCAACTCAAATATACATCTACATTATATCTATATCTATTTCTATTTCAACTCTTATATCAACATTTACTCTTTCTATATCTTTATCAGCTCTTATATCTACCTCAAATCAACACTTACATCTTCATCTTCATCAACTCTTACATCTACACCTACATCAACTCTTACATCTACATCTACTCTTATATCCATATCTCAATCAACTTTTATATGTACATCAATTCTCTCAATATCTGTATCAACTTTTACATTTACACCTACATCTCCATCACTGCTTACATCTACATCAATTCTTACCTCTACATCTACATCTACTCTTACATCTACATTTACATCACCTCATACACATACATCTACATCAACTCTTATATCCATATCTCAATCAAGTTTTATATATCCACATCTCATTCAACTCTTACATCTACATCTACATCACCGCTTACATCAACATCATCTCTAACATCAACATCTACATCAATTCTTACATTTACATCAACTTTCATATCAACATCTACATCAACTGTCACATCTACATCAAATCTTACATGTTCATCTACACCAGCCCTTGCATCTACATCTACATCGACTCTTATATCAGAATTTACATCTTTTCATGTAAACCCCACTGCTACTACTACTACTTCACACCTACATATTTATTCACAACACCACGACGATCTACATCTACATCTGTTCATTTACAACTAAATATATTAGCCAACGTCAACCGTTGCTTCTTAATCTCTATTTATACATACAGTAACACGTACTTCTACATCTACTTATCTAAGCCATTTATTTCTACATTAAATAATATATTTACATCTATGACAACATCTATACCAATATCTACTTCGCAATCATCACCCACATCCTGTTCATTTACGTCTGTATATACACCTACATCTGTCACTACATCTACATCTACATCAGTTATTTCTACATATGCATCAACTTATATATCGATATCTATATCAACACTTACAAATTAATTATTCTCAACATGAGATATAACTTCACTCATGTTACTACAAGGCATAACCTCTGAATCGGGTTTTGTTGTACACATAAGACTTTTGCCTCATCGTACATATACATCTAAAACAAAATACAACTAAAATTAATATCAACAATTACGTCAAGATCACATCTACATTTACACCTACAATAACATATAAAATGGCATATACAATTTATCTGCAACTACAGCTACGCATACATCTATATCTAAGCATTTACATTCATTTGTATCTACATTTAAATGTTATTAGCTTTACTCATGTTATTACAAGTCTTACCTCTGTATCGGGTTTTGTTGTACACATGAAACCTTTGTCTTATCGTACATATACATCTAAAAAGATCACATCTACATATCTACATTTAAATGTTATTAGCAGGCTTATATTCGTCTACATCTACATCTACGTCAACATATACATGTACATCCACATCAAGTCTGTTATCTACATCAAGTTGTCTACCGCTACATCAACAGTTATATCTACATCTATATCAATGCCTATATCTATATCTACATCAACGCCTATATTTACATCAACATCATGCTGTACATCAATACATACATCAAGATCGAAATCATCACCTTCATCTACATGTCGATTTACATCTTATCAACATCTACATAAACTCTTGTATCTTCATCTGTATCAGATATTCTTTTCATCAACTCTATATATTTTAATTTTCAGCAACACGAGATGTAGCTTCGCCACAGTTATTACAATTTGGAGCAGTTATTACAATTTGGAGCACTTTTTATTACAATTTGGAGCAGCTTGACAGTTTGTTTTACGAAAATCGAGTTATTACAATTTGGAGCAGTTTTTATTACAATTTGGAGCAGGTATTACAATTTGGAGCAGTTTTTATTACAATTTGGAGCAGGTATTACAATTTGGAGCATTTATTACAATTTGGAGCACAACAGGGTGTTTCTTACATTGCCTAAAATGTGAATTAACATTTACATTAAAACAAATGTTTCACTAAATTCTTTCTTAAATTCCATTAATTAAACTTCCAACAAACGGATGTTTCCGATGGTAAAACATTGTTTGACTAAATAACTAGAACATTGGAAAATAATATAACTTTCTTTAAAATAAATGGAATTTGGTACAAGCAATTAGTGTTGCATCAAAGGAATCCCATGTTTCGACGATTATGGAATCAGGATGATGCCCGAGCCCGTGGATATACCTCAATTGGACTCTTTGGGTGGTTAATGGTCATGTTTATAGTCAACGAGTCTCCTTTACTTGTTTAATGTCATGCTGTGTGTTTCAAGTCGCTCCAGACATTATGTCATTTTGTGAAGGCATTGAAAACTTAGTATTTCATCAAACTCAGACAAAGTTATGTAATTACTTTGTTAGAAAATTCGGTAAAATGGAATCATCAAAGTAGCGGATATTCAATGAACTGTCTGGTGCAGATATTGTGATTCCAAATATATCAATGTTACATTTGTAAGCTGTCTATATGGAACATATTTCCAGAAGGCATTCTTAGCATTTTAACGACTACCTGAAGCCTTGTTGATACTCACAAATATTTTTCTTCAAATTGTGACAATGGCGTTATTTATTGAAACGTTATATGTTCCAGTGTTTTTTTTCTAAACGCTTAAAAACCAAGCTTCACATATCTACTTTCAAGCTCCTTTCTTATTTATAATGAGTTGAGAACGTTGATGAGACTTTGTTAAACATTGTTAATGACGTTCACGGTTGTTAAATTGAATTTATTCCTCATACAACTGATTGAAAGATTGGATCGCCTGTATAGCTCAAGGGTACAAAACCGTCAGTCTGTGTCTTTTTTCTACATCTGTTGGATACACAGCGCCAAATAACCCATGATATATGTAATACTCCTTGACTTGTTTTCATTTGACATTTGCTAAGTTTTTCAAAGTAAATGTAATTAAATACGCCTGTTTTCCATTTGTAAAGTGTATATAAGATAACGATTTAGTGTATTGTTTACTCATGGGCATACGACACTATACCAAACTAATTTCTTTTTCCAAAATATCAAATTAGTCTTTCCATTTGGGAATTTCATAATTTGACAACATAACTTGAACACAACTTTAAATGTACCAAGTGCATCTTCCCAGTTGACTTTGACGAAGTTTTTCATGAGAATATAACGCATCGAAATGTGGACAAGATGAAGCAAAACAGTACAAAAACTATCAATCATCGTGTTATGCAGCACTGTTGTAGTAACCACAAAATGTGCATGAACAAAAGCGAGAGAGGGAGATGTGTACCCGAAGACGTCATAAACAGCTTTGGTGTAACATCATGTGGGCAGCAGTACAGTTATCAGTCCTGTTCGGGAACACGGTATTCAATGTCACAAGGCTTTCTGCAGGATGACATCAGGTCAACGTAACCCCCATATACCCACGGTCACATGAGACTTCCTTTCTGTGAATGACGTCATTATCTTGCAAGAATATCCGGCTTATCACCCTTCGAGCAATTATTGAACTATCTCCATTGACAGATAAGGAGAGAGAAATACTCTATCGCCAAGTCAACAAAACAGTTATTCAAGCACTCATTCAAGATATTCTCAATTACGTCATCTGGCGACTCTGTAAATCCACTTTTAAAAGAGTTTAATCAGAGCACTGGATGCCATAATAGATAATGTATGTAATTTTAAAAATACATGCCGTTTTGGTTTTTGAAATCCTGCATGTGTGTTCTGCAAATTGACATTTACCCCCAATTCCATTTGTAACGTTACATTGCGAATACTGTGCATGATCCTTTTGTAGAATTGTGAGCAAAACATAGACAATTGAATCATCTGTCAAACGTGTAGCACTGTATTTATGTGTCATATATATTAACGTTGATAGCACCAAATAAATATTGGTATAGTTTCTTTTGTCTGTGCGTTTATTATAGATAACTTGTTGCTACAACATTCACAATAACATATTTCTCTTCGGTAAGAGTTAACTTCCACATTTTAAAGAGTCCATTCTGAAACATAAATAACCCATTGCACTATTGTATGCTCCTGTTTTTGTCAGATGGCAATAGTCTTGGAACAAAACCCAGGACGTCTGCTAGTAGACAACAACCACTTGGGAGGTCTTTGTCCACATCTACATATAACAGAGGACATCTGACTGTACTATACTGGTGTCTGCCAAGTGTTCTTTGCAGCAAATAAGATCTTGAATATACAAATGATTTTCCTTATACAAAATCACCCAGACAATATGTTCTAATATTAGTACTATGTTATTCCAGTGTGCGTTGTTGTTGACAGTCGTCCGGGGGAAGCATGACGGAGTCAACAGCAGGACGTAAATAAGCAGGACTACACATTACTAAAGTGTTCTTGTCTATCCCCGGACAAGTGTTTATTTAACAATATAAACCTGTGTTGTAACAGTAGCACAGCCATTGATCAGTGTATAAAAAGAAGACCGTAGGGACTATTCAAATTTATTATATTGATATTTTGTCAATAGCCTTTTTTTTTTTAAATTGTGTAATCATTTGTTCAGCAAAAACGGTCCAAACGTGAAGGTGGCACGTGGTCCTGTGTATAGCTCAGTAAATTTCCGCAACAACGGGCGTGGCTCGCTGGATGGGTGGGTTACCCGCCCAATAGCTGGATAAAAACTGAGAGTTTGAAAGGTGATTCCCTGCCCCACACTGAGACATGAGTTGAAAGGTGTCACCTTGAGCAAAGGACTTTATTCGAAATGTGCCTCTTTTCACTCAGCAGTACAATTGAGTGACGACAATGTGACAGATACATGTATTGTAACCTTCGAGCGGCCTAATTGGTGGCTCAGGTTGCATACCTCAAGGGGAGTTGAGAATGAAAAAAAGGAACGATGTTGGACATTATACCAGGGTAATAATGTGTGTAGCGCTTTGAGTACGGTCCTTTGTATCGTGGATTTGGCGTGATATAAGTATCCTCATCATTATCATTATTATTGGAAGGGCTACTCTGAAGATGTTGTAAAGGGGGGTTTCTATAAATTTATAGAAGTTGTTTCAGTTGAAAATTAGGGTTATTATATTTTCAAGTAGGTGTTTGTTATGTACATTCATGACCTGAAGAGGCTGTGTAGTTGAACATATTACATCTTTTTTTAAATGTTGATACATAGCAATCGAATCAAATGAGTATATCTCAGAAACCTAAAGACACTCACATATGTGTGCGCATATGTCGACGGAAGATTGAAGTCTTTAGGAACTTTTGCTATCTGCTGTAAACATCAGTTGGCAGAGCACCTCTTTGTCAAGTAGTGTCACTTCCTCTTATTATCTTCCTATTGACTATTATACCCTTGGTAATTAGGTCACTATAATTAGTTCAGATTACTGTATAAATAACGTTTGTTATGATCTTGTGAGAGAGTGAGGTTCTGTTTTACGCCGATTGGGCAATATTGCAGCTTTTAGAAGCGAAAATATACATGTATATGATCTGATGGATGCTGTACATAATTACAGATGTATACATGTATATCAAGGTAGTTTATATACACGTATACCTTAATGAAAATGCATTAACATCCTCTCCTGGAGAAACCAACCCAATGTATAAGTTATCTAGACCAGCGTGTTCCCCATTCTCACGCAAACCTTTTTGGGTCTCGTTAGTTAGTTGTATATTGCCGCTCATCCCCCGGAAGGTTGAGATCGATTCCCGGCCGCATCATACTAAAAGACGTTAACATATGGGAGTTGTTGCTTCCTTGCTTGGCGCTCAACATTAAAAGGATAGAACAACGCTTGAACTGGCGCTGCAATGTGGCTGCCGGCTGCCAAAGGCACAAAACATATTTCCGGACTTGTGATGGGGACAGTAAAGTATTTATATTATTAAAATGATATTGAGAATTTTTTATAAACTGTTATTTGTCTTTGATAGGCGCTGAGGTTCTTTTTGAAATATTAAACTTTCTAATATTCAAGGAATTAGATAAAATTAAATATTTAAAACCTACTTTAAAATCTACTTTCAAGCATTGGTGTCCTACCCGGCGTCGTCTTATTTAGAATGAAACGTCACTGATGGAACTTGATGTCATAAACTAATTTATCCCTCATACAATTGATTGATAGATGAGATCGCGTGTGTAGCTCAGGGTACGAAACTGTCAGCCTGTGACTTTATTCCTACATCTGGTGGATATACAGCGCCAAATAACCCATGTGTAATTTGTTTAAAGGAATGAATACAATAATATACATAACATTGGGTTTGAACAGTGAAAATTATTATACTTGACAAGATTTCAAAATCCAGTATGCAATTCTCAAACAACATATTCAACGTTCATTTTGAACTGGTGGGCTTGCTATTGTATCACATACGGTTCTCCAGTGCCACTTAAACAATTCAACAAGTAGTTCACGGAGGAAGTCAAAGTCAAACATCAGCAACTATGGACTTCAATATTCTTACTTCTGACATTGACATATTCAGTGCTAGAACTTTCAACATTTACAATTTACATGTTGCTGACTATAATAGACCCGAATTTTAACATTCAAAATATATTTCCTTTTAAAGTTGTGAGAGTTATATAATGAAAATGGTAAAAATGCATATCCATACAAAAAGAATAAATGAAAGCCACCGAAGAACTCATATGTACATCCTCTTGACTTGTTTTCATTTGACATTTGCGAAGTTTTTCAAAGTAAATGTAATTAAATACCTCTGTTTTCTACTTTTTTAAAGATGATAACGATTTAGTGTATTTTATTAAGAGATTCACAATAACATCTTTTTTGGTACTTCCGCATTTAAAAGAGTCCATTCTTAAACATGAATAATCCATTGCAAGATTGTATACTTCGTGTTCTTTGTCAGATGGAAATAGTCTGGGAACAAAAGCCAGGACGTCAGCTAGTAGACAACAACCACTTGATACCATTGATTTGTCTTTGTCCACCACTAAACATAACAGAGCACATGTTGTCTAATTGTACTGCAATGATGTCTGTGTGTGTGTGTGTCAAGTGACTTCCTTGTAGCAAATAATGTCTTGAAATATGCAAATGAACTACATCGTGATACGTCAATGTTCTAATGTTAGTATTTTGTTATTCCAGAGTTCATTGTTGCTGACAATAGTCCAGGGAGGAACAACAGCAGGATATCCATAATGAGAATAACACATTGGTGGAGGTGTCTCGAAGATTTGCTTGTAGTTACTATACAGTTGCAATAAAGTTGATAGGTAAGATACCACGGACGATTTAAATATGTCCAATGTATCAGGGATGTAAAGTGATTGTAGAGATTCTTTCCGAGATGAAATATCGATTTTTATCGATGTATTTCTGAGTGAGTGAGTGAGTGGGTTGGGGTTTAACGCCGATTTTAAGAGTATTTCATTTATATCGCGGCTGCTAGTATTATGACAGGGAGAAAGCCCGCAACGCCATGTGGCTATGCACTGCGGTGAAACCTGCGAGCAGCGGCTGGAACTAGCGAACCATTGGTGGTACTACGCTGAAATTCAGTGTAGCATTGTACCCAAACCTTACTGCGTGTAGAACAGTTCTCTACTGCAGACAAAGCTGCCGTGCCCCTTGCGGGAGTATTTCTGAGACGCCATTTTGGCCCACTCAAGTTTGACGAGTACAAAATTGTGTTTCAAGTGTCATAACTTAAGAAGTAATGCACCGATTTTGTTGATGTTTGTTTTAATCGAAAACTTTTTTAATTCTGTAGTATGTATTGCGTGTAAATTGTGTGGTAACATTTTGAAATGTGGTCTTGTTTGGGCAGGGGATAAAATTCGCGTTGCATCCCTTTCTTCATTAATTAGTGTAGGGTGTATCGTAGCGATGTATTGAACCTAGGAAATGTTTTGTTTCAGCAATACAAACCCCTGTGTTTACAGTTACAATGCTTTGTTCAGAAGGAAGTGTCAACACAGGGAAATATTATTTTAATGACACAAGGCACGTTTTTTGCATTTGTTTATGTTTATTTTTGTGTGAGCACCTTTTTATAATTTGAGGATGGAAAATTAATCAGAACTTGAACGAACCATGACCATTTGTTATTCATTGACTGAGGAAGTTTGTTTTGGTTACATTTCTATTCCATTTCGAGGGATCACTTTATAGCCCCTTTAATATCTGTATATTCATGACGAGGTTACTCTGAGGATGTGATCAAGTTTATGTTAATAGTACATCGTTATTTGCTTAACGTTGTTTCAGTCAAACATAAGAGTTATAATATGTGGGTATAAATTATTTAAATATTTTGTAAAGATATATATAAACATGGATTACGTAACAAATAGTCGAAAGTTATTTTATAAAATACATTTGTTTGATGGATAACAAGTGGAAAGTGTAAAAATAAGAAATGTTTTGAAAAGAGAAATGTGAAACCAAGATGAATCCTTCATATATAATGTATTCATTCATAAATGTCAGTAACAGAACAACCAGAACAACTCATTTGTGATGATAAACATTAGATCACACATTGACCCATATGCCTGCAAATATATCTGAATGCATGTCACTCAGTATTCATCAGCTCAATACTGTTCATTTTATCACAAGTCTTTGACACAAAAACTAGCGAGTAAGGGAAAAAAGAGAAAAAAATGTATGTTTCATTTATAGACTTCAAGAAAGCATTTGAATAATCTAATCTGTGGAATTGGTTATAAAAGTAAGGGTTTGGTATATACATTTCAGTTAAATTGTGTGTGTCCTAGGTTTTTTGGGACGTAAGTCCTCCCTGGTCTTGTTGGCCATTCGTACTAAAGTTGAAACTGCCTGGTGCCCCGCTGGTTGATTCGGATCCACCATCTCCAACTGGACAGCTTTCACAATACTGCTTCCGGACTGGTAGACGTCCTTAACTGCACGTTCTTTGATCTGTGATCAACAATGTAAATACTTAACATACAATCAATTAAAGAGTGTTGATACAAAGTGATTAAACCAATTACCTATATAGGAGATTAAATCATATAATATGTAGTCACCTCTGCTCTCACTTTGACTATAGTTAATTGTCCTGGCTCTGGTTGGTGAACGTGACGGCGTTTCCCGGCCTGAAAGCATTCCCCAGTCTGGATAACGGAAGCAGTGCACTTCTGACTCCGGGCACTGCATCTCCAATAGATCTTGCCCGTGGTCGATTTCTGCAAAATAGATATATCAAATGGAATGAATAAATGGAATAAACACATAAACAAAAAATATTTATTACTCGCCCGTGTAAGATAGTAATTTCACTTAAATTAATTAAATGTTTAGCATCCTCTTTAAGTTAAACTTTCACATACACTTATGACATAGGCGAATCCACGTGTGTCCACCAGCTTCTTCTTCCCCATCTGCGATCCTTTCTCTACAACTGTATACCCGACTGTAAATTCTGGAATGACCGGCGGGTCGAGGGCACTGCAGTCTGCGAGAGATCTATTTAAAAAGAAATATAAAATATAGAACTATTCTGGTTATTGGGAATAAATAAATGATTGTTTCAGTGGCATTATTTAATCCCTTGATCCTAATTAACCCTAATTAATCCCCCATTGTTGCATCGTTAACTTTTGATTAATCTACTGACAACATGTTAAGCTGGACAATAGAGGGATTACTAACTGGAGTGTTTACAGGCTAATACAGTTGGCTGATCTCATTCCATTAGACAAAATGTATTTAATATTTTTATAACAGATATTCTTAATATTCAACTAATATGAGCAAATTACAAATGGACAGAGTAAATGTTAATGTTAGGAAATTGTTTATTGTATAACATTTGCTTTATGTTTCACCTTTCTAGCTCGTTGTCTATCTCTGGGATTGGGTGAACAGACAGGTTGATATCGGGAACATCAGGTACCGTGTCCTCCATGATAGAATCCGAATCAACCAGAAATGTGGCTGAAAGGATCTGTCGGTCAATGTCGATGATGTTCATAGGGTCAACACTGTCCTGGTACTGATCCTGGTCCTGGCCTTGATCCTGGCAACTGGCACATCGGAAGGGAAAATCTTCATCGTTCTTCATGATGTCCCTGTACGCTGGTGCAGACAATCCAGTACCACAGACCCGGTGTGTCCACTCTCCACATTGGTCACACAATATAGCATGCTGATTCTTTCTCATTGTCTTCTTACAACTGGTGCATTGGAAAGACATGACGAAAGATGACTGACCAGCGGTTTGTAGCCATTTATATTACATATCAGCCATGTGACATTGAGTTCAGGAATTATAAGTAAGAGTTTAGACTGTCAAGAGGTCGTGTTCAAAGGATGTTAAGTTTTCGCTTGTAAAAACAACCGGTCAGTGTCCTAAAGAAGCTTGTAATAACATGAATGTAAAAAAAATAACAGACAGAGGATTAACAATAACAACAATGTGTTAACGCTATCCATTTGACAAGTAGTTGCATTGTGTTTAAAACAACAACTGAATTTATTTGAAGCTGGTATTGTATTTGTAATTTTATAATCAATCACTGACAGTACCTTACTTTTATTTTATTTATCAAACATTTTTTATTTGATTTTTTAGTTTCGACCATTTGGCATGAATAATGTTTTACCTTTTGGCCAGAAATTTCATTTTTGACCATCTGCGTGTTCGACTATTTGGCCTGATCCATTGCCATTGACCTTGTACATTTCCTTAGCATTGAGAACAGACTGGTCTCCGTGTATTGAAATGTGAACAAACAAGGATAGTTTATTTATGATTAACTTCTTTATTTTACAATGGCGATGTTTCAATATAGATCCTTACATCATTATGAAGTATATGGGAAAAAAGATACAACAATAGTTTATATAAAGGATACATGTTGGTATGATAATGAGATAAAGATGACAACAAAATAAAATAACATTTACATGAAAGGTTGGCATTTTGAAGATTTGGTGATGACTGTTTTCACTGAAGATTCGGGGAAATGCAATAGTTCAGTGAGAGTTTTACCACATTAGTGAAAACGGGAATAATCATGTCTGGAAGTGAGGGTAAGAACCATTATGGTATTTGGCGGAGCGAGCATGAGTTCAGTGGACATTTAGAAAGTATAACTGATATTATTTTTTTTTAAACAGTTAAGTGAAATGAAGACAACAGTGAAGTATGGCAGGATGATTGTTGAGGTGAATGTCGTAAAGGTCATTGATAGAATATCCGCCCGTCTGGATTGTATAGGCATCATTTTAAGGTTGGAAAAGGACAACGTGATTCAACCAGTTTCTCCTGTAATGGAAGTGTGCTGTTCATTGTGTAATTAAGACTTCACTGTAGGCATTGCACACTTTTTACGGAGTCTTAGCATCAGATATGACTTTGTGAAAGTAAGGCTTCATCAACTAAATATTTCCTGTTGACACGGTTGCGCTGGACAGTATGAATGTTGCAATCTATTGTTGAATCATTGCTGTTATTCTCGAGCCGTTCGTCTCCCAAAGATCCCTAAATTAATTTCAACCATACCATGTGTAAAGAATGGGTAGACGAGGTCCTTAATGCTATGAAGAAGACATATATTTATACCGTTATCAAGCTTATGATTGATGACGGTATAAGCATCTATACCGAAACCTCGCTATGTTAAATAAAGAAGTTGATCATCCATAAAATATTTGTCTTCTTCATCACACCAACTTCTAGAATGCCTCGCAAACAACTTAATGCTAGGGTTGACGATTCACTAGCTAGAACTTCGTATCATCTTTTCTAGTTTCAATCGATGCTGCTTAACATGAGTCGCAACGCATTTTGTTTACAAAACTGCTATTAATTATCTTCTCTCATATTCCTGCAACAACATTTTATTTATTACTTAATATTTAACGATTTAATAAAGAAAAATAAGATGGTAATTAAAAAAGGGTTGTTTCGCATAAACATGTACCAAATGTATATTTCAGTGGGTGAACACTCATTTGCCATTACGAAGTGTCACAGTATCATTGCTTTCTACCATATGAACCATGAGATTTTACTTAAAGATAATAATCATTAATTCATAAGATAAAAGTAAGACATATTGTGAAATTGCTTGATAGTTTATACTTGACATTAAGCATCTTATTAAGTCTGTCGCACAAAGTTTAATTACTTATTACAGCAATGTATAAAGACGGGCGGTAAACGTTCCGTTAATAGGATTCCACTTACCTGAACAATAACGATAATTTTGTTTCATTCATGTTATTGATGAAATACGACAAACGGTAAATGTGACATTATACTTTTTTCTTCTAAATCCCCTTAAAATTGTTGATTTTATTATTAACTACCCTGTTATACACGTATAGATAATGTGTAGTTAAATTACAACACATATTTACAATGTGTGAGATGGCTTATATTAATTTGGCCAAATGCAGATAAATAACTGCTTTACAAAGTATACCATTAACGTATACAGATACTTTGTACATGAACTTGAACATTTGGTATGTGACACGTCTGCAAAACATGCCTCGCAATATTATTTTAATCATAAGAATAAATTAGGAGTTATTAAGATAATAAATCACACAATATTCGTGATGACCACAAAACTAGCCTGGTCATACTGTTTCTCTAAATCTGTATTTGATAGAACTACATCACGTGTGTATCGCATACGAGACTATTAGCTGCCCTATTTGCTAACGCTCACATTGTCCCAGAGGAAAAACATGATTGAAATCTTTAGCTCTCATGTTAAAATATACTAATAATGTTTTGTTTGCAAATGTCTATTTTCAGTCAATATCATACCAGAGGGAGAATTAGTCACTTCCGTTGAGTTGTTTATGAGAGATTATCCAACCAACATTCCAGCGTGGGCGTCTAATAACCACCTCGCACACTGGTTTCAGAAACAGTTAGGTTATTTGCAGTGTTGCCTTTCTTCCAAACGCTCTCTGATGATCTGGGTGAATATTTTTGTTGTGCTGAAATATTGTCCTTAGTTTGATTTCAGAATATTGAATACACTTTGTTGTTAGTGAAGTTTCAGGAGAGAATTACAATATCTTATAAACTGCCTATGGAAACAAGTTCAGAATTTTCAGAGGATGTTAACAATCTAAATGATCACATATCCTTTGAATCATTTATCAATCTAAACTTTCACAAGTCAAGCAAAAAAATCACTTTGCTACTCAGACTGGTGTACAGAATGGCATTTAACATCAGAAGAAAGAATGAGGCCAATGCATTCTGTTGTGTCACCACGCAAGTTAAGTCATTATAAGGCTTGTAATATTAGTGAAGTGACAATGATATTTCAGTTGCCATTTGACTTGGATTCGAGTATCAAATTAATGAGGACTAGATAGTTTTGTTAAAGCATTGACTTCGTGTAGACTTCGTGTAGACTTGTAGACTTTGTGTCGATATCGTGTAGACTTATAGTGTGGCACGTCTACCTGATTTGACTAACATATACGTTGAATAAACACTATTGTACAAAAGTTAAAATAATTTGAAATATGGGCGCAGAACCAAATTCAAAAACTTGATCAAGTTCCGAGATTGTTTTTGTGGTTGCATAAATATATCATAATTTGCTTATTGTATTATTTCACAACAAGTATCTCATTGTCAACACTGTTATCACAAGTAACTTATTCAAAAGTGCTTTCCTTGCACTTTTGTGTTGTAATGTTAACTAATGTTCCTAGCCCAGTCATGTCTAAACTAAACTATGATCTATAGGTTGACTTAAATTGGCTTGACACACTCACACCGGGAAATTGGTGGGATTCAATTGTCCTTTCATTCTATGGTTTCCGATGAGTGAGTCTCTGTAAATTATGATGGGGCAATGATTTGAAATTTCTTTCTATTTCCTAATATCCCCTGAGGGGAAGAATCTTGTTTCTTCTGAAAATTGTATATAGAACAATGGTGAAAAGTAGGACAGACATGGGGATTTGCGTGATATTGCTGACCCCATGTCCCAAAGGAGTGGAACGAATTTTAACATGGGTAATATGTGTTCTACCAGTGTCACAGATTGGTGTAAGCTATAGATCGATTTAATAAACTTTGGACCATAAAGTGGTTTGTGTTGGTGTGACTAAAGTAAAAATATAGCAAATCATTTTCGGATAAAACATTTTGGATCTTACAAATACTTTGAACCGATTGAAATAATTTTAAAACTATATCCTTTTGAGTTATTTTGTGTAGATGCTAAATTGAAATATTTGAAACCATTTTCCTTTTAACATTCTTCTTTCGTATTATATTTTGGACTGCTAAGTAAACGTAAAAGTATTGTAAATGGATTCCATCTGATCGTTGAAAGGAAGTTATTCCTTTGGATTCCTCATTCTGTTATGACGCATCAGCCAACTTGATGACTTCTTTTGATGTGAGTGGACATTCTGTAGTTGATGTCAAACATCGTGATGTTAGACATCTTCCTTAGACCATATGTGATGTCTCCAATAAAACACAAGATGAAACCACAACTTCAGCAGGAACGTCATTGATTGGCAAATCCTTCTTCTTTCATGTAGGTAAAGCTACTCAAAGTGTAAGTACCCCGTAGAAAACATGTTAGGAGATTATAACAGGGTGAGACTAGATCTGAAATTATGTCGATGCAAGGAATTAGTTTAACTGATAGATTGTCTCCATTTGAAAGCTTCTGATGTTTAAAGCTTGGTAACCGAGCGGCTGACAAGAGGTCTGCTTCTGAACTTTCTGATGTCCAATGAGTTAAACAGAACGAAACTATTCATTCCATAAACTAGAATTCAAAATAAGGTACATAGAAGATGTACCCATGCCCTATTTAACCGTTGAACGTTCTTGTAGATAAACAAAGAGCGTTTAATTATAGATATAGTTTTGACAGTTAGTTTCAGTCAGAGAGGTAATAGCGCCAAAGTGCTTTTCAAATATGTAACTACTTAAAACTTTATATCTTGCATTGCTTTTTTGTTTATCATGGATGTAAAAATGCTAAAATGATTGTAAAAAAATGGAAGTTACATCATTTGTTTTCAGTTTTGAGGTATGATATTTGAAGTTATGAAAAAAATAACTAACGCTATTGGTCAGGCTTCTGAGGCTAATCTTGATAGACGTTTTAGGCCTCAAAGTATTTTTTAAATCCTTGGAGCTTTTGCAACTCAGTGTATATGCTTTTGATATTTATGTAATTAAACAGATGGACTGAATTAATCGAGTATTTACAAATTCATTCCACATTGGATGTTATTCTTTGATGTAATTACTATTACACGATTACAATATAATACAAATCAATAAAGCAACATTTAAAGAGAATTCAAAGTAACCTTTGACAAGTCCAAAATCATTATTAATTTAATTAATTTATTCATTTTATATTTCTAAACTTTTAATGTCTGGTCGGGACAATTGTATACCATGTATCTTTATGTATTTCACATGGATTATGGCCTACAGACCAAAATAAAAGAATATGACAATATATATGATATGAGAATTGAGTTGATGTCCAGTGATAAAAGTGGACGAAGTCACTGATAACAGCAGTTGTTCGCTAAAAGAATAAGCATGAACTCGCACATTCTCTTCTCACAGAGCTCGAGGTTACTCCCTTTAAAATTGAAGAGAGTTTACTCTGTGGGAAGATACTGGAACTAGAAATAGTGGTTGCACAATAATCACGTAATTCAGAATTGCGTCTTCATCAGTTTTTGGCGTTTGTTGGTTTCTTCATTGCAGCAAGTTAGACAGGGAGTCAATGTCGTGGCACCTGCCTTCAATCACAATCAAGTTAAATGCATTAATGTCAACGTTCATTGATTTCTGACCGTGGATATGGCATCCAGGTACCGAGTTACATAACACATCATGTACATGTCAACTATTCAGCTGTATTGGCAAACTTTTAAAATCTATTTTGCATTTCAGATTGGAATAAATAATGTCAACTCTATGGAGGAGCTAGGAATCTGTTATATCCTGAAACAGACTTCCAGGTGCACAAGAAAGACAAAATGAATCCCTGAATATTAGTGATTTAAATCTTTTTAAAATTTAAATCTTTTTCGGAAATAATTTTCGGCTGAAATGATTTTTTTCTAAGCATTCGCACATTATCATATATTTTTGTCCATTTTTCGTTATTGTACTTTGTAATCCTTAAATTGGCCGAACAGTGTCAATCAACCTCATAACATAGCTACGATTGTCAAATTTGTATAAAGTTTGTATAGCTTATAATGATTGTACGTTGAACATTTTTCAATCTTGTTGATAAACTACAAAAAATAGATAGGACAAACTACATTGTCCTTTAAATTCTCTGTTGAAAGAGAAGAAACCAGAATACAGTCGACAAAGGACAGAAAAGACACAATAATAATAGTTTGAATACCAATGATATGGTATGCATTAAAGTCGATTTACTTGTGCTCGCCTTTTTAGAGTGTCCTCTTTCTTATATGCGCCAGTTTAATTAGATCGTCAAAAGTTATTTGTGAATACCCTCGACCATGTTATCGTGAAAGGTCATAAAAAAGGAAATGACATATAAATAAAATGACATGGAATGAAATCTATTAAAAAAGTATATCTGGAATGGACATATGTTGATGTTGATGTTGTGATGAACTCATACTGTTATGAGGTTACGTTTGTATTTATTTTCGTTTCCATAGTGTGGTGATTTAAAACGTACAAAACGATAACCTACGGAAGCAAAACAGCTGCTTTCTGAAAACGTTAACTCAATATTGTAAGAAAGTTGTCCTTAGTCTTACTAAAAGAAGGCCAAAGTCTCGCTTAAAACAATATATTATTTTTACGAATTTGTGTAATACCCCTCGCTCTTGGTCGGGCAATACAAAACATTTCCAAAACCTGTTCTCTCATAGTTCTTATACATAGTGATTCTTTCACTGTTATTCTCGAAGATTTTTTCACTTTGTGTCCCCATGGACGTGTTTTCAACTGGTTCTTGACTTGTGCCTATTCGATGTTATTAATTATCTTCAACGCTTCAACAATGGAATGCATATGTAGAAAAAAGAAAACAATAATTTACCAAGTACAAACAAACTAAGTGTACTTTTTTATTGATGAAGATAACTTATATGGTCCTTCAAATGTGTTTTACCTTGATGTACACAAACTAGTGTATAACAGTCAGGCAATTCAGTTTTGTGTCAGTAAGTCACAATTACTTATGATCAAGGTAACAATGTTATCAAAACATCCTTGAAGACTTCGATGATGGATGACACTCTAATTCATTAGTAAAGGTCAACAATGAGCCCATGACCAGCCTAATTATAAGGTCAACTCCGTCGGGAACATATGTCAAGCAAAATAGTTTAGTCGTGTCTGACTTGTCATAGCTGTGTAAGCCTTAACTGTAAGCCTTACCTTATGTGAAGAAGGCATCATTTTATCAATAGAACACATTTACTTTAAACTGGAAATAAATCGATGTTTTATTTAAAACATAAATATCATCATTTAAATAGAATAAAACTTAACCACACATATGTCAAATTCTATATGATAACACTGGATTGTAAACTGCGCAAAACGTCACTTATCATGAAATGAACGACACACATTATATTATATATCACATTATGGCATTATTATATATTTTTATTTGTTTCACACAACGTTTCTGAGTTACTTCTTATTCAGGTGTATAATGCAGAAGGTGCTAGAAGCGTCGTTGAGCAATTTCAGAAGTTTTCATCCGTAAGATTTGTGTCATTACAATGCCCATTTCGAAATGCCTTTGAAAAATTCCATCACTTATCATTACCACTGACATACTTATTTACTGTAAAACTGTATGTCAATATGTGTTTGGCACACTGTTTGGCACATTCCGGCGAAGTCAGTATGAATCAAGATATCTGAATATATCTAGTTAAATTTTCATAGAATTCTTTATGCTGTCTTAGGAGTCTTGGGTTATTGTGAACTTCATCATACCTAATGATTTAGATAGTTCAGAACACTAATAAATGGTTTTTCTATAAGCAATTTAAATCTTTGTTAACTAGAGATAGCAGCACGTGTACTAAAAAATGATCTTCTCCAATGTTTTAAAAGCACATTCACCAGAATTCTATATTTTAATATGACTTTATATACAGGTGGAAACTGGTAGATACCTAATTTATACAATTAGCGAAAGTGTTTATTTGTGTAAATCAAATGGTATAACTGTTTTTAAACATGATTGGTATTATCTACATACTCTTATCTTAGATTTGATGTTATTTCAATATTAATATTTCATTACATTTCCTACTGCAAACAATTTACATCCATCGTAAGAAACAGTCTCAATATCATGATTAATGTATTTCTTATTCTTTACTTTGTTGAAAAGAATCCCACATTTAAATAAAAAGGAATAAAAAATATATCTTTTACTATTATTTTTATAACCTTTGTTAATATTTGTTTCATTTAAGAGATTTATTATGTACGTGCATTACAGGACAAATGGCTGTTATTGAATAAAACCTTTATTCTCTTCTCTTCCAACATTTTCTTTAATGGCACAGTTTAGAAGGACCTCTTAAAGCTAGTCTGACTCATTTAGAAAACCCAAAGGAAAAAGCTGCAATTCGTCATCAGAGGATTGATATTTAGGGTAATTTTGTCAGCTGTATCTTAATTTAAGACAGGGCAATTTTATTTTTTTGAAATTGTACGTTTTTAATCATGGACATAAATGATCAAGCTGTCAAACAAGAGAAAATATT
Source organism: Gibbula magus (assembly GCA_936450465.1). Lineage (NCBI taxonomy): Eukaryota > Metazoa > Mollusca > Gastropoda > Trochida > Trochidae > Gibbula > Gibbula magus. The sequence continues at coordinate 30,465,818 of OW388291.1, read as the reverse complement.
ATCGAGAGTTTGGGTAAAAGTATGTTATTATTGTCCTATTAGCCTGCTATACAAACAGTATATTTTATATCAATTCAGAACAGTATGACAATTTAGATAAAAATTATCCCTTCTACAATCGTCCTGCCCCTCTTTAGATAATCACCAAGACTCATGTCATTGTCCAGAGTTTTACAATTGATGCTACGCCTTATGTGTGTAGCGCTTTGAGCTTGGCCCTTTGTGTTGTGGAGTTCAGCGCGATATAAGTATCCTCATTATTATTATTATTATCATATAAATGTTCACTGTTAACATACAAAAGAAATGCCAGATGATTTTTCAGTAAGATGTGACATTAAATGATTGCTAAAATTTAATTAATAGTGGTCCCCAAGTTATGCTGAAACAATAATTGATATAATGTGATTCGAGTCAATATCTTTTATGAAAACCACGTCCAAAGAAGACCACTAATTGTGGTTGATTGACTTGCTCACAGTGACCACGTACGTACATCTGCAGCGTCATCAGCACTTAATACGAGTGCGTCTCTGTATTGTTGCTCGTACTTTTTTATATGAATATGTAAATATGTCCTTTCTCTTGTTAAACACTGATCGAATACTGAACAATTACCCATGTCTCATTTAAACAGTCATCATTCTTTTAAACTAAATTCTAAAATTTCGAAATGTTGTACAGATATGGTATATTGCTACCATGTTCTTTATAGTTTTTTTTATGAAATTTGGTGAGATATCTGGTAGCGTTTCTTCTGCCCACTAATGTATATGAAGGAAACAAACCTCCTAGTGTTAAATAATACACACGTATGTGCTTTTCCTTTTTAATGAAGATAAAGATATGGTTGAAAGCAGACCACCTGGTTCAGTAAGAAGGACTAACTTTAAGCCAAAGTCTTTGAGTTATAAGGTTCAAGCGGCAATCTTGAAGACCTAAGTATTTACACGTCAATCCTAGTTGTATATTATGTTTAGTTTTCCGTTTAAAAATTCCGACATTATTATTTTCAACGTTAACTTACACTACCGGGCAAGCACAAACACTTTGACTAAGTTTAAAACTATGTTTTGCTATTTAAATTTTAAATTTGAATAATCTTCCCACTCTTTACTAATAACTGAGAGTAAAAAATATCGAAATTAAATACACATGTATCTCTTCATTTGCTTCAATTTATTGAGTCAAATAAAAACATCAAACTGCCGCAAGGCAGAAATCAAACGTCACTCGACTTTAGTAGAAGGTAGTTTTAGGTATAAACTTAGTCTGTGATTTGTTGATAATGAAAATAGTACCTCATGATGTGCAAATTCAACTTCTTTATCAGAGGGAACACGAAGGGAAGATAGAACATCGTGGGAAACTAATGTTTAACGCTTTCTTTCATTAGATTTGGTTTGTAATGTTATGAAAATATACTGTTTTGGTTAATGTTTAAATTTACATGTTGTGTTTTTAAAGTTCTAAGGTGGAACTGTACTTTTAAACTTCATGTCCATGTGCAAAAAGTGACACTGTTTCCATCTCTTTATCCCTGTCTCTGTTTCGGTCTGTGTGCATCTGTCTTTGTCTCTATGTCTGTGTCCCTGTCCCTGTCTGTGTATCATGGTCTCTACATCCCTGTCTCTGTTTCGGTCTGTGTATATCTGTCTTTGTCTCTATGTCTGTGTCCCTGTCCCTGTCTGTGTATCATGGTCTCTACATCTCTGTCTGTGTAGGTCTGTGTATATCTGTCTTTGTCTCTATGTCTGTGTCCCTGTCCCTGTCTGTGTATCATGGTCTCTACATCTCTGTCTGTGTAGGTCTGTGTATATCTGTCTTTGTCTCTATGTCTGTGTCCCTGTCCCCGTCTGTGTATCATGGTCTCTACATCTCTGTCTGTGTAGGTCTGTGTATATCTGTCTTTGTCTCTATGTCTGTGTCCCTGTCCCCGTCTGTGTAACATGGTCTCTACATCTCTGTCTGTGTAGGTCTGTGTATATCTGTTTTTTTCTCTATGTCTGTGTCCCTGTCCCCGTCTGTGTATCATGGTCTCTACATCTCTGTCTGTGTAGGTCTGTGTATATCTTTCTTTGTATCTATGTCTGTGTCCCTGTCCCTGTCTGTGTATCATGGTCTCTACATCCCTGTCTCTGTTTCGGTCTGTGTATATCTGTCTTTGTCTCTATGTCTGTGTCCCTGTCCCTGTCTGTGTATCATGGTCTCTACATCTCTGTCTGTGTAGGTCTGTGTATATCTGTCTTTGTCTCTATGTCTGTGTCCCTGTCCCTGTCTGTGTATCATGGTCTCTACATCCCTGTCTCTGTTTCGGTCTGTGTATATCTGTCTTTGTCTCTATGTCTGTGTCCCTGTCCCTGTCTGTGTATCATGGTCTCTACATCTCTGTCTGTGTAGGTCTGTGTATATCTGTCTTTGTCTCTATGTCTGTGTCCCTGTCCCTGTCTGTGTATCATGGTCTCTACATCTCTGTCTGTGTAGGTCTGTGTATATCTGTCTTTGTCTCTATGTCTGTGTCCCTGTCCCCGTCTGTGTATCATGGTCTCTACATCTCTGTCTGTGTAGGTCTGTGTATATCTGTCTTTGTCTGTATGTCTGTGTCCCTGTCCCCGTCTGTGTAACATGGTCTCTACATCTCTGTCTGTGTAGGTCTGTGTATATCTGTTTTTTTCTCTATGTCTGTGTCCCTGTCCCCGTCTGTGTATCATGGTCTCTACATCTCTGTCTGTGTAGGTCTGTGTATATCTTTCTTTGTATCTATGTCTGTGTCCCTGTCCCTGTCTGTGTATCATGGTCTCTACATCCCTGTCTCTGTTTCGGTCTGTGTATATCTGTCTTTGTCTCTATGTCTGTGTCCCTGTCCCTGTCTGTGTATCATGGTCTCTACATCTCTGTCTGTGTAGGTCTGTGTATATCTGTCTTTGTCTCTATGTCTGTGTCCCTGTCCCTGTCTGTGTATCATGGTCTCTACATCTCTGTCTGTGTAGGTCTGTGTATATCTGTCTTTGTCTCTATGTCTGTGTCCCTGTCCCCGTCTGTGTATCATGGTCTCTACATCTCTGTCTGTGTAGGTCTGTGTATATCTGTCTTTGTCTCTATGTCTGTGTCCCTGTCCCCGTCTGTGTATCATGGTCTCTACATCTCTGTCTGTGTAGGTCTGTGTATATCTGTCTTTGTCTCTATGTCTGTGTCCCTGTCCCCGTCTGTGTATCATGGTCTCTACATCTCTGTCTGTGTAGGTCTGTGTATATCTTTCTTTGTATCTATGTCTGTGTCCCTGTCCCTGTCTGTGTATCATGGTCTCTACATCTCTGTCTGTGTAGGTCTGTGTATATCTTTCTTTGTATCTATGTCTGTGTCCCTGTCCCTGTCTGTGTATCATGGTCTCTACATCTCTGTCTGTGTAGGTCTGTGTATATCTGTCTTTGTCTCTATGTCTGTGTCCCTGTCTCTGTATCTTGGTCTCTCGACTCTGTTTGTATATCTCTGTCTGTGTATTTCTGTATCTCTGTCTGTGTATTTCTGTATCTTTGTATTTCTGTCTTTGTATCTCAGTCATTTTATCTCAATTTTTGTATCTCTGTCTCTGTATCTATGTCCCTGTTTCTCTTTCCCTGCATCTCAGTCTTTGTATCTGTCTCTTCATCTCTGTCTCTTCATCTCTGTCTTTGTTTCTCACTCCCTGTGTCCGTGTGTCTCTGTCTCTGTATTGTTGTCTATGTATCTCTGTCTTTATATTCTTTGTATCTGTCTCTGTCTCTTCGTCTCTGTCTCTGTTTCTCAGTCCCTGTGTCTCTGTCTCTGTATTTTTGTCTATGTATCTCTGTCTTTAAATTCTTTGTATCTGTCTCTGCATCTGTATCTCCGTCTCTGTGCCTCTTTCTCTTCGTGTATGTCACTGTATCTCCGTCTCTGTGTGTCACTACACTTTTATCTGTCTCTGCATCTTGTATCTCTGGCTATGTATTTCTGTCTTTGTATCACTGTCACTTGTATCTGTCTCTGTCCCTATATCTCTGTCTTTGCATTCTGTCTCTGTATCTCTGTCTCTCTTTCTTTTCAGAAGGTAATTTACTCATTTTTTTTGTTTCAGAAACTACATCATGTTTAAGATGTAAAATTTAATGGACACGGATGTGTATTAGTGTCTATCTGTCGAGAAATGTCAAATGTTTTGTGTTAATAGGCTTTGTATAATATTCTTTCAATGTGTCATTCAAACAGGCTTAGTGTCGGTTATGTTGCCATCTTCTGGTTTCTGGTTTCTCACGTTATGTCAGCTTGGGCGTTGATTGAAACAAACGCTCTTATTTAGACAGAAGTGTGGTTAGTACTCATTTATGTCGACCAAAGGTCATAGGTGTAAACTACTAGCAAGGACGTGTCTGAAAGTACTGTAGTCTAGTATTTAAGAAGAAAATTGATATGAATGTGGAACTTAATCAAGCATGTTGACAATGTTAGGTGTATGAATGTTACGATAATAAGAAAAATCGATTCGTTGAATTATATTCAAAAGACATATTTGTGTTTCTCTTCATACAGTTTTAATCAATCCTCATACATTAATACTTTAAATACAACCAGTGTATGAGGTGACCGTAATCAACGAAGAAACGTTGGTAAAGAATCAGCAAACGACAAAACAATACACCGACTCAAAGTCTCAAAGAAAAGTTTCTGATTGGTTGACAAAACAATCCTTCCATGATCTAGTGTAGATGCAAAAATATCCGACAGATCTACGTGTATATTGAAGAAGCCAATATTCAGTTATTGGTGACACCTGTTCGCCTGTTGTTTTTATCCTTTATTTCCATCCAATGTGCCTGTACATGTACCACAAACAACTTTTAAAAAATGATGGAAAAATATTCACCCGTTGTTACGCATGATCCAATCCGCCTTCGAATCGTTGGGTATTACCGAATGTGGCCAAATGTTTCGTGTTGTCACCTTATTGTTACATGAAAATGCTGCTGAAAAGACTCGAATGGTGTTGCTTCTACAAGAACTATGTTATCTAGAAAATTTTCCTCTTCTAAATAATTATGATGTTGCAATGTTTTTGTTTTGGTTATAGTTTGATATATTATTATACATACATGGCTTGAAATGCCGAATAAGGTTATTTCTTACATCATAATAAGCACCTTTGTTTCAATTATGCTGAATAAAGTCATTATTCATAAATACTGTTTCTTTGAACTTTGATCCGTCCATTACTTTATAAAGGTAACAATAAATTGTAGTTGAATGATACATTAGTTGTTTTTAAATGTATCGCAGATAGCACGTCTAATTAATGTGAATACACCCCTGTGACTATTTCTGACCAGCGTCCCTTGAAAACTGTCGTTTCAGTGCAAATACGTACATTAAAAGAAACTTTAGAAGCGAACACATAAGACAAGAATGTTCCATTTGGATAACAACTTCTTTATTGTGAAAAGACATGACGTTTCGGAGTATTCACATACTGATGAAGGAGTAATCTGGAGTAACTGGTTTGGAAGTGCAGGCAATGTGACAGATAACCTTCGAGCGCCTTAATTGGTAGCCCAGGTTGCATACTCCCAAGGGAGTTGAGAATGAAAAAGGAACGATGTTGGTCCTTACAGCAGGGTAATACTGTGTGTGGCGTTTTGAGCTTGGCCCTTTGTGTTGTGGAGTTCAGCGCGATATAAGTATCCTCATTATTATTATTATTATTAATCATATGATCCGAAACATCTTTGCTCGATACAAATATTGTTATTCAGAAAACTTGCTTCTCTTAAGTATGCTCATTGCAAGCATGGTTCTTTCAATATAAAAAAAACAACTCGTTGGTTTTCACCTACATAGATCATACAAGATTGCAGTGTGTGATTAGGCACACGAGTTATTATTGATGGATAAAAAGCGGAACTTGTAAATGTAGAGAATAATCGTGTCTCCTTACAATTTATTAGCTTTGTCAATTGTTAAAGAGTTTATTTTGAGATGTTTCATTTCTTTCTTATTATAGCTATTCTGATAACTCATATCGTTATATCACACTGAGATTTTTCTTATGATAAACAACCTTCTTTAAAACGTTGCACTTTTATATTATATAAGGAAATGGATCATGAAAAATAAGTCTTTATCAGAATGTTCCAATTCTTTATGTGAGTTTATGTTTGTAAGGACCTATGTTCTGTCATTTCATTTCGTCAATACCTTGTATGTTCTGACATTGGAAACAAAAAAATATTCATACTCGTACTACATGTCTGACTGCAATAGTAACATGTGGTCTTAAATTGAACATTTCTAATCATTTTGCTGCATCTTTTCGGTTATTTACTGATTGAAATTATGCTGAGCGGTGAGTAGGTTTGTCATCTGAGATTTTCAGCGCATTAAGCATTGACCTTCATTACAAATAATAGGGCAAACGTAGACAAACTCCCAAAGGAAACAATTATAAAATGAGATGGAAAACCCCTGATGTGACTTACAAATTACAAGAAAGGAGAAAAGCCCTTATAATGAAAAAGCTTACATGTAACTGGTAGCATTTAGCATATTGACATGGAACGTTGTCCGTCGTCCGTTCGTCGGGTGTGAAGTGTAAAAGTTTTAATTTTTTTACTCCACAACCGCTGCACCCCAAAGCTGAAAAATTTGTGGGAAGTTACCTTGCTCCTACGGATGGGTCCTCAGAGCTATCTGGTTATGGAAGTATCATGTTTCAATCTTATGTGCTCTTGGGAGACTGATCATTTGAACAATTGGCCTCCAGTAGAGGCAAAAGAATTTGATGAAGAAATGTCATTTTGAAAATTGTCTAAATTACATTTACACAAATGATCTTTACGTATGGTGAATACTTTGTAATTAATTAATAAATAATATGATGCAAAGGGCTACATGTAAATGTATAAAACAGATTTACAGTACTTGACATATGTAAGATATATAAAGAAAAAATAAAGTATAAAAACGTATAAGTATAAACATTATTAGATTGTATGATCGGGGTTGTCCATCTGAGTGTATTTGTATCATTGTGATATCATATGAACTTGGTGTAAGTAAACGAAAACGAAAACTTTGAGGACATCTCATTTGATTGAAAATCGAAAATGTAATTGAATTGTGGCATGACAGAATAAATCTTATCCTATTCTTCAATGAGTGTTCAACATACTTTATACAGTTCATGTTCATTTAACCTTTTGCGTGAGAATGAGATGATTTAATTTAGCTCTACACCTGTAAAAATATACAAAGATATTACATGTCAAGTATTCTGTAAATACCTCCTTAGGAGTGACAAACAGGTTCCTCGCCTTATACGAACAGGTCCTCATGACGCACATTCCTTATAATTGACTTTAACCGCCCTGTGAAGCAATTTAAACTGACATGAAATGAAAATAAGAAAAGTTAAACAAAGTTCAAGTGATCATGTGTAATGAATGACATTTGAAAATAAACAGTGTTTAAACTCTTGGCTATTTTTGGCAAATGATGATTGAGAAGGCGATTTCAAAACTTCAAGAAATGGTTAAATTTGACATTGATTTGTGGAAAAATGTGTCCTGAGTTTAGAATCGTAAAAATGACACATTTTATAACAAATTAACACACCTAAAATTCAAAAAGTGAAAAAGATGTTCCCAAACTCTATATTTTTCATTTCATGCTTTTTACCTTTTTCATTTAAATTATTTTAATGAGAATTTTACTATTTAACGAAGAACAATATGCAGTTATAAGACAGTCAATTGACGAAAACAGCGAACCTATAAAGCTACAAGGACATGCACAAATGAATAAGGCAACTAAGGTTGCGTAGAAACGTAGGTATCCTGTCTCGTTGATTCTTGTGTGGGTTTACAACATATTTAAGTGAAGACTGTTTGATAATGTAGGGAACTTGTAATTACACACGTTTCTGTGTCGTTACAAACTTGATTTCATATATCTGAAATACAATGTAAAGAAGGATTAATTGTTTTTGTTCCCGATAACTTAAAAAAATGTTTTATTCTTATGAAAATAATTTTGAAATTATAAATGATTAAGTATTGTTTAGCATAAATATCATCACTTACTAAAAATCTATTTAGATTTTGCATAATTTAAGTCCTGTTAATTTTTTCACTTGGACATATTGTTTATAAGATATTGAGTGAAACCTTTAATAAACCGAGTGGTAGGTCATCCAGGTCTCCTTGTGTAAATCAATATGCCCATTATTTCAATTTATCATGCTTTCACTTAGTATAAGTGATGGAAGTTTATCTGGTATCAAGCGAAACATTTAATGTACTTAATTAGCTTAAGTTCACCCAATCCGTCCATCAGATACTTACACTGACTCAAGGTGCCACTAAATCTAAATGTTTAGCTGATCACGGAAGGGAAACAGTTGTCAAGTTTGAAGTGGATGTTGTAAAATTTGACTAATTTTAGCTAATTAACTGTAATAGCTAATAACATACATGTGTACATCAATCAGTCCAACTGTACATCCGTTTATGCATTCAATTTAAATAAGGATCTGCATCATTTGCTTGATTACTTTTATCATTATTATACGTCTTACTCTGAAGAAAAATGTTGTTAAATACGAAAACCTGTTCCCCATTCAATTTTCTTTGTAAACCTTCAAAATGGTACTCTAAGAAGAAAGGGAGGACGCTTCTTCAAATGTGGCTGAAGCTCTTTAATGGTAAACCCATTTAACTTTTATTAAAGTTCTTCGTGAAGCTGGAGTGTATTGTACAATGGTGCAGTATTTTTTTGACAAACAAATACAAAGCAACTTCATGAAACATACGTACATGAGAAGGAAACATTACTGTAAATAAAACTGAAATTTCTTCTTTTATTCAAATAATGATAGCTCGAATAATTTTTCTTTTCATAGTTATAAGTGAAATTAACATTTCCTCATCACTTTTAACTAAACGCGGATTTACTACAATGATCGGATATAGAATTTCAAACATCCCGCATTAGCTAATTCAACCAGTCCGTAACTGACAGACCGTGCCACAAAGCAAAAATGATAACAGCTAATAGCTGAACAGAGCGAAATGGAAGACATGTGTCAAATTGTACATCATTTTTTGTTAGTGTGTCAAGTTGCATTTGACCCTTTTAAAATCCTTGAACGTTCAGACAGCCTTTACATCGTCCAATTGAAAGAATAAAGGAAATTCAGGCATGTCAAGTTCAATATCCAATTGTTGGTGAAATGAAATGAATTATGAATTGTCATAATTGAATTCTTTTGAACGAATTATTTGTTATAAATAGAAAGAGAGTTTGATTTTAATTATTGCTGAAATTGTTGATTATTGTTCAGATTTAATGCTTGAATCATCGTCTAACAATGTTGACAACAGCTACTTAATTGTCAAATATGTTGTTTAATTTACGGCAAGTCTGTCCTGTAATACCAGTAACATCGGCCATTAGAGTTGGTCAATGCCATTGGAGCTGACTTATGAAACCTCGACATAGCGATTGGATAGAACCATCTATCACATTGATTAGAGATTAGAGAACAGTTGGTACCTCAACAAAAAACTTGATAGAATCATATATCACGAAAATTACATTAGGTGGTGTCTCGATATTGACGCAGATTAAAATATTTTAACACTTTGATTAGTGATTTGCCATATTTAGTTCTCTCATGCTAGCGTGGCGAATCTCAAGATCCGTTTCACAGATAAACAGTCTATGATCAGTGTATGAAATTGACTTAACCTTCTCCCTTTTTGGGACAAAAATGGACCGCGGTGTCTCAGAATACAACCCAATTATCCAGAATCAGTAGTTTCGAAGCCATAAGTAACATGATAACGAGGATATTAATATTCAGGTCGTTTTCGATCGAATGTATAGGTTCCAGTATGTCTACGAACTTTGGCAATTAAGTGTTTACGAGAAAACTGACTAATTCAATGAAGAGTCATGGCCATTTCTACATTAAAGTTCACGTGTAATGCATTTTTCTCAAGAATGACAGAATATTACCTCTATGTACATTATATATCGTTATCAATTGAGCATAAACTCGAGACATTATACACTCTCAATTGATTATTGAGATTATTTTAATTTACCCTTTTTAACAATGCAGCAAACAGCGCAGCGATCCTCTTTGAAGACAATCCTTGAGGCGTGACTGTGATTATAAATTATTTTTCTGCTAGTTAAATATGTGTGAATTAAACATTTTTCTTTCAGAGAGAACTTTTAAATGACGTTTTGCTTTCAACATCAGTGTCACAAGTGTCGGTTGTTGAAAAGTTGCCTTTTGACGGTTTGTAAGACTAAGATTCAGGACATAATTTGTACAAACTGATGCAGTATGTATCCCACCTCTTTAATGTGTTCAGCAATGATATACATTGAGACGCTGAACACTTAACAGTAAAAGGGGGGAAGGTTTCATTTGAGTGCATAAAATAAGGCAAAACCTATATTCAATATGAAGAATTCATCTCACTGTAAGTGAACTCGAGACCAATTAAGCTGATTTCCTGCCTTCAATTAGCTTCTTGTCAGTATATACTCGTTCAGTTCAGTTTTTTCTATTTTCATTCTTAAGTTCGTTGTATATCAGTTCTCATCTTAGAGCTTTAGAATGAATAAAAAAATATTCACCCGTTGTTACGCATGATCCAATCCGCCTTCGAATCGTTGGGTATTACCGAATGTGGCCAAATGTTTCGTGTTGTCACCTTATTGTTACATGAAAATGCTGCTAAAAAGACTCGAATGGTGTTGCTTCTACAAGAACTATGTTATCTAGAAAATTTTCCTCTTCTAAATAATTATGATGTTGCAATGTTTTTGTTTTGGTTATAGTTTGATATATTATTATACATACATGGCTTGAAATGCCGAATAAGGTTATTTCTTACATTATAATAAGCACCTTTGTTTCAATTATGCTGAATAAAGTCATTATTCATAAATACTGTTTCTTTGAACTTTGATCCGTCCATTACTTTATAAAGGTAACAATAAATTGTAGTTGAATGATACATTAGTTGTTTTTAAATGTATCGCAGATAGCACGTCTAATTAATGTGAATACACCCCTGTGACTATTTCTGACCAGCGTCCCTTGAAAACTGTCGTTTCAGTGCAAATACGTACATTAAAAGAAACTTTAGAAGCGAACACATAAGACAAGAATGTTCCATTTGGATAACAACTTCTTTATTGTGAAAAGACATGACGTTTCGGAGTATTCACATACTGATGAAGGAGTAATCTGGAGTAACTGGTTTGGAAGTGCAGGCAATGTGACAGATAACCTTCGAGCGCCTTAATTGGTAGCCCAGGTTGCATACTCCCAAGGGAGTTGAGAATGAAAAAGGAACGATGTTGGTCCTTACAGCAGGGTAATACTGTGTGTGGCGTTTTGAGCTTGGCCCTTTGTGTTGTGGAGTTCAGCGCGATATAAGTATCCTCATTATTATTATTATTATTAATCATATGATCCGAAACATCTTTGCTCGATACAAATATTGTTATTCAGAAAACTTGCTTCTCTTAAGTATGCTCATTGCAAGCATGGTTCTTTCAATATAAAAAAAACAACTCGTTGGTTTCCACCTACATAGATAATTCAAGATTGCAGTGTGTGATTAGGCACACGAGTTATTATTGATGGATAAAAAGCGGAACTTGTAAATGTAGAGAATAATCGTGTCTCCTTACAATTTATTAGCTATGTCAATTGTTAAAGAGTTTATTTTGAGATGTTTCATTTCTTTCTTATTATAGCTATTCTGATAAATCATATCGTTATATCACACTGCGATTTTTCTTATGATAAACAACATTCTTTAAAACGTTGTACTTTTCTATTATATAAGGAAATGTATCATGATATATAAGTCTTTATTATTCAGAATGTTCCAATTCTTTATGTGAGTTTATGTTTGTAAGGACCTATATTCTGTCATTTCATTTCGTCAATACCTTGTACGTTCTGACATTGGAAACTAACCCATATTCATATTCGTACTACATGTCTGACTGCAATATTAACATGTGGTCTTACATTGAACATTTCTAATCATCTTGCTACATCTTTTCGGTAATTTACTGATTGAAATTATGCTGAGTGGTGAGTAGGTTTGTCATCTGAGGTTTTCAGCGCATTAAGCCTTAACCTTCATTACAAATAATAGGGCAAACGTGGACAAACTCCCAAAGGAAACAATTATAACATGAGATGAAAACCCCTGATGTGACTTACAAATTACAAGGGCTACGATAATGAGGATGATTTCCGATATCCAAGATTCATGGCAGCTGACTCAAATAGGAAGAAAGGGGAAAAGCCCTTATAATGAAAATGCTTACATGTAACTGATAGCATTTAGCATATTGACATTGAACGTTGTCCGTCGTCCGTTCGTCGGGTGTGAAGTATAAAAGTTTTAAATTGTTTACTCCACAACCGCTGCACCCCAAAGATGAAAAAGTTGTGGGAAGTTACCTTGCTCCTACGGATGGGTCCTCAGAGCTATCTGTTTATGGAAGTATCATGTTTCAATCTTATGTCCTCTTGAAAAACTGATCATTTGAACAATTGGCCTCAAGGAGAGACAAAAGAATTTGATGAAGAAATGTCATTTTGAAAATTGTCTAAATTACACTTACACAAATGATCTTTAAGTATGGGGAATACTTTGTAATTAATTAAGAAATAAGTTGATGCAAAGGGCTACATGTAAATGTATAAAACAGATATACAGAAATTGAAATATATAAGATATATAAAGAAAAAATAAAGTATAAAAAGAGCGGTATAAACATTATCAGATTGTATGATCGGGGTTGTCCCTCTGAGTGTATTTGTATCATTGTGATATCATATGAACTTGGTGTAAGTAAACGAAAACGAAGACTTTGAGGACATCTCATTTGATGGAAAATCGAAAATGTAATTGAATTGTGGCATGACAGAATAAATCTTATCCTATTCTTCAATGTGTGTTCAACATACTTTATACAGTTCATGTTCATTTAACCTTTTGCGTGAGAATGAGATGATTTAATTTAGCTCTACACCTGTAAAAATATACAAAGATATTACATGTCCAGTATTCTGTAAATACCTCCTTAGGAGTGACAAACAGAGTCCTCGCCTTATACGAACAGGTCCTTATGACGCACATTTCTTATAATTGACTTTAACCACCCTGTGAAGCAATTTAAACTGACATGAAATGAAAATAAGAAAAGTTAAACAAAGTTCAAGTGATCATGTGTAATGAATGACATTTGAAAATAAACAGTGTTTAAACTCTTGGCTATTTTTGGCAAATGATGATTGAGAAGGCGATTTCAAAACTTCAAGAAATGGTTAAATTTGACATTGATTTGTGGATAAATGTGTCCTGAGTTTAGAATCGTAAAAATGACACATTTTATAACAAATTAACACACCTAAAATTCAAAAAGTGAAAAAGATGTTCCCAAACTCTATATTTTTCATTTCATGCTTTTTACCTTTTTCATTTAAATTATTTTAATGAGAATTTTACTATTTAACGAAGAACAATATGCAGTTATAAGACAGTCAATTGACGAAAACAGCGAACCTATAAAGCTACAAGGACATGCACAAATGAATAAGGCAACTAAGGTTGCGTAGAAACGTAGGTATCCTGTCTCGTTGATTCTTGTGTGGGTTTACAACATATTTAAGTGAAGACTGTTTGATAATGTAGGGAACTTGTAATTACACACGTTTCTGTGTCGTTACAAACTTGATTTCATATATCTGAAATACATTGTACAGAAGGATTAATTGTTTTTGTTCCCGATAACTTAAAAAAATGTTTTATTCTTATGAAAATCATTTTGAAATTAGAAATGATTAAGTATTGTTTAGCATAAATATCATCACTTACTAAAAATCTATTTAGATTTTGCATAATTTAAGTCCTGTTAATTTTTTCACTTGGACATATTGTTTATAAGATATTGAGTGAAACCTTTAATATACCGAGTGGTAGGTCATCCAGGTCTCCTTGTGTAAATCAATATGCCCATTATTTCAATTTATCATGCTTTCACTTAGTATAAGTGATGGAAGTTTATCTGGTATCAAGCGAAACATTTAATGTACTTAATTAGCTTAAGTTCACCCAATCCGTCCATCAGATACTTACACTGACTCAAGGTGCCACTAAATCTAAATGTTTAGCTGATCACGGAAGGGAAACAGTTGTCAAGTTTGAAGTGGATGTTGTAAAATTTGACTAATTTAAGCTAATCAACTGTAATAGCTAATAATATACATTTGTACATCAATCAGTCCAACTGTACATCCGTTTATGCATTTAATTTAAATAAAGATCTGCATCATTTGCTTGATTACTTTTATTATTATTATACGTCTTACTCTGAAGGAAAATGTTGTTAATTACCAAAACCTGTTCCCAATTCAATTTTCTTTGTAAACCTTCAAAAAACTACTCTAAGAAGAAAGGGAGGACGCTTCTTCAAATGTGGCTGAAGCTCTTTAATGGTAAACCCATTTAACTTTTATTAAAGTTCTTCGTGAAGCTGGAGTGTATTGTACAATGGTGCAGTATTTTTTTGACAAACAAATACAAAGCAACTTCATGAAACATACGTACATGAGAAGGAAACATTACTGTAAATAAAACTGAAATTTCTTCTTTTATTCAAATAATGATAGCTCGAATAATTTTTCTTTTCATAGTTATAAGTGAAATTAACATTTCCTCATCACTTTTAACTAAACGCGGATTTACTACAATGATCGGATATAGAATTTCAAACATCCCGCATTAGCTAATTCAACCAGTCCGTAACTGACAGACCGTGCCACAAAGCAAAAATGATAACAGCTAATAGCTGAACAGAGCGAAATGGAAGACATGTGTCAAATTGTACATCATTTTTTGTTAGTGTGTCAAGTTGCATTTGACCCTTTTAAAATCCTTGAACGTTCATACAGCCTTTACATCGTCCAATTGAAAGAATAAAGGAAATTCAGGCATGTCAAGTTCAATATCCAATTGTTGGTGAAATGAAATGAATTATGAATTGTCATAATTGAATTCTTTTGAACGAATTATTTGTTATAAATAGAAAGAGAGTTTGATTTTAATTATTGCTGAAATTGTTGATTATTGTTCAGATTTAATGCTTGAATCATCGTCTAACAATGTTGACAACAGCTACTTAATTGTCAAATATGTTGTTTAATTTACGGCAAGTCTGTCCTGTAATACCAGTAACATCGGCCATTAGAGTTGGTCAATGCCATTGGAGCTGACTTATGAAACCTCGACATAGCGATTGGATAGAACCATCTATCACATTGATTAGAGATTAGAGAACAGTTGGTACCTCAACAAAAAACTTGATAGAATCATATATCACGAAAATTACATTAGGTGGTGTCTCGATATTGACGCAGATTAAAATATTTTAACACTTTGATTAGTGATTTGCCATATTTAGTTCTCTCATGCTAGCGTGGCGAATCTCAAGATCCGTTTCACAGATAAACAGTCTATGATCAGTGTATGAAATTGACTTAACCTTCTCCCTTTTTGGGACAAAAATGGACCGCGGTGTCTCAGAATACAACCCAATTATCCAGAATCAGTAGTTTCGAAGCCATAAGTAACATGATAACGAGGATATTAATATTCAGGTCGTTTTCGATCGAATGTATAGGTTCCAGTATGTCTACGAACTTTGGCAATTAAGTGTTTACGAGAAAACTGACTAATTCAATGAAGAGTCATGGCCATTTCTACATTAAAGTTCACGTGTAATGCATTTTTCTCAAGAATGACAGAATATTACCTCTATGTACATTATATATCGTTATCAATTGAGCATAAACTCGAGACATTATACACTCTCAATTGATTATTGAGATTATTTTAATTTACCCTTTTTAACAATGCAGCAAACAGCGCAGCGATCCTCTTTGAAGACAATCCTTGAGGCGTGACTGTGATTATAAATTATTTTTCTGCTAGTTAAATATGTGTGAATTAAAAAATTTTCTTTCAGAGAGAACTTTTTAATGACGTTTTGCTTTCAACATCAGTGTCACAAGTGTCGGTTGTTGAAAAGTTGCCTTTTGACGGTTTGTAAGACTAAGATTCAGGACATAATTTGTACAAACTGATGCAGTATGTATCCCACCTCTTTAATGTGTTCAGCAATGATATACATTGAGACGCTGAACACTTAACAGTAAAAGGGGGGAAGGTTTCATTTGAGTGCATAAAATAAGGCAAAACCTATATTCAATATGAAGAATTCATCTCACTGTAAGTGAACTCGAGACCAATTAAGCTGATTTCCTGCCTTCAATTAGCTTCTTGTCAGTATATACTCGTTCAGTTCAGTTTTTTCTATTTTCATTCTTAAGTTCGTTGTATATCAGTTCTCATCTTAGAGCTTTAGAATGAATAAATCTAAACAGTTGGTTTTATCACATGTATTATTTTCAGTTACAAATAAGTTATGTTTTGTGTACAGTGTACTCTGAAAATAAACAGTGCAGGCGTTTAGTCATCAGTAAAAGTTGTTTTATTTTTTAAAAAATCAAATTTATAAATTCTCCCAAAATTCGACATATAAATTATATTCGATATGAAAATCAATACATGTGCCTCATTCTTCACACATTTAAAACATTTTAAACATGGTTGGAGTTATGTTGTTTTAAGTTTCATTGCTTGCCCCTATTAACATTAAACAAATGTATTTTTTACTAAACATTAACCGGACACACTAATTCGTTGAAACTACTGCTAATGTAATTGAAATCGTGTCACAATCAAATGCATAACATTTCTTTTTAAATATTGAATAAATTGAAAATCACACTGTGTCAACTTTCTTTTGAACAGTAGTTTATTTATTTTGTTATTTGTCAAAGTAGGTCATTGTTGCTAATATTTGTGCATTCTCTCATGAGACGGGCCATAACTTGGACATTCAAAGTTGTCGATAATATATGTACTTCACTGTAGAATCACAACATGACATTTCTGTAATAGTTTACTCTATATGCATACTGATTTGTTTTATTGTACACTTGCTTATGCAAAAAATAGTTGAAAGTTTTCCCCAGACAATAATGATTGTTTGTCATTCTAGACACATAGTGTAAAATAATCGAACTACGGAATGCAATTAGTTTTACAGGCGTGTATTCATGAGACGAATATATTGTAAATCAATACACAAGACATGTCATTAAATTAATCAGAAATTCCTTAAGCATATCTCATTAAACATGTTTATGTGTGAATGTTGTCTTTCAGAAAGAATGGGGTTTTAAACCTTTAATAAACTTGATATTTGTTGTTAATAATCATGTGTATCATTGACGACAAAGTAAAAGTCTTATTTCATAAATGTTCACATAACTACTGAGAGGTTTATTAAGATTGAATATTAAGCTGTATTATTTCTAATATCAACCTGTTCTATTTCTAAAACTCAGGTCTATGGTATTTTCCTTGTTTAACATATCAAATGTGATTTTTCAACGCAGTTTATCCAACTTATATGTAAAACCATGTGCATATACAAAAGAATGAATTGACATTTTATCATGTTATTGTTTTCTAATGATTTATAAAACATAGGTGAGTGTAACCTGATTTAGCATGTAATCAATCCAAATTAAACGTTTTTTTACAATTTTAAAATGTGTAGAAAAATACAAATCACAATTAATAATTGTCTGTATTGGAATGTTAGATTTTAATTCGGCAACGAGGTAGTCCTGATATAAATATCTAGTGAAGATGCATAGCAATAACAAACCTGCATTAAATCGATTGGATAAACCTATATCATTTCAAAGAGAAGACGCCAGTGCATTTAGCTATCAGAAACTGGAAATAACCAGGTTATGATACCCACGTGTATTTAGATATACGTGCACCGAACAACCATACTATTGGATTAACGTATTTGCCAAATAATTCCTGATAAGAATACTGAAATATATCTCACAATAACATATCAAATGCATTGGCAGGTTCACGTACAACTCACAATACTGACCAACACGACAAAGCTCTATCTAACTCATGATCCGTGCTGTGAATACTAACAAGTAAGAAAGATGAACAGAAATAGTCATATATATCTATTTCCCTCCCTATCAACACCAGTGGGTGTTACAAGAGGATCACTGCTTTACACTGAGTCACCATCGAACAGTGTGTAGGCGTCTCAAATGAACGAGTATGCTTTTCTTAAACATTTCATATCCGGGCTTGAGGAAGATCAACATAACAGACTGAGAATAATGTCATCACAAAGTAAAAGGACATGTCAGTGTTAGACCTAGAAATACAGATCACATATCACACCATGTGTTCAACTCCCTTCACTTGCTCTACATTGCAGAGTGAATTACCTTCAAGATCCCCTCTTTCGCCCATCAAGCTGTTTACGGTATCGACCTGCCTATTGAGTGACCTCACTGTCCCATTCTGCCAATCAACGACTCTACTACGTTCCAGTCAACAACATCGTCTTCATCCAAACTAGATATTTTGCTGTTTAATTTGCTACCTTATGGAAGTCCCCACATGAACCCCTAGGTCTATCTCTCGAGATTGTCAAGTCAAATCTCAAAACTCACCTCTTCAAGCAATACACTTAAAAGAAGAACTCTCAACAACCTCTCTTCCATCCTATCTGAGACAGAAATAAGTATCATAAGTAATCTTAACAATCAGTTTTATTAAGATATTTGTAGACATGGTGTAATGACGTTTGTTAATTTGATTTATGGTATCAACATCATGAAGAAACTGATAAAGTATGTAATTTAAAGTAAAATATGTCATTAAATCATATGTGCACAAATGTACATTCATATTTCATCTAGTAAATATTGTTTCAACACGAGTTTCTGGAATACTTGACTGAAGATATGCATAAGTTTCGTCACTATATGCCAACATGGTTATCGTGTTTTTACTGCACACACTTACAAGAATTAAATGTATAATAAAGAAGTAATGTTCAAAGATCTCACTGTGATAATGCAAAACTTCACAACCTTGTCGTGTAACCCATATGACAAAGGTGCTCTTGTAAGAATATATTTAACCAAAGTATCGAAATGAATCACAATGATGTCACCATCTCTTCCTCAAAAGTTACAGACAACCAAATGAAATAAATTCGTATAATTTAGATTGAAAAATGAACTTTAATTATAAAAATTGAGATAATATTGTACTATGTACCTTTCAATGTGTCAATAGCATCTATATTCTGAATTAAATTATCTCTCTATGTACCATGGAATCTGTTTAATCAGTGTCTCAAACCAGTTGCCATGCGGTGGGTCGATAATACATGCCACATGACGAATATTCACCCACACTCATCTATTTTTGACATTTATCATTAACTGAATAACTAATCCTTCATTGAACAATTGTTCACATCAATCAACATTCCCTCGGGTGCAATGTGGATTGTTAAAAATAGAACACTTTACAAAAGAGTGCTCATTATCAATACATGTTTACAAACTAGTTGTGTTCGCTATTGACCAACTTCTCTGTTTAAGTTTCCAAGGACCATTCAGTGTCGGGACATTGGTTAAGTTGTTGTATTTTGAGACGATGCGATTAGTGCTTGTCCCAAATTGAAGAAGGTCTGTTCATCCGATGAGGAAAACAACTACCAACATTGAGAAGATGATTATTTACCCCTTTTTATGAATTCAACAAAAATGACACTTGATGTGAATCGCTGGTGGTACAGAACATTTTAACTCAGGTATTCATTCACACCTTTCACATTGATTTTGTTGTTCCATGTCTAGAAGAAATGAGTAGATATTAAATTTCTGACCATTCTAAGGAGTTATTTCATTACAACTACAATTACACGTTTTGTGTTGGGTTTTGTTAAACCCTTTGCGAGATATAATTTAGAAATTAAAATTAAAATTAAAATCAGAACAATTGGAACAATTAGATGATAAACAGAATAAAATAAAGGAATTGATCAATAACGCATAATCCATAGAATAATAAAACATACATATTTTCTAAAACAAAGTACAATGGGCAAGAAATGCAAACTGGAGGCAACAAAAAGATATGACAGGCACAATATAATGATAGTAAAGGAGACATGCTCTTTGTAGTGCGTGGGATGTGTACGCTTTTTGCGAAATTCCGACAGTTACGTTTTCAATGTTCACGTTTCATTAGCATGGCTAAGTCAATTCTTAGGGAATATATTTCATGATAAATAACCGATTTGATAAATTTGTCGTCTTTTCCTTCATTTTATATGACAGATATAACACTCTCCCTCTGTTTTGGTTGAAACTGGAAATATTCGAGGTTCGAATATTTGGCATGCTTCTCGCGGGTTCTACCTTTCCCTCGTGTTTACATTTCAACCAAAACCTCGTTCTCTTCCCACAGAGGTTACTCTCTTCAGATTTCCTATCCTTACCGTTGTTCTAAATGGCCTGAATCAGCCGGCAAAAATTGATTGGTTGCAGTTATGCAACGCCGTTGTAAAAATGACATTTGCAAATGACAGGTCATTATGATAAAATAAACGTTTAAGCTAAACATTTCTCGTGTAAAGTGTTTTCCTCAAAATATGCCATTTGATTTTGAAAAAACGATTGATCATAAACATGCTAATAAATAAAGAAGACCAAATCAGAGATGAATATCCAAAATAGGCCATTTGTGTTATTTACATCAGATATATTCGAGGGATATATGTTAATTAGCAAGACCCTTAATAGTCAAATGGCTAGATATGTGAAGTCAGTGACTCGATCGACATGAACGCTGAAAGATGAGTGTTCTTTGGTTAAGAAGCAGAGATACAGTTTGAGCTGTCCTTTTCCCTGCTAGGGAATAATGCTAGAGCCCTAAACATTCAAGAGGTTAGGCTCGGAAATCTGAAAGGAGTGGGAACAGAATGCCAAAATTTCGAGAGAATATTATGTCCTATTCATGGAAAAAAAAATAGATACTGAAATGTTCATCAGCGTTGAGAAATATTTGACTCTAGGTGGTTGTGTTTGGGCTGGTCATTTAGAAAGAAATTCATAGATATTACACAAGAAACAAACATCTAACTTTAATTAGCATATCTGTTTATGTCGGATCTTACTATCTATAAAGGTCAATATGGAAAGTTGAGGTTGTTAACAAACAAAATGTTAACGTTTCTTCCTATGTAATAGCAAATATCTTTATTCACATTAATTATTTACAAACAAATGTATCGTAGAATAAGATCTTTATCTTTCAAATGTAATTCATTCTATGCATTCGTGCCCCTTTTTTTCTTTCAGACACAAAAAATACTTCATAGATTCACGGTTTGTCAGTAGTTCTTCTTATTTTAGTTTTCTTATGATCAACATGGTTCAAATTGATATAACTTACATGTACGTAATAAAAGATACCTGATAATCTTCGATCACAAGAAATGTCAAAAGTACGTTTAAATTCCCTACTCTAAGCTGTAAGTGTTTACAAGTTTTATTTGCAATCTGATGCTATGCTTAGTATGTTGAATAAGTAACGATTTCACAATGATGAAATTGTTTTTCATGTTGTAAATGTCGATTTTAATAAAGAAAGGCAAATATTAAAGGAAAATACGTTAATATCTCATCATAAAAAAGTGTAGTGAAATGAGATATAATGATGAACTAATTTAAGAAATGCATTCATGGCTTGATATGGTGTTAAGATAATTTGATGACAATATCACAATAATTATATAGTGTAATATCATAATTATATCAACCCAAAGAATAAAAAAGAGGAGGCATGTTTTTTAAGAAAGGTCAAGCAGATTCAAACATGATTCATTCATTGCAGACTTTGGAACTAGATAGCAATAACAACAACAAAAAAGCTTGTGTTAGTTCCTACTAAACAATTTATATTAGCTGAACTGTATGAGCAGCCAAATGTACAAATAAATACATACATGTCGCAAAAAGATCACCTCCAAAACAAAATTACCAGGTACCAATCTATACTGCTGGATGAACAGAGCCACATTTTGAATAAGGTCATCTACCCAGGATGACACCATAATTCTCTCAATTCATGTCCCAATGTGGGGCAGGGAAGTAACCATTCAAGCAATGAAGCAGGTAACCCGACCATGCGGCAAGACTCGCCCATTGTTGCTGAACTTCACTGAGCGCGGTCAACTGAGCTATGTACAGGGCCGTCATCAATAAGTTTTATTTGAAAAAGCACCATATATAATCAATGTCAAAAAGGTGCAACCCGAACTGATAGCATCAAAGCTTGTACATATAAGCGTCACACAGACTCAATTACAAAGCTATAACCAACACTCAATGTCTGAGAATCGTCGGACAAGCAACAGGTCTATAACCGATGGCGACGAGGCTGCGGCAGACACTTACCCAATCACCACGTAATTGAATTGTTCCCTTGAGGTAACTAAATTGGAAAATTGAATGCTAAAATTATCACGGGATCACAGAAACTGCTGAGAAATAATCTGTTTTATTGACTCCATAAAAGATGAGGAACGTAATGTCAATGGACCTGAATAAATAAACATATAGCTTTACTATGCATAGGTTACTTTCCTAATCTGTTTCAGTGATGTCATCGCCTGACTAATGGGGGTGTACTCAGTTTCACAGGTTTTGCTCATCGCAGCTCGTAAGAGCTTTGATACAACTGTTATTGTGTTTTACCAGACTTTATAGGAGGAAGGGTTTAATTTGTTCAAATATAACTAAATACACCATACAAGGTGTCAAAATAATGATTATTCGTTTGAGTTACTACAATCATTAACTTTTTTTATTTTGAAAAAAATATATTATGGACATTAAATGGTAATCACTTAAATATTTAATTCACATGAGACGCTTTAGTTCAGTTTTGTGTGCTTAACAATTGATTCTTTAAACTACAATAGGATGTTGTTGAGTTTTTATTACATCAATAGTTTTAAAAGGTTTTTAAGGGTTTATCGATCTAAGACATCCTTCTCTGCCTGTCTCTCTGTCTCTCTGTCTCTCTCTGTCTGTCTCTCTCTCTCTCTCTCTCTCTCTCTCTCTCTGTGATTTACATCCTAAATCTTCGTCTGAACTGGGTTTTTTATTTGTCAATCGTATCAAAATACATATTTTCAGACACCTTACTTATGAAACAAAATGTTCTTTACTGGTAAATATTTATGTTGTGATATCTTTGTTCATCTGTATATACAACAATAGTAACACCATTTGACATTCGAGATATTAAAGAGATCAGTGGAACACAATATGCTTGGGCAGTCGGTTAATGCAATATGCTCTGCATTAGCAAAACCATTTAGGGTGGGAATTACTAAGATGTCTGAAATGCCTCAGACGTAATGTATATAATGAAAATGTCATTTGAAATTAAATTATTATGCGTATGTGTGCAAAGACTTGCATAATGAATCACCCAATTTCAATGTGCGTCAGTACCTAACAATTAGATTCCAATGTTAGTTAACAACATATTCAATGTTTTTCATGTCTGGGGAAATGTGCTTTTTTCATGTTGAGATTGGTCCATAACATCAATATTTCATCTGGTAGTTTACTTTCTTTATCCCAATCAAAGGATCAACCATATCGGCAAATATTCAACTTGTATACATGTATTTCGGGAATCAATTTTCACTATTCTTGTGTCAGTTGTTTTGGCTTATGCTTTTCTGTTCCCTGAACTTGAATTAAATGTTAATGTGCAGAGCTGTCAAGTCTTGGAATAATGTTCATAAAAATTAATTGGCAAACCGGTACAGTTCATAGCTGTGTTTGATAAAACCTGACAGTGACAGTGACTCTTTTAGTCATCTATTCAAACCTTTCAGATTCAAATAGTGACCTAATGAATGAAATTCCAACATCTGTGTGATCCCTTTTTTATACTTAAAATTCCCACTGTTTTGAATTAGTTATTTTATTTCGTTAGAGCACTTTGAACAGTTTACAATTATGACAATAAAAAGGTGAAAAGATGTGACGTTCTTCGTGTTTATCGAAAATCGGACAATGAACCGCAGCTGGCGCAGTAATTAGTCAGACGTAATTCTGGAAACATACCTGCAGCAAATAAAAAAAACAGATATGGGTTGATAGTGGTGAATATTGTTTTAAACTGGTTTACATGTAAATGGGACGTATAATTTCTGCTTCTGCACATGAACTTTCTGCGCTTTCATTGAAAACAAGTAATTGTTACATAATTGTCAAGTGAAATGGTATTAATTTAAGCAAGCAAAGATGATAATTTGGCGCCTAACAGCGGCAAATAGAGTTTATTAAAAAGTATCAATATCATTATTAAGTGGCAATATACAACTAACTAACGAGGTCCAAAAGGGATTGAGTGAGACGGGGAACACCAAATAATAAGTAAGAAGCTTACGTTGGTCCAGATAACTTATACACTGGGTTGATTTCTCCAGTAAAAGATGTTAATGCATTTTCATTAAGGTATTATGTATATAAGTTGCTTTGATATGTATGTATACATCTGTAAATATTTACATACAGATTTTACGTCCGAACCTAGCACTGTAAGACCATTGATATATATCATCATATTCATTGGGTTTTTTTGTTTTTTTATTTCCATATTTTTTATGCAGGTATGACAGCAATACAATCTGCTGATAGCACATAAATAAGAGGAAATATACACTTCATATATATTGTACAGCACATGTCTAATGATAAATACAAAAATATGATTGACACAAGCCACTTATAAAAGTGTTGGAAATCGTAGAAGTTTTAAAATGTACAAGTTTTGAATATGCACTGGAATTATTCAGTCGAGTTTATATATGATTAAAGATATTATAGATCACGTTTTCGGAAAAGTAGATGAAGTGTTTACCAAAATTTTATAAATTTATATTCATTTTGGTCGGAAAAGTAAATACATTTTGTGATATTGTAGTATTTAATGATTTCCTTTTTGATATAAGTAATGGATGGAGTGAAACCTTTTTCGCTGCTTCGGTAGATTATTTGTTTAGTCATCAAGATTATGGCATTTCAAGGGTTATTGTTTTACCTTTGGTGCCAATGCCTATTTATTGTTGTCTGACATTGCGAGAATGCAATACTGCTTTATTGTGATATATACTATTTCGACTTATTATAACAGCATTATTAGAATATCATTTAGAAAGACCTAATGCAAGAAAATGAATGTCTTCCTTAGCGAACCCATTTGTTATTTAAACATTCAACTCATTTGTTTTTTCAACTTGTTGGAAATGAGCACTGAGTTCAACTGGTATTAGGTTCACTGTGTACTGATGTACTTTGAATAATTTCATCTCTTCATTAAAACTATTTTATAATTTATTTTCACATACTTAACATTATAATTGCTTTTGATATCAAGAAATCATTTAGGCCTTATTCCTTTCTCTTAGAATTAGTATATGCATGTCAAAACAAATTTAGTCGAAATGACGCCGCTATTTTGTTTACAAATCTTTGAATCTTGAGTATGCTCATCGATTTTCAAAACAAAATAATGCATTTGTACCTTTTGACATGACGGTAAGATATAAACATCGTGAGTTTCTCCCTATGGTATGATATACGCAGCTAGCAGTGTTATCTGCTAGGGTCGCACTGGTACAAAGAAACATACGTCTTGCCTCGTTACTTCGAGAGAAGCAAACAACTTATAAAGTTTCGCCTCATTTAGTGAATACTTACAAGGAACCATCGAATATGAGAATCATGTCATGTATTTTACAATTCCGGCCCACCATCTCCATGTTATTTTTTACAATTCTGTTTTTGGGTTACAAGTATTCTCATTTTCGGTTTGATAAAGCCTGTTTGTTGTACAATGTATATGAACTTAAAAGAATTGTATGTCCTATCACTGGAAATATTGTTTGTTTTAATATGGACTTGGTTATTGAACTCCATCATCTGAATTCAAAGTTTAAAGGTTATTCTAATTTGGAAATTAATATGGTTAAGAATTTTTTTTATTTCAAAAACAAATAAATCATCTTTGCTGATCAACTTTTAGAACAATATTTGATAGTTTAATTTAGTGCACTGTCAGTTTCGGAAATTAAAGATATTAATCTCTTAGACTATGTGTTATTTTAGAACTGCGTTCAAATAGGCCTATAACTTGTTCGCCAATCCAGCGTTCTTGTTTTGGAAATACAAATATGATTAAACCATTTGTGTAAGTAGAAGTTCCATGAAAGGTTCATAGTCAATTACAGATATATGTACCACTTGCAGTTCATACTTTTGACAGACTAAATGATCTTTTACTCGGTCAGAATATTAACTAATACATGATAACTGTAGGACAACATGACCGCATTTCGGACAGTTGTAAGTTGCGCGTAGTATGAAATGATTTGATTCTCTTAAGAAATTTTCGACTTGATTTTGGCCTTATGTGCAGACTTATTTAGAGTGTGAATCATAATATTATCGTATTTCGCAAACGGGAAGTAATTGGTCATTAACACGACAACAATAGCCGCATGCATGTTAGAATATGCTACATGTTTGTTCCTGGTAATTCTAAACGTTAAAAACCTTCAGAATGAAAATCCAGCAATTTTCGTAACCAAGTCATTCTGAAACATAAATATACCCCGAGTTCTTTGACAATTGAAATTAGTCTGGAAACAAAAGCCAGCACGTCAACGACCACTTGACATCTATGAGTTTTCTTTGTCAACCGCGGAATATAACAGAGCACATGTTGTTCAAATGTCCTACAACGATGTCTGTAAAATGTCTTTGTAGCAAAGGTCTTGAATGTGCTAATGATTGTCTTTATACAAAACACATCCAGACACGTCAATATGTTCCAATATTAGTAATATGTTATTCCAGAGTACGTTGTTGTTGATAATAATCAAGGGGCAGTTTGGATCAACAGCAGGACGGAGTCAACAGTTGGGATCAACAGCTGGACGCAGTCAACAGTTGGGATCAACAGCAGGACGAGGTCAACAGTTGGGATCAACAGCAGGACGAGGTCAACAGTTGGGATCAACAGCAGGACGAGGTCAACAGTTGGGATCAACAGCAGGACGAGGTCAACAGTTGGGATCAACAGCTGGACGGAGTCAACAGTTGGGATCAACAGCAGGACGGAGTCAACAGTTGGGATCAACAGCAGGACGGAGTCAACAGTTGGGATCAACAGCAGGACGGAGTCAACAGTTGGGATCAACAGCAGGACGGAGTCAACAGTTGGGATCAACAGCAGGACGGAGTCAACAGTTGGGATCAACAGCTGGACGGAGTCAACAGTTGGGATCAACAGCAGGACGGAGTCAACAGCAGGAAACAACAGCAGGAAACAACAGCAGGAAACAACAGCAGGACAGAGTCCACATCAGGACGGAATCAACAGTTGGGGTCAACAGCAACAAACAACATCAGGACATCCATAAGCAGGAGGACAACACATTGATAACTACAGCGTTCTTGACTGTCACCGGACAAGTGTTTGTTTAAAAATACAAACATGTGTTTTAATAGTAGCATAATTATTTGTGCAACAAAATGGTCAAAACTTGAAGGACTTCTCTGAAGATGTGGTTAAGTATGTGTTAGTATTTAGTAAAGTTTATGTATAGAAAATTAGGGTTATAATATTTTCAAGTAGGTATTTTTAATGAATAACCTTAAGTTGAGGTTGTGTACTTGAAAGCGTTCAACATTAAAAGAGATCACTTCTGCTTCTACATCGAATATTGTTTTCCAGAAACTCAATGACACCCACACATGTTTGCTCATTTGTTGATGGAAGATGGACGTCTTTAGGTCTGTGTCTATCTGCTGTAAACATCAGTTTGCAGAGCAACTCTTTGTCAATAGGCTGTCTCGTATCCCTAGCATCTTCCTGTTGACTACTACCCTAGGTAATGAGGCCACTATAATTAGTTCAGATTACTGTAAATACCATATTGTTATGATCTTGTTAGGGAGTGAGTTATTGTTAAAATACACTTGGACAATAATGCAGCCATTAGAAGCGAATATGATCTGGTGGATGGTATAATTATTTACAGATGGTTGTGAAGAAGCAGAAATACATGTATACCAGATTAAAACCATATCACTACTATCAACCCAAATTTGGTGTTTATCTGCTATAGATGTTTCCATTTTTCGATTGTTCACCTTAATATTGTCCTTATAGTGAGTTGGTTAGTTTTGTCAGCAACAGTCAGTATTCCGGAACCGCCTATGTAAGTTACGTATCAAAGCCGATGTATTCAATGTTTAAACGTTAAAAGTGCCCTAATGAAAAAAAATATATATATTTTAAACCAATGGGACTTTTAAGTATTAAAAACGAGATCACAGAAATGTGGGTACTTCATTCGTTAAGTCACTATTGAAATCTAAAAGGTTTGAGTAGATGTCTTAAAGGGCCACTGCTACTGTCAGGTTTTGTCAAACGCTGCTGTGAATAGCCCATTATTTCAAGACCTGACAGCTTTAAACTTCAAGTTCATGATGCTGACAGGGAATAGAAAAACATAAGCGAAAACAACTGACACATGAATAAGTAAATGTGACTGTTTGGCATGAGCACTGAAGAACACGTATAGAACACTGACAGATGAATATTTGTTGCTGATATAGCTAAGCCATTGACTGAGAAGATGAAAGGAAACACAATGGTCCAGACATGAAATACATTGAATATATTGTCATTGAAACCTAATCGTTATGCACTGAGGTACATTGAAATTGAATGATTCGTGAGCTTTGATGTATGAATACGCAGAATAATCAAATTTTAAATGACATTTTCATCATATACATTACGTCCGAGGCATTTCAGTTATCTTAGTCATTCCCCGCTGAAATGGTTTTGCTGAAAGAGCATATTTCATTAACCGTCTGCCAAAGCATAATGGGTTCCATGCTTTCCATGCTTGCTCACTAATGTCAAATGGAGTTACTGGTGAACAAAAATATCGCAATGTAACATTTGTACCAGTAAAAGTCATTAAAATATGAGTAAGATAAGACTGACAAAGAGACAGACAGACAGACAGACATACAGACACAGAGAGACAAAGAGACATAGAGCAAGAGAGACAGACAAACAAACGGAGAAAGATCCTTTATTTCCTCAAGACATATTCGAAGATTACATTACAAAATCAAGAAACATCATTGCAACAAACGTTCTTCGTAACTGTTATTATCACGAGTAACAACTTGTATTTCTTAGTAAAATGGAAACTATATTTCTTAGTAAACGAGGAAACTGTAAAGAAATGATTTACTTGCTTTAGAAACACAAACATGTATGATAATGGTATAAACAATTCAGATCCGGGCGTGCTAAAGGTAAATTATAAATTGCAGCTTCAAGGGAGTAAGCTGTCGTGCAAACTGTTAAGTAAACAAAGACCATGTTAGCAGGTCCACAGCGTCCACTTGACTGGAACTAGTGTCGAGCGGTGTCAAACTCCTTGCATGTACAGTGCTTTTTCGTATCATAATTTTGTATTACCTCTGTCTTTTAAAAGAAGAAAACACAAGTGAAATGTAACAATAACGAATAGTTGTATTTCGAGGGTATCAGTTGTTGGTAATAGATATAAAAAAAACACATTGCACTGCACTGCACCTCAGGAAGTGTATAATGGTAGCTCAGATCAATACAACCTTTAAAACACTTTGAACCTATTGATGTGATATACAGCCTACAAAATGTTATGGTAGCTTGAAAAGGTCTTTACTGATTGTTGAATACAGAGTGGGCTTTATTTAGTCTAAACCTTTAGCGTTTTTTGTGAATTAAATTAATTCAGAGTGACCAATACATGTATATTTCCATAAAGTCTATTTTCAAATTAAACAAGTTAATAAATATAGTAACTCTAACGGATAATCACTTTTATCACACATTTTATGGTGGATCGTTGTACCGTACGTTATCTTGATTAAGGTAAACAAAATAACCATTGTATCAAAGCTGCGATGAGCAAAACCTGTGACAGAGAGTCAGACAGACAAATAAACAGACAAACAGACATACAGACAGACAGACAGGAACAGTTTTTGATAATAGATATAAAATAGTGTTTTTAAAGGACTGTTCCTCAGGACATTTGCAAAGGTGTCTCAGATTGATAAACACTTTAAACCCCTTTTGAACTATTGATGTGATACAAATTCAACAAAATCGCATTGTAGTTTAAACAAGTTTTATCAATTGTAAAGCACACAAAATGGACCTTATATAGTAAAAAACTGAAGTGTTTTATGTGAATTAAAGTTTTGGAAAGGTGATTACCATTTTATGTCCAAAACGTATTTTTACAAACTAAAATAATGATGATTTAAGAAACTCAAATGAATAATCATTATTGTGACACGTTGTATGGTGTTTTTAGTGATCTTTGTACAAATTAAACCTTCCTCCTCTACAGTCTGGTTTAAAAAACACATTAACAGTCGTATCAAAGTACTAACGAGCTGCGATGAGCAAAACCTGTGAAATTGAGTACACATCCTCATTAGTCAGGCGATAACATCACTGATACAGATTAGGAAAGTAACCTATGCATAGTTAGGTTATATGTTCATTAATTCAGGTCCATTGACATTATGCTCCTCATTTTTTATGGAGACGATAAAATAGATTATTACTCAGCAGGCTCTGTGATCCCGTGATAATTTTAGCATTCAATTTTCCTATTTAGTTACCTCAAGGGAACAATGCAATTACATGGTTATTGTTTAAGTGTCTGCCGCAGTCTCGACGCCATCGATTGTACACCTGTTGCTTGTCAGACGATTTTCCGGATGATGTAAATGTGTTATTTGTTGATTATAGCTATATTATGTCTAGTTAATGCGTAGATATACTAGATTTGCTGCTGTATCAGTTCGGGTAGTGTGTTCTTGACATAGATCATACATTTGTATATGTCAGTTTGAAATGTTCTTACAAATCATTTGATATACATGTAGATAATAATGTAATAATAA
This sequence comes from Gibbula magus, assembly GCA_936450465.1. Taxonomy (NCBI): domain Eukaryota; kingdom Metazoa; phylum Mollusca; class Gastropoda; order Trochida; family Trochidae; genus Gibbula; species Gibbula magus. The sequence continues at coordinate 30,434,713 of OW388291.1, read as the reverse complement.
TTGAGTAGGAAATGACACAAGTTTAATCATGGGTAAAGAAGGTATAGCTCCTGAAAAAATATATATTCACGTTGGCTCATCTTGAGAGAAATGAAACAGAACGTGAATATGCATGCAAAACAGTCGTATGTTATGTCACAAACGGAGGTTACTTGCGATTGATAGGATTTGTAATGTCATATCTACTGAGAAAACATCAAAAGTTTGCCACGATTGACGCGACTGGAGAGAGAGGACTCTCGACCAAAAAATCCAAAACCAAAAAATTATTAATTTCCTACCCTTTGCTAGCCTTCTTCTCGATCAACAGTTATAAATCCTATCAGATATGTGTTGTAGCAGCTGGGAAGACAAATTCGTGGTCGGCAATACCCTCCGCAGGCAAGACAAGTAATTGCACTAAGGGAAGAAAGTGAGCAACTGCAAATTGACTTTTGAACGCTTTAGGTCATCGATGAGACAACGTGCACGAGGTAAAATCGTCGCTTTTTGTGGACATATGCGCTACTGACGTTATCATCTTTCCTGGAATAAACATTTGGGCCTTGCGAAGTTTGTCAAAGGAATATATTTGTGACCTTGACAATTACCCATTGAATGTTTGAGTGTTGATGTCACTTATAAGTTGTTGCATTCATGGCATGATATGGACACACAGCGAACTGCAAATGAAGTTACGTTTATAACATCCATCAACTCGTTTGTTTTTTCTCTTTTACATATCTTCAAACTGACCTATACTTTCTTATGCTCATGAGTTTATCTAGTACCTAGGTGTGCAAATAATGAATCATCCCTGAATCGCCTTGACATTTCTTAAAAACACCCCTCCTCTTTTTATCCCTTTTTATTGATATAATTATGATATTGTACATGTATAGCTATATTGTGATATTGTCGACAAATTAACTTTACAACATTACACCATATCAAGCTATGAATGCATTGTAAAGTTTGTCTCATAATTATATCCCATGTCATCAACACTTTTGGTATAATATGATGAAATAATAATGTAATAAACATACTTTTCTTTATTAATATAAACATATTAACATGAAAGACAATTTCATCATTGTGAAATTGTAACTTATTTGTAAAAATTTTAACATATTTTTAAACTTTTTTTTAAAAGCACCAAATTGCAAATAAAACATGTAAACACATAGAGCTTAGAGAAAGGAATTTAAACGTACATTCAACAATTCTTGTAATCTAAGATTATCTAGTTTCTTTTTATTCGGTACATGTAAATTATATCAACTGGAACTATGTTTATCACAATAAGAACTACTGGCAAACCGCTAATCGTTGAAGTATTCTTGGATTTGAAAGGGGAAAAAAACAGGGACATGAATTCAAAGAATGAATACAAATTTCACAAGATAAAGCTTTCTTCCATGATGCATTTCTTTGTTTATGAAACAAGTGAATAAAATAAACATATTGGGTATTTCATAGGGGAAAAAAATCGATATAATGTTTGTCAACAACATCAATTTTACAATTTACATTTATTAACACAAAGGTTAAACATAAACAGGTATTATTACCCATGTGGTACATCGTAAAGGGGTTTCATAACAAACTATTAAGACACACATGTGTAATAACACCTTCAAGTAATTTGATTGGCTAACGATGAACTTTGACACTGCTGACTACTTTATTCATTCATAAAACGAACGTGAATTCATTCATGAAATTACAAGTTTTTTACGACAACACTTATAATTAATATTTATCTCATTGTTCAGTTAATTCATGAACTCGTACTCACCGAAATGCTGAATTTTAATGGAATAATCAACAAACACATCATGACTAGAGCAGAGCTTATAAGCACAAAGTTTAGAATGCAGCAAGAGTTTTTGCTCTCATTTTTACCGTTGGGAATAACATTGCACCAAACGCTCAGTATCTCGGTGAAAATAACGTGTTCGTAACGGTGCACAGCGAATTTTTACTCACAAGGCACAAATAACCGAAAGGAAAGCCATTTCAACGGCGATGTCCATCTAAAACTCACATTTAATGAGGTTGTTTTAGCTTGTTTACACATTCCGCCGACGAGAAACATGCGAATGGCGGCCGCCATGACATGACGTCATTCAAAGGACGGATAACTCTCATCTCATGTCCCCGAGCAGGGAGATGTTATATTACGTACGCTTCCTTCAGCATGAATTGTGCAATTGGTTTCGCCATACCGAACATCATGGATTATAGTACGGTTTGATTTTAAAAGCGTGAATATTTAACGTCGCAATATTATTAAATTATAGATGCTGTGACAGGGTTGATATTACTCCGCTGTTCCGTTCCTTTATAGGGACAACAGAAATATATTTTAAAATACAATAAATCGTATGAAATACATGTTGGTAATAAATAGGATACATAACTCCTTCCCCTTTCATATCAAGTTTATGACCCTCGTTAAATAATTTTGGTTTGTCTCTCGCCAAGGCTCGAGACAAAGCAAAATTATTTCACACGGGACAAAAAGTTGATATGAAAAGGGAAGCTCGTTAGATATCCTATATTTATAATACCAAGTGTCTACCAATGTTTACATGTCAACCATTTACAAACTAAAGAATTTAATTCCGAGTCTGAGTGTGATTGTGAGATTTTGAATGATCAGCCAAGCCTTCTGTTCATTGGACAGATTTCTTAAAATAACATCACTTGGCATACATAGACAATGAATTGGCGGTGTTCATTTTAGGCATTCTCACCCCTAGGATAAGATATAGAAGATAATTAAGAATGACTTATACCATGTTTATCTCATCGAGTGAGGTAGAAAGATTTTATTTTAAAATATATAACTTTTCTACCTCATAGCTTATATCATTATTTCTGTGTTTTATGTTGACATGGGGTGATTTCAACGGTAAACGTACAGCCTTCGCAAGCTGACAATATGACATCATAACATTGTCCCGATGCCGTCACGCGAGGGGCAATAAAGTTTATCATCACTCAGTAGAGTGGTGATAAAGGTTATCGCCACTGTAGCTTAATAGAGGGTTTGTTTCACTGATAGAAATGAGTAGAAATGTATCTAACTCAAAATGACATCATCATTATCATTATATTAGGGAACATTATCCTAACAGGTGCTAACTATAACATCAATTGCAACATTTGGTCATATCATAACGATTGAATGGCTGCAGGTTTATTGTACCATGCAACCATATTACTGACAAATAGATAAAGGGGTTTGCACCATCTGTAATATTGAAAACGAATATTACATAATTCTTAGAACAGTGTCTACCTCGCAAGTACTGTGCTATGGTCGTTAATATGGCGACGAAGTGGACCAATGTATACCTATGTACTGTGAGCTGATAGCCTATGGATATAAATATCAATGACACAAGACAAAGATATATATGTAATTATTTAACCTTTTGGTGAGCTTCAGTTTTTCGTTCCATGTTCCTCGGCTTTGATTTAGAAAAAAAAATATTTTAATATTCTATTGATTTTGCATTATTGATCAAATGATCAAATGATCAAATTATTAATTATCCTGATGAAGGAGTGAGCATATACTCCGAAACGTCGTGTATTTGCGCATTAAAGAAGTTGTTATCCAGAAAATATTCCTTTTCCTTATCATTGACGTGTTCCAAGGTTGATACATCTTTTACTTCATCCACATTTCACCGGAGATCTGTTTTGGGTAAAATGATACCTCGCAAAGTGATTAACTAAACACAATTAAACTTGTTCTAATATATGTTACGTAATAACTCTAGCTCCTGAGAACATTCAGAAATTGAATATCTGCTCGTTCCTTAGAAACATGAAGCAACGGAAACAATTAGAAAGGTATGAATGAATAGCTATGTCAGCACGTGTCATTCTTGTTCAAGTTCAAGGGGGGTAGTAGCACGTTTTTTCGCTCAAATAAGTTGATGAAATGAATTTGAAAATAATTTCACCAATAATTAAACACCCTTCTCTTTTCGGAAAATCAAGTTAAAAATGAATGTCCATGGCTTAGTTAATCCATGAGAATCGTTTTGGTAATTCGACATTATATAAAATGTGTTGAGAATAAAATGGCCGCCATGCATTTTTTGCTTTAAACGCAAAACAGGTATTACCACTACGTATACTCGGTTTGTGTAATAAGATGTTTTACCTTCTAAAGTAAATTTAAATGGCACATACTATCACTATAAATGAAATTTGAAAACAAATAAATTTTGCAAAAGAACGTCCTACAGCCCCTTTAAAACAGAGAGTTTGGTAAATATAGAAGCCAGCTAGTTTGTTGACATGAATTGATAACGATCAATCTCTTTTGTAAAGTGTTCTGTCTTTAACAATCCACATTGCACCCAAGGAATATTCGATCAGATCGATCTGCTGTGAACAGTTGTTTGATTAGTGATTAGAAATTTAAAAAATGAAAACCGTCATTAATAGATGGCTGTGGGTGCATTAACGTCATATAACATAAGTTATCGATCAACCACGTGGTACAACGGGTATAATACACTGATAAAAGAAATTCGACATTTTTCAATCTCAATTCTATATTAGTGAAATTCATTTTCAATCTAATATTTAAGAAATTGGTGTATTTGGTTGCAAAATAAAATGGCTTGTTATTTTCTTAACTTTTCGTAAATTATTAGGAAGGGGCAAGGACGATCTTGAAGACATCACTGTGATTCATTTTGGTATTTTGTTTGAGATATTTTACAAGAGCACATTTTTTACATGCGTTATATCACATGTGTTAATTTTTGCTGGAGCGTGATTTTGTGAATTATTTCTTTATTGTCCATTTAACTCTTGTATGTCTGTGCACTAAAACACGATAAGCACATTGCCAATGTTCTATAGTTATGTAACCTCGAAATATTGCTGTCACAGTCATGAATAACAAGAATTTATTGTGAAACAATATTTTCTAGATAGCATGTATATGTACACTTGTTCACATATGATATAATGACACAGCTTATGGACACTGGCATAGTTTATTACTTTCTGAATGATATTATAAATGGCACGCTTCTGTCATGTACGATCTATCGTCTAAAGGATTGTGTTCAATGGAGTTCATTATGGCGCCCTACTTTAATTCCCGTAGTTCACTGTAAATCATGTACGTATGTTATGACAATCTGATATACAAATACCATCGCAGTGAAATCAAATTAACTAAGGTCATTACATCCATCATTTATATAGATATACTGGAAGCAAAGGCAGTTAAGATTGTGTTTGATATTAATTTTCAATTGGAGTTCAGGCTTGATTTATAACATATGTTAAGACGGACAATAATCCATTGTTTCAATATAACATCTAGCATAAAATGTAACACAACTGATTCCGTAATATGTCAGAAATCGAACCTCGGCTTGTATAATGAAACTAAACCATTTGTTTACAACAATTCGTTTCTTCAGTATTTATACTATAGGCCTATCGGGCCATTTACCATTTACAAACTAAAGAATTTAATTCTGTCTTTTGAGATCTTGAATGATAGGTCAAACCTTCTGGTCATTGGACAGATTTCATAAAACAATATCACTTGGCATACATAGACAATGAATTGGCGGTGTTCATTTAAGGCATTGGTACCTCAATTACACTTACCTCTAGGTGAATAATACCATGTTGATCTCATCGAGTGAGGTAGAAAGGTTATATTTTCACGAGTTACTTTTCCACCTCACGAAATGAAATTAACATGGCATTTGTCAAGAATTGACAGAAATTATATTACGTTCATGATGTTATCCTTGTATTTACGTCAGAACAGAGTCGTTATCAAGCCGAGCGACCGCTTAATGCCAATGTTCTATAGTTACTTAAACTTGAACTATTACGTGCTGTCACAGTCATTATAACAAAAACTTGTGGTGAAACAATATTTGCTAGATAACATGTATGTGTACACTTGTATACCATTCTCATGCATGTTAATCTCCCTGATTGAGTTTCCTCACCATTGTTTTGTTTGCTATATACATGTATCATATTTTGTTATTCCCTTACATTCCACCTGATGAAGGAGTGAGTATGTACTCCGAAACGTCGTGTATTTTCACATTAAAGAAGTTGTTATCCAGAAAATCTTCCTGTTCTTATATCCTGTTCACATATAATTTAATGACACAGCTTATGGACACTGGCATAGTTTATCACTTTCTGCATGATGTTGATATTATAAATGAGACACTTCTAAATGATTGTGTTCAATGGAGTTCATTATGGCGTCCTAGTTTAATTCCCGTAGTTCACTGTAAATCATGTAGTTATGTTATGACAATCTGATATACAAATATGATAGCAGTGACATCAAATTAACTAAGGTCATTACATCCACCATGTATATAGATAAAATGGAAGCATAGGCTGTGAAGATTGTGTATGATATTAATATTCCATTGGAGTCCTGACTTGATTTATCACATTTTTTAGGACGGACAATAAAGTGAGGTAGTCATTGTTTCAATATAACATCTAGCATAAAATGTAACAACACCTTTTTTAGTAATATGTCAGTAATCGAAAATTGTGCTTGTATAATAAAACTAAACTTGTATCTATTTGTACTAGCGACCCCTATAGCACCCCTTAGTCTGAGTCATATTTTGAGTTCTAGGCCAAGCCTTTTGTTCATTGGACAGATTTCATAAAATAACATCACTTGGCATACATAGACAATAATCGACAGTGCTCATTTAAAGCATTGGTGCCTCAATTACACCCACCTCGACGGTATGATATTGTCGTAAGTTGATTGCGTAAATGAGTTGAACACTACAGACATCAACTGGTATTGTAAGGCATGGAATGTATGTGGTTGAATAGATAGTTCTTCAAGACAAGAGAATACTTAGAAACGTTGCAGAAAGTCACTTGTCATTCATATTTTGATTGAAACATATTTTATTCATTCAAGAAATGGATTGGGCACAAGTTATCCAACTTAGAAAAGCCCTCTCCAGATAATTACACGATTCTTCTCACAACAATATGCAACAAGAGACGGACAGGCAGTCAGGATATGTACAAAAGAAGTCAGAGAAAACGTTTAGTTTGAGAAATGTAGATATGTACAAGTTTGAAAACATTCTGATTTTCACAAATAGAGAGATCTGCATTGCCATGTAAAAGAAGACTAATATTAATTAAAGATCTGTTTCTGACAATATTATCTAATGAAATAAACATATTTTGTCTTTGAGTAATATACAAAGGACATTCAAGGAAATAATGAAATACATTTTCACAGTTGTGGCCACATTGACAACATGCATTATTTCTTACACTTATGTTAAATAAATCGTAATTAAGTGAGCTCTTCATATATCTTAGTCTTGTATGTAAGATATTTAGTTTTCTAATTCCGTAAGAAAAGTATACAGATGCACATTTTACTTTGACTTGAATATTGGATTTAAATGAGGCAACAGAATCACAGTCTCTTATTGCTAAAGGAATGTTGTTCCATAATTTAATTGATGATGGAATAAACGATGATATTGAGTACTTGAGTCGTGTATAAGGTTGGCTATAATTATTGGAATTTCTTAATCCATATCGTGTCATATTGCCCACTAAAGGCGGGAGTAAATCCTGAAGAAAAGCTGGCGCAAGGCCTTTCTGTATTTTATAAAATAATGTTAATTAACATCTCCTTCTTCTTTCTGAAAGAAAATCCCACCCTGTTTCGTAGTATAAAGAACTCGCAGAGGCATATCTTGGAAGACCAGTTACTATTCGGGCCGCTTCAAGTTGAAGTTTTTCTAATTTATCAGCTTGTTCAATCAAACATCCATCCCATACTTCACATGCATACTCAAAGTGTGGTCTTATAAAAACAGTATATATTTTAGATAGTGTTGTTCTATTAAGTAGAAACTTTAATTTCCGAAATGCTCCTATCATTTTAGAGGTCTTTTTGACAATGTGTTCAATATGATGGTGCCAACTCCCATTAGATGAAAATGTTAAACCCAAATGCTTATGACAATTAACTGTTTTAATACCGCAGCCGTCAAAGTTCAAGTTAATGTCTTGATCGTTATCTTTCAATGTAAATAGAATAGCCTCTGTTTTCTCGGGATTATAAGAAATTAACCAGTCGTTTGCCCAATTGCTTAAAAGTTCTAGATTTTCATTCATAACTCTTTCCACCAATTGTTTTTCCTTTGATTTGGTCCCAAGCGAAGTATCATCGGCGAAAAGCCGGGTTATACAATATAGTTTATCTGCTATCTCATTTACATACACAATAAAGAGAAAGGGGCCTAAAACTGATCCCTGGGGAACTCCTGCCTTCAACACTATTGGCTTAGATAACGCCCCGTGAACAAAAACTGATTGATTGCGATCGCTTACATAACTATAAAACCAATCAAGCAGCTTTCCCTGTACTCCATACATCTGCAATTTAAGCATAAGCCCTCTATGCCAAACTCTATCAAATGCCTTTGATACATCACAAAATACCATACAATAATATTCCTTGTTATCAAGCGAAGTACAAATTTGATTATATATTTCTACAAGTTGTTGTACAGTTGAATGTCCTCTGCGGAAACCACACTGATATTTGTATAACAAATTGTTTGACACAAAATAATTATAAACATGCTTAAATACTACTCTTTCAAACAGTTTACCAACACAACTAATAAGCGAAATCGGGCGATAATTAGATACAAGTGAATGATCACCTTTCTTAAATAAAGGCATAACATTTGCATACTTCCATTGGCTAAGATATACACACAAATCAAGAGACATGTTAAACAATATACATAGGACTGAGCTAATAGTGTTAACAGTTTTTCTCAGTAACTGATGACTTATCTGGTCTGGTCCAGCAGCCTTCTTAAGAATTAAACATTTAATGACATCTGAAACTTCTTTCTCTTCTATTTTGATGGTCTCTTTGAAGCATCTGTACGCTTGGCAAACTGTGGTAGATCAGTACTATCTGCATGTTTCAGATTAGATATTGACTCGAAATATTCATTTAACATGTTAGCTTTATCAACATCAGAAAATGCTGATGGACATTCTTCATTAACATTTCTCTTTAAAGCGGGAATGGAGGAAGCAGAACCTGACGTCTTTATCAAACTGCGCAACATTTTCCAGTACGATGATTTATTTTCGCCATAGAGTTCAAATAGAAATTCATCAAGGTTCGAATAAAAATGTTCTTTCGCATAACATTTCATGTTGTTAACTTTATTACGCTGTTTTTTGTACTTTATAACGTCAGAGTCATTCTGAGTTCTCTTTGCCTTTTTTCTTAGTCGATCCCGCTTCCTACTTTCACGACGAATATTTGAGTCATACCACGGTTTGTCATTAGGTCTAATTATCACAATTTTAGAAGGAATAGATTGTTTGACATAAGTATTAAAACGTTCATAAAATACACAGCAAGCATCGTCAATATCCGAACAGTCACTAAACATTGATAACCAATCTGTATCGTAGATAAGTCCATTCAGCTTATTATAATCACCATCTTTGTAACACAAAACCTTTCTAGGATATGCAATCTTAGTTGACATATGCACGTCAATGCTGACAAATGTGCCTTTGTGATCACTTATAGTTCTATCAAACTCAACAACACCACTTTCTACAATGTTAACTTCATCACTGACTATAATTGGATCTAGAAGTGTGCTGGTTGTCTTGGTTACCCTTGTTGGTTCTGTTATGATGTTGCGCAAGTTATTTTTCAGTAGGATGTCTGTTAAATTCAGTTTGGAGAGGGAAAGTAAATTTTCATTTAGATCCCCGACAATGGTAATCTTATTTGAAATATCTAAAGCACCATCAATACTATTGTCAAATCTACCCCAAAAGTTGGCTGTATTACTTTCAGGTCTGTATGCTGTGCATAATATCAAAGGTTTTTGAGGAAGAAAAATCTTAACCCATATCGACTCATCATATATATTTTCGAGATCATGGAGTCTTTCAAATGATAACTGTTGAGAAATATATATCATTACATCCCCCCGAACGCAGTTCTGTCTCTACGTTTTAGTTTAAGTATTCCCATGCTAATGTTTCATTATCTACATTTTCATCTAGATGAGTCTCTGTGAAACTTACTATATCATATTCAGATAGGTGTTCTGATAAATGCGCTTGTTTAGTACGAATACTCCTAGCATTTAAGTGGAAAATTGACAATAAGTTGTTTTCATGAACAATAGGACCTGGGTTAGACTCTACGTCCCCAGCAAGCTGAAGTAACAATAGGATAATCAAGGTGATATTGACATCAGTTACTTGTGATTGAAGTAGACACAGAAACATAAGCACGCAACAGGCTTTCATTTCCAACAATAGCAAATTACACATCGCTTCAGTTTCAGTACACAGGAACTTGAAAAATAGGTTTTTGTTGCAAAGTATATTACTGAATTTCAGACATTTCTTATTGCTACTAGAGCACGTGAAACAGTTGAATAACCCGATCGCCGCACGATGTTGTATTATGTCATTACCCATATGGCTTGTTTACTTCATGTTGATATATTTTACAAGTGCAATTCATATAACTGTTTATGTATCAGGGATTTATGACAATGTCACGCTTCATTAAAGGAGATTATCCATTTCTATCTAAGATAACATGTTGAATGCAATATGCATGTTATAAAGGTTTTGAATCCTGAAGTGCCACGTAGCGTTTTTCGAGTGAGATTTTGGTAATCGGTAGGAAACCAGCTGTAAAGTGAAATTCATGCAATATTATTTGATAGTTTTTTTAACGATTTTGTATTTACACAAATCTATAAAACATTAGCTTCATCTGTTACTACCTTGTCTCATATTCTACTAGTGTTTTAATATATCTCATGACACAATGTAATATCAATTTGTCTCATGTTAGTAATAATCAAAACAAAACATTGAGTTATTAGGTTTGTGATTATTTGTGGTGTTAATATTACCTTCTTTCTAGTAGTTGTGATCATCTAGATGTCACGTAATGACTGTAATTCTTGATACCATAGCTTATCTGGAATGACCAATATATCTGTATAATATATACATGTAATTCCAATATGTTGACAAGTCTGACATACATATACATAAAGCCTACCATTACAGGACGTATAGCCAGTGTTACTGATGTAAAGTAACAGATGAAATGTGACTTTCACTTTAAATGAAAGTTTTGAAACTTTGAAACTTAATGAAGCTACTTTTCACAATCTTCAGTACACGGAAGTTTGTGCTTCTATGTCCGAAATTTCTACACTTATCATCAGTGTAGTAGCGACCTGTGTGTTTCAGTTGTTTTACAGTTAAATGGGGCATGTCTTTATCTTCCTCAAACTTGGGGGTACAATTTTGAGACGCCGACACCATGTTCGATGGTGACTTCGTGAAAAACAGTGGTGATCCTCTTGTAACACCCACTGGTGTCCTGGTGCTAATGGGGAGAGAAATGTATGTCACTATTTCTGTTCATCTTTCTTTCTTGTTAATATTCACAGCATTGATCATTTGTTAGACAGAGCTTTGTCGGATTGTGAGTAGTACGTGAACCTGCCAATGCAATTGATATGCTATTGTGAGATATATTTCAGTATTCTTATCAGGAATTATAAGGTAAATACGTTAACCAAATAGTGTTGTTGTCCCGTGCACGTATATCTAAGTACACGTGGTTATCATAACCTGGTTATTTCCGCTTTCCTACAGCTAAATGCACTGGCGTCTTCTCTCCGAAATGATATAGGTTTATCCAATCGATTTAATGCAGGTTTGTTAATGCCATGAATCCTTATTAGATATTCATATTAGGACTACCTTGTTGCTGAATTCCTACTAACACTCTTTCGCAGACAATCATCAAATATGATATTATTTTTCTATACAGTTTCGAATTCTAAAAAAAAAGAATAATTTGGCAGGATTACATGTTAAATCATGCTTCACTTACCTTTCACATGTTCATCATAACGTTTTATAAATCACAAGAAATTATTAAATGATAAAATATCAATTTATTCTCCTTGAATGTATGTGCACATGACTTTACACAAAAGAAAATTGATGGGCTGCATTGCAAAACCACATTTCATATATATATTTAGTAAATACCACAAACTGAGTTTTGCAAAAAGAACATGAATATCATAGAATGCAGAAAAACAATGAAACTCTATTAAACCTCTGAGTTTTTCAAAGACCGGTTTTGTTGAATAGGTTATCTAACACTTGATTATAAGCAGCAAATATCAATACAAGGGATGAAGACCCCACTGTTTCTGAAAGACTTTATTCACACATAAACATGTTTTATGAGATTGTGCTGAGTGAATTTCTGATTAATTTAAGGACATGTATTGTGTATTGATTTACAATATATTCGTCTCAGGAATACACGCCTGTTAAACTAATTGTATTCCGTACTTTGATTATTTTACACTATGTGTCTAGAATGACGAGCAATCAGTATTGTCTGGGGGAAATTGTCAATTATTTTTTGCATAAGCAAGTGTTCAATAAAACAAATCAGTATACATAAAATATACATATATTTTGGAGTAAAGTATTAACGAAATTTCATGTGATTCTTCAGTGAAGTGTGAGTGACAACTTGGTACGCCGGAGTTGTCTGTGGACCGTCTCATGGGAGGATGCACAAAGATATAAGAAAAATAATAATAAATTTAAAAAATTGAATTAATTAGATTCGGGACAAATAAACTAATGTTCAAAAGAAAGCAGACTTTGTCTGATTTTCGATTAATTCAATATGTTAAAAGAAATGTTAAACATTTGATTATGGCATGATTTCAATAACCCTAGTCTAGATCTGAACGAATTAATGTGGTAAATGTTTACTTAAAAATCCTTGGTTTAATGTAGACAGGGACAAGCAATGAAATTTACACCAACATGACTCTTGTCATGTATAAAATGTTGTAAATGTGTGAAGAATGGGACACATTTATTGGTTTTCACATCGAATATAAGTTATATGTCGATTTTTGGAAGAATTTACAAATCGGATGTTTTAAAAATGAAACATCGAGTTTTCTTTGTTTGATAACCAAATGCCTGTTTAGTTTTAGAGTACAAAAAACGTAACATATTTGTAACTGAAAATAATCCATATATAAAACCAACTGGATGAGGTGTGTATTTCCTATTAGTATTTATTTATTCTTAAGCTCTAAGATAAGTACATTTACACAATGTACTTAAGATGGAAAATAGAAAAAAACTGAACTAAAGTAAGTTTAGTTAAATTATCAAAATTCATGAAAGTACTGTATACGATCATTTGAAGCACAGTTCAATGTTGTACTACAAAAGATGTACATGACAAATTTGCTATGTAAATCTCAAATATGCTACATAATACCCAGTTGCCAAATAAAAAATGTTTGATCTACCTCAAATCAGTTAGTAATAACATGTTTTCATAAAATCAAAACCTTTTCACGGATGAAATGTGATCAAGCTAAAGTGTAACAATTGACCTTGTTTCCTACACGTAACAACATCACAGTTCATGTACTATGAACCAAACAGTGTTCTTGACCTCAACTGACTACTAATTGTTGACAATAACAAAATGTGTCACTTACCTCCAGTAAGAGAATTATGTTGGTACGGTCAGCATAAAGCAATCTATAATAACAAGAAGCTAATTGAAGGCAGGAATTCAGGTTAATTGATCTCGAGTTCACTTAGAGCGAGATGAATTCTTCATTTTAAATGCTGGAAAGGTTTTGCTCTATTTTATGCATTCGAATGAAAACTTTCCCCTTTTTGCTGTTTAATGTTAGCGTCTCATTGTATACAAAAAAATCATGAACTTAATTAAGCCATTCAAATTTGTCACCATATAGCATATTCGACAACCCATTGTGTTCCAGTTTTGATAGCAAAACGTCAATGAAAAGTACCTTTATGGGGAAATGTGTAATGCACACACTATTAACTTTCAGAAATACAAAAATCTATCAAAAATAATATTGATATCTTTAAAAATAGGTCTTTGTTTTAAAATTACTGAAATTCCGAATAAAAAATAGTTTATCAAGGGAAAGCCGAGATATCAGATACACAGCAGAACCATTTTATTCCATATACAGGGAAGTTAACTTTGTATTGACAAATTATTTTCTTCTAAGAAAAACAATATTTTCTTGATGATTTCTTATTATGTTGAACATGCACGACGTTTCAGTGTTTGTTTACTCTTTCGCCAGGTGGAATATGATTGAATCTAATACTAGGTGATACAACAGTAAGTGTGACATGTCACAATATGATATAGATGATGTACGTACATCAAAAATAAATGATGTTACAAATCAGTTAGTGTGCTAATACTATGTGATACAAAACATTATATCCTGATACAATGTGATACAAAACAGTAAGTATTTCTTCATGCAAGGTGATACTAAACAGTATGTATGTCCTGATACAAGTTGGTACACAGTAGTAAGTACCACATGTATTTGCTAAATTGCTAATGCAAGGTGAAGCAGTAAATATGTCCCAATATTACACGGATATTTCCATTGTTCATGTATATTTCTCTGGACTAGAGATTAAACAATGAATTATATCAACGCATTTATTGGCGTATTTCATGAATAGTGTGACATTCAAAAGGTATTCTTTCGATGTGTTCAATTACAAATTTAAAGGTACATATAACACAAGTACATGTAGTTTGTTGAACAGATTTAGTGTTCTGATAACAGAATAATTGTATGTTCTAGTTACTTTAGAGATAAAAGAGATATTCAACAATATGTCAACAAACAGTTTGAATAAAGTAATATTTAAAAAAATTGAAATAACAACTAACTTCAAGTACCATTTCAAGGGTAAATGTAGATTAAGAATATCAATCAATCGGAAATGATTCTGTTGTATTGCATAGCTGTAAATGAATCTTTAATGCTTCAATGTTTCCTAGCATTCGTTTTAAAATTTATAAAATATAGTTCTGTTCGCTACAAATGCATTATTTATCAGATTTTCTAGTTTACACTACATTGCCAAAGTTCGTAGACATACTGGCACCTGTGAATTTGAAGGAAAACGACCTGAATATGAATGCTGTCGTTGGCATTTCTACGTTAGGCTTCTAAACTTCTGATTATGAATACTTAAGTTGTATTCTAAGACGATGCGGTTCATTTTGTCCCAACTTATGTCATGTCAACTTATCATACATTCTTCTCCTGTGAAACTAATCTTGAGATTTTAGAATTCTAAGGAAGAACTAATAAGTATATATCAAAAGTGTGACCTCTGTTTTCTCTACTAGAGGCCTATAGTTCACTCAAGAGACTTGTCTCCCAAGAGCACATGAGCTTGAAACATGAATCTCCAATAACAAGAAAATCTCTAAGAACTCATTCCTAGGAGCAAGGTACCGCCCCACAGATTTCAGCTTTCGGGTGCAACGGTTCTGGGAGATAAGTAAAGATATAAAAGGTTTACAGTCCAAGCCCGACGAACTGACAGCGGACGATGGTCCATGTCAGTTACATGTAAACATTTTCGTTACGAGAGCTATTCTTCTATCTACCTGATTGAGTCAGCTGTCCAGACCCTTGGATATCGGAAATCATCCTCATTACAGTTGCCCCTTGCTATTTGTAAGTCACATTAGGGATTTTCCTTCCTTGTTATAATTGTTTCCTTTGGGAGTTTGTCCACGATGCCCTATTATTTGCAATGAAGGCTGATGCCTAAGACAAACATATCCACCACTTAACGTAATGTCAATTCAGTAAATAACCGAAAAGATGTAGCAAGAAGATAAGACATGTTTATTCAATGTAAGGAAAATGTTACATGTTACATGTAGTACGAATAGCAAAAGGGTTTGTTCCCAATGTTAGAATGTACATGAATCGAAGAAGAAAATTAAGAAATATAGGTCCTTACAAACTTATAAATATAAAGAATTTTTAAATGATAATACTAATTGAATAATAAAGACTGACATGTCAAGATCCATTTCCTTATATAAAAGTGCAACGATTTAAAGTAGGTTGTTTATCGCCTTTATCATAAGAAAACGATTTAATTTATCGGGATAGCTATTACCAGTTAGAAATGAAACCTCCAAAATAAAATCTTTAAATATATATATATAGCTAATAAATTGTAAGGAGACACGATCATTACCTTATTTACTAGTTTTGCTTTTTATCAATGGTAACTAGTGTGTCTTTTCAAACACTGCAATTTTAAATGATATGTGTAGGTGGAAACCCACACGATTTTGTTATGTTGAAAGAAACATGATTGCAGTGAGTATAGCAGATAAGCAGTTTTCTGAATAACAATCCTTGTATTGAGCAGAGACACAATGTTTCAGTTTACATGGTTACTCCTTCATCAGGGGTCCGTTCCATAACAGCGAGCGCTTATAATCGCTCATTGGTTTCTCAATGTAGCGCTCAAGTGACGCTCAAGTAGCGCTCATTCTCTCCTGAACGACATGGTGCAAAACCTCAAAGTTCGCTCGCCTTGCTACGTAGCGCTACATTGAGCAACCGCGTTCAAGAGAGGTTTAAAAGTAATCGCTAATTGGGCGATTACTTTTAAACCTCTCTTGAACACGGTCCAGGTGTATGGTCGCTATCCATCTGATGAGTATCAAATGCCATGTCCATTCGAAATAAAGTAGTTGTTATCCAAAAAGAATTTGCTCGTCTTCTTTTATAACGCGCATCTTTGCATTTTTAAGGGGCGCTGGTCACAACTTACCACGGGGGTGAACGCCCCATCGTTTTTTAAATCAATTTATGTAGTCAAGTTCATTACATTGTTACCTTTATAAAGTAATGGACTGATCAATACATTCAATTAGAGGATTTATGAATAATGACTTTATTCAGCATAATTCATCAAATGTGGTTACTAGTAAGAAATACCATTATTCAGCATTTCAAGCCAGATATGTAAAATCATATATTTAACTATATAATTGATAACATTGTGACCTATATCAGATAAGCATATCCAAGTAGAACATTTGGATATGTTCATGGAGAATATGTTCCACGGTAATAAGTATAAGTAATAAGTAATAAGTCTTGTCAGCAGGAGGATTCTCTCAAAATGATATGTATGTAACATTAGGGTGACATCGCGAACTAGTAGCCCGCATTATGTTGTACCCAACGAGCCTAAGGTGAATTTGGTCAAATATAACAAAGGACAAATAAATCGTGGTGTCACTCATGACTGAATGTTATAACGTATTTATCTTACCAAAGATTTCAAACTATCATCAAATAAACCAAATTGTATTAAAGACTCATAACAATAATAATACATTTGTAAAGCGCCTTATATCCACCTTACATATGCTCAGTGGCACTAATACAGTGGTAAAAACTGGAACGTATATACATAAAACAGGAATAAGTATCTACTTGTAAACAGATAAAAACAAATGGGTTTTAAGCTGAGATTTAAAAGGGTCTTTAGTAGTTGTGTCTCTGAGGATTTGAGGAAGAGAATTCCATAGTTGTGGGCTGACATAGGAGAAAGCACGTTACAAACTCGGTTTAGTGATTTTGGTTGAGTCAAGAGAGAGTCACTGGAGGATCTGAGATTTCGTTGAGGTGAGTACGGGGTGACGAGTTCTCTGAGATAAGATGGAAAGTCTTCACTGTTGAGGCAATCGTGAGTGAGTACGAGCCGTTTGAAGGTAATTCTTGCAGAAATCGGAAGCCAGTGAAGTGATTGAAGAACCGGTGAGATATGATCACAGCGTGAAGAACGCGAGATACATCGGGCAGCAGAGTTCTGAATTCGTTGCAGTTTCTGAATTGATTTGGGTGACATGTTGGGAGTACAGTGCGTTGCAATAATCAAGCTTCGAAGTTGCTAGGGAATCCATGAATGTTTTGCAGGTTTTAATGTCAAGATAGTGCACCGTGCTGATGTTGAAAATGCTGTAGTAGCAAGCTTTGCTGACAGCAACAATATGGGCCTCCATAGACATGGTGGAGTCAAGAATGATTCCCAGATTTCGCGCACTGTGTGTGGGCAAAACTTCAGAATCAGCGATGCGAAGACACTTGAGGGTAGATTCTAGCTTTCTGGGCTTGTGTTTTGATCCAATGATGAGAAATTCTGTCTTGTCTTCATTCAACATGAGAAAATTTTATACCATCCATAATCTTATTTCCTGAATACACTGTTCAAACTTTGAGATGTTGCATGAACGTTCAGGGGATGTATGATGTATGGGACATGCATCCTTTTCCAATGCCCATATTTATCAATATAAACGAAATTGGTGTGTAATAGGATGATGTAACGCTTAATCAAAATAGTTCGGCCATCTTGTTCTCATTATCATATGTGTATATATACTGCAAAACATTTATTGGTTGATATAATTACTTGATTGTTGCACACGCATGACACAACATTGGCTTCATCAGTATTCACGTCCATCTGTCTTATATTTTTGCATTTACGCTAGTTCATAGAAGAATTGTTTTGTCAACCAATTAGAAACTTTCCTTGGCTAAAGACGTTGAGCCGGTGTGTGAACAGTTGTGTAAATGACAGGTGATACCGATAGGGGGAAACATGTTGAATACTTGTTTACCAAACAGCTGCTCTTGTTAGGTCATTTGCTGATTCTTTACCAATGTTTCTTCGTGGGTTTAGATTCGCCCCTACACTGGTTGTAAGTATTAATGTATGACGACTGATTAAAACTGTATGAAGAGAAACACCAATATGTCTTGTGAATATAATTCAACGAATCGATTTTTCTTGTTACTGTAACATTCATACACCTGTAGATAACATTGTCAACATGCTTGATTAAGTTCCACATTCACATTCATTTTCTTCAGAAACCCTAGACTACAGTACTTTCATAATTTCTTGTCAGTATTTTACACACACATAAATGAATACTAGTACTGAGTACAGTTCTGTATGCAGATGAGACGTTTGTTTCAATCCCTGCCAAAGTTGACAGAACATGAGAATCAAAAATTAAAAACAGGTTGAACAACCAGAAGATGACAAACACAACCGACACTTAGCCTGTTTGAATGACACATTGAAAGAATATTATACAAAGCCTATTAACATAAAACATTTGACATTTCTCGACAGATAGACACTAATACAAATCCATGTCCATTAAATAACGGGGATTTTACATCTTAAACATGGTGTGGTTTCTGAAAGAGAGAAAAACATGCGTAAACTTCCTTCAGTCAGAAAGAGAGATACAGAGTCAGATACAATGACAGAGATACAGAGTCAGAGATACACATACTGAGATACAAGGACAGAGATGCAGGGACAGAGATACAGTGACAGAGATACAGGGACAGAGATACAGGGACAGAGATACAGGGAATGAGATACAGGGACAGAGATACAGGGACAGAGATAAAGTGACAAAGATACAGGGACAGAGATACAAGGACAGAGATACAGGGACAGAGACACAAGGACACAGATACGGTGACAGAGATACAGAGACAGAGATACAGTGACAGAGATACAGGGACAGAGATACAGAGACAGACAGAGATACAAGGACAGAGATACAGGGACAGACAGAGATACAAGGACAGTGATACAGGGACAAACAGAGATACAAGGACAGAGATACAAGGACAGAGATACAGGGATAGACAGAGATACAAGGACAGATACAGGGACAGAGATACAGGGACAGAGATACCATGACAGAGATACAGGGATAAACAGAGATACAAGGACAGAGATACAGGGACAGAGATACAGGGACAGAGATACAGAGACAGAGATACAGGGACAGAGATACAGGGACAGAGATACAGAGACAGAGATACAGGGACAGAGATACAGGGACAGACAGAGACAGAGACAGAGATACAGGGACAGAGATACAGGGATAGACAGAGATACAAGGACAGATACAGGGACAGAGATACAGGGACAGAGATACAGTGACAGAGATACAGGGACAGAGATACAGAGACAGACAGAGATACAAGGACAGAGATACAGGGACAGACAGAGATACAAGGACAGTGATACAGGGACAAACAGAGATACAAGGACAGAGATACAAGGACAGAGATACAGGGATAGACAGAGATACAAGGACAGATACAGGGACAGAGATACCATGACAGAGATACAGGGACAGAGATACAGGGATAAACAGAGATACAAGGACAGAGATACAGGGACAGAGATACAGGGACAGAGATACAGAGACAGAGATACAGGGACAGAGATACAGGGACAGAGATACAGAGACAGAGATACAGGGACAGAGATACAGGGACAGACAGAGACAGAGACAGAGATACAAGGACAGAGATACAGGGATAGACAGAGATACAAGGACAGATACAGGGATAGAGATACAGGGACAGAGATACAGAGACAGAGATACAGGGACAGAGATACAGGGATAAACAGAGATACAAGGACAGAGATACAGGGACAGAGATACAGGGACAGAGATACAGGGACAGAGAAACAGGGACAGAGATACAGAGACAGAGATACAGGGACAGAGATACAGGGACAGACAGAGACAGAGACAGAGATACAGGGACAGAGATACAGGGACAGACAGACAGACAGAGACAGAGATACAGGGACAGAGATACAAGGACAGAGATAAATGGGCAGACAGAGATAAAGGGACAGCCAGATATACAGAGACAGAGATACAGGGACAGAGATACAGGGACAGATATACAGGGACAGAGATACAAGGACAGAGATACGGTGACAGAGATACAGAGACAGAGATACAGTGACAGAGATACAGGGACAGAGATACAGAGACAGACAGAGATACAAGGACAGAGATACAGGGACAGACAGAGATACAAGGACAGTGAGACAGGGACAGACAGAGATACAAGGACAGAGATACAGGGATAGACAGAGATACAAGGACAGATACAGGGACAGAGATACAGGGACAGAGATACCATGACAGAGATACAGGGACAGAGATACAAGGACAGAGATACAGAGATACAAGGACAGAGATACAGGGACAGAGATACAGAGATACAAGGACAGAGATACAGGGACAGAGATACAGAGACAGAGATACAGAGACAGAGATACAGGGACAGAGATACAGGGACATACAGAGACAGAGACAGAGATACAGGGACAGAGATACAGGGACAGACAGAGATACAGAAACAGACAGAGACAGAGATACAGGGACAGAGATACAAGGACAGAGATAAATGGGCAGACAGAGATAAAGGGACAGCCAGAGATACAGAGACAGAGATACAGGGACAGAGATACAGGGACAGATATACAGGGACAGAGATACAAGGACAGAGATACGGTGACAGAGATACAGAGACAGAGATACAGTGACAGAGATACAGGGACAGAGATACAGAGACAGACAGAGATACAAGGACAGAGATACAGGGACAGACAGAGATACAAGGACAGTGATACAGGGACAGACAGAGACAGAGACAGACAGAGACAGAGATACAGGGACAGAGATACAAGGACAGAGATAAATGGGCAGACAGAGATAAAGGGACAGCCAGAGATACAGAGACAGAGATACAGGGACAGAGATACAGGGACAGATATACAGGGACAGAGATACAAGGACAGAGATACGGTGACAGAGATACAGAGACAGAGATACAGTGACAGAGATACAGGGACAGAGATACAGAGACAGACAGAGATACAAGGACAGAGATACAGGGACAGACAGAGATACAAGGACAGTGAGACAGGGACAGACAGAGATACAAGGACAGAGATACAAGGACAGAGATACAGGGATAGACAGAGATACAAGGACAGATACAGGGACAGAGATACAGGGACAGAGATACCATGACAGAGATACAGGGACAGAGATACAAGGACAGAGATACAGAGATACAAGGACAGAGATACACGGACAGAGATACAGGGACAGAGATACAGAGACAGAGATACAGGGACAGAGATACAGGGACAGAGATACAGAGACAGAGATACAGGGACAGAGATACAGGGACAGACAGAGACAGAGAAAGAGATACAGGGACAGAGATACAGGGACAGACAGAGATACAGAGACAGACAGAGACAGAGATACAGGGACAGAGATACAAGGACAGAGATAAATGGGCAGACAGAGATAAAGGGACAGCCAGAGATACAGAGACAGAGATACAGGGACAGAGGTACAGGGACAGAGATAGGGATAGACAGAGATAAAGGGACAGAAAGAGATACAGAGACAGACAGATACAGAGATACAGGGACAGAGATACAGGGACAGACAGAGATACAGAGACAGACAGAGACAGATATATAGGGACAGAGATACAGAGACAGACAGATACAGAGATACAGGGACAGAGATACAGGGACAGAGATACAGGGAGAGACAGAGATACAGAGACATACAGATACAGAGATACAGGGACAGAGGTACAGGGACAGAGATACAGGGACAGACAGAGATAAAGGGACAGACAGAGATACAGAGACAGACAGAGACAGAGATACAGGGACAGAGATACAGGGATAAACAGAGATACAAGGACAGAGATACAGGGACAGAGATACAGAGACAGAGATACAGAGACAGAGATACAGGGACAGAGATACAGGGACAGACAGAGACAGAGATACAGGGACAGAGATATAGAAACAGAGATACAGAGACAGAGATACAGGGACAGACAGAGACAGAGACAGAGATACAGGGACGGACAGAGATACAGAGACAGAGATACGGGGACAGACAGAGATACAAAGACAGAGATACAGAGACAGATGACTGACAGCGATACAGAAATACACAGACCGAAACAGAGACAGGGTACAGAGACGGAGACAGTGTCACGTTTTGCACATTGAAATGAAGTTTAAAAGCACAGTTCCACCTTAGAACTTAGGATTTAAAACACAACATGCAATGTTATACAATGACTAAAGAAGTATATTTTCTTAATATTACAAAACAAATCTTATGAAAAAAGGGTTAAACACTAGTTTCCCACGATGTTCTATTTTTCCTCCGTGTTCCCTCTGATAAATAAGTAGAATTTACACATCATGAGGTACTATGTTCATTATTAACAACTCACAGAGTAAGTTTATACTGAAAACCACTTTCCACTCAAATCGAGTGACAAGTTTAATTTCTGCCTTGTGGCAGTTTGATGTTTTTCTTGACGCAATTAATTGAAACAAATGAAGAGAGATCTACTTTCGATATTTTTACTCCTGGTTATTAGGAACAAGTGGGAAGATTATTCCCAGATAAAATTTAAACAGCTTAGTCATAAGTGTTTGTGCTTATTTGGCGTGTTTTTGTAAATGTTCATTCGATGATTATTTATTTTAATTTAGAGATTTTTTCAGGGAAAACTAAACATCATATCCAACTAGGATAGACATGTTAATAGTTAGGTCTTCAAGACTTCCGGTTTGACCTTGAAAACCATGCTTGATGTTAGTCCTTCTTACTGAATCAGGTTAGCTGCTTTAAAATGAGCTTTCAACCATGGCTTCGTCAGTTGTGTAAAACCAACAATACAGGCACGCATATTGAATAGATGATGACGCTGCCAATGTACGTAAGTGGTCACGGTGCGCAAGGGAATCAACTCAGTTAATCATCTTCATTGGGCGTTGTTTTCTAAAAAATAATTGACTCGAATCACAATGTTCCCACGATTTCAATGGACTGCCATATCAGTTACTCTTTCAGCATAACTTGGAGACCACTATTAATTACATTTAGCAATTATTTAAGTTTACATCTTAATAAAGTCACCTGGCATTTCTCTTGCCAGGTAATGTACGAGTTAACGGTGAAAATAATATGTTGTAGCAACTCAGGATAGTGACATTAGCTCGTCAGTCTTGGTGATTATCTATAGAAGGGCGGGAAGAGTGTGTGAGAGATACTCTTTATCTAAATTTTCATACTGTTCCGCATTGGGCATTTTGTAAAATATACTGTTAGCATAGCTATCTAATAGGACAATAATAACATACTTTTGCTCAAACTCTCGATAATATTCAATATCTTGTTTGACAGTTTGTTTCCATGATTGAAAACGTACAATTTCAAAAAAACTAAAATTGCTCTGTCTCAGATTAAGATACATCTGGCGATATTACTCTAGATGTCAATCCTCTGATGACAAAGGAACTCTCTCTGAACAGCGTCATTAAAGAAAATATTGCCAAAAAGCCTGTAAGTTTCACACACAAACTGTCATACAAATCGCTGTACAGTACAACAAGTATGTCAGTGGTAATGATAAGTGATTAAATTCTTCAAAGGCATTTTGAAATTGGCATTGTAATGAAACTTCTGTATTTGTTTCAAACGACGACTCTGTGTTACTTCTTTCCCCTTCATCATGATCCATCTTTCATTTAATGATAAGTGAAGTTCGGTTCAGTTTACAATCCAGTGTTATCAAGCAGATGTAGACGCCTTTGTTGTTCATTTTTATTCTACTTAAAATGATGAGATTTATTATTTAAATAGTACACCCGCGAGATTTATTTCAAGTAAATGTAAATGTTTACCACTGACGGGCAAAAGAAAGTATATGGATCAGTTGTATTTATCATATGTATAATTTTCAAAGTCAAATATCTCGCGTTTTTGACGTTGTATTAAAAAACGGAATAGTTTGTGAAATTAGTCCAAAACATTAAATCAGTCAAAGAATACCTCTACGCGGTTTGAATTTTTTTAATTAAAATTTAAAATTTACATTTTGAAATATCCCCAAATTAATTTTAATAAAACACAACTGTTCATCGACATATAACACATACTCTGTGTGAAAATCAATAAATGTGCTTCGTCCTGCAAACATTTACAACATTTTGAACATGGTAGGGGTCATCTTGGTGTAAATTTCATTTCTTACCCCTGTCTACTTTAAATAAGGATATTTTAGTTAAAACATAAAACAGTAACCAATTAAGTCATTCAAACTACTGCCGAAAGATGTTATTGTATCATGCCATAATCAAATGCATCTCATTTCTTTGAAATATTGAATTAATTGAAAACAAGCGAGTGTTATACTTTCTTTTGCCCGTCAGTTGGTTTCTTAAATAAGGTTTGAGGTTGAGACTTACACAGCTATGACAAGTCAGACACGTCTTAAAATATTCTGCTTGACATATGTTCCCGACGGAATTGACCTTATCATTCCAACATCTGGGGTCATCATTGACCTTTAGTAATTACTTAAAGTGTCATCCATCATCGAAGTCTTCGAGGATGTTTTGATAACATTGTTATCTTGATCATAAGAAAGTGTGACTTACTGACACAAAACCGAATTGTCTGATTGATATTTGCATTTACGCTAGTTCATAGAAGAATTGTTTTGTCAACCAATTAGAAACTTTCCTTGGCTAAAGACGTTGAGCCGGTGTGTGAACAGTTGTGTAAATAACAGGTGATACCGATAGGGGGAAACGTGTTGAATACTTGTTTACCAAACAGCTGCTCTTGTTAGGTCATTTGCTGATTCTTTACCAATGTTTCTTCGTGGGTTTACATTCGCCCCTATACTGGCTGTAAGTATTAATGTATGACGACTGATTAAAACTGTATGAAGAGAAACACCAATACGTCTTGTGAATAAAATTCAACGAATCGATTTTTCTTGTTACTGTAACATTCATACACCTGATAACATTGTCAACATGCTTGATTAAGTTCCACATTCACATTCATTTTCTTCTTAAACCCTAGACTACAGTACTTTCAGACTTTCTTGCTAGTATTTTACACACACATAAATGAATACTGAGTACAGTTCTGTATGCAGATGAGACGTTTGTTTCAATCCCTGCCTAAGTTGACAGAACATGAGAATCAAAAATTAAAAACAGGTTGAACAACCAGAAGATGGCAAACACAACCGACACTTAGCCTGTTTGAATGACACATTGAAAGAATATTATACAAAGCCTATTAACACAAAACATTTGACATTTCTCAACAGATAGACACTAATACAAATCCGTGTCCATTAAATAACGGGGATTTTACATCTTAAACATGGTGTAGTTTCTGAAAGAGAGAAAAACATGCGTAAATTTCCTTCAGACAGAAAGAGAGATACAGAGACAGATACAAAGACAGAGATACAGACACAGAGATGCAGAGTCAGAGATACACATATTGAGATACAAGGACAGAGATACAAGGACAGAGATACAAGGACAGAGATACAGAGACAGAGATACAAGGACAGAGATACAGGGACAGAGATACAGAGAAAGAGATACAGGGACAGAGATACAGGGACAGAGATACAGAAACAGAGTTACAGGGACAGAGATACAGAGACATAGATACAGGGACAGAGATGCAGAGACAGAGATGCAGAGAAAGAGATACAGAGACAGAGATACAGGGACAGAGATACAGTGACAGAGATACAGAGACAGATATACAGGGACCGAGATACAGAGTCAGATATACAGAGACAGATATACAGTGACAGAGATACAGTGACATAGATACAGTGACAGAGATACAGTGACAGAGATACAGTGACAGAGATACAGGGACAGAGATACAGTGACAGAGATACAGGGACAGAGATACAGAGACAGATATACAGTGACAGAGATACAGTGACAGAGATACAGAGACAGATATACAGGGACAGAGATACAGAGATAGATATACAGAGACAGAGATACAGAGACAGAGATACAGAGACAGAGATACAGGGACAGACAGAGATACAGGGACAGAGATACAGGGACAGTGATACAGGGACAGTGAAACAGGGACAGAGATACAGGGACAGTGATACAGGGACAGATATACAGGGACAGATATAAAGGGACAGAGATACAGTGACAGAGATACAGGGACAGACAGAGATACAGGGACAGTGATACAGGGACAGTGATACAGGGACACAGATACAGGGACAGTGATATAGGGACAGATATACAGGGACAGATATACAGGGACAGACAGAGATACAGGGACAAACAGAGATACAAAGATACAGAGACAGAGATACAGGGACAGTGATACAGGGACAGACAGATATAAAGGGACAGAGATACAGGGACAGTGATACAGGGACAGTGATACAGGGACAGACAGATATAAAGGGGCAGAGATAAAGGGACAGACAGAGATACAGGGACAAACAGAGATACAAAGATACAGAGACAGAGATACAGGGACAGTGATACAGGGACAGTGATACAGAGAAATAGATACAGAGACAGATATACAGGGACAGATATAAAGGGACAGAGATAAAGGGACAGACAGAGATACAGGGACAGACAGAGATACAAATATACAGAGACAGAGATACAGGGACAGTGATACAGGGACAGTGATACAGGGACAGTGATACAGGGACAGAGATACAGGGGCAGTGATAAAGGGACAGAGATACAGGGACAGTGATACAGGGACAGACAGAGATAAAGGGACAGAGATACAGGGACAGTGATACAGGGACAGTGATACAGGGACAGAGATACAGGGACAGTGATACAGGGACAGAGATACAGGGGCAGTGATAAAGGGACAGAGATACAGGGACAGTGATACAGGGACAGACAGAGATAAAGGGACAGACAGAGACAGACAGAGACAGAGTTACAGGAACAGAGATACAGGGACAGACAGAGATACAGAGACAGAGATACAGAGACAGAGATACAGAGACAGAGATACAGAGGCAGAGATACAGGGACAGACAGAGATACAGGGACAGAGATACAGAGACAGAGATAAGGGACAGACAGAGATACAGGGACAGACAGAGATACAGGGACAGAGATACAGAGACGGAGATACAGGGACAGACAGAGATACAATGACAGAGAAACAGATATACAGAGACAGAGATTCAGAGACAGAGATACAGAGACAGAGGTACAGGGACAGACAGAGATACAGTGACAGAGATACAAAGATGTAGAGACAGAGATACAGAGACAGAGATACAGAGACAGAGATACAGGGACAGACAGAGATACAGTGACAGAGATACAAAGATGCAGAGACAGAGATACAGAGACAGAGATACAGAGACAGAGATACAGGGACAGACAGAGATACATTGACAGAGATACAAAGATGCAGAGACAGAGATACAGTGACAGAGATACAAAGATGCAGAGACAGAGATACAGAGACAGAGATACAGAGACAGAGATACAGGGACAGACAGAGATACAGTGACAGAGATACAAAGATGCAGAGACAGAGATGCAGTGACAGAGATACAAAGATGCAGAGACAGAGATACAGAGACAGATGACTGACAGCGATACAGAAATACACAGACCGAAACAGAGACAGGGATACAGAGACGGAGACAGTGTCACGTTTTGCACATGGACATGAAGTTTAAAAGTACAGTTCCACCTTAGAATGACCAAAGATGTATATTTTCTTAATATTACAAAACAAATCTTATGGAAAAAAGGGTTAAACACTAGTTTCCCACGATGTTCTATTTTTCCTTCGTGTTCCCTCTGATAAAGAAGTAGAAGAGGCACTATTTTCATTATAAACAACTTACAGACTAAGTTTATACTGACAACCACTTTCCACTCAAATCGAGTGACAAGTTTAATTTCTGCCTTGTGGCAGTTTGATGTTTTTCTTGACGCAATTAATTGAAGCAAATGAAGAGAGATCTACTTTCGATATTTTTACTCCTGGTTATTAGGAACAAGTGGGAAGATTATTCCCAGATAAAATTTAAACAGCATAGTCATAAGTGTTTGTGCTTATTTGGCGTGTTTTGTAAATGTTCATTCGATGATTATTTATTTTAATTTAGAGATTTTTTCAGGGAAAACTAAACATCATATCCAACTAGGATAGACATGTTAATACTTAGGTCTTCAAGACTTCCGGTTTGACCTTGAAAACCATGCTTGATGTTAGTCCTTCTTACTGAATCAGGTTAGCTGCTTTAAAATGAGCTTTCAACCATGGCTTCGTCAGTTGTGTAAAACCAACAATACAGGCACGCATATTGAATAGATGATGACGCTGCCAATGTACGTAAGTGGTCACGGTGCGCAAGGGAATCAACTCAGTTAATCATCTTCATTGGGCGTTGTTTTCTAAAAAATAATTGACTCGAATCACAATGTTCCCACGATTTCAATGGACTGTCATATCAGTTACTCTTTCAGCATAACTTGGAGACCACTATTAATGACATTTTAGCAATTATTTAAGTTTACATCTTAATAAAGTCACCTGGTATTTCTCTTGCCAGGTAGTGTAAGTTAACGGTGAAAATAATATGTTGTAGCAACTCGGGATAGTGACATTAGCTCGTCAGTCTTGGTGATTATCTATAGAAGGGCGGGAAGAGTGTGTGAGAGATACTCTTTATCTAAATTTGCATACTGTTCCGCATTGGGCATTTTGTAAAATATACTGTTAGCATAGCTATCTAATAGGACAATAATAACATACTTTTGCTCAAACTCTCGATAATATTCAATATCTTGTTTGACAGTTTGTTTCCATGATTGAAAACGTACAATTTCAAAAAACCTAAAATTGCTCTGTCTCAGATTAAGATACATCTGGCGATATTACTCTAGATGTCAATCCTCTGATGACAAAGGAACTCTCTCTGAACAACGTCATTAAATAAAATATTGCCAAAAAGCCTGTAAGTTTCACACACATACTGTCATACAAATCGCCGTACAGTACAACAAGTATGTCAGTGGGAATGATAAGTGATTAAATTCTTCAAAGGCATTTTGAAATTGGCATTGTAATGAAACTTCTGTATTTGTTTCAAACGACGACTCTGTGGTTCTTCTTTCCCCTTCATCATGATCCATCTTTCATTTAATGATAAGTGAAGTTCGGTTCAGTTTTCAATCCAGTGTTATCAAGCAGATGTAGACGCCTTTGTTGTTCATTTTTATTCTACTTAAAATGATGAGATTTATGATTTAAATAATACACCCGCGAGATTTATTTCAAGTAAATGTAAATGTTTACCACTGACGGGCAAAAGAAAGTATATGGATCAGTTGTATTTATCATATGTATAATTTTCAAAGTCAAATATCTCGCGTTTTTGACGTTGTATTAAAAAACGGAATAGTTTGTGAAATTAGTCCAAAACATTAAATCAGTCAAAGAATACCTCTACGCGGTTTGAATTTTTTAAATTAAAATTTAAAATTTACATTTTGAAATTCCCCCAAATTAATTTTGATAAAACACAACTGTTCACCGGCATATAACACATACTCTGTGTGAAAATCAATAAATGTGCTTCGTCCTGCAAACATTTACAACATTTTGAACATGGTAGGGGTCATCTTGGTTTCTCTTCATCTTTTCATCTTCATTTCTTACCCCTGTCTACTTTAAATAAGGATATTTTAGTTAAAACATAAAACAGTAACCAATTAAGTCATTCAAACTACTGCCGAAAGGTGTTATTGTATCATGCCATAATCAAATGCATCTCATTTCTTTGAAATATTGAATAAATTGAAAACAAGTGAGTGTTATACTTTCTTTTGCCCGTCAGTTGGTTTCTTAAATAAGGTTTGCGGTTGAGACTTACACAGCTATGACAAGTCAGACACGTATTAAAATATTCTGCTTGACATATGTTCCCGACGGAGTTGACCTTATCATTCCAACATCTGTGGTCATCATTGACCTTTAGTAATTACTTAAAGTGTCATCCATCATCGAAGTCTTCGAGGATGTTTTGATAACATTGTTATCTTGATCATAAGAAAGTGTGACTTACTGACACAAAACCGAATTGTCTGATTGATATACATAATTTAGTCTGTATAAACATCCAGAAGATTACAGTGGTGTTAAACACATGAAGGTAAAACAAATTGAATGACTATAAATTGAGTCTTCATCAAGAAAAAATAGTATACATGTATTTGTATACTTGATTGTAAATGATTGTTTTTTTTAGCAATAGGTTTTCTTTTTTCTACATATAAATTCAAATGTTGAAGGATCTTTTTCAAGGTGAAAAATAACCAGTTAAAACCAGACAAAGTGACAAAATCATGCAGAATAAATATGAATGAATAACTGCATATAAGCCATGACATCACGTTTTGCAAAACCAGTTAAAAACAGACAAAGTGACAAATCATGCAGAACAAATATGAATGAATAACTTAATATAAGCAATGACATCACGTGTTGCAAAATTGTTTCAAATTATTTAGAGTTTCGTATTGCAAAGTAAATTATTGTGTTGGGAAATATAGTTTAAGTTTGCATTAATTGTTTTATTAGCACATAGTGTATTGTCTTAAATGTGACCGGGGCCTTGTTTTAAAGGACTGTGGCGGAAGTCTGTGTTATAATATATAAGTGAAAGTTTCAGCGTGCACTTGTTTTGCTTCCTGAGGTGTGGTACGTTTTATATCAACATCATTGAAAACGAAAAGAAATACAATTAACCTCAACGCAGTATGAAGACAACAAAACATCAATATATGTCCATCTCTGAAATGTATAGTGTTTTTAAAGATTTCTTTATAAAAATGGATCTGGAAAATTTTATTTTTATCATTATTTTCTTCTTGGGATGTAGGTGGACAGATGAAAATCGTATTCAAAATTATAAATGTGCAAGGGTGTTCTTGTAACCAAGTGTTGAACAAACTATGGAAACAGCTGCATGGCTATTTGTGATTTGTTTTTTCACAGAAGAATCGCCAAGAAGATAAGTGAAATAAATGGTTTATTTCTTGACCCTGTGATATCCAACCTGTGTTAAGATACGACTTTGAAGCAGACACAATCATCAATCAACTTATTCGTTTGAACATTTGAATTATTCAGTGGCTTATAGGCTCTCATGATATCACTTGTTCCTTTGTTTCTTATATTAAGCTGTCTTCCCCATTGCATGTGCTAAGTGTCTTTTCTTTCCTTGTCGACGTCATTCTGGTGTCTTCTCTTTCAACATAGAATAGAATTTTAAGGGCAATGTAGTATTTCCTAGCTATTTATTTTTTTAGTTGATCTAAAAGATTCAAACATGTTCAATCATTATAAACTATGATGTCGTTGTCTTATTGTTTATTTTCTTGGGTAAGTGGATGTCTTATTGTTGCAATTAATTCAGTCATTCTTTTTTCAAATTTGAATTATGAAATATATTGGTGTTATAAGTTTCACTAACTCTATTTGAATCTGTTTTATGTAAACAGCATTAACAGGTTTTTAAGTCACTAAATATAGTATTAAAAGGCATATACAAATAGAAGACTTTTTTAAAAACTTGACAATCCTAGCTTATGTTATGACCTTGATGGACACTGTTCCACAGGCTTGAGGATTACATACTATAAAGGAGCATGACAAATGCCATCCGGAGAAAAGCCACTAGGACAAGAACCTAAGACAAGAACCATCTAGCACAAACGTCACCTAGTACAAATGTCACCTAGGACAAAAACCATCTAGGACAAACGTCACCTAGGACAAAAACCATCTAGGACAAACGTCACCTAGGACAAATGTCACCTAGGACAAAAGCCGCCTCGGACATAAACAACCATTTATATAATAACAAACTGATAGTTTAGAACGACAAACATTTTGACAGATATGATCATATGTGAGGTAGTCATATACTACTCTACTATACTATTTTATTATAAGGTAAATTTAAGTTTTTTGGGTTGTTTTTTTAAATAATGGACAAATAGATCTACCATAATGTGTGAATTCTTAGTAAACAAATATTTCACATCAAATATATTTTTTAAAAACAATTTCATTTTAAATAATGTCTTTAATCATCACTAATTCAGTTATTCATTTACATCTTTTATAATCAGTTTGCACCTTAGAGTCTGTTTTAGGATAAAACAGATTTCTGGCTCCTCTACGGAGTTGAAATTATTTATTCCAATCAGCATTGCAAAATAGATTTTTAAAGTGTGCGAATGCAGCTGAATAGTTGACATGTACATGATGTAACTCGGTGCCTGAATGCCATATCCACGGTCAGAAATCAATGAACGTTGACATTAATGCATTTAACTTGATTGTGATTGAAGGCAGGTGCCACGACATTGACTCCCTGTCTCACTGTGATACATGC
The DNA here is from genome assembly GCA_936450465.1 of Gibbula magus. Taxonomy (NCBI): domain Eukaryota; kingdom Metazoa; phylum Mollusca; class Gastropoda; order Trochida; family Trochidae; genus Gibbula; species Gibbula magus. The sequence goes on along the minus strand of OW388291.1, from coordinate 30,401,531 downwards.
TGCAGAGGAACGAACCAGCAAACGCCGTAAACTGATGAAGATGAGCTTTTTGAATTAACGTGAATGTATTGCAACCACAAGGAGAGTTCCATTATCTTCAGATTTAAGGGAGTAACCTCTGTGGGAAGTGAATGGGCGAGTGCATGTGAACTTCTGCTGTTATCAGTGACTTGTGGTGATTCGTCCACTTTTCTAACTTGACATCAATTCAGTGTCTTCTAATTCTTTTATTCCGGTTTGTAGGTCATTGTCCCATGTAAAATACATAAAGATACATGTACATTTATATTTACCGAATAGACATTAAAATTAATTACATGCTTCGATAGCATTTGGTGGCAAAATTATTTTTGAATTGACAAATATTTGTTGGCATTCGCTTTAAATATTGGTTGATTGGTCTTTGTGAAATTGTTATCGTATGTTAGTAATTACACCAAAGAATGTAATCCCATGTGGAATACTTATGTTAATAAAACAATTAGCAGTTCATTCCATGTATTCGATTACAGAATATTCCAAAGGCTGATACAGAATGTGTTACGAAAACGTAAAAGTAAATGCAACCGGGCATGTTAATGCAGTGAGGCGATCAGCATATGTAAATGCATTCAGGCGACCAGTAGATGTAAATGCAGTCAGGCGATCAGCAAATGTAAATGCAGTCAGGCGATCAGCAAATGTAAATGCAATCTGGTGATCAGTAAAGGTGAATGCAGTCAGGCGATCAGCAAATGTAAATGCAATCTGATGATCGGTAAAGGAAAACGCAGTCAGGCGATCAGCAAATGTAAATGCAATCTGATGATCAGTAAAGGTGAATGCAGTCAGGCGATCAGTAAATAAAAGCAATCAACAATCAGTAAATGATGAAGTAAATTTCCATGAAGATACATGAGAACAAGACCCATCATCCTGCTCCGCCAGTATAATTGTATCCACTACCTTATTACACCCTGATCTCCTCAGCCCATACACTCTTGTATGGTTATTAATAACGAGTAAATGAAAGAACCTACATTTGAGCAATATTGGCAGTACCCGGATGAATGGACCCAAGAGTGAACATCGACGTTCAAAATATACCATTCATTAACTGAAATAATTACAGGCTATGGCGATAAGGAAACATCCTACAGCAAATAAAGAGTTATAGGGCTCAGGGAATCAATGTATGTAGTAGGGTAGTGGATACAAATAATAATCATCTCATTACAAAGGGTATATTTATTTCCAATGTTGTGAAACATTATCATTACTTCTTATAATATAAGGCACTTTTGCCAACAACCTACACTCTCATGATATTGCCAAAAGTGTGTGATAGGCAAAATACCCGTAATGGTTAAAAAAATAACCCGCCAATAAGAAAACTTAAAATGGAACAATGTTGGCAGTCAAATACGAGAAGACTGATGAGCGATCATCATGTTTCAAGTTTTAGTGGTTGACAATATACATTCTATAACAAAAAGTATGTGTAACCAGGTGGGTTAAAAGGCTAGTTCAATTTGTAATTACAACTTGTAGCATGAACTATTTGTATCAACACAATGTGTATATACACCAGGAGGTAAGACAATAATCTTGGTTGTTCTCACAATGCAACTAAAGATGGTTATTACAAGTCGTAACTACAATTCGTACCGTGATAACAGGTCTCTATAAACATATTCCATATCGCATATTCAGTACCTGAGGGGGTGGATGTTTTGCCAAATGTTTTCCTTTAACAAATTGACATTTGTGACATCACATTTCTGACAAATAATGTCTCCTTGAAATAAAAATTCAACTGAAGTCAAGAACATTTCAAATGAAAATGGATTCATCCTCAAAAACAGCAAAACAATATGGCATGATGACATGTTTTATTCAAAATAACTTTTACCATAATTGACAACATGACATTTATGTTGACATTTAAAAGCATATACTTACATTCATTGACTAAGCAAACACATGGTAAAGGCATTTGACAACAATGTGTTACACATTGTCAATCAAAAAGGACAGAGATGTCAATAAACCAATTTGAAGTTCACGATTTGCATTAACTATAATCTGAATGCACATCACAACATGCAGAAGAATCCACAAGGTGATAGAAAAATATTTTCCTTCAAAATATTGCACCTTTTCACAACACATAAAAAGATAAGTACATGATATTCGATAATCTTAAACACCATAAATATATCTATTCAATCAATAAATAATGCTATATCATATTACATATGTCAATAAATAAATAAATACTTTGTTTTATCATGGGTTAAAAGTATTATGAATTTTCACAAATATTGATTTTTCTAAATATGATTCAAATATAAACTGTTTTATATTAAGCTTCTCGTCTTCAGACAGAAATAACAAATAACATTCTTTTTCAGAAGGGCTCCTCATTGTGATGCTTATAGCATAAAAATCCTATATTTGGCTTCATGACAGGTTGTAACTATTTTTCATCACAGACGCTAGATGCTACAAATTTGCAATATTTGCAATAGTTTTATTATACTGGGCACTAGTTGAGATTCTTTGAGAAAAAAACGCATCAAAATTATGTTTTACATGTTTATCTCTATCGAGATTAGCCTCAGAAGTATGACCCCACTGCGCTATTTAATTTCAGAACTTTGAACATTAAATAATGAAATTCATATGGCACTATTTTTTAAATTTCAAAATTTAAATTTAAATTTAAATTCAAAACAGAAACAAATTATTATTAGCTTAACAACAATAAAAACAAATTCTCATTCTCATTCAACATCTTAACATGTTCCAAGATAAACAGATATACAGTTTGAAGAAGTCCAAAAAATATTTGAAAAGCACTTCGGGGCTACTACATCATTTCACATAAGATTAATTCCTCATCCCTGACTGACAATCAATGTCAAAATTACATATTTCAGATAAAGACTGACAATTTATCCTCCTGAAAGTTCAAAAGTTAAATACGGATGGGGTGAGTTTTTCCTTATGGAATGACTAGTTTTGAACTCATCAGACATCAGAAAATTCAGAACCAGACCTGTTTTCAGCTGCTCAGTTACAAAGCTTTAAAGGGGCAGTAGCACGTTTTTTGCAAAATTCATTTTTTCAAATTTCCCATTTATAATGATAGTTTATGTCATTTAAATTAACTTGAGAGGGCAAAACATCTTATTACACAAACCAATTATCTGTAGTGGTAAAAACTATGTTGCGTATAAAGCAAAAATTGCATGGCGGCCATTTTATTGTGAACACAATTTATTATTTTGTATTAGAAAAACGATTCCCATGGCCTTACCAAAACATGTACACTCATTTTAAACTTTATTTTCCGAAGAGAGAAGGACGTTTTACTATTGGTGAAATTATTTTTCAAATACATTTCATCAACTTATTTGAGCGAAAAAACGTGCTACTGCCCCTTTAAACATCAGAAGCTTTCAAATGGTGACAATCTATCAGTTAAAAAATTCCTTGCAACTGCATCATTTCAGATCTGGTCTCACTCTGTTATAACGTTCTAGTATGTGTCCACATGGTACTTCCTCTTGTTGCCTTCAAGCACTTTGATAAATTATCCTCTTTGAAACAAGGATTATCTAACCATCGTATGTCATGCAATAGAAGCACATCAGATATAGTCAGCCATTTTTATCTTTGAGTAGCTTTACCTACATGAAAGAAGAAGGATTTGCCAATTAATGACCTTCCTTCTCAAGTTGCGGTTTCATCTCGTGAGACATCAGATGTGGTGTAAGGAAGATGTTTAACATTACGATGTTAGACATCAACTCCAGAATGTTTGCTAACATCAAAAGAAGTCATCAAGTTGGCTTGTGTATCATAATAGAATTAGATATCCAAAGGAATAACTTCCTTTCAACGAACAGAAGGAATCCATTGACAATCATTTAACATTTCTATTTAACATTCGAAAAATATAATAAGAAAAGCACTGAAGAATGCATAAAGAATCTCAAAATTGTTTCCAATATTTTACTTTAGTATCTACAACAAAAAGCTCAAAGGATATATTTCTGTCACTTCTAAAAACCCATTTAAATATTTATATCAGCTAAAAGCTTTTGAAAGATCCAAAATGTTATTCGAAAATATTATATATATTTATTCCATATCTCAATTTAGTCACACAACCACAAACCACTTAAAGGTTCAAGTTTATTATGTCTCTCTAAATTGTACACCAATCTGTGACACTAGTAGAATTTTTATTACCCATCATTCTACTCCTTTGGGAAATGTGGTCAGCAATTTCATGCAAATCCCACTGTCTGTCCCATTTTTCACCATTGTTCTATAGACAATTTTCTGAAGAAACAAGGATCTTCCCCTGAGGGGATATTAGGAAATGGAAGCAATTTCAAATCATTGCCCCATCATAATTTGCAGAGACTCACTCATCTGAAAACCATAGGATGAAAGGACAATTGAATTCCACCTACTAATTTCCCGGTGTGATTGGTCTTGTAACAAACAAAGTGTGCCAAGTCAACCCATAGATCACATTTTTAACATGACTGAGTTGGTTACATAAGTAAACATTACAACACAAAAGTGCAAGGAATGTACTTTTGAATAAGTTATTTGTGATGGCAGTGTTGACAATGAGATACTTGGTGTGAAATAATACAATAAGCAAATTATGATATATTGATGCAACCACAAAAACAATCTCAGAACTTGATCAAGCTTTTCAATTGGCTACTGTACCCTTTGTTTAATTTAATTTTAATTGCTCTCACTGCTGATTACCAATATTGTACAACGTGTATATTCAACTTATCTGTCAAATCAAGTAGAGATGCCATACTATTGGCTCTGTAGCTCATCAGGATTTGCATGATTTATTATCTATGGTTGAAGAATTGAATTTTTAAAATGCAAGTATGACATTGTTATTTTTTTTCTTAATGCCTGAAATAAGTTTTAAAATAGATAACGATGTGTCTCATATAAGCAGCAAATAATTGTAAACACCTACCCAACCGGCCAACTGCATGCAATAATCATTCTCACAAGTGGACCACCCCCTTCCAAATGCTTTACTTATTTAACGACTACCTACCCAACTGGCCAACCACATGCCATAACCCCCTCATAAGTTGACCACCCCCTTCCAAATGCTTCACTTAATTCGAGGAACTCTTGTCTCCAACCCCTCACCCTTTCTCATTAGTTGAAACTTACTGGGCTTGGACGCTATGCTCAGTGTAATCCCCTAGGTAGTAAATGAGCATCAACCAGCTAAGTGACCCCTCAGCCAGACCACTTCCCCCAATACACACATCCCATGCTACATAACCTGCAAAAATATCCAGAGCTCCATCCATCCATATCCATATCAAGGAGCTCTGCACTGCCCTCAAAATGTTGATCTCCAAGGTGCAAGGTACCTTTCTACAAAATTTTGGGTGACACTATTTCAGAGGAAAAGTTGAAAGTGTGAAAACATTACAGATAATGCCGAACAGATGTCCAATGGACGTAGGTCGGCCCATGCCATAAACTAATGTCATAAACTCTGAAAGATTCCTGAAACATTAAAACTAGGATACTGACCCATTGATGCAAATCTGAGAAGTGTTGGCTTCTTAATTAATGACATTTTACAATAGTTGGAATTATTTTTAATCATTTTTTAAAGGTCATTAATTTTGTTTGCTGTGCACTTTTGATTTGATATGTAGATCACATATTAACATAAACAAAAATACTTCATTTAATAAAATGAGTCTGATATATAGTGAATACTTCAAAGGCAATTAACTAAGTCTTCTTTAAAGCTAACAAGCTTTTGTAAATGTGGACCCTCAAGTCGAATCTAGTTTCTTTGACAACTTTTTTCAACGTGAAGATGTTGCAAAGGTCTTTCACTACTTCCACATGGTAACATACTTCCTTGTTGAATGGTAACAGACTTCTTTGTTGACAAGCGCTGTGATCATCTTTTTCCCGAACAAAGGTCAAAGTTCATAGCTTCGTAGGTCAGGGTTAGCTTCGTCGGCAGATGGAACAGGAACATGTACGAGCAGATTTAAATGTAACTTCCCTCAAACCAGCCATACAACGAACTCGTACTTTGACCTGCAAAACAAGGTATAGTGCTGAATATCCATTTTACCTGGAATTTAAATAATGCAAGGAAAGGAACATTTCATTGATTTCAATATTCATTTTTACCTGGAACGGAATGATATTAGTCTATCAGGTGTTATTCTGCATTAACCCTTCTTTCATTTGGGATACTGAATTCATCATTTGCTTGTTGAATGTTTATGATAATAATAATGTGCATAATAATGTCATGTGCAGCCGTTTGATATGTGGTCATAGTGGTAAAATATCACAATGTAACCATACATCACAGAAATGTAAATTAATAATAATTAACCTTAATTGGTGGCAATTTACCTTAACTAATGTTATGATTAACAAATAAAATACTAAACATGATCCCATGTAATATCATTGAGATGAAACTTGTGAAGAATTTTTTATGACAATAATAAGTTTAAGAAATATTTTATTCAAAAGAAAAAAATTAATTTTAAAAAACTATGTTAGTTACTAAGGAGAGAAGATATCTAAATGATTGATATCCTTGTGACATAATTTTTACAACTTTACAACTCTGACACTCTCTGTAAAAACCTTAAAACAATCCAACAGGCTAAAGGTTAAACCATTCCTTGTCTCATAAAAATATGATTACACAAGACTTGGTAAAGCCTGGTTATAATTATTGGGTATCAGCAATGTACATCTTGATGAATGACGTTTGCCGAAATGTATGGAAACTGTTGAAACACTAGCTCTGGATCTGCTACTGATGCGCAAGATATCAATTGATGATCTAGTTCAGCAGCGAAAGGGTTAATATTCCCTTTGCTTGGCATGAAAAATAAATAGAGAGACAATAAAATAAATATCTACTTTCATCTTAAACAATCAAGAGGAAAGGTTTACTCTCAACATAAAATGAATAATTGAACTGTTTATTTCAGATCATATAAATATGAATTTTTGAACTCTGTGCACAATATCAAATTTCACCCTATTCAGCTTTTTCCATGGTGATACATTCAAGAAATAAACTATCAAATGACACAGTGTACATGAAATACATAAATTGGCATTTTGAAAGAGTCAACTTTCTCTTAATGATTTATCTTCAAGATAGTGTGGAAGGTGTCTTAAATTTCAAACATGACTAAATATTCTTTATGTGTTGTTAAAAGTTAAAAGGTAGAAATTCATTTAATTCAGGTGATTGTCAAGCTGATTCCAGGATTAAAACATTATTTATTATGCTAGGCAAAACACAACATCAATATTAAGTCTGCAAGTTTACCGTGTACACTTTGAAGGGGGGTGTATAATCTGGGACCTCACACCTGTACATGAAATCTAAACCAAGTCTACATGAAGTCTACATGAAGTCTACACCAAGTCTACATGAAGTCTACATGAAGTCTACATGAAGTCTACACCAAGTCTACATGAAGTCTACATGGAGTCTACATGAAGACTACACAAAGTCTACACAAAGTCTACATGAAGTCTACATGAAGTCTAAACCAAGTCTACATCAAGTCTACATGAGGTCTACACCAAGTCTACACCAAGTCTACACCAAGTCTACACCAAGTCTACATCACGTCTACACCAAGTCTACACAAAGTCTACACAAAGTCTACATGAAGTCTACATGAAGTCTAAACCAAGTCTACATCAAGTCTACATGAGGTCTACACCAAGTCTACACCAAGTCTACACCAAGTCTACACCAAGTCTACATCACGTCTACACCAAGTCTACACCAAGTCTACACCAAGTCTACACCAAGCTTTAACAAAACCATCCTATTCCTGTCTTCATATTAATCTAGTCGAACATGAAACTGATACTCTAATCCAAGAGATCATACATTAAGCTTCCTATTACTTAGAGATACTGAAATATCACCACCACGTGTTACCAGGATCACATCTTACTTGTATCACCAGCTTCAGATTAAGACCAGCATTTTAAGACTTAAAGGTACATCCATTGTGTTGTTTGGGGTCACGAGTGCCGAACGTTATAAATTGTGTTATTTTATCGAGAAGTACTGACTTTTGCCCAAAATTGCCGTTTTGATGATAGTCGAATCAGTATACCGGCGATATAAAGGTAAAAGTATTGATTTCTGATCGAAAACTGGACAATGCACAGCGTGTGGTTCGAGTCAATTAGTAAAACATAATTTTCAAAACGTATTTACAACATACAAATTTTGGTTGATGATGTTGAATATAGGTCTTATAACTACTGTGCATATTCTTGGCGTGTGTAGTTTCAGTTTCTGCACATGTATAATGATGTTATTCGATTTTAATTGGAAAGTAGTAAATATGATATATTTGACGATTGGGGATAAATATTGAAGGTGAGTGAAATTGTTTCAACTGAAAACAGCACATATCTTATGTTGGCACTTATTAAAGCGAAATATTTGTTTATGAAACACAATGGATGCATCTTAAACTTGCGTACGTGTGTTGACACTACAGAATACATTGGCCTCTTTCTTTCTTCTTAAATTCCATTCTGTACACCAATCTGCCTAGCAAACTGATTATTCTGCTTGACTTGTGTTAAATTGCGAAAGTAAAGTTTGATAAATGCTTCAAAGGTAATGTGATAATTTACATTGTCGACATCCTCCTAAAGATTGGTTTTACACTTTTTTCTTATAAATTTTTCTTTCTTTGATGATTGTGGACTTTGATGAAATTTTGATTTTGTTTTGATTTGAAGTTTTTAAGCAAATGAAATTGTCTTCTGAAACTTAACTAACAGCAAAAGAAAGCATTCAAGACTTTTTGTTTTGTTGTTTTTGTGTGAAATAAACCTGAGGACAAGAATGGACCAAAATTCGCTCACACCTTCATTAACAAATATTGAGCAGTAAAAACATGAAGGAAAAAAACATGAGTAAAACCATGATTTCCAAAACAGGGGGTGTACCAAACAAACAAAGGAAAAACCCATTGGTACAGAAACAGGGATTTAATGATTACAATGAATCCCTTCATCAGAAACGTATTTGTTAGAATCTGTGTTGTTGAACCAATGGGTGTACTTATTAGCTTGTTCACTCCTAATGCTTGTTGATATCACTTCATTGTTGGATCGATGGTTTACCCAGCCATCGACAACTTTTACCCCTCTTCCTGTGTGAAACTGTGCCCCCTTCAGTCTTTGTAAATGGTTGTCATATTTTCACATACTAAATTTTGCTTGTTAGTTTACAAATGGAAAATAATTATTGTTTAAGTCATCTTTTCATTGCAAATCACTTATGAATGACAATTTAAATGTCTTTCTTCTTTTATTTTTACAAAAAAGAACATTTTCAGATAATTCAAGGTCATTGTGAGTCAGTTCAATTATTGAAATATATTTTTTAATCAAATATTGAAAAATAAATACTGCTGAGTGAATGAAATGTCTTTTTGTCTGTTTTTTACTTTTTATGTTTTCATTTTAAAAAAACACCTGTTGTCACCAGTAAATGTATATCAATGTCATAATATGTATCCATGTAACTTGATGTTAAGAAAATAAAAATAAATATATATTGAGAAAAATTATGATGTAAAATATAAAATCACTCCTACACGCAGAGGCCTTGAAGTAAACAAATTATACTGATAGTCAAACATAATTTTTTATCTTAAGTTTACCATTTATCGTTATAAGCCTCTGGCAAAGGGTTGAGTATATCGCTCTTGTAAAGTAATATTTTATTGGTTACCATGGTAACATACTGACGTTGATATAAGGTGATAATTTTGTAATATGATAAACTTATTTACAATAGAATGTACATCAAATCTAATATTAATATCTCCACAAATTGAGAAAATTTAATCTGTATTTATAATCTAATCACATTTATGGTATCAAATTAAAATTGGAATCAAATTGGAATCAAATTGAAATTGTAACAGATATTATTTTAAACCACTGATAATAATCCAGTCTTTCATTTTAAAAATAATGTATAAGCTGATTTTCCATAAAAATAATGTAAGTGTTAATATACATTTATTTGTCTGTTGAACTTTATTCGATCTATAATTATTCTAACAAACTCAGATCACTATAAAAAAAATTTATTTCAAGCTTTTCAAATATTTTCATTTAATAATAATTATGTCTGTATGTTTCTTTTAAATATCATATTTCAGCAAACAGATTCATCGTGACATTTTCAGATCACAACAAAATCAGATTTGTTTCCCAAGATGTTACAAACATTTTATAAAAATACTTTAAATTGAATTATGTGGGATGGGAATTTGTTAGGTGGGTGGGTTTGGGTGGACTTTAATAGTCAAAAGTGGTGCTCCCTTTTCATCAAAACAAGGATTAAACAAAAAACCTCACCTAACAATGTAAACATTTCACATCGTTAAGCCATACCTAATTCCTAATCAAAAGCTTGTTACCATACCTGGTGAGAGACACAGGTACGCTGCAGGTAATCTAGATGCAGATCACCAGTTAATTTAAAGGCAAGTGTAACCATATCAAGCCGTCGCGACTTCAGATAATTTACCTGTTAGTGTTTATTCAGTTATCTGGTAAATCCCTTGGATTATCTTGATCAAAGAACAAAGGATACTAGCACTCTATATCAACTTTGTGATCTTACGTCACCTCTTTTTTATTAACACATTGATTTAGACAAGCAAACATTCATTTTTGAAAAATAATCTACCATCCAAAATATGAAAATTATTGTGCTACAGTGAAATGATAATATTGGAACTATTATAAATATTAACATTTACTGTTTTACTTTTTGATGTAGACAAGATTTATTTAGATTAATACCATCTTTAGTTTCTTCACTTTTTCCTAATAATTACATATTTGATTAAGTACCGTAATTGACCAATTTATCGGTTACTTTAATTTATATCACACGATCAGGGGATTAGAATCCCCCTTTTTAAAAAATTTGATGAACAACAATATTGGCTCTTTGCATCTTGTTTATACAAACTTCATATTTTTAGATATGATCTGTAAAAGAAATTTGAAAAGCAGTGGAAACTAACATGTATGTTTCTTTATTGGATAACTGTAGCTATGGTGCTTGAAATGCTACTCACATCATGTGTATCCACAATGCTACAGCACTCAGCCCGGGAGGTAATCAGGTAGTTAGGGTTCGTCTCCAGGGTGTGGGATGGAGACGGAATAGCATACGATGTACAGAAGCCACGACATGCGTTAGTTGTCACTTGGAACGCGACACACCCGGGAATGTGGACTGTCCTTGTGTGACCTGAAACATGGTTAAGAATATGAATGATAACGAAACAATTGACAAATATCTGTGTATGTTATCAGTGCTGCCCGACAGTCATAAACTTTTGTTTCTAGCTGATAACTTTTTCAGTTTTGCCATTAGGTTTCCAGACTGGCATGGTATCAAGCTTACACTGAAATCTTGAAACAAAATAATACTTTAAAAACTATTCTAATCTGAGTAAATATGAGAAGGCTTGATTATATTGGAAATATTAAATATAAGGATATATATTAGGAAATTATTCTACTTGAATATAAGAATAAAGAGGAGTGCAAAAAACAGATATTGTCCAAAATGTAAGAACATGGATATAAATTCAAAACTTCAAACATCTTAGAACCAGGTTCAAAGAGATGTCAAATTTGCAGGATGTCAAAAATATGTTAAGTGGATTAATCAGTGAATAAATAGCTGCCAACAATTTGAATGACAGAACGTTCAAGGTTATGATCTAGGATGTGAAGAAGATGTGAAGTCAGTGAAAACAGTTGCCAACAATTCACTTGTATGATAAGTTCTTGAACAGTACCTAATGAACAATGCTTTTAAAACCCTCACACACAGAACAGCCTGTCATCCAGATCCCTTAAAGGGGCAGTAGTTTTTTGCAAAATTAATTTTTTTCAAATTTCCCATTCATAATGATAGTTTATGTCATTTAAATTAACTTTAGAGGGTATAACATCTTATTACAAAAAAAACCAATTATCCGTAGTGGGAATAACAATGTTGGATATAAGCAAAAATTACATGGCGGCCATTTTATTGGGAACACAATTTATTATTTCGAATTACAGAAACGATTCCAATGGCTTTACCTAACCATATTCACTCATTTTTAACTTGGTACTCCGAAGAGAGAAGGGTGTTTTACTCTTGGTGACATTATTTTTCAAATACATTTTATCGACCTATTTGAGCGAAAAAACGTGCTACTGCTCCTTTAAATCTAAAGAGCCGAGGCGAGTCAACAATGAGGCAAGTCTACAGAGCTCAGGGGCTCCCTTTTATTTTATTTTATTCAAATTTTGAAATTTAAAAAAAAAATTATTGCAGAGGCTAAATGTCAGACTAACAGAACTTCTAACAACACATTGAGTCAAAACCATCACTCTCATAGGGATTCAAACACGGTACTTGAAACATGATGCACTAACAATTAGTGTGAAAATTTCAAGTAATTAAATTTTTAACTTAATATTTTATGATCAAAAAGTTAAATGTTAGTCCAACACTCTAAAATCACTACAATTTCCAACAAAACAATTTTTTTTAATCTGGAGAAATTTGAAGCATTGACTGACATTTTTAAACCCTTCTCAAGTATTTGAAAAACTGCCAGAAGCAGATTAAGCAATTAATCCAGAATTTTTTAATTAGTTTTTAATCATTCTGAAATTTGTTTTCTATAAAATGCAATCTCTTCATTTTCTGCTGTCACATAAAGTAAGATTTTCAGAGAAGCTGGCAATTATTAGGGTATGAGTACGGCCACTGAGTAGGCTTGAACATGTCCTTGAAATCTGTCGAAACACCTGAGTATGTTGTTGATTTACTACCTGAAGAAATCCTCTGGCTTAGGGCAGATTTGCATTGAGCTTATCTGAAAATATTTTATATCTGCGATTAATCCAGGAAAATGCTTCCCTATAAATATCTATCTTTGCTTAGCTACATGATGTGTACAAGAAGACAAATATTTTATCGATGATCAACTTCTTTATTAACAATAGCGACGTTTCTGTATAGATCCTTATACTGTTATCATGTGTACAGTGGCTTATTGGTTGTGTGTTCACTCATCACCTAAAGTGTCTGGGTTCTAATCTTTGGTAACTCAAACAATGTATTATTAAGAAAGTGTTGCTACTATATGATACATATTTAGGGGTTAAAACCAAATTTATAATCCTTTTCATAATTATCTTAATTTTTAAAGAATTGTTCAACATTTCAGCAACGTTATAAGGATCAATATAGTTAAAGGGGGACAAGACTCCCGAATTAAGCTGTGGAAGGCATTAATTAATTAGCTCACAGACAGTCGGAAATCTCAATCAGCGCTCCCTCTACTCAGCGGTGTTTTCATTGCGCAGAGGCCTACTCGCCACTACTTGCCGTACAAGCGCGATACTCAACCGTATGCGAGCGTCTTATATATATGAAAGTATAGAGAAAACATACACGCGACGTGCAGGCCAATTATATCATTTTTGTAAATATAACCAAAATACAATTGTGATGATTTTGCAAATATTTCGCATGCGAATAGCAATCTACAATGTGTGATAAGAATAACGAACCTGTGAGCTTGATAATCCATGCACATCGTCGTATAACACCCTAAGTTGCCTAATTGTTGTTGGACTGAGGTTTAACGTCTGCGTTCAGAGATAGTGACCGTTAGGAATCGTCCAATGATATGGTTTTATTCAAATGAGTGTCAAACAAACAAAATACAAAACTATCATCCTATTCCTAAATTCCATTGGTCGAATATATATTCCTAACTTTGATTGGCTGACAATATCTAGACTGAATGTCGCATTAATGTGTATTTGTTGTCATGATCAGCATTATGTCACCAAGACCGAACATTTGACAATTAACATGTCTATTGACATGCCGGTCACCGAGATGCCATTTGTTGTGTAATAGAACCGGTCCAGTAAACTTGTTAACTGTAAAAACATAATAATTACACTCGAGGCTCCTCCCTTTTTCTCACCTATACTAAGCTTATTTGACTTTGTTCTGCTTAATTACGTAAACTAATTTGCTGTAACAACACTTCTCCCCTCTTTGATCTTGAAGAAACATCTATATGGTACGCTAAACTGATCATTTGTATTGGAGCGGCAAGTAAATTCTATCAGCGTATTTACCGATCCGTGTCGTTTTCATTTACAAGATGTACAGAAAGTTTGGTAACAAAAATGATTTCATTCGATCTTGTTCGGTGTCTATAAATGTGTATAATCACAATGTTGTTTAATTGTATTTTAATCAATGAGAAGAAATGATGTACGCGAATTAGCAAAAGAGTCTAGATGACTTTTGTAAATGCCAATCAACAACGCATGTATGGTTCACATTTATACATCATGTTTAAATGATGATAAATTTATGAACACAATAATCATTATGTATATGTGTGCGTGTACAGTGCAACAATTTTCATGTAAAATTCAGTGAGCTTTTTCAGTTGTTGACCAATCCAGTTCATGCATTTATACATGAAATAAATTTCATAAAACTCATATAGCAAGTGAAAATGGTTTGCATTGCATTGCATCATATAGGGGTCTAAACAATATTTTGATCGACAAACTTGAATTAAAATAACCTTTTATGTTTATGTTCTTACACTTTTGGATATATACTTTGTCACTGATATCAAACGTGACAGCAACAAAGTAACGTTGAATGAAAAATGAGATGTAACCATGATATTTTCACCAAACACGCACACATCTTTTCAGGAAATCGATGTCGTAATATTACCCCTCTAATGCATTTTATGAAACCATTTAGTAGCATTTAAATTATATTATTATTTATTGGTATTCAGAAACTTGGTAAACGACGACTTTCTCTATGAAATATTGTAACAAACTTGTTGAAATCACAATCCTGGACGAACATTACATGCAGTATAGCAATGATAAATGTGTGTGTGTACCTGTAACCCTGTTTGTCATCTTTTAACGGCATCTTGAAATACATGCCGTTAAAGTAATATATACGTGTTCTTACATTTACATTTAATCCTGTATGTGAAGTTTTAATGTAGAAGTAGGTTCCGAAAGATTGTATCAACAACCTGTCAAATAATTTCGAGTTGAAAATATTTCTATTAATTTCGTTTCAAGATGTTAGATATTGTCATTACTAATAATATTAATAGAAAGTATAAAAATTTACTCTTCAAATACAACATCAGAAGCGTGAACAACTCAGGACAAGGTGTACATGTCGGTGTGCAGCGACATGAAACAGCCAATCAGCGATCGCGTGTCAAAAGGGGAAATCCCCCGCCTAGATTTTGACGAGCTCGCTCGGCAGAAGCCCAGTTTGATTCACGTGACCGTGTTACCCATAAAATCAATTACGTAACCGGCTCGTTAGCGGCGGTCAATTAGGGATGACGCTCTGGCGACTAGTCTCCCTTTAATATAAATAAGATGAGCAGTTATGGATATCAAGAATACTTTACTTGAATAGAATTAAAACAATTATTATTGCAGGGAGAAAGCTGTAGCACTGTGACACATTTTTTCGTTCAAATAAATCGATGAAATGTTTTTGAAAAATAATTTCACAAATAGTAAAATACCCATCTATCTTCAGAAAGTCAATTTTAAAATGAGTGTTCATGGCTCAGTAAAGCAATGGGAATCGTTTTTGTCATTCGAAATAATAAAATGTGTTCACAATAAAATGGCCGCCATGCAATTTTTGCTTTATACATAACACCTTTATTACTACTATTACGGATAATTGGTTTGTGTAATAAGATGTTTTACCCTCTAAAGTAAATTTAAATGATAAAAACTATCATTATAAATAGGAAATTTGAAAAAATAAATTTTGCAAAACGTGCTACAGCCTCTTTAAAGATCATGCTGATTATGTATTTGCGGCGAAACATGTGAATTAGTGAACTATGGGTAGCACTGCATTGGATTCTAATATATCAATGCACCAAAAGTTAACTGTATGTAGAACATTTTCATTATAACAGATAAGATGCAAACTCTCTGGCGAGATCCATCCAAAGGCTTATCATCATCTGGCCTACACCTTATATCGCCTACAGCTTATTTTACCTATTTTACAAGTGTGATGTACCGTCATCAACAAGTTGTCAACAGAAAATATCATCTAAATGTTAACCCCAAACTGTATTTGCTTTTCAGTTCAATGGTGAATTTTTAGTTGAAATATGGTGTATATATTTTTAGCTAACCAATATCAATATTTGTCATAAGTTGCTTCATAAGCCTGAAGCCAGACATATCTAAACTACTGTATATTCCATCTCTACACTTATCAACAATAATAAAAGAATAAATAAACTTTGTGCACTAGTAATGCTCCTCAAATATATTTCAGCACTGAACAATTTCTAAAATCAACCATCAACCATTTGTCTACCATCTTTGTAGAAATTGTGTTATATAAAAAAGCTATTCAATTAGACGTACAAACTTGATCAGGTTGAAGGAGCTTAGGAAATATTTTACGTTAGAATTTAATATATTTTTTGGTTTCAATAACATAAAATTAAATTGTTATTGCAAAGGCATATTTTCAGAAAAATTAAGTTTCATGATTAATTTTTCTTACTGTTAATTTTTCTTTGGAACCCAATTTTTCCCTATGTAGATTCTATTTCAAAACTATTATATGAAATTTAAAAAAACAAATCTTAAAAGGTCAAGAAACATCAATTCAGATTTTTCAGAGATAAATCCATATCACATTCAAATCTCATATTGAAAGTATATGACTATAAGGCATTGTCTTATTTAAAGAAATATACATAATTACTAACAAATCTGCAAAGAGTCATGTTTCAATCCCATTTTAGAAGTTTTAGTGGTAGTAAAGTACAAAATTTAATTAAAATTAAACTTCTAATTAAATGGCAAGAATAATGTGAATGAAGTTGAATATAAAATAATCTTGCACTTTCTTATATTTGAAGTATTATAGAATTCTATTGTGGATTTGTCAGGATACAAAGAAATAAGAACCTTTACAGACAGTTGAACACAAGGACAAGCAGTTATAGTGAGCAGATACAGTGATTTCTACACCTTGCTTGTCAGTAAGAGAAAAAAATTGCTAAGTACAATAGAACACTAGGAGTGAAACGATTCACAACTACAGTTGTTGAACCGCAGTATTTTGCTTTCGTTACTTGATTCGTTTCGTGATTTTTCAGTATATACCGAATATTTAATTAAGCAATTATGTTATCAACTCAGATATAATTATATTTTTAGTTGTTCACTTTTAAAACCAAATGATATCCACACCCTACATACTTATTTTCAAGAAAAAACATGTGATTTGTTATGGTTTTAGTTCATATATTGAAAGACATTCTTAGTTTTGTCATTATTTGTACCGAACCGAAGAGGTACTGAACCGAGGGTCAGTACGGCAATACGCACAGAACGGAAGCCCAAGCGTACCGTTACACCCCTATAGAACATAGATATAATGAACTCAAGGGGACCAAAGAATTCAGTTTGCTATATCCGGTGTTCGCCATTCATGTTTGGCATATCATATATGGCTTTTGATGGGACTTATAAATGTGTTCGCTATATCCATGTTCGCTTTATCCGTGTTCTACTTATTAAAATCAGCAATTGTCCATCAACTGTTACTTTACAAGGGGGAAATATGACGATATCAATGACATATTAATATATGATATCCAACTTATTATTAATAAGAGTATTCTGACCATTTATCTGTCAGAATATTCAGGATGCCAACTTTTTTATGTTTCTCTATGCATAAATATGTGTAAATATAAGCATTAAACTATATACACATGCCATTTTGGTATATCCTACTCAGAAAAAAATAATTTATGTTCACAATAAACAAATCTTTATCTGGAAAAACTTTTTTTCCTTGAGGAATTTATATACTAATGGACTAACCGATTAATGGACAAAATGGCAGGTAAATGATCAGAGACAATTGCATGGACTTCGGGATAGAAAGACAAATGGACTAAATGTGAAGATAGACAAATACTGATGAAAGGAAAGGTGCAGAGGAAGATGGATGTACAATAAACTTCTGATGTAGACTAGGAACAATCTAAATTGAAGGATGACTAGATGCACTAATTGATGGATGAAAGGATGTAGAAACAAATACAAAATAAATGAATTGATGTTCAGTCATATGAATGGATTGAAGGATGCACAAACAATCGGACAAAGGAATAGAGAAATTTATTAAAAATGGCTGCACATGCAGACAGAATATGGATAGACAAATAAATGAATTGATTGCTACATACAAATGGATAATTGGAATTTAAGGTATTTGAATAGATGAATGGATAGATAGATAGACATATACATTTACTAATTTACTGAAATATAAATGATGGATTAATATATAATTTGACTTGTGGATTGACAGATGGATGGATTTTTGTATAGACAGATACCGGTAGATGGATTTTTGGATAGATAGATAGATAGATAGATAGATAGATAGATAGATAGATAGATAGATAGATAGATAGATAGATAGATAGATAGATAGATAGATAGATAGATAGATAGATAGATAGATAGATAGATAGATAGATAGATAGATAGATAGATAGAAGTAGATGAATAGATGGCTATGGTTTAAAGGACTGTTAGAAATATAATAAAATTGAATGATGATGTACAGCCAATCAGTGAACAGAGATATTGGCAATGGATGAACAGTCAGGTATATAGATTGATGTCAAGACAGATAGAGATTATTGATAAATAAATCATAGATTGATGAATGTACAGATATATTTATGAACAGACAGACAGAAAGACACAAAGGGTGTTTTGTGGTTAGGTTGCTGGCCTCTCACACCATTGGGAAAGGCACTTCATCCAAATCACTCAGTCGACCCAGCTGTTGAAATGGGTACCAATTTCCTACAGGGTAATAATACTAACTGTGCGCTTTGAACATGCTCTAGCATTGGAAAGGTGTTATACTTGGTTTGAACATATTTATTTCTTTGAAGAATTGGATTGGTAAACAAGCTATATATGAATACCACTCCAGGTGTTATACACATGTGCTATTATTATTATTATTATTATAACTCACCTAGTTTGAAGCATCCTGGCCGTTCCCATGCATGTTTAGCTTCTAACAAGGATAACAATGAAATGAGTGTCAGCAAAACGGCCAGAAACACTGTTGAGGGTGTCATCTTCACTTTCCAAATATCTTTCTTCACTCAAGCACACAGTAACAAGTCCTTGTTGAAGTTTATGGAGGTGCGCTCAATCCCTCACAATTATCTTGTCGTGAAGAGTCGGGGATAATCTGCACAGCTCTTTCCAGTAGTCAATATCGTATTATCTCCGTGTAGAGGGCTCTCCTTAAGTAGCACGGGGTGTTTGTATCTTCCGGTGAATGTAGCTATGTAGGTGTTACCAGCCCTTTATCTAGTGACGTTGTTTCAACCGCCAGGAACAAACTGCCCCCACATACACGCTCTTCAGGAAATCACCCGGTTTTCTGAAATAAAATATGACAATCTTCGATTATGGGTATTAATAATCTATAATTTTCTATTTTTAAATGACTTTATCTTATAGTTTTGTTTGAAATTATTATCTCTGATGTCATAGAAATTTGGGGAAAGATTGAAGAAGTCAATCTTCTTCCTGAGGTTATAATTATAATTAGAAATCAAAAAAACTTTTTTATTTATATGAAATAGTTTTATTAAGCAAAACCTTTTTAAATATGAAATAATTTTATCAAGCATATGTGTTTTTATATGTTTTTAAAAAAATTATTTATTCATAGTTTTCTTTAAGACATATCAAAAACAGATATGCTTAATAAAGCTTAAAATGTATAGGTATTTCTTTAAGGGACATTTTAAGACTCTCCAGGGAAACACAATTGTAAAGGTGATTAAAAAATATTTAAAATGTCAGAGTCAATTAATCAAAACTTGTAAAAACATTCACTTTTTGATAATCATTTTATTCTTTGCCCTTTGAAACCTTGGTATGCTGCTTCATTCTTACAATGTATGAATGAAAATACCATTAAAAATGATAAATATCTGCCACATTTAGAGAGTAATTTGCAAAAAAAGGAGAAAGAAAATAAAAATCTTATTCCTAATTTTGTAAAGTAAAGTAAAACATGGGATCAATGATACTTTGGAAATGTGGATTTCCGTTTATGTTGTAAATTGTATGAACTTTTTATCATGGAAAAATTTCATTTTGTCAAACACAATTTTAGCAAATTACAGGTAATTGGAATGAGATGCTATGGTGAGAAAATAAAATTGTGAATAATTACATAACGGATACAAATATACAAATTAAGAACAAGTGAGTGAATATGTTTATTATGTTATACATTAGAACAGAAATGGGACAATACATGTAGACCAACAAGTTTTGCTATTTTCAAACATCTTCCATACTTGCTATAGATTATATTGATATCTAATGGCGTAATTTTCATAGTGATATATAGCATTCTGAGTTAAATGATGTCTATAGTATCTATTTCCTTCACTTAGTTTTTTACCTACACAGTTGTTGAACAGAAACTCATGATGAAACAATCATTGTTGGGCAATAGTTATGTGCCCTTGTACACATTTGAAATATGACAACACTTTTGTTAAGTCTATGAGTAACACATGAGAATTAATTGCAAAAATCCAAGCCAAAAATTTGCCATGTATGTTCAACACAGGAAATGTCACTAGATGTAATGTCTGATCATAGCGAGATGACTTTTATAGACTGTGACACCGAGGCAATGTTCAAGAGAGGTTTAAAAGTAATCGCTCAATGAGCGATTACTTTTAAACCTCTCTTGAACGCGATTCCTCAATGTAGCGCTACATAGCAAGGCGAGCAAATTTCGAGGAATTTTCACTGTGTCGTTCAAGAGAGAATAAGCGATACTTGAGCGCTACATTGAGCGATCAATGAGCAATTTAAGCGCTTGCTGTTATGGAACGGAGCCCATGTATCCATATGACAACAACCCACAAACAACATCATCCGTCAAGTTATAATCCTCGTGAACAATTGTCGCACCGATATATCAATATTATAGGAGTTAATTCCCAGGAAGTACAACACTGCTAGATGATGGTTCTTGAATGGCGCCGGTTCTATTTACAATTCCACTTAAAGAAATATTCTGCATCCAATCATAAAGTTCAATATGAATTATTCCACTCCATGAAATATTCTGCATCCGCTCATCAAGTTCAACTATGAATAAAGTGTTTATATCCATAAGACTTGTCTGCTTTGTTTCCGTGATTTCCTCGATTCTTTTAGACATTCTGGAATCGCAGACACTGCCATTAATGAGATCAAATTAGTCTTTCTGAATTCTTAAAGTGAAAACGGAAACAGCTTCATATCATAGTAATTTGTTTTATTCACATCCAATGCTTAATGCCATTTGTTATTTTGAGTTTCTAAAACAGAAGCTTTATAATATTCTACAGTTAATGACTTCGCGTTTAAAACATTACTCGAAAAGAATCTACTTAACCCCACCTTGATATTTAAGGTTAGTGTTGTATTCTAGATCTTATAACCTTTCTACACAGAAAAAAATATAATAATTAATTGGATACAAGGGAAACCAATTTGTTGCACATTGCATTCAATCCCATGATAGACAAAAACATTTTACTGCAAGAATAAATCAATTATATTAAAAACACCCCTGTACCTCACACAGCGAAACTTGAGTGTTAGTGTTAGTGTTAGTGTTTTGTTCAAACCGATTTTAATAAAGTTGAGAATAAATATAATCATATAATATGTTTTGATAAGCAAAGGTTATTTTTATTGAAGAATTACTATTTCTACCAATATTATTTCGATAAAACAATTCATCATATTCTAATAACATTCATACAATACAAAAACACTTTTTTTCTCATATTATGAAATACTTTGTTAATTTCAAACGGTGCAGGAGGGTGGTGATTGTATGAAGGCTATTCTCATTTTCAAACAAAAATTTCTCTTTTTCACAACAAATTCAAAGTGAATTTGAACTAATTTATTCAAAATGTCCTCCTCCTTGCCAAAAGCTTGTACCAATCATTATGTTTTAGAACAGTTAACCATTTCAGAACAAGTCAAAAAAAAATTCATTAAGTGGACATTCAGAGGAAATGACAAATTATTCATTTCCTGATACATGCAACATGTCCCTTTACTGAAAATGAAATTTAGTGATGGGTGGCAGTGGAAAGGAAGAAAATGTTTTGTTTCATGAAAACCCCACAAGAATATTTACTTCATGAACATTTCAACAGTTCATACAGTTTTTGATATATTTTTTTATTTTGTTGCATTTCATAAACAAATTCATAAACTTATTCATGAAATTAAGATCATGAAAAAAAAAATTTGTTCTCACTTTATATATATTTTTCAAATGTTCAAATTTGTAATTGCAAATCCAATAACCAACTTAATAATAAAAGAACAAGGACATAAATAAAGGTTGCCACTGACTAGAAATATATAGCTGTCAAGATTTTCAGGGATACACAGATATTTGGTTGAAATGACATCTCCATTTAATATGCTCAATGACATTGTCTTGAAACGAAACATAGGTTTTACAGGGCTATTTACACACCATACATGAACCCTTTGATTGAAGTAATAGACATCTGTAAAAGCCTGATGTATACACTGATTGGCCATTAGTGATGCTGAAAGTTACTAGGCTCATGACAAGGAGAGTATGGAAGCCATTGACTCTTTGATGTGTTCATTTGTATATACTACACTGGCTGGGAGATAGATTCATGTCACTAATAGGCATCCATTTCTCAAAATAAAAGAGTATTCTGTTTGAATTCATATGACAGTTTGTTTTGCAGTATTTCTACAAAGGAATTTGAACTAAGAACTAATGGATATTGTGTAGCCAAGCTATACTTTTATGTTTTACAGTTTTTTTACTAGAATTGTTACCTGGGATTCAAATGTCTTTTTAAAACACAGGTGTCTTTTTTAGAAATGGAGATTAGTGGTCTTTGATGTTTTGTATGTTCAAAGAGCTTTAATCACAAGTAAAAGATGAAAGTAATGAAAAATGAACTAAGCAATATGTACTAAAAGTAAAGATCCATTAATATTACTTTGCTGTATAAGTAAACCTGGAATCATTTTTTAATGACAAAATATAAGTATAAAAATAATTGTTCCTATCTGTGATCAGTCTGTCATTTGTTGAAAACAGAGGACCAAGAAAAAAAGAGCACTAAACACATTGATTACAAATTTTAAAAAATAAAGACAGACTCTACTCAGTAGGAAGACTGTAGAGGGTTTTTTAAATTCCAAAATATATGGATAACATGTGTTCGCATTAGTGGTCAATATTTCTTTTGTAGACAAACAGACAAAAACTCATCTCAATTTGCAAAGATCTAATTACAGAAATAGACAAATTCTATTCAGTAAAACAACTTTGTCCTAAATAAGAAATTTGATGGTAAGATTTTTTTTCTCTAATTATTCATCAAAGTATATAGAGGATATTTGTCTTTTCTTGACAAATACCATGTTTATCTCATCGAGTGAGGTAGAAAGTTTATATTATCACGAGTGGCGACGGTTTATTTTCATTGATAGATCCTGGTATTTCACCTGCAATCATATGATAAATATGACTGGTCTATGATATAGATATCTACCTTAGAATTGTTGAACAGACTACTTCAGTTTGTGACAAGGCAGTGACATACCTAAAACAGTTGACAATGTGTTATGATAAACTTTAGTTGATGTTGCAAAGCTGATGACATCATAATGTTTAGTTTGTGATTAGGGAAAACCTTCCACAATAATAAGCAAGTTATTGAATATTATATTATAAGTTATTATATATGATCGATATGATGATATATGATGATATCAGTTCAAAATGTGATATATGTTTCAGCTATTCAGGTGGAATTGAATGGACTGGAATGGCCATTTAACTATAGCATGGCTATAAAAGCTCTAGTTATTACTGATCACATTTAACAATTAGTGGTGATCAACGACAGCGCATGGTCAGTAACAATGGTGACAATGGTCAGTGACAATGGTCAGTAACAATGGTGACAGTGACCATGGTGACAGTGGACAATGACAATGGTCAGTACAAGTGGTCAGTAACAGTGGTCAGTAACAAGGACCAGTGAAGCAGTACTTTTATTAGACAACTAAATGGTCATATAGTGCATTTCCCCATGTACAAACCCAGAGAAATGGCAATCCCGGATGAATGTTTTATAACTAGCGGTACACTAATACTGAGTAGAATTTAACCAGATCAGTGCACTAGCCATTCAGACTAGTGCATATCTGAAAGTACTAGTACAACCTGTTTCTGCAAGCAATATACAATAAAGGGAAGGTTCTATCAATGTATTTTTGTGGAAAGGAAATTCACATTATACCTAATGCAAAAAACAAAATGGCAGATGGAACCCTCCCTTTAACAAGTTCATCTCTATTAATTTTGATGAGCATTTGGGTTATGGTTTTAACATTTTACAAGCCGAACATTATTTACAGGCGCCAAGGGCTAACAGACAAGTATTAATTTAAAATGTATTATAGTGTCCATAACATCAATACCTATAGCATTCATCAGACTGAAGGCAATTTCGATATAACAATATCTGACCACAAGGTCAGTTGACCAGAAGGTGTGTTTGACCACAAGGCAACTGACCATAAGACTGTGTGACTATTGGACCACAAGGTCATATGACTACAAAGAAATAATAGCAATGATGATAAAGTGCTCTAAGCTTCATATACTCCTATCAGCAAATGACAGTAACAGAAGAATGGTGTTACCCCTTCTGGACAGACTGGAAATTAAGTCACATTAATATTCTGTGAATGTCCAGCCAGTGTCCAGCTTATCCCTTGTGGTCATCTTTGTCCTCAGTCCATCTCATCCCGAGCGGTTGTCAATGACCAACGTCCAAGCTTAACACATTGGTTCATTCACCTATTGCTTTCAGAGAGCATTTGCAGTCTGCGCACACCGCCTAGAGATCTATCTGTCGTCCCAAGGGACGGAGATATGGTAATCACAGAATCATTGGCAAGATCCTAACTTCATCATTTGAAAGACAAGCTCTGATTGGGCGGCTCGTGTATGTCAATTATTCACTGGTTTGAGATAGAGAGAGATTTATGAAATCACAAGAGTATATTTATCAGGTTGGTACCCACACACATACTCATTTATTACAAACAATTTAAACTGTTATTAAAAATCATATCACTTCGGACAACCAGAAAACAAATTCACATGATTGAGATGTATAGACATATGAAATCACAAAAGTATATTAAACACATATATATCTACATTTATTTATCAGGGTGGTACATACATGCTCATATATTTTTTAATATTTAAAAATATTATATAAATCATAACGATCAACCAGGACACAAATTCACTGGAGTGAGATAGAGATTGAAACTTATGAAATCACAAAAGTATATTAACACATATTTATCAGGGTGGTACAAATGCTCATTCTTTTTTTAAATCTTAAATTTTGAATCTTAAAATATTAAAAATCATATTGCCTCGGCTATCCAGGAAACAAATTGAAATTTACAGATTACTTCTAAGATATAAGAAAAGTTTGTACAAGAGAGATAAGAATTAACCATTGATTTAAGAAAAAGAAAGGTGCCCTAAAGAGAATACTATTTTCAAAATCATTGACATCTTCCAGACAATGACAAAATTCACTCAAGCTCCAGGGAATGAGAAAGTATCTGTATTGTAAAGAAAGTGATAGAAAGGATAGATCCTGTAAAGAAAGTGATAGAAAGGATAGATCCTCTGGAGCAGGAGAGAGAAATGATTCCCAAGACTCATGCTTACATTTAATGCGGTTGAGAACAATATCTGGAGGATTTAACTTATCATTCCCCTGAAACCTTCCCAGACAGAGGGAGGTCATCTCAGTGAAAGCTTAGGCCATAAAATTCCTCTGTTGTTTCCAGTGTTAGCCATACACATCAAGCCTTTGATCAGTATTTAGAACTGGAATACATAAGAAAACAAGATTTTCTGGATAACAACTACACAATATAGACGTTTTCGTCCAGAAAATCTTGTTTTCTCAAAGACATGTCTTTCCTTGAAGTTTTATCTCACATTTCAAAATAATACTAAAACTAAAATCTAATACCCAAAATCAAGTTAATCACTAAAATAAGTATAATCAATAAAATCAATCTATGCAGTAATCACTAAAATTAAGTTTATCACCAAATTAGATTTCATCACTAAAATCATTTTAATCACTAACAATCATTTTAACCACTAAAATCATAATAATCACTAAAATCATTTTAATTACTTAAGTCTATAATGAAATTTGTGACAGTCTTCCTAATACTGTTGTAAGAGATGTATCCCTTTTTTCACTTTACAGCTCCAAGGTTTGGGAGGTAGTTTTAACAACATTTTGTCAACATATACATATGTGAAAAATAGACTTGCTTTGAAAATTTGAAACACAAAATCATATGGTTTGTGGTGACTCTATCAAATAAGAGTTCATCATTATCAATATAAATAATAACAAAAACATTTACGCACTGCTCAATTGTCAATATTGAAGTATTTGATATCTCTGTTTGGTGTAGATACTAACTGTTACTCCGTTATCAGGCAGTAAGGAGTTGACTATCCATAACATTTTCATCATAACAGCTTCTAAAATGACTCTCAATACATTTTGGTGATATTTAATGAAATGATCCCTAAAATATTTAAAAGTATTGTTTGCCTGTTTTTGATAATGAGAAACACACATCTTTGATTGGCATTTTGAAAGTTGAGGTGATGAAGAATGAAGAACAATTTTATGGATACACAACTTCTTTATTCCATGAAGGTGACATTTCAACATAGATTCTATTGTCGTTGTCAAGCAGGTGATACATTTGAACAAATTGTCAGGATGTATATACATGTGTTTATACAATAGAGGAGGATGAGAAGATTTTGAGTAGAAGGCGGAGAAACACACAATGATATAGCCTTGGCCTTAAGAATATGATAGAAGACAGAGAAACACACAATGATATAGCCTTGGCCTTAAGAATATGATAGAAGCCGGAGAAACACACAATGATATTATCTTGGCCTTAAGAATATGATAGAAGACAAAGAAACACACAATGATATAGCCTTGGCCTTAAGAATATGATAGAAGCCGGAGAAACACACAATGATATAGCCTTGGCCTTAAGAATATGATAGAAGACAGAAACTAAGAATATGACAGAAAACAGAGAAACACACAATGATATAGCCTTGGCCTTAAGAATAAGATAGAAGACAGAGAAACACACAATGATATAGCCTTGGCCTTAAGAATATGATAGAAGACAGAGAAACACACAATGATATAGCCTTGGCCTTAAGAATATGACAGAAAACAGAGAAACACACAATGATATAGCCTTGGCCTTAAGAATATGATAGAAGCCGGAGAAACACACAATGATAAAGCCTTGGCCTTAAGAATATGATAGAAGACAGAGAAACACACAATGATATAAATTTGGCCTTAAGAATATGATAGAAGCCGGAGAAACACACAATGATATAGCCTTGGCCTTAAGAATATGATAGAAGCCGGAGAAACGCACAATAATATAGCCTTGGCCTTAAGAATATGAAAGAAGCCGGAGAAACACACAATGATATAGCCTTGGCCTTAAGAATATGACAGAAAACAGAGAAACACACAATGATATAGCCTTGGTCGTAAGAATATGATAGAAGCCGGAGAAACACACAATGATATAGCCTTGGCCTTAAGAATATGATAGAAGACAGAGAAACACACAATGATATAGTCTTGGCCTTAAGAATATGATAGAAGACAGAAGTTTCTTCATCAATGTTCGTGCTGCTGGCCCCTTGAGAATCATTCATATATCCTTGGTCTAGACACTTTACACTGTATGTGTTAATTAATAAACTTAATCAACTTCATTGGACAGTTGTGAAAATTGTCTGGGATTTTCTTGCTACAACAATGTCATTGTCTAAAACTTAGTGTCAGTTCAGTAAATATTCCGAAACGTCAAGGATCTTGAAATACACCCTTGATGTCAATAAATCATTTCATATTACTCAGGAAGTACTACATTTTTCAAGTCATAGACTTCATTGGAAAGACTGTAAGAAGATGCCACTTTTCCACACCCATCACTTCAGAGATTACTCCACTCAGTTCAATCTTGTCCTTCTACGTGTTCTTAATTTATATCATATTTTTAACATGAACACTGCTTCTATCTCATTTTCAAAAGAATAAAACACAAAACACTGCAACTTGAGAAAAGTTGATTTTGTGAACTTTTGATAGGGACATGATTTGTGATGAGTTACCGGTACCAGCAATTTCATAAAATTTCAAAAAAGTCCTTTTTGATTCTCCTATCTCAAAAATGACGATATTTTAAAACTAGCGTTTCTCATAAATGTTAACAGCTTTGAAATTTCAAATTTAGTTTAGGCTTCATAATTATCACTCGTAGATTGAATTATCTTGTACTGTGTAGGAGGACCTTTCTTTTGCGGTTGAGTGTATCAAACTGCCGCCTTCTACAACATATTCTGAAAATTAATCACTTTCTTGATATGAATTCTGCTTCTTAAGAATTAATCTACGTACTTATTACAAAAGCATCGGAGATATCAAACAGTCCTCCTGGAACATTTTGTCAAAATTAATATGATATTTACAAAATTTACAAATGGCTCAAAGACAGCGTCCTACATCAAGGACATATAAATATTTGACATTTCTTGTTGAACACTATGTATATCTCATCCAGTGATTGAAATAGTAGATATTTATATTTTCACAATGGTGGATTCATAATCGTAAATACATGATTTTGACTTCATGAGATGACATATAGATAGCATTCGACACCAATGTCAAAATTATTATATTTCACAAAACAATGCAGAGGTTTGTAAATGACGTTCATTTTATGAATAGAGTGTCCAAATTACCTCGCTCAATGACGGCAATCTAATGACATCATTGTATAGTTACATGACATCATAAGATTTAAAGTGTTATTTAATTCACAAAGTAGAATAATGTAATATTTCACTCAGGCAAAAATACATAATTTATCTTGTTGTCATATGATTGAAAGTGTTATTCAATTCACAAAGCAAAATAACATATTGAAATAATATCAGCGAAAATACAGATTTTATCTAAACCGATAAATGCCATATTTCAATGAAAATGTAATAAAGACGTATTCCACCGATGACGCCAATAAATATTATTTTTATTAAAGCCTTGACCAGGAACACTTCACCTACACATTACATCAATTTGATTATAACAGAACATCTCCTCTGGGTGACTTCAGCTTGACGTAGAAGCAATTTACTGTTATTATGTGAAGCCCCAACCCTAGATTTATTGTCCAAATCATACTGTGGAACAGTCTTCCATTATTAATAAGTGGCTTTTCAAAGAGCCCTTATCGGATATCATAAGAGGTAGTTGCCAGCGTTATGACAAATTATTGGAAAAGCAATGAAAAACTGCCATTTTGACATGTAATAAAGTTTCAAATGAAATATGTTCTAATCCAGAGTTTATCCACTGGAGAAATGTACCTTAATCTCCTGTTTGTCCACCTCATGAAAAATAAATTAAATCACCAAATAGTAATCTTATTAAATATGTCCTAATCTGCAGTTAATTGAGGGCTATTAATTCTGTTTGTCCACTTTATGAATTCACAAAATGTTCATCTGATGAAATATGTCCTATGTTAATCGAGGCACATGTGTCAAATGTTTTCATTGATGTTATTTTTTCATGAAGTACCGACTGTTACTGAAAAACATCATTCTTATGCTATTCAGTTTGCTATAAAGGTGATTTTTTTATTTTAAATGAAAATTAGAAATTGAGAGCATTTTCTTGGAAAAGTGCACCCCCACCCCTACTCAATAAGCATTACCCTGTCATAACTCTATATTTGTTTGAGACTGTTGCTTAATTTTCATTGAAAAGAAGTATTTGCCATTTTTGAGTGAGATGGAATATCAGCACATAAAGTGTTTTAGGTGTACAAAACAATCAAATTCTATTTTAATAAAATATTAATTGCAAGATGACAAAATAGTGTGTGGGCTACTAAATTGATCTTGGCTCTTTTAATTATAAAACAATAAATTCATTCGTTACAGAAAATATTTTAATATTAATTCAAAAATGAACAAATTGAACTATGCCCTTAGTCACATTGAAGGCTATTAATCCCCAGTTCGTTCATCTTGTCCAAAACAAATCTAATCTGATGTAACATAACCTCAATTAATCAATCTGATGCCAAACAGATGAATCCATTATATACAGACTCCTGTTTTATGACTATAGGTGGAAAATTGTCACATTTATTTCTCATCTTATCTTGGTTACCTGACCCATAAGCCAGGTAAACTGACTTGGATGTCATGAAGCTTTCAAAGGTATCTCACTGATATCAAGAAGGTTATTTTATTGGAGAAGGAAAGTCTGCAACATTATCGCTATACATTGTGGTAAAACCTGCTATATATTGGTTGAAAGTAGCAAATATGGAAAGCAAAGTACAGGATTTCAATGCAAACATCACTACAGAGAATCCTAAAGCATTTTGCTCAAAGGTAGACATGGTAAGCAAACTAATTACTAAATATAGAAAATATGTAAGTTAAGGTAATAGAGCAGTGGTCAGTATCTAGAGATCAACATCTTTGACCAGTCCTCAAGGACAGTTGCCTTTCTTTCTTCAGGCATTTTGATTGGTTTAATATTAGCCTAACAACATCTCTAAATCTACAATTTCCAGATCTTCTTTCCAGGATTATGCGATCTTTCTTTATAACTTTTTATGCCATTTACACGCCATTGTCTCTGGCAACCATTCATAAAAGTGTCATGTTCTGACTCAATTTCAGGACTCTTTTGTCAAAATAGTTCTGATATATGAGATACAAGGACAATTTAGCAAATCTTGAATGTTAACCAATTAAAAACACAACCCAATAACCATCAATGACTTTTTATGCTTCAACAGTGTCCTTATACTTAATAGATTAGCCATCGTGAACATTTTTAAAAATTAATGTAACAAATATTTTTTTATTTTTCAATTATTTTAACATGAAAAAGCTCAAGCATTTAATCATTCTTTGACAATTTAAATGCTTTGAGTTGGAAGCAAAGCAATTTGATTTTCTTATTATCAAATTGAAATTCCTCTTCAGAGATGCCCTCTTTACTCATTAATTAATCAGCTAATTATTGTTTTCTTCATTTTATCTTGAAGACCATTGCAAGTAGATTTAATCAGCAGCGTTTAATTATTATCTCTTTGCAACTTCAAGAAAGACATGTTTATTTCAAATTACAAACTTTTGAAGCAGCATGATGCACAAAATACATTTAACAGTAGAGCAAAAATATAATAGCATAATTACACAAAAACACATTTGCTTTGATAAAACAGGTGCACTGATTTTGAAATTGTAACATCTTTGAAACAGGTAAATATATATTTTAGAGAAATTAGAGAGACAGAGAGGGACAGAGACAGATACAGACAGAGACAGACAGAGACAAAGATACAAAGACAGATACAGAAACAGTGATAAGAGACATATGGAGAGAGAGAGAGAGAGAGAGAGAGAGAGAGAGAGAGAGAGAGAGAGAGAGAGAGAGAGAGAGAGAGAGAGAGAGAGAGAGAGAGAGAGAGACAGAGAGAGACAGAGAGAGAGAGAGAGAGAGAGAGAGAGACAGAGACAGAGAGAGAGTGAGAGACAGACAGACAGAGAGAGAGAGAGAGACACAGACACAGACACAGACACAGACACAGACACAGACACAGACACAGACAGACAGACAGAGATTAGTGCATAAAAGGTAAAGAAATGCGACTAGGTACCACCATTTACTTTCATAATACGGATGCCAAAAATGGCAACTGAAGTGCCAGGAGGTCAATTAACCTAGAGAACAAAGAGATGTGTGATCACTTTTCAACAAAGAGAAAAGATAGATAGACTTGTGTTCCTATTCATGGCACCATGTTATTTATAATAACACATAGGCCTCTTAAAGTCAGTTGTAGCTTAAAGCAACTTCTCAAATACAATGGACTACCAGAGGCAGTCAGCAAATACCTTAAAACTCCAAAGAACAGAAACCTAGATATAATGCTTTTATGCTGTTGCAGTATTAAATCTGAAAAGGTCAACTTTAGATGAAAGAAGACAAGTGAATAAGTTATGAAAAATACAAGACCAAAAATTCAGAATGTCAACATTAGAAAAAACACAGAAGCTGAGTGACCGACAAGTTAAAAAAAATTCAAGACCAAAAATCTAGAAGATGCCAACATTGGAAAATCAACAGAACCTCAAGGACAGAAAACTATCGATACTTCTTTGATGCACCAGAACTGTCTGACCCTTAGAATATCAACAGTAAAGAACCTCAATGAAACACCTAACACCATTCATTGATAAAGGAATCTGTGGATCACTGGTGTAGCCATTCATAACACCACAGTATTCATCATAATACCAAAGACAGAATTACAGCTTAAAGTAACAGGCATTTACATTAAAAGAGAAAGGGTTCCTTCCATAAAGCAACCTTAATTAAGCTTAACCTAAAGTCTCATACTTTAACATTACACTGAAGAATCACCTCAATGCTTTGTGATCAAGTCTCAGGGATTCAAAAACAAAACCATATTGCCTTCACCTTACAGCCAAAGCTTAAAGATGAGCCAGCAATTGCAGGAATCTTAAAGTGGCTTAAAGTATTTCTGATACTATTTCATTTGGCTTTCATCTGTGCTGAAATACCATATGTGCTGAAGTTCATATAATTTCACTCGACAAGCATAGTTATACCCAGTGGTCAAATATATGATAATTACTTGTTCCAATCAAAAAGGAGCCTTATACATGTGAAAAAACTGAATCTGTCATTTTGTCTGCTTTAGAAAAATTTCAAAACATTATGCTTGACTGACGCATGTGCCAGAGGTATATTGTTTGGTTTTCTCACAAAAATTATGACTCTCTCCTTTATATTGGCACTTTACAGGCTAAAGCAACAGCAACAGCAACAGTCAGTACATATCGATAAGACAACATCATTCATACCATTGACTTAATGTGATTCAAACAACATACTCAATGTACCTTAAAGGGAGGTTCTGTCACCATCGTGGATTTTTTTGCATTACATGAAATGAAAAGATGCTATATATT
Organism: Gibbula magus; assembly: GCA_936450465.1. Taxonomy (NCBI): domain Eukaryota; kingdom Metazoa; phylum Mollusca; class Gastropoda; order Trochida; family Trochidae; genus Gibbula; species Gibbula magus. The sequence goes on along the minus strand of OW388291.1, from coordinate 30,368,002 downwards.
GTACCTAACTTTACGTTTCAACATAGTACCACATAACATGTAAAAAAACTAAGAAATAATTTGCTGTTAAGCTGTAGTGAAGTTTTCTCTACTCGCAGCGCCGATGAATGGCTTCAGTTAAATTCTCATTGTTTTTATTTTTCAACAAATGTGCGCTTGTGTTTATCAAGTTGTGAAATATAAAGTCATCAAAATATTACCTTCATTAGTATCTTTCAATCTGACTGTGTTTTAATGATGTATTAATAACGTATATATGTGTCAATGGGAATATCCTCTCGAATTTCATTTCCACAAAAAATACCTCAATAGAACCCTCCCTTTAAGAACGGAGTCATATAGAATCTCAATATGCCAGCAGCAAGTGTTATGAACAGACTGCATGGTCACAAACAAGTCCTCGTAACAGAAACGTTTCACCGTCAAAGACAGAGGGACTGATTGTGACTAAAGTGAAGAGTCAATGGAAGTCAAAGAGCATAAGATATTAGGTTAAAGTAGCCTGAGGCACCATGAGTTGATAGAAACAGGATTACTGGAGCCTTATCAGACCCTCCAGCTATCACATCTAACATTTTACAAATCTAGTGGTAACGCTTTACAAATCTTCTGTTAACGCTTTTAAAAATCTAGTGTTAAAACTTCAAAAATTTTGTGTTAATGCTTCTTAATCCAGTGTCAATGATTTACAAATCTTCTGTTAACATTTTAAAAAATGTAGTGTCAATGCTTTACAAATCTAGTGTTAACAGAAATTAACCCTTTACAATTTCCTCTATCTTTGTCATTAAACTTTATTTTCAACGAGTATTTGGCAAAATATATCTTTGAACTTATACAAATTAGCTTAAAAATTTGCCAACCCAAAAGTGTTACTTGGTCAAATTAAAGAAAAACATCAAAATGTTACCAGTCCGAACCAAAAGTCACAGGCTGCTTATTTCATACATGGCCAATAGGTTCATATTTCAGTGTTGTCAGCTTTTCATCAAACTTCAGCTTCACAAGCTATTTAAACTTATTTTACAGATGAATGTTCTATTTGCATCTATCTTGTCCTCATTGTGCTTGACATCTCTCTGATGTCCCCAATGCCCCTTTGTTGCAAGCTACTGCATTCACTCAGCTTGTACTATGGCTCATATTCTTCTCCAAGAATCCTTTCAAGCTTCTCTCTTTCATCTCTTTGTTTCTCTGAATGATTCTCTCTCTTCGTATGGCATTAAAAATGTTTTGTTGGAACTTTCCATTGATTCAGTTCGTTTCTTCATTATTTATCCTTCTTACTTTTCTACCACTTAAACTTTTATTTTCTCTCACCAATTCTCTCTCTTCGTAAGGCATTAAAAATGTTTTGTTGGAACTTTCCATTGATTCAGTTCGTTTCTTCATTATTTACCTTTCTACTTTTCTACCACTTAAACCTTACATCCCTTTAACTTTTATTTTCTCTCACCAATTCCCTCTCTTTGTGAGGCATTAATTATGTTTTGTTGCCTGTTTCCTTTAATAAATCTCTTTTCTTTATTATGTATCCCTTTTACTATTCAACCATTTCAACCTTACATCCCTTTTGTTTTTATTTTCACCTTTTCTTGTTTTCTTTCGCCCTCTCGATGAGAACACATGTTTGTTCCTGTTTTTCTTCAACCTGTATACTTTTAAGTAACCAAACTCTTTTAATTGTTATCCTTTCTCTTTCAAACTTACATTACCTTAATCTCTGAAAACTTATGCTATATTTTTGTTCATATTCATCATCTTTTCTTCAACATCTATAAGTATCCAATTATTCTACTGGTATTCATACATTCGTTCTCTATCTGGAATTTTCTAGTTTTTCCCTTTAATGTAATTCTTTTCCAATGTGTCTCCATTGTCTTACTCTATGATTTCATCTTCCAAAGTATTAGTTTTCTCAAAAAAAATCTTAAGTCTTACATCCTTTCTCCTACTCAATCTATTCTAATGTTTCCTTCTCTAAGCACAACTAAATCTCGGCTTAGCCGATATATTCAGCTAGAGAGAGAGACATCAGAGAACAGTGACAGCTCAACAATACCATGTGTTGAAGAGGGCCTCGTATAAAGAGCTTCTTGATAATATCATTCCATAAACTCTTCGATTTAATCATATTTAATCGGTAAAAAGGTATGTAAATGTGCATTTCAGTGCTAAATTAGGTCAATGAATCTCCATACAAAAATTCTCAACTTTTTCATTAACGTCAAAGCAAAATACACTTATATATAAATGTAGTTAAAAAATATGGTTCAAAATTTTATATATACCGGTATTATAGTCAAAGCAATATAAGGTCCACTCAGAATTTCATTATTCTGGCTCTATATTCAAAGAACAAGATTTTCTTTCTTTCAATATTTGAAATCTTTGAAGGGCATTTTGAGGTGGCATATATATACATAAGAGAAGGAAGATTTTCTGGATAACAACTTCTTTAATGTGAAAATACACTTATTGTTTTCAGGTTAAAGGAGTGTATTTCACTTAAAGAAGTTGTTAACCAGAAAATCTTCCTCTTCTTATGTATGCCACCTCTAAATGCCTTTCAAAGATTTCAAATATTCAAAGTCTGTGTTTCATCATTTATATTTCTTAGAATACTAAATACTCAAAGAAATTTTTAAACTAGCAACCCTCAAATAGTGTAATTAATTGATCACGTTTACTCTGCTTTGGTGGGTGGTCTGGAAGTTAAAGGAGCAGTAGCATGTTTTTCGCAAATTTTATTCTTTCAAATTTCGCATTTATAATGATAGTTTATGTCATTTATATTTACTTTAGAGGGTAAAACATCTTATTACACGAACCAATTTCTGTAATAACGGTGTTGCGTATTAATAAAAAAAATTGCATGGCGGCCATTTTATTGTGAACACAAATTATTATTCGAATTACAAAAATGATTCCCATGTCTTTATGCAACCAAGCACACGCTACTGCCCCTTTAATTAGGATGATGATGAATGATGAAGGGGATTTATGAATATTCATTCTTGGAAGGCAACACTGCAACCTAGATTCTAGCAAGTGTTTAGTGTTGAATGAGGTTATGTATTGTGGTGAAATCTGCAAGCATAGGTTGAAACTAGTGAGTCACCAACTTTACAACACTGAATTTCACCCAAACCCTACTACATGTAGAACAGTTCTCTCGAGCAGACAAAAGTGACACGCCACTGGCTGAGTTCAAACCCCTGCCCTTTTAATCTGACAGATATTCAGAAGTTTAACTTTATTAATCAATCATTTTTTAATTTATTGTTATATAGCTTCTTCATTGCACCCTTACAAATGACCCATTAACGTTACTTTGAATAGATACAGTTCAAAGGTATCATATAAAAAATATTCAAGAACTTTGCATAATTAAGAAATACATTTGAAAATCCAAATTAATACAAAATTTATCAGAGGCAAGATAGGGCAATGGTTAGCATGTTCAGCTTCAATTCAAGGAGTCTGTGGTTTGAATCCCACCAACAACTTTGTCAGAGAACTGTTCCACATGCAGTAAGGTTTCGATGCGATGCTACAATAAATTTTGGTGCAGTACCTCCTAGGGTTTGCTAGTTCCAGCCGATACTCACAGGTTTCACTGAAATGCATGGCCACACTGGTGTTGCAGGCTTTCTCTCTGTTATAATACTAGCAGTCGTGATATAAGTGAAATATTCATGAAAGAGGCATTAAACCCCACCTCACCTCTTCTCCCCTTATTGTATTAATCATATTTTAAACCATTATAGAGAACACCATACTTAGCAAATGTATAAATAACATACTTTGGCTTTGATAAACCGTTTCTTAGATCAGATACTCTAATTAGTCTGCCTAAGCTTAGATACATTTTTAATTATAAAATATTATACTTAATTTCATTGCTGTCATGTAAATAGCCTTGAGCCAACACTGTTGTAAATGTCAAAATAACAATCTTTTAATGATGTTTTGACATTTGGATTTTTCCCGACTGCTATCATAACAGTTGAGAATGTCGTAAAACAAATCTAGTGTATAGACGATAATCTGGCTACATGAAGAAACAGCATAGTGCTTCACCCACCTCAAGAAATTATAAATCACATAACACTATAAAGGTAGAACCTTAAACGTAAAGGTGATAACGGTACATATCACTTAACATTTTATACAATTATACACTATCGAATATAATTGTGCAAAACAAATTATTGGCAGGTATTATTTAATTACTCATAAACAATGTTATCTTATGAAAACCAGAAAAGAGCACTTTGATTAAATTGGTGTGGTTCACAAGTTTACCTAATTTTACAAATTTATATATTTATTATTATAACATATATATTTGTAAGAAAGCTGCTGGGCTTGAGTCTACCGTAAATAGATTTTAAATACTTAATTTGATTAAGAATAAAACATATTATGTTGATTGGAAATACTTATCTTTGTCTTTTTATTTAATTAATAATTCTAACACAATCTTAACAATTGTTTGCTCACAACAGTTGACTCAAATGTTTTGTTGACTGACTGACATTTTGACATTTTGGAAATTTTAGAAAGAAAATTTAATTAACACTTTACGTTTTGTATCAAATACAAATGTCTAATTGGCTAATTTAAAGTATAAAGTTAAGTGATCTGTCTTATTTTGAGAACTCTTTAATTCTCTTGTATTAAGTAAACACTGTATACTACCGGTAATGACTGTTAGTTGACACCACACCAGTTTAAAACTGGATATCTTTGTAGAAACTCTAAGCAATTGCACCAACTTGACAGTGAAAAACTGCTCTGTGATTAACGAAAAAGAAATTACATTGATTTGTGATAGATCTGTTGGATCATTTGTCATTTAAATTACATTTTTTATGTGACAATTTGAACAAAATTAAGAGGACATATTTATTTCATTACTTCCTTAAATGTTAAATACATTTGAAGAAAAGTAATTACATTTTACTAGAAGAAGTGATTATATATTACAATAAGGAAACAAAGATCCTTCTTTCCCGGTAAAATAAAAAATTTAAAGGTAATGTTGCACATTTTTTTACATTTTGTATTTGTTCAAATTTGCCATTCACAATAAAAGTTAATGCAGTATATCTTTACTTTCGAGGGTAAAACTGGGTATTACACCACCAGGATTATCCAACAACTATGAAATGCATAAAACTGCTAGCAGCCATTTTAGTGTGAACACTTTTTAATTAATAAAAAGAGAATGGGTAAAACATATGTGTTGCCGTTGCTTAATCGAACCAGAACAATTCGTTTTTGAACTCTATTTATTGATTGAGGAGGATTGTTTTGAAATTGGTAACATTTCTTTTTTCATTTAGTAAGATCTCTTTATTTCCATTAGAAAACATGCTACAGCCCCTTTAACAACAGACCATCTTTTGGTGATTGATTATATTAGTGATCCTAAAGTTTGAAGATAACAAATGGAAAAATAAAATAAAAAAACAAGAAGAAGACATTATAATCAGTATAATCACAACTGGAAAAGGTCAAACGATAAATACATTAATATAAAGGTAAATAATTTGACAAAGGTGTATTAAATAAATTCAGGTCAAACGAAAATTTGTTGCTGTGGAAATAATGTAAATACACTTGAAAACTCTTAAGGTGAAACAGTAAGCTAAAGTAAATAAATATTTGATATTATGACAATAGCTAGGTTATATTCATTAAATATGTCATATTATCTACAACGAATTCAAAATACAGAAATGTCAGGAGAAACAAAATATCCTCAGCTAAACATTAAAAGGTAAAAGTTTTGCTTGGAATCTTCTTTTGTCAATTATTTAGTGTCATTCCTGACTATAGTGATACAAAATAAAACAAATCCAGAATCAAAGACCATAATAAATAACAATGATACTTTATGACTGCAAATATCATTTATCTCCTTCATCATGACAAAAGTGTATAAAAAAGAAAGAATCCCCTACACAAATATTTTGAAAATATATAGAAAATAAGAAAAAGTTCAGAAGAAAATTTGTACAGAAGTGATCTTCTAAAGCGACAAAACAGTAAAACCATAATTTTAAAAACACCAAAAGACACATCACTAAGCTAAGAAAGTCAAGTTTTTTACTTCTAACAAGAGAAAGTTGTTGAGACTATGACAAAAAAACCATATTCGAAAATATCAAAAATCATTCAATGAAGTGACAAAGTAAAGGTATTTACCTTGATCGTGGCACAGTGTTAAGGTAAAGAGACACAGGTGAAGCGAGTCTCAACGCATTTATCCCAAAATGTCTTTATGGCGATGACGCTTTTGTTTCTACCCCTCCTTCACAGTCCTCAGGTGACCTTTGACACTGGACTCCAGGGAAACGATACTACCAACGAGCGAAACACCTACTCTCGCCGCCTTCTGTTTACTGCCGACTGCTTTCTGCGAATCCTACACAGCGCGGAGAATGATGGAATGATTCCGTTAGACGCCGTTTATTGATTACGCGGCAGTGAATGGGGGCAGTTACACGACAACCACATGCCTAATCATCAACTAATCACCACCATCAAGACTTATCATGTCACTAATCACTGGAATTATGTGAGAAATTTTAATGTCAGAAAACATTATCTTGGGAGAAAAGTCAAATGACTATGATTTGAAATGTGAAATTATAAGTTAAGACCAAACTGGAATTTACTAATAAGTATGATATTATATCAAGTGATCAAATGATAAGAAAATATGTCATTTAAGAACTTAATTAAATCTGATAATTAGTATGATATAATTTATTTTAAATTATGATATAAAAACATAAGTAACAAGTAAATAATCATTAATTAAATTATTTTTTCTTTTGTCTCTTTTTATTTAATTACTAATTAATCTTTTTAGCTGAAATTTCCATATGAATTTTGCAATCATGAATTTATTTTCATACATTTAAAAAAAATAATTAATGATATTTTTTCTTCAGTTATTCATAATTTTGTATCTTATACCAATTTGTAATAGAGATATTACTAATTGAATTTCCTTGTTAATGTCAAATATCAATTTCAGCCTATAAAATAAAATTTCAACTTTTTAATATTTGATTAACATCATTAAAATCTGACCTTTGTACCTAATGTTCCACAAAGGTCAATGCTATGTTTGAAATGCTGGGCACAACTTAATATAATTTCATAATTGATAATTAAATAAATTCTGACTGAAATAGTAAGAGAACAAGTCACTTAACACACGATGATTAAATAAATGAGTAAGATTCAATTTACTGTGACTTATTTGATAAATTGTTATAAACTTTCTAAACAAGCGTGACAAGAAATTGAAGGGAGAGTCTGATGAATACTGTTCAACTTATTCTTATGTTTGCCAGATGTTGAAATTCTTTCCAGGTCAAGACAGGAAATTTGTCAGGAAATGACATTGAAACAAATAAATACTTCTGTTTTCAATTTTGTGTCAATTTGAAGCAAAAGAAAACAGCAAATGTCAAAATTTATTTATTTCATCTATTTATTTAATTAAAGTGTTTATTGTTTTTATTTAAAGTGATACTTTGGTAGCATATGAAGATCTTTTCCTTTGAAATACTGACTTAGATTAAAAAATATTGATGACATGTACGATTATTGAAAGATTTTTATTAATTTATTGTTTAAATTTTTAAAGTAAATTTCTTTTTTTAGTTAGGTTCCAGTCGAATTAGAATTACTGGTCTACTTTTAGTTATTTTATGAACACTTCAATCAATTTCCATAGAATAATTATTTGTGTTAAAAATAATTTGATGTTTAAATTTACAAGTACACTGATTTTCTTTTTCCATCATAACTATTTTTTCATACACAAAATAGACTAATATATTTTATACAAATAGTATAATACAGCATATTACAGTAACTGGTTTGAATGACTTGTTCTTACACAAAAACACTAACACAAGATAACACACTTTCTAAACAATATCATTGAAAAATTGAAGCTCCACCAGGTTTTGCAATCATAAGTATCAAATTGTTCTGAACTGTTATTTTAATGATGTTGAACCCTAAAAATTCCTGCTGTTTTGTAACAGGGAGCAAAAACAATTAAAATATTTAATTTCACAAATAAATAGATATTAAAAGGTAAATCGGTCATCCTTTTTAAACTGACACAGTACCTAATGCAGAAAACTGTTTAATGTTTCAAAGGATAAATATTAGAACATATTAGTCATTCGATGTCATCGGAAGAGTGATCATAAAGACAACATTTGATCAAATTTGTTTACTTGTGATTTAAATTTCTCAACTTCATAAATTATTGGATTCTTTTAATAATAAACATACTATTGAACACTTAGGGATACAAAATGTGGAATACATAGATGTGGGGGGGGGGGGGGGGGGGGGGGGGGGGGGGTTGTATATTGTAAAAGGGGAGGGGTGTTCACCCAGTCAGTTCATCAAATTTACAGGCAAAATTGTTTCGAACCTCCTTGAACCCCCACAAAACCCCTCCTCCAGTGGATACCCCCTCCCCCCGCATCCATCTCTTGAATATATATGGCTCAATATATCCAGAATGTATATTTTTTTTTGGCACTTCAGGGTGATTCTATGCGGCGTAAACACAAACCTTTGATAAAAATCTGAATTATCTATCCCATTGTTAGTGCTTTCTATGAGTTGACATGCGTAGATCAAGTTAAAGAGACAGTTAAACCGGATTATTTTGACAGAAATTACTAACACATATGCACAAACGGGAATCTCCCTCCAAATTTCATTTCCGCAAACATTTTTATCATACTATCCTTTAAATGACGGAGATAGGTCGATGAGTTAGGATAAGATTGTAACCTAAATCCTCAAGCACACATATGATACTCCTGATAAAAGTCACATCCTGAGGTGGGTACGGCTTGTTCTACAAGCAAAACATGTTTATCACACGTAATCAAGGGCAGGGGATCTTGTTGTGGCATTAATGGGATACAGGCCGCAGTCGGGAGGGGTTGCATTTTACCGGCGGACTTTTATACTTCCTATTATTGCTAGCAACCTGGGTCAAACACTTTTTTAAAGGGACTATCCTACATGGGAGTTTTTGTGGAAACACAGGAGTTCCATTCATCATGTTAGGCCTGTTTTTTAAATTTGTTTTTAATGAAATAAATACTTCTACTTGTTGATTTGCTGGCCGTTGATAGTGCTGAGATAGTGAATCACTGCACGTGTATAGTGCATAGTGGACTCTGATTTTCTGACATGGGAACCTTAAGAAAATGTGGCAAAGCTTAAATGAGCCAGTGATGGAGACTGGCAAGAGTTATGCCTTTGGAAGCTGTTGACACTGTTACAGATGAAAGTTGAAGATTATGGATTCCCTTTGTATTATATAATTCATGTATTCATTGGCGGATCCAGAGGGGAGGTGCAGGGGTCCCCCCCCCCCCCCCCCCCCCCCCCCCCTCCAAGAGAGGTCCAAGTATAGTAAAAAAAAATAATTAAGTAGCATTTTACATTGATTTTGAAATAATGACTATCAAAATAATTGATTCTAATTACTCCATATTATCAACCTTACACTCCCATATTTCCAATTCTGAGGTTGAATTGTGTTAATTATGTTAAAGTATGATGGGTGTAATGCTAGTTACAAGTTTAAGTTTGTGTTAATTTTGAGTGATTTGTTTAGGTCAACAATCCTATTTGCTTGTATAGGACCAAAATATTTAAATTAGAAATATATGCAAATTTCTAAAATATGAACAGTGATCTATTTTTCAAAGACTTAATGATAAAATATTAATCATCTAAATTCAGGTATCCCTAACTTATTTTGTCCAGTTTATATCACACAGAATAAAACCAAAATTGTCACCTAGGTGTATTAATACTAATGATGGCTCTTTCTAGGTTACCGTATTTCCTCTAATAGACGCTGGGCTTTGAATTGAGGATGGGTCTCGAATAGACGCCAGGGGTATGACCATGCATTTGAAAGATGAAGAAAGTAGTGACCGGGATAGGTAGGAGGGGCTAGTGGGCTAGCGGTGGTGGTGACTAGTTTCGTCCTGGATTGGACTCATCAGACGAAGTAAGCTAGCGAGGAGTGTGCTATATAGACCCTGCTCTAGGGGTGCCGGTGGTGTGCCGGTGGTGTACCGGTGGTGTGCCGGTGGTGTGCCAGTGGTGTGCCGGTGGTGTGCCGGTGGTGTGCGGGTGGTGTGCCGGTGGTGTGCCGGTGGTGTGCCGGTGGTGTGCCGGTGGTGTGCCGGTGGTGTGCCGGTGGTGTGCCGGTGGTGTGCCGGTGGTGTGCCGGTGGTGTGCCGGTGGTGTGCCGGTGGTGTGCTGGTGGTGTGCCGGTGGTGTGCCGGTGGTGTGCCGGTGGTGTGCTGGTGGTGTGCCGGTGGTGTGCCGGTGGTGTGCCGGTGGTGGGCCGGTGGTGTGTCGGTGGTGGGCCGGTGGTGCCGGTGGTATGGCTGGAAATCTTTAGAAATGTGTTTTTCTAGGTTTTTATCTGCGTATTTCGTGTAGAAATAGTGTTTATTTTGGTATAAAAATACAAGTTTTTTGTATTTTATAAGTTTAAGAGAATAAATTTGTCAGTTAAAAAAGCGACTAAATCCCTGTATATATTTACAAGGCGACACAGAGTACCCAGAGTATGTGTGAGATGCTCTCGTGAATGGATAAATTACGATTTTTCATTCTTCTTTTATATTAAAATGCAATGGCCGGTGCCCATTCTACGCATTAAGTTATTAAACACATGAATTACGTGCTGTGTGGTTGTGTAGAGGAGTGTATGACAAATGTGTGTACATTACACGTGTGTGAGATGATGATATGAGATACATATCTGGGTTGAGCTCTAGTTGGGCCGACAGTATAGTTATGATAAGTGGACTACGCATCATATCTATAGGCAGAAACTAATGACTTTTATCAATAAAAGACATAGTTCAAATATCTACGAATTGTATATATTTGATAAATTGTAAGCCCTCGTTCAGTGAACAAGGGCTCGGGGTCCCGTGATACTTAAAAAAGTTGAAGATACGGGACCGTGAGGGGAGAGATCAAACAAGAGAATTTGAGCGAAATATAATAACATTTTTAAGTTCACAATTGAAAGAAAAAACGAAACACTAGAATTAGTGACTCCAAAGATTGTTGATCAAAGTGGATAACACAAGGAACCATAGGTGGTACAAAAAGTATGCAACTAGATTGTTGCTGATCTCAAGTTCACACTTCTTAACACAGAAGAAGTCGCTTTTAGTCTAGAAGTGGCCACCGGTACAACACCGACTGAGTCCAAAGCGGTCTACCCACCGACACACACCATGCCGGTTTATCAGTTGAGAGTCTCCACGCTATGCCCTCTCCAAAACCACTAAACCAGGAGTACAGATGAGTTTCAAACGCTACTAAACTTTACTTTTTATCGTAAATCCAAAAAATTTCACTCCTTTCTGCTTTACACCTCTTGTCATCCCACTCATGGCAAATACTAGGGACCAAGGAGAATCTGCTCCTCTAATGTTGAACATGAGACACACAATTTGAATCTCATCCAGTGTTACCTGAAACGGGAATACTCTTAGAAAATCCCATAGCAGAACAAACTGAAGTCGGTTAAAACCACCATGAAAAACTCCTGAAAGGGCCCAAACCATTTGAAGACTAACAGCTTCATGTGTAAGTTTGCGACTACGATATATGCATAAAATGGTAAAAAAAGTTTTTAGAAATTTCTTAAAATACTATGTGAATGTTTTTAATTATTTAAAAGAACTCTCAGAAACAATCACAGTATTGTCAAATAATAAAAATTATCCAATCGTGTGACTTATTAATGAAATAATTTAATGTAACTTTTTCAATAAAAAAAAAATCATTACATGATATTCACGCAGCAAAGCTAAGCAAATTTTCATCATTCTCAAAGATTGTAAAATTGCCATACAGCAAAATGTCAAAGTTCTTGTCACAAGAGTGGTAGATTTTATGGAGCGAAAGACACATAATCGGTTTTATTAGCTTTAAATTGATATCTAAACTTTACAAATTATGATCAATGTAATAAAATCATCATTTTCTGGACAACGTGGTTTCAACTTAAAGGTTTTATGTTAGAAAGTTGGAGACAAATGTTTATGTCTTAAAAACTATGATAATATTAATGAAAATATGATTTATGGTAAGGCATAAAAAGATCACAAATAAATGATCTTCAATAAAGACTTCCTTTCATTGATATATATCTCCTTCTTTTAATCTGTCACTTAAATGCTTTTTTTAATAATAATGAATTAATGTATAAAGAGAAAAATCCAATCGTAAAATTAAATTATCCTGAAATTATCTTGCCAATAAAATTATAGTCATAAAAACGATGAAAAATATCAAATTCTAGATCGGAATTCCTCTACATTATATGAAACAAAAAAGTACAGAGTCAAATGGCTCTGTAGCTCATTAGGCCTAAGAATACAAATACCAGTATTAAAAGATTTTAACTTTTAAGAACATTTAGTTTTGGAGGGAAAGAAATTGAGTTGAGTTGGCACATTGTTTTTTAGACTGTACAGTTATCATATTTGCTTGTTTTTCAAGAAGAAAATGATTGGCTAACCAGTGAGTGGTAATTGGAGTAAGTTGGTAATGAACAAAGATTATGATTTGACGGATAGACAGATGGACATACAATTCCAAAACCTATGTTTGCACATAATTACTGAATGAACACTTCTGTCTCTGTCTCTCTGTCTCTCTCTCAATATATCTCATAAAATGGATAAAAAAAAGTGCTACAGTGCCTTTAATCAAGCTATATGAGAACTTTCTGTTATAAATTTTATTTAAATAATAAGACTTACCTGAAGTAAAGAATGTCAAAATCATACAATTGTTATTCTGAAAGGAATTTTGATTTCTTTAGATGTTTATCCAGTGCTGTCATTTTACAAGATAAATCTCACAGATTGAAACACTCACCTTTAAATAGACAAACACAGGTGGGTGGGAGAGGAGGGGTAGACGAGTCTACCTGTCTGTGTCTGTTTCCTCTTACCTGTAATCCCCTTGCCCCCTCTTTCCTCTTCCAGTGACACAATAACCACAGTATTGAATGCAGGTGATCAACCCTGCATTATTCATTCTTGTATTGTGCTGTATACCACAAATATGCATGTGCTCAAATTATGGATAAAGAAGCAATGCAAAATATTTTTCTTTTCCTGATTATTTACTCTAAAACTTTTTAAACTTTTTATAATAATAATAATAATAATAATAATAATAAACATTTTAACGCCTAATATCCAGTGCAAGCACTGCTCAATGACGGTACATTATTACCCTGATGGAACTGTACTTTCGGTGCCGCTACTAAGCGCCCCGCGCGACCATTTAGGTCCGTACCTCCTGTGTTCAGGTACCCATTTAAACAGCTGGGTGGACTGAGTGCAATGTGGATGAAGTGCCTTGCCCAGGGGCACAACACAGTATAAGACCCAGGTTACAAATGTTTGGTGTCTCCACCGGGATTCGAACCCGGGCCTTTTGCGTGAGAGGCAGACATGCTAACCACTACACCACTGTTTTCCACAGTTATTGACTCAAATATCGTACATTGTTTTGAAATTTTTATTTTTATTTTTTGTAATCATAGTTTGTTATTGAAAATACCTTTCTTTATTTTGAATAGTAGGGAGAGGAAGGAAAGACAGGTTTTCAAATAAAGAGAAGCAACTATTAGCACTAATACAGTTTAAAAAATATGGTCCCAGATTGCCAAAATGCAACATGCCTTTTTTAAGGCTTGGATGCCAAAACTTTCAAATATTTTTTATTTACATAATTGATAAACTAATTATTATTATATCTGTTATATTTCAGGTCTTCAATAAGCTCTAAACCGCTAGTTTAGTGAGATAATTATCACCCTCGAATTATAATTGAAGAAAAATGAGTGAAAGACAGATATTATCACCTATAATGTAGTGCTCAATGAAAGTTTAACAAATTGTGAGCCCTCTCTTTCATTTTGCTAAGAATATTTTAGTGTCATTTTATTGTGCCTGGTCACTGAGGCGTACAACTTGAAATTGTAGTCGATTTTACACATGAAGAATAATTGCTATGTTAACAATCGACACTCTCGCTCTGCTGTTGTACAAAATACCACAAAAATGCATGTATCTGAAATGCAGTTTTATTAACAATTGATCAGCTAAAGAAAGAAATGTAAACTATTTCAGCATTACCTGTTCATTTCATCACAGAGGAAATCTCAAAATTTAATCCATTTGTTAACAATAGACAGGTGTATGAGAAACTATTTATGTTTTACCTGTTGGGTTAGAGTAATCTAGATGTGGACCTCACAAGTAGAAATGGAGCCTTTAATTGTGTGAGTTTATTGTATAAAAAGATAGAAAGGGATTGGATCAAGGACCTTTGTTACAAGATCACAGCATCTTCAAGACTGTAACATTGTAATATATGGGATCACACTTTATTACCCATATGGTTGAAAATAACCAAATTAATATTTTTTATATGAGCACATGTGCACATACATGTATCACGTTTGCCTAGGAACGATTGTTTCACCGCGGCTTCCCGTATAACGTCGCCTGTGACGTCATTAAATGACTGTTCGAGACGTCACTTTAGCTTGCCGTCGCAAGAGAAGTGGGCTGTTTCGTGACTATTTTAACACGAATCAATGGAATAAAATGGGTAATAAAGAAATTATTACACTCGAAAGTGTGCCATATGTTTTTAACGAAACTCGTACAAATGTATGTATAACCCTCGCTCTCACTCGGGCAATACCAAAATTCACACTCGTTTCGTAAAAATCATATGACACACGTCCTCGGGTAATAATCTCTATATCTGCAATAGCGAAAAACTCCTGTACTTTTTGGACGATTGAGTCCTTTGCGGGATTCAAACCCACACCCTCAGAATCAGGCAGCAATCTACAACACTTACTCTACGAACAGTTTACCTATTCGACGACAATGTTACATTTTAATTAGGACTTGGCCAGGTAGGACCCGGGTGCCCATCATATTACCCGGCACCGTTATTATCATGTAACTAAATATAAAACAGTTTTATTTGTTATTCTTTCATTAGAAGATGGCAAATTTATTTGAAGATTCCATCACAATTTTCAAGTCAATTGTCATTCATAATAAAATTTGATTGATATAGCCATAGATCTATATCATTTAGCTTTCTAGCTCCATACTTCAGCCTGACAGTTGCATAAATTATTACAAAATCTTACAAAGTAGATCGACAAAATGGGTATCCGGGTAGGGTAATAGGGGTTGGGTATCCAGGTAGAAAAAATATACCCGTCCGAGCCTTATTACATTTGTTCCCTATTTAAATGGCATGTAGTTCTAATCTGCAAGAGTGTAAACCCACAAAAAAAGCCATCTCATGTGTTGCATGCAGTGTATTATATAAATACATTTATTACTCAACCGCGGTGAGATCACTCATTAGATAACAATGAGTTGGTTACACACATTTGTGATACCACCGCTTGCTGCCGTAACATCATAATCAGCATGTGACGTCATAGTCGTTTTTGGTTGACGTCACAATGTTAGCCGGGCGACTATGATAGCGTGTGGCCTTTTTGCAAGTAAGCGTCACTAACAACGATTTTCTTGCAATTCAGCGCTATTTACATCATTGAGTAATAAATAAAATACTAAACTCGGTTCCGTTTGATAACGTGTTTATGAAACTCGTGAATGGCATCGGTATTGAACTTGCTTTCACTCGTTAAAATACCAAACCGTTCACTTGTTTCATAAACACGTTATCAAGCGGGACATTGTTTAGTATTCTATAAATATCTTGCGTTGGACCCCATCATCCACCCACCTCTGTACCTGTCAATGTTGTATGGTCACTGGAAAGTACTATATGTGGGATTTAAAGAAGAAAACTGATTACAAGTTCTCTATTAACATTACACATTATCAACTTGCTATTTTTTTTATTTTTCCTTTGAAGTGCTTGAATTTGACGGTAATTTTTCTCAGGATGAGAACTTTTTAATAGTTTGTTAAGATTCAGTTTATCACCCTAGTGTCATTTCTATACTCCCTGAGAATCATCCATTCTAAGTGCAAGAATTAGCTTTAATGAAACCATTAATCATTAATCATGCAGGGATTGGGAAAGACACCTTTGACAATGGGCCATTTTTAGGGATTTTAGTCATTTTCAGAATTTCAAATCGGCCATTCCCCTTTGAAGCAATAGTAAAATTTCAAATTTTAATGGGCCATTTTTTCATCCAATGTGCAAAATGGCCCATGGCCCCTGCCTTTCCCAATCCCTGATCATGTCCATTCTTCCATTAAAATATTGTTTGGGGCAATTTCTATCAAATAAACACACAAAAAAAGTCAAATATTTTAAACACAGGAATAAGGAATCTGTAAAAGATCGTGATCATATCATTTATCTTGTATTTGAAATTGTAGTATAAACATTTTTGTTAATTTTGCATTTATTCTGAAAAATAAGTTAACAAACAAAAGTTTTACCTGGAAATGATGGCAGTTTACACTGGGGCCTTTAGTAACCTTTTACTCCGCTTCACTCAATTTTGTTACACCACAGTACAGTTGTTCTACTCTCTCATTTCGTTAGATACAAATTATCGTTATGTTATAAAACTAATTAAGTAATTAAGACAATTACACAAACGACCAACAGTTTAAAATCGGATTTAAAATCCGATACTGGATAATTTTTCGGCGAATCGAAATCTCACTTGAATCGTATTGAAATATTGTAAAAATTTGGAATTATATACATTAATTTGAAACATCTTCAAAAGTTATAATGTTGTTTGATATTCTGTAAAGATTGGTTACAAGCATATGGAGAAGTAAATCACTTACTTACAACTTCAACATAAGGATGACAAACACGAAGTCGAGTCGTGGTGAATTAGTCACTTGTACTTGTAGTGTTCAATTACTTGTAGAAATATGCATTACACAGGCCTGAATAAGGGACGTAACTCTTGGTGTCTTAAACTGTTGAATAAGCCAAAAGTAAACGTTTAATGCGTTGTGCATTAAAATGTCATTAATAAAAGAACAAAATATGTTGAATATCCATTAGTTATCATTTTGCAAGAACATTTCAAAACATCAACATTAAAATCAATCAAATATGTAAATTAGAGCGTATATATAACAAAAAAAACAAAGATCCAATATGCCAATTCTTAGTATACATGTATGTCAGATAGAACAATTATACATATATCTGCTTTGTAATATTTCAAACAAAAATAATTTTGAATAAAGTTTGAATGTTCAATATAAGACAATGAATGTAATTAAGAATATTCCTTAACTCTTCCGTTATTGAAAATAATCTAAGACTAATAGAAAACTGAAATTCTGAATGAACGTGTTGAATGAAATTTTTGTGTTTATAAATATTGAGTGTGTAGTAAATACGATTGATTCAATGATTGATGAAAGAGGGATATTTAATCGACAGAGGATTTATAATTTACAAAGAACTAGATAATTGTCATATCAAAGCTCCAATGGCCCATTTGAGTGATATTTCTATTTATCACAATTTGTATCGACAATCTAACCTGTAAAAGGAACTCATTTTTTGGGGTGTTAAGTTTTGACAAAAACGCCAAATGGAAAACAACATAAAATGTGAATTTTACTAAAAGCATAAAGGGGCAGTAGCACGTTTTGTCGCTAAAATAAGTGAAATGTATTTGAAAAATAGTGTCACCAATAGTAAAAACCCTTCTCTCTTCGTAAAATAAAGTTAAAAATTGAGTGTACATGTTTCGGTAAAGCCATGGGAATCGTTTTTGTAATTTGAAATAATGAAATGTGTTCACATCAAAAAAAAATTCATTAAACGCAACACCGTTAATGCCACTAAGGATAATTGCTTTATGTAATAAGATGTTTAACTCTTTAGAGTAAATATGAATTACATATAATCTATCATTATAAATGGACAATTTAAAAAAATTAATTTGCAAAATACGTGCTACAGCGCCTTTAACAGTTACATAAACAGTGGCGTAAACAGTGGCATAAACAGTGACATTAATAGTGACATAAAGAGCATTCCGATGATATTTTGTTTAATTGTATTGTATTGCGTTACATTGTGTTATTTTATTGTTTTATATCGTTATGTTGCGTCTTACTATAAAGTATTGTATTGTGTTCTGTTTCATTGCGTAAGATTTTATTTGTTTGTTGTGGACTTATGTTGCAGTATAATGAATTGTGTAAATGCTGTTGAGTATCGCGTATTGCTGCAATGCCTTTTGTACTCTCATATCCGTATGAGATATATTCCATAACACTATTATTAAAACCCAAGCATGCCGAAGTTTGTACATCTACTTAAAACCAAAATGCAAAAGTTATCTTACGTATAGCCATATTTGTAAACAAACTACACCAAATTGTATAAATGTTTTTACTGTATGTATTTTACAGGCCAGCGTTTGTTTGTTAATGATTGTCATTGTACTATTGGCCTCATGGCCACTCCACGAACTAAATCTGTCTGTCTGTCTGTCTGTATTGAAATGTATTATGTGTTGCAGTGTGTTGTATTGTATTGTATTGTAATTTATAATGTATATTGTACTGTATGTATTGTAATTTGTTGTATTGTTTTGTGTTTGATGTGAAATGGAATTTATTGAATTGCATTGTGTATTGTACTGTATGTATTGTCATTTTGTTGTATTGTGTATTGTAGGCTACTGTATGTATTGTCATTTTGTTGTATTGTGTATTGTACTGTATGTATTGTATTGTATTGTATTATATTGTCCTGTATTGTATTGTCCTGTATTGTATTGTCATGTATTGTATCCTCCTGTATTGTATTGTCCTGTATTGTATTGTCCTGTATTGTATTGTCCTGTATTGTATTGTCCTGTATTGTATTGTCCTGTATTGTATTGTCCTGTATTGTATCCTCCTGTATTGTATTGTCCTGTATTGTATTGTCCTGTATTGTATCCTCCTGTATTGTATCCTCCTGTATTGTATTGTCCTGTATTGTATTGTCCTGTATTGTATCCTCCTGTATTGTATCCTCCTGTATTGTATCCTCCTGTATTGTATCCTCCTGTATTGTATCCTCCTGTATTGTATTGTCCTGTATTGTATCCTCCTGTATTGTATTGTCCTGTATTGTATCCTCCTGTATTGTATCCTCCTGTATTGTATCCTCCTGTATTGTATCCTCCTGTATTGTATTGTCCTGTATTGTATTGTCCTGTATTGTATCCTCCTGTATTGTATCCTCCTGTATTGTATCCTCCTGTATTGTATCCTACTGTATTGTATCCTCCTGTATTGTATTGTCCTGTATTGTATTGTCCTGTATTGTACTGTCCTGTATTGTATTGTCCTGTATTGTATTGTCCTGTATTGTATTGTCCTGTATTGTATTGTCCTGTTTTGTATCCTCCTGTATTGTATTGTCCTGTATTGTATCCTCCTGTATTGTATTGTCCTGTATTGTATCCTCCTGTATTGTATCGTCCTGTATTGTATCCTCCTGTATTGTATCCTCCTGTATTGTATTGTCCTGTATTGTATTGTCCTGTATTGTATCCTCCTGTATTGTATTGTCCTGTATTGTATCCTCCTGTATTGTATCCTCCTGTATTGTATCCTCCTGTATTGTAACCTCCTGTATTGTATCCTCCTGTATTGTATCCTCCTGTATTGTATCCTCCTGTATTGTATTGTCCTGTATTGTATCCTCCTGTATTGTATCCTCCTGTATTGTATTGTCCTGTATTGTATTGTCCTGTATTGTATCCTCCTGTATTGTATCCTCCTGTATTGTATCCTCCTGTATTGTATCCTCCTGTATTGTATCCTCCTGTATTGTATTGTCCTGTATTGTATCCTCCTGTATTGTATTGTCCTGTATTGTATCCTCCTGTATTGTATCCTCCTGTATTGTATCCTCCTGTATTGTATCCTCCTGTATTGTATTGTCCTGTATTGTATTGTCCTGTATTGTATCCTCCTGTATTGTATTGTCCTGTATTGTATCCTCCTGTATTGTATCCTCCTGTATTGTATCCTACTGTATTGTATCCTCCTGTATTGTATTGTCCTGTATTGTATTGTCCTGTATTGTATTGTCCTGTATTGTATCCTCCTGTATTGTATTGTCCTGTATTGTATTGTCCTGTATTGTATTGTCCTGTATTGTATCCTCCTGTATTGTATTGTCCTGTATTGTATCCTCCTGTATTGTATCCTCCTGTAATGTATCCTCCTGTATTGTATCCTCCTGTATTGTATTGTCCTGTATTGTATTGTCCTGTATTGTATTGTCCTGTATTGTATCCTCCTGTATTGTATCGTCCTGTATTGTATCCTCCTGTATTGTATTGTCCTGTATTGTATCCTCCTGTATTGTATTGTCCTGTATTGTATCCTCCTGTATTGTATCCTCCTGTATTGTATCCTCCTGTATTGTATCCTCCTGTATTGTATCCTCCTGTATTGTATTGTCCTGTATTGTATTGTCCTGTATTGTATTGTCCTGTATTGTATCCTCCTGTATTGTATCCTCCTGTATTGTATCCTCCTGTATTGTATTGTCCTGTATTGTATCCTCCTGTATTGTATCCTCCTGTATTGTATCCTCCTGTATTATATCCTCCTGTATTGTATCCTCCTGTATTGTATTGTCCTGTATTGTATCCTCCTGTATTGTATTGTCCTGTATTGTATCCTCCTGTATTGTATCCTCCTGTATTGTATCCTCCTGTATTGTATTGTCCTGTATTGTATTGTCCTGTATTGTATCCTCCTGTATTGTATCCTCCTGTATTGTATCCTCCTGTATTGTATTGTCCTGTATTGTATTGTCCTGTATTGTATCCTCCTGTATTGTATCCTCCTGTATTGTATCCTACTGTATTGTATCCTCCTGTATTGTATTGTCCTGTATTGTATTGTCCTGTATTGTATTGTCCTGTATTGTATCCTCCTGTATTGTATTGTCCTGTATTGTATCCTCCTGTATTGTATTGTCCTGTATTGTATCCTCCTGTATTGTATCCTCCTGTATTGTATCCTCTTGTATTGTATTGTCCTGTATTGTATCCTCCTGTATTGTATCCTCCTGTATTGTATCCTCCTGTATTGTATCCTCCTGTATTGTATTGTCCTGTATTGTATCCTCCTGTATTGTATTGTCCTGTATTGTATCCTCCTGTATTGTATCCTCCTGTATTGTATCCTCCTGTATTGTATCCTCCTGTATTGTATCCTCCTGTATTGTATCCTCCTGTATTGTATCCTCCTGTATTGTATCCTCCTGTATTGTATCCTCCTGTATTGTCCTGTATTGTATTGTCCTGTATTGTATCCTCCTGTATTGTATTGTCCTGTATTGTATTGTCCTGTATTGTATCCTCCTGTATTGTATCCTCCTGTATTGTATCCTCCTGTATTGTATCCTCCTGTATTGTATCCTCCTGTATTGTCCTGTATTGTATTGTCCTGTATTGTATCCTCCTGTATTGTATTGTCCTGTATTGTATCCTCCTGTATTGTATTGTCCTGTATTGTATTGTCCTGTATTGTATCCTCCTGTATTGTATCCTCCTGTATTGTATCCTCCTGTATTGTATTGTCCTGTATTGAACCCTCTGTATTGTATTGTCCTGTATTGTATCCTCCTGTATTGTATCCTCATGTATTGTATCCTCCTGTATTGTATTGTCCTGTATTGTATCCTCCTGTATTGTATTGTCCTGTATTGTATCCTCCTGTATTGTATCCTCCTGTATTGTATCCTCCTGTATTGTATCCTCCTGTATTGTATCCTCCTGTATTGTATCCTCCTGTATTGTATCCTCCTGTATTGTATTGTCCTGTATTGTATTGTCCTGTATTGTATCCTCCTGTATTGTATCCTCCTGTATTGTATCCTACTGTATTGTATCCTCCTGTATTGTATTGTCCTGTATTGTATTGTCCTGTATAGTATTTTCCTGTATTGTATCCTCCTGTATTGTATCCTCCTGTATTGTATCCTCCTGTATTGTATTGTCCTGTATTGTATCCTCCTGTATTGTATCCTCCTGTATTGTATCCTCCTGTATTGTATCCTCCTGTATTGTATTGTCCTGTATTGTATCCTCCTGTATTGTATCCTCCTGTATTGTATCCTCCTGTATTGTATTGTCCTGTATTGTATTGTCCTGTATTGTATCCTCCTGTATTGTATCCTCCTGTATTGTATCCTCCTGTATTGTATCCTCCTGTATTGTATTGTCCTGTATTGTATTGTCCTGTATTGTATTGTCCTGTATTGTATCCTCCTGTATTGTATTGTCCTGTATTGTATCCTCCTGTATTGTATTGTCCTGTATTGTATCCTCCTGTATTGTATCCTCCTGTATTGTATCCTCTTGTATTGTATTGTCCTGTATTGTATCCTCCTGTATTGTATCCTCCTGTATTGTATCCTCCTGTATTGTATCCTCCTGTATTGTATTGTCCTGTATTGTATCCTCCTGTATTGTATCCTCCTGTATTGTATCCTCCTGTATTGTATCCTCCTGTATTGTATCCTCCTGTATTGTATCCTCCTGTATTGTATCCTCCTGTATTGTATCCTCCTGTATTGTATCCTCCTGTATTGTATCCTCCTGTATTGTATCCTCCTGTATTGTCCTGTATTGTATTGTCCTGTATTGTATCCTCCTGTATTGTATTGTCCTGTATTGTATTGTCCTGTATTGTATCCTCCTGTATTGTATCCTCCTGTATTGTATCCTCCTGTATTGTATCCTCCTGTATTGTATCCTCCTGTATTGTATTGTCCTGTATTGAACCCTCTGTATTGTATTGTCCTGTATTGTATCCTCCTGTATTGTATCCTCATGTATTGTATCCTCCTGTATTGTATTGTCCTGTATTGTATCCTCCTGTATTGTATTGTCCTGTATTGTATCCTCCTGTATTGTATCCTCCTGTATTGTATCCTCCTGTATTGTATCCTCCTGTATTGTATCCTCCTGTATTGTATTGTCCTGTATTGTATTGTCCTGTATTGTATCCTCCTGTATTGTATCCTCCTGTATTGTATCCTCCTGTATTGTATCCTACTGTATTGTATCCTCCTGTATTGTATTGTCCTGTATTGTATCCTCCTGTATTGTATTGTCCTGTATTGTATCCTCCTGTATTGTATCCTCCTGTATTGTATCCTCCTGTATTATATCCTCCTGTATTGTATCCTCCTGTATTGTATCCTCCTGTATTGTATCCTCCTGTATTGTATTGTCCTGTATTGTATCCTCCTGTATTGTATTGTCCTGTATTGTATCCTCCTGTATTGTATCCTCCTGTATTGTATCCTCCTGTATTGTATCCTCCTGTATTGTATCCTCCTGTATTGTATCCTCCTGTATTGTATCCCCCTGTATTGTATCCTCCTGTATTGTATTGTCCTGTATTGTATTGTCCTGTATTGTATTGTCCTGTATTGTATCCTCCTGTATTGTATTGTCCTGTATTGTATTGTCCTGTATTGTATCCTTCTGTATTGTATCCTCCTGTATTGTATCCTCCTGTATTGTATCCTCCTGTATTGTATCCTCCTCTATTGTATCCTCCTGTATTGTATTGTCCTGTATTGAACCCTCTGTATTGTATTGTCCTGTATTGTATCCTCCTGTATTGTATCCTCATGTATTGTATCCTCCTGTATTGTATTGTCCTGTATTGTATCCTCCTGTATTGTATTGTCCTGTATTGTATCCTCCTGTATTGTATCCTCCTGTATTGTATCCTCCTGTATTGTATCCTCCTGTATTGTATCCTCCTGTATTGTATTGTCCTGTATTGTATTGTCCTGTATTGTATCCTCCTGTATTGTATCCTCCTGTATTGTATCCTCCTGTATTGTATCCTACTGTATTGTATCCTCCTGTATTGTATTGTCCTGTATTGTATTGTCCTGTATAGTATTGTCCTGTATTGTATCCTCCTGTATTGTATTGTCCCGTATTGTATTGTCCTGTATTGTATTGTCCTGTATTGTATCCTCCTGTATTGTATTGTCCTGTATTGTATTGTCCTGTATTGTATTGTCCTGTATAGTATTGTCCTGTATTGTATCCTCCTGTATTGTATTGTCCTGTATTGTATTGTCCTGTATTGTATTGTCCTGTATTGTATCCTCCTGTATTGTATTGTCCTGTATTGTATTGTCCTGTATTGTATTGTCCTGTATTGTATCCTCCTGTATTGTATCCTCCTGTATTGTATCCTCCGGTATTGTATTGTCCTGTATTGTATCCTCCTGTATTGTATTGTCCTGTATTGAACCCTCTGTATTGTATTGTCCTGTATTGTATCCTCATGTATTGTATCCTCCTGTATTGTATTGTCCTGTATTGTATCCTCCTGTATTGTATTGTCCTGTATTGTATCCTCCTGTATTGTATCCTCCTGTATTGTATCCTCCTGTATTGTATCCTCCTGTATTGTATCCTCCTGTATTGTATTGTCCTGTATTGTATTGTCCTGTATTGTATCCTCCTGTATTGTATCCTCCTGTATTGTATCCTCCTGTATTGTATCCTACTGTATTGTATCCTCCTGTATTGTATCCTCCTGTATTGTATTGTCCTGTATTGTATTGTCCTGTATAGTATTGTCCTGTATTGTATCCTCCTGTATTGTATTGTCCTGTATTGTATTGTCCTGTATTGTATTGTCCTGTATTGTATCCTCCTGTATTGTATTGTCCTGTATTGTATTGTCCTGTATTGTATTGTCCTGTATTGTATCCTCCTGTATTGTATCCTCCTGTATTGTATCCTCCGGTATTGTATTGTCCTGTATTGTATCCTCCTGTATTGTATTGTCCTGTATTGTATTGTCCTGTATTGTATCCTCCTGTATTGTATCCTCCTGTATTGTATTGTCCTGTATTGTATTGTCCTGTATTGTATCCTCCTGTATTGTATTGTCCTGTATTGTATCCTCCTGTATTGTATCCTCCTGTATTGTATCCTCCTGTATTGTATCCTCCTGTATTGTATCCTCCGGTATTGTATTGTCCTGTATTGTATCCTCCTGTATTGTATTGTCCTGTATTGTATTGTCCTGTATTGTATCCTCCTGTATTGTATTGTCCTGTATTGTATCCTCCTGTATTGTATTGTCCTGTATTGTATTGTCCTGTATTGTATTGTCCTGTATTGTATCCTCCTTTATTGTATTGTCCTGTATTGTATCCTCCTGTATTGTATCCTCCTGTATTGTATCCTCCTGTATTGTATCCTCCTGTATTGTATCCTCCTGTATTGTATTGTCCTGTATTGTATTGTCCTGTATTGTATTGTTCTGTATTGTATCCTCCTGTATTGTATCCTCCTGTATTGTATCCTCCTGTATTGTTTTGTCCTGTATTGTATCCTCCTGTATTGTATCCTCCTGTATTGTATCCTCCTGTATTATATCCTCCTGTATTGTATCCTCCTGTATTGTATTGTCCTGTATTGTATCCTCCTGTATTGTATTGTCCTGTATTGTATCCTCCTGTATTGTATCCTCCTGTATTGTATCCTCCTGTATTGTATCGTCCTGTATTGTATCGTCCTGTATTGTATCCTCCTGTATTGTATCGTCCTGTATTGTATCGTCCTGTATTGTATCCTCCTGTATTGTATCCTCCTGTATTGTATTGTCCTGTATTGTATCCTCCTGTATTGTATCCTCCTGTATTGTATCCTCCTGTATTGTATTGTCCTGTATTGTATCCTCCTGTATTGTATCCTCCTGTATTGTATCCTCCTGTATTGTATCCTACTGTATTGTATCCTCCTGTATTGTATTGTCCTGTATTGTATTGTCCTGTATTGTATTGTCCTGTATTGTAGTTTCCTGTATTGTATCCTCCTGTATTGTATTGTCCTGTATTGTATCCTCCTGTATTGTATCCTCCTGTATTGTATCCTCTTGTATTGTATTGTCCTGTATTGTATCCTCCTGTATTGTATCCTCCTGTATTGTATCCTCCTGTATTGTATCCTCCTGTATTGTATCCTCCTGTATTGTATTGTCCTGTATTGTATTGTCCTGTATTGTATTGTCCTGTATTGTATTGTCCTGTATTGTATCCTCCTGTATTGTATCCTCCTGTATTGTATCCTCCTGTATTGTATCCTCCTGTATTGTATCCTCCTGTATTGTATCCTCCTGTATTGTATTGTCCTGTATTGAGCCCTCTGTATTGTATTGTCCTGTATTGTATTGTCCTGTATTGTATCCTCCTGTATTGTATCCTCCTGTATTGTATTGTCCTGTATTGTATCCTCCTGTATTGTATTGTCCTGTATTGTATCCTCCTGTATTGTATCCTCCTGTATTGTATTGTCCTGTATTGTATCCTCCTGTATTGTATTGTCCTGTATTGTATCCTCCTGTATTGTATCCTCCTGTATTGTATCCTCCTGTATTGTATCCTCCTGCATTGTATCCTCCTGTATTGTATCCTCCTGTATTGTATTGTCCTGTATTGTATCCTCCTGTATTGTATTGTCCTGTATTGTATCCTCCTGTATTGTATTGTCCTGTATTGTATCCTCCTGTATTGTATTGTCCTGTATTGTATCCTCCTGTATTGTATTGTCCTGTATTGTATCCTCCTGTATTGTATTGTCCTGTATTGTATCCTCCTGTATTGTATTGTCCTGCATTGTATCCTCCTGTATTGTATGCTCCTGTATTGTATTGTCCTGTATTGTATCCTCCTGTATTGTATCCTCCTGTATTGTATCCTCCTGTATTGTATCCTCCTGTATTGTATCCTCCTGTATTGTATTGTCCTGTATTGTATCCTCCTGTATTGTATTGTCCTGTATTGTATCCTCCTGTATTGTATTGTCCTGTATTGTATCCTCCTGTATTGTATTGTCCTGTATTGTATCCTCCTGTATTGTATTGTCCTGTATTGTATCCTCCTGTATTGTATCCTCCTGTATTGTATTGTCCTGTATTGTATCCTCCTTTATTGTATTGTCCTGTATTGTATTGTCCTGTATTGTATCCTCCTGTATTGTATCCTCCTGTATTGTATCCTCCTGTATTGTATCCTCCTGTATTGTATTGTCCTGTATTGAACCCTCTGTATTGTATTGTCCTGTATTGTATCCTCCTGTATTGTATCCTCCTGTATTGTATCCTCCTGTATTGTATTGTCCTGTATTGTATCCTCCTGTATTGTATTGTCCTGTATTGTATCCTCCTGTATTGTATTGTACTGCAATTCGATATGCGTTGGAGGTACAGGAACTCAATTTATTATATATTATATATCAGCCCAATTTAGGTGTTTTCTCATCATTTAAGAATTGAAACGAGTCGGTTTTATAACATAGATAGAAAAGATAGATTATGTTAACAATACGACACAAGCTATATTGAGGATAAATACAATTTCCTTCTTGTGTGTTCCAAATTTAAAGAGCTCCGCCTCAATCAAATCTAAATCCAAATAAAACTAAAATTAAATTCTCATGTCAACATAGGAATTGTAAACTCCTCAATAATTGAACAAACTTTATTTTTCATGCCATGTAACAAAGAAGTTAATTAACTGAATGTTGCTGGACACATCGTGTACTTGTCATATATACAACATATGTAGTTATGGGCCGATGGTCTACACTTCAGTAATAAATAATTTAATTGAATGCGAATAAATATACTCCTCCTTCAAACTCTTTCAACATATTACTTCATCAGATATGTAACGACGTCAACTTCCTGATATATATATTTAGTCTCTTTATTGCATCTTTCTATGGCAACATGTACAGTTTGGCAGCTAGAAACTGTCGTGATATACAAATGTCTCACTAAATACAATCATCACGGTAACGTACAAGAATATCTACATAGGCTTTATATGTACCGTGAAAATAATATCAATATCCACGTAAGGATACATCTTGAGGGAATGATCTCCACGTTAAAGGTCATTACTTTTATTTTTTATTTTCAATAAATGTGCTTAAATTTTACTTTGTACCACACATCATCTAGGGTATTATTATGCTGCTTAAATATGAATGCATACACTATAGATAGCATGTTTTTCTTTTCAGATGTCGTAAATACTTTAATAAACACGCGGCTTCATCCTCGGCCTAACGGCCTTGGACGAGACTCTTGCGCTAATTGATGTTTTGAGGACAATATCCTGCTCATATAAATTTAATGGATTTGTTGGTGTATCATGGTCGTACCTCCTATCTGTTTATGTTTGATCGTTCGGTGATATGTACGTGAATTCAAATTGAAGTAAACAGAGAGTCGTGACATTGACAAAGAAATAGACAAATCCAAACAGGAGGTCTTTCACGATGTCGTGAATTGGTGCGAGCATCGTGTTTCTATAGTTTTGCTAAAGATCGATCAATTAGTATGTATAGAACACATCAATCTGCACTCTCACGCGAACACGCGCGGGTTTATAAAGACACAATGCGGAGACGTCTTTGCTTAGGGAACCAGTGTTTGTGGTTGGACAGAAAGCTACCAAATTTGGAGTTCTATTTGTGAAAAGACCAAAGCATTATGGTTGAAATGAAAGCCTCCCATATAACTTTCATTTAAGTTTAAGTTTTATGTACACGATGTGGATTTTATTTCATGAAATCAATCCAAGGCATTAATGTAATTCATTTTCCAAATAGTAATCACGAAACTGCCAAGTGTGAATTTGTTGTCAAATGAAAGTTCACATTTGATCCAAAGTAGGTTAAGAACTGGATGTGACTTTGAAGGGAATGTTCAATCTGGATCTTTACTGGAGCTACTGACGATAATCTCTCACTGGAATGTTCTCTCTGGAATTAGAAGAGCTTGATGATGAAATTACCTTTACTTCTGTATTTCTACGGGTAAGTTATTTGTTTGGATTCTTGAATGCTGTTAACATTCATCATGTCATCTAAGAACATATATTTCGAAAACATCTTTAATTGAAATAGCCGGGCAATGGCAACTTTCAAACGATACCGTAAAATAGCAGATATTTCAATCCATGGGTAACAGATACCACTGAGTCACATCAATCTCCAAAAACCACCTAATCTAGATTGTAATTTTGGAAAAGTGACAAGTTCTTTCTGATGAAAAAAATACCGCCTTTAATTAAATATCGTCGCTTTTAACTAGATAGGCGAGTGAAATATAGCACGTTAGGTTTGCTTTTTGACGTCTTACAGCAATGACGCGTCAATGATTAAAATCCTAGAAACATTATTGTCGACCACATGTTTAATTAACTTCAGTGTTAAAGGTACATCCATGTGTTGTTGGGGTCACATGTGCCAAACGTTATGAATGGTGTTATTCTATCGAGAAGTGTTGACTGTTACCCATATTCCCACGGCAAGGTGAAAATGAATCGAGATCTCTCCATTTTCTACCTTGCCTTCAACCTAGGCAGAGGTGGTGAAACGAATCAGCAACACCTATTGTGATCACGAGTTACGTCCCTTACCATCTGTTAACATACACCCAATGAAATCGCCGTTTACATTCGGAACCAATTCAAAATAAGCGACGATCGACACAGTCACATAGGCAATACAACTGTCTTCTGATTGGCTTATCCGATTAGCATGCAGTACGTTAAAATCTTAGCACTGAAAATGCGAGGGTTGAGGTCAAGGGCGGAAGGAGAAGATATGACCTGTGACGTTGTGAAGATGACTGTTACCGAAAATTACCATTTTGTTGATGGTCGACTCTGTATACCGACGATATTAACATAAAAGATATCGATTTCTGATCGAAATCCGAACAATACATTGCGCGTGTGGCGCGCGTCATTTAGTCAAACGTAATTTCGGAAACTTATTTACAACAGACAAAATATAACTTTAAGCTGATAATGTTTAATAGGTCTTATAACCAATGTGCATGTAAATGGGACATGCAGTTTTCGGTTTCTGCACATGTATAATGGTGTTGCTCGATTTTAGTTTGAAACTAGTAATTGTGATTTATTTGGTGATTGGAGATGACTATTCAAGTTGAATGAACTGATTTGAACTGAAATCCCCAAATATCGTATATTGGCACATATCAAAGCCAAATAATATTTTATGAAACACAATGGATTGATCTTTAACGTAAATGTCAAACAGTATGTCCATAACCGATTTGCAAGAAAACAATGTATATTCGAACAGGTTTGCATAATTACAGAAATTGTGTATATTCTTTTCAAACTACTTGTCCATGTAAGCAAAGCATATACCAACTTCCCAATGCAAGGCATAACTCTTGCCAGTCTCCATTACTGGCTGATTTAGGCCTTGCAGTATTTCCTTTAAAAAATCTGTGTTTAGAAATCCAGGCCCGCTATGCATTTCTGGTGCAGCGATTAACTATCTTGACACAATAAAGCGAGGGAAATACCGCAAGGCTTAAATCAGCCAGAAATGCAGACTGGCAAGAGTTATTCCTTGCGTTTGGAAGTTGATGGGACAGTGGTACATGCACTTGATTACGTTCTTCAGTCGGATGTCAGTTGATGAGTGATCAACTTAAAGATGAACGAAATTACAGTTGCACAGCTAGCATATTTTCAAAGAAAAATATTATTGCAAAGGTTAATTAACATGTAAATCTATGGGAAAAGCTAGGGTGGGAAGAACTTTTGACCCCAGACTGTACATGTATCATGTGTGACATTTCCACATAAAGGCCTTGTATTTTAAAAGTTTATTAAATGTATTATGTTTCTTCAATTTTACACATGTCAAGTATTATTTTCCCCCTTTAAAACAATCATTTAGTGACTAAAACCCCGTTTAACAGTACGAGAACAATTGTATGTCATAGAAAGACATTAAGACTTAAAATATTCATTCGACTGTTTGAAGATGGTAATCAGTTCAGTATATAACCATCAGAAAATGGTGTGTGGTTACTTATCTGTGTTCGTGTAAATGTTTCATATTTTGCTGAAGAATATATCTAAACTTGGCAATGGGTAGTCATTGTTTGTATATTCTGTCAAGAATACTTATCAACTTGAAGAGAAAGTTGTGTTTACAAAATAGTTTGTGTGTTCCTGCAAATATGTAGTGGACATTGTGCAATTTGCTCAATGCAGCGTTATCAGTAATTTCGAAATTGTTACAGTGGACTCGTTTTTTTTGCTGTTCAGAATATCAAAATGGCTGTATCAATGATGGAAGCAAGGCATTGCCATGTTTCTCATACGGTCAGTGCGTGTGTTTGATAAGTGGTGAGCCGCCAATAGAAAATCCTGAAACTCAGCGATGTCACGCTTTGCACGTGCAGTTCATAGGGGTTCTCCCACTGGGACTGTTAAGATCGATGTACGGCCGCTAAAGTGCAGTTTCCCACGACATTCCGAAGTAATAGATAGAGGACGAGTAGCAGTACATTATCGGGATATAAATGTACGGGTTTGAGAGGATTGGGCGAGGCGTCAGCCGAGCCTAACCCTCTCAAACCCGTACATTTATATCCAGATAATGTACTGCTGCGAGTTCTCTATCTATCTTAGAGCACAGTCAAATGCTTGAGTCGTCAAGAAAATGTCTTAAAATGAATATATTTCAAATGAATTGTCAACAAATTTGGGAAACATTCTCTCGAACACAACATGAAAAACATTGACATTTCTCATTTTAATATGCAAATGTTAGGGACATTGACGTCATCATCAGCACTGTGAGCACTGATTTTGTTAAATTGTCCGAGGTGCATGAAGCGTACATTTTATATAAAGCGTACGAGTCGTGCTACAGCATAAGCGTCGTGCTTGAATCACGAACATGCATGATTTAAGCACGTTTTTATTCAGCAACATTGAGCAGTAATACATTTCATTGCCTATAAAGACTGGGTGGTTTTTAGAATGAATCAGTTCATACAATGGCTTCATCATGGACATTCCAAGGACAAGTACACTATTCATTCAGGAAAGGTAACTTTACTTTTTTACTCCTTACTTTTTAAAGTGTATATTTTTAAAATTCAAAGTAAATTACATAAATTGATTTATTTAATAAAAGTTATTGTCTTTTGTATTTCAAATATTTTTGTTTGTTTGTTGAGCTGTATTTATCAATATGCGAGTTGTAATATCTATTGTTGCATATGTTATTGTGCATCCCGTCTATATTGCACATGAATTATTTCAGGTTACTGCAGCAACGAAATTATACTCGAACTGTCTATGGAAAAGAATGTAACGTCGTACTGGACATCGCTCGGACGCTATGTGACGATACAGGGGTTTCATTGAGACGACAATGCAGCCTCCATCCTCTAACACCCCAAGAAGGTACTTTTATATCACTTTCTTCTCATTTTTTATGTCGTCCATATAACGTCTGAATATTTTTTTTAATATCGTGGTTGAAAATATATCAAACATTGGTAACATGGTTTGATGCTTGTCGTTGTTTCACTTACTCATGATATAAATGAAATACACTTGAAAATTCCCAATTGACCTCACATTACTTGCTTTAGTTACATGATTTTATTCTTCTTTTAGGAATATCAAGCTCCTTAACATAGAAGACCCCATCGACGGAGCGACTTTTTCCTTCCGGAAAGGGAACATAGCATATCATTTGTCAATGTAATTAGTGTTTAATTGTGTATTATCCACATAAATAAAACAATCAGTTGTCATTGTTTGTTGTTTTTATGGAAGTCTGTGAACCAGTTTTATAAGCATGACACCCGAACGCAACCAGACAACCGTACATCTATCGGGATATAAATGTACTCCACGTGACCACAATACAGTCATATGATTGGACGAAAGCATTTGACTGTGCTCTAATTATAGATAGGGTTGTGGTGTTTGGTATGTCAACTCAAGTGGTCCGATTGCTTTCTACCCTCGTCGTTGTAAAAAGTCACCTGACGATGAACTACTCAGATCAGAAACGCAGCGTGGCACGAGTGATACATTCGACCTGATTTAATGAGATTCACCAATGTGACAATTCATCCCCATCGAACAGTGCTGTTTGTATTCAGAAACGGACAATATGAGGTACATGTAGTGATTAAGTATTTGCAGAAGAAGACTTTAACAGAAGCCATCCATGATGATTGGTATGGTTTTGACATTTGGAAATGATGCCCATTCATATTGAATGTAGTCAAGCGTGGCAGAGACAGCATTGAAGACGAAGCACGCCCTGGTGGTACAAAAACGCCAACAACGCGCAAATGATTTCCAAATATCCATGATCAGTTAATGAATGTCCCGCGAATCACGTTTCATCGCTGGTGCAGTTGGCATTTGTCAGGAGCGAGTTCATTTCATTATCACTGAAACTTTGAAAATGAGGAAGGTTTCGACTCCATGAGTGCCAAAGATCGCGACGCCCGATCAATAGCGGACAAGTGACACCATATCACCTAGTTCGAGAAACTTTGAAGGGCATTTAGAAGTGACATACACGAACAGCGACATTTACCGGGTGACAACTTCTTTAATGTGAACAAACCAGGCGTTTCGGAGTGTATAGGTCTACTTACTCCTTCAAATAGTTTGAGATGTTCTACCTGAAACCTCATTGGATAGTTAGTATGAAGCTCGTTGAGCAGGATAGAGCATTTCAACAACAGACAGTTTAGTTTAAAGAGATCCTATAGGTCTGTTTTGAAGCCTATCCTGACAGATTTCAGCAACTGTGACAATGGATGAAGTGGTTGTCCTTCACGTTCAACCAGAGTCTGTCGAAAAGTGCATGGAAGCAGTGGAAGCATATGGCACTAGCCATCAACATGAAGATGAAGAAAGTTCCTTCGGCAGGAAGGTCATGTATTCAGGATTGTAGAACGCTGAGGGTGATCAGGGTGGTGATCATAATGAACGTCCTCCAAAGGGCCATCCTCGGTTACCCAGGGTTTTATATAAGCTCCGATACTCTCCACTATATCACCCCTGGGACACTCTATCAGAGAAA
Source organism: Gibbula magus (assembly GCA_936450465.1). Taxonomy (NCBI): domain Eukaryota; kingdom Metazoa; phylum Mollusca; class Gastropoda; order Trochida; family Trochidae; genus Gibbula; species Gibbula magus. The sequence goes on along the minus strand of OW388291.1, from coordinate 30,333,912 downwards.
TCTGTACTCAAATTACCCGCCCTTGCCCGGCGTGAGCCAATCAAACTGCTTCGCAGCTTGGACCTGCGAGCCAATGTTTCATATCAATTCATATCACTTCGTTGCAAAGCACTCACTTCCCCAAAACACTTACAATCGATTACATGTAAGGCTACAATCCATTGTAACCAATGATAAAAGAATGGGCTACAATTGATTATAACTTTACAATTGCTTTGTGGAACAGGGCGCGGTCATTTTGTCAGCCACCTGTCACCGATTATCTCCCATAACCATTTCCGTCTTATCCTATCGAGCATTTTCATTGGTTACTGATTTCGTCACGTCGGCCAAGGGTGGTTAATTTGAGTGAATATTTCTCTGATAGAGTGTCCCAGGGGTGATAAAGTGGAGAGTAACGGAGCATATATAAACCCTGGGTAACCGAGGATGCCAAAGGGCTTACAAGGGTTTGATTTTCCACCATGACACTGCGCCAGTGCACACATCAGCTATGTCAACTTCTTAAGCACCCACTCTACTCGCCTGAACTCGCTCTATCAGACTACCAGATGATCTCAAAATCTCTTCTCTGTAGACAATTTGATTCTGACAATGACGCCATTGCCACTGTGGACTCTGTGTTTTTAAGACGCTGAAAACAAATACTTCTACAAAACTGTTTTAAAAGCACTCCAACGCCGATGGAAGAATGTATGATCCTGTGTTAAGCTCATAACTTTTCAACCATACCATGTGGGATTTCGATCCTCTTTAACTTGCTCTTATAATTATAGTAAATTAGCTAGTATTTTTACAGGTGTTCAATCATTGTAGTATTTATGTAGTAGGATCTCATACATGCTATGAAACATAATGGGGGAACGTGTGGGAGATGTGAGGTTTGGGAATAAGGGACACGTTCCAAAGATGGTTTCTTTCTGAAATGCACTAAATGGGAGGTATAGGAGCTGTTCCTAAGGAACTAAAGTTTACTGTCCCCCATCACTTTAAAAAATCTATATTAAAAAGAATGTTTCCATATGTTGAAACTGCATCTTATTTCTCGAATGCAGAAAACATTTATCATTAATGATATCAATAATTACAACCAATGAACAATAATATTCAAATCTGTACACGTTCACCAAGTTTCTCTATTGTTTAATCATTACATCGTAACGGCAGCATAACTAATTAGTATTGAGGATGGTTAATCTGTTAAAATGACTTTTCAGTTCAGATACGACCTTCTATGCACTTAAAATTGTATAGTATTTATGTTTAAGGGGATAATTCTTGATGTGGTTTGAACATGTTTATGTGTTTATGAGTATATGTTTATTCCGTCATCATGCGGAATAGCGAAAGGGTAAGCATAAAAACGTCGTGTATGTTCATTATAAGGAAGGTTTTATCTATTTAATTATGTATTCCACTTCTGAATGTCCTTCAAAGACATAGTTATTGCGGTTCATGATATGACAAGACATGTCGGAGTACACTTGCTCTTTCATTTAGTAAGGATTTCCTCTATAAAGACGTGTTATTCACGATAAAGAATATTTCGACGACTTCTTGCTTTTCCTATTTGTTCGTGTGGTCTTCAACGTGATTTATAAAACAAGCAATTGTCACTAAAGCCCTGTTTATACGGCGAGCGTTTGCATATGAGTAAAGCATTACACATATGCAAATTTGCTCATATGAGCAAAATTCGATGTATGGACGCATTTGCACATATGTATATTTTACTACCGTAAGCAAATTTTTCACTACCATAAGCAACTTTGCACCTAGTCAGGGGCAGGTGCAAATGTTTACTACCGTGAGTAAATATGGTATTTTCACTTTTCTAGTAAAAGTTCGTCGTATACAGACAAAGTGACTTCACACAGGTTGAGAACATATATTAGAGAACTTTAGAAACTCTTAATACTGTTTTTCAAATTCTCTATATTGGATAATATCCTTCTTGCACGCGATGACCCTCAAAATCTATCTGACTATCCGATTTTCATTATATAATTAGGGCGATATAGTCAAAACAATGTTGACGAAACATTAATGTCATTTTTTTAGTTTACATCTAATAAATATTAATTGGCATGCATGTTTTAGGAATTCTCTATTCATATATTAAAAGAATTGGAAGCCCATTTGCTTAGGAAAAAATTAAACGCATATGAACGCAAAGTAAACTTACTTTTACTCACGTGTGTATATTACTACCATTAGCAATATTGCATATGTGCAAAGTTAGCCGTATAAACAGGGCTTAAGATAGACCTGTTACCTGATGTGTTCCAGTGCGGATGTTGACAATGAACAAAATCAAATCTCACTGTAAACTTGATATAGATGACAAGTTTGTATCGATAAGGTTAACATGCATGTGCCGGTGTTAAATGCTTTGTTGTAACCTTGAAATTATTATGGTCACCAAAATTTGCTTTGCACTGAATTTTCTTTTAGAGAAGCTCTCTGTTAAAATATGAACATAATCTAAGGTCTCCTTATTATCAAGTTCAAATACTGAAACTATAAAATAATGCCAAGGTCACCAATTTCTACTGGGCCCTTCACCTACCGAGAAGAAAATAAGTTTTAAATATGAAGAGAATCCACCTCACGGTTCTAAAATTATATATCAGGCTGGCAAGGGTGAATGGCCGTTGTAACCTTTATATAATTAAGGTACATGTCACAAAACGATACATGCTACAGTATAACATTGTTATATTTGGTAAATCACGTTGTCTGCCAACTGCCCAATGCAAGGCATAACTCTTGCCAGTCTCTATTACTGGCTGATTTAGGCCTTGCAGTATTTCCTTAAGAAATCTGTGTTTAGAAATCCAGGCCCGCTATGCATTTCCAGTGCAGCGATTCACTGCCTCGACACAAGAAAGCGAGGGAAATACCGCAAGGGTTAAATCAGCCAGTAATGCAGACTGGCAAGAGTTATGCACTGCGTTTGGAAGTTGATTGTCTGCAAGAACACAAATTCTTTTACTATTTTCCGGGATGACCGAATCGATCCCACACCCTCAGTGTCAGGAACCACCACGTGCGTTGGCACAGTACAATACTTACACTATGGTGAACATGTGAACATACATGAAACATATCAAAAGTATGTATACAATAGTTATTGAGTTCTACTATATATCGTACGTATGGACCGGAATAGACGTACGTATATATATGCTGCCGAATATTATATCGATCACTTCGAGATAAACGCACAAAAGGGAATAATAATGGCGTACCAAGACGTGTTTACTGGACGCAAAAAAGTTCTTTAATACATGAAAATATACGATTTCGTCAAATTATTTTGGGATTTTCAACACTAAAGCTCAAGAGAGGAACGTTAAAATATATAATTTGTACACTAAATGAAGAACACGATTTTTAGAAATGAGGCATTTCGTAAAACCTGCAGGCCTATGTAGCTTGGAGATTCAATCAGTGGTATATATTCAGCGACTTACATCGAGATAGACTTGTCACCAATCTGTTATGCATCGATTTGTCTTCATCAATGTTTTCAGATCATGAATAATTTCGTATATTTCGTGACATTAAAGAGATTCAATTAAATTAACATGCAATGCAATCTTGTTTATAAATATACATATATACTCATTAAGAGAAAAGTGAGAACACCTGATATATTTGCATATGTGTGCTGATATATGAAACTGAAGCTTCCAAACATTAGAATATATACCTTTATATATCATGTTCAATTTCAGGTAAGGGATGTTCCGAGCCATTCTCTTCCCTCAATTTAGTCCTTTTCAGATCCGATGGAAACATGAGGGAAGTAACTCTGTGGGAAGAGAATGATTTCTAGCATTTACAGAAACAGAACAATGGTTGCTGTCAGCCATATTGGTTGCGTTTTGGAAAATGACAAAGGACCCTTATTTGCCTAAAATGTATCTTTGGGAGATCATTAACTCTTATCTGAACAGAAAAAAAGGCGAACGCAACCATGAATGTTCTTGATATGGTCACATTTGGATCAATTTGGTAGACGGTTTAAGAATTTGCTATTATTTGGGCATTTATGACATTGCCAGTTATGATTTTGTAAGTAACAATTGTATAACGTAGACCTAAAGGACAGAAGTGTGTTAAGAAAATTGAACTGAACATTTCGAAAACTGAAATTTAGACCTCTTGGTTTAAAAAAATTAAATTTAAGACCGCAGTTGCTTTGAGGATATAGTGTATGTATGAAACTTTAAACACAATCTGTTGTTGGGGCCACATATTTCAAACGTTATAAATGGTGTTATTTTATTAAGAAGTACTGACTGTTACCGAACACTATATACCGTTTTGATGATAGTCGACTTTAGTATATTGACGTAAGGTAAAAGTAGTGATTTCTGGTCGAAAACCGGACAGTGCTTTGCGATTGACGTGCGCCAATAAGTCAAACATTATTTTGGAATATTATTTATAACAGAAAAAAATGACAAATTTGGATTGATAATGTTAAGGTCATATAAAAACTATTTGTAAGCTTCGTATTATATAATCTTAAAGGGTCTGTAGCACGTTTTTTATGGAAATAAAGAGATCTCACAAAATGGGAAAAAATGTACCAACTGCAAAATAAAAAGAACAGGGAGTTTGTGTCCAGAAAATTTTCTTATGTATACCATTTCTTAATGCCCTTCAAAGTGTAAAATAATAATCCTCAACAAAAAAAGAGAGTAAAAGGAGTGGTTTTGGTTCGGTTCCATTTCCATTTCCCATTCTCGAAATTATTAAGATATGTTCACACTAAAAAAGCTGCTAACTGTTTCGTTTCATGATCAATGAGTGAATATTTCCTTCTGTACATATCATCTGTAATATGTTTATAATTCACTTATATTATCCATTAATTTATGAATAGGAGTATCTGTTTGAATCGGAAGAAATATTGTCATGAAAAAAACGTTCAAGTAAAAATATAATTATTCAGTAATATGATGATCATGAATCCTTGTTTGGAGTTATGATAATAATATATTTGATGCATTTAATCATAATTGTTGATAGAAAGATATGCCAACAGTATATGTTTATTCCTTACCATCAATGTTTGTTTGGATTTGGATTTTGGACTGCGGATATAATCAGGTCGTGTAATTGATTAGCTGTTCAGTAAAGGTATACTGCATAAATATTATTATAAATGGACAAATTTAACCTATAAAAAGAAAAAAAAGAAAAAGAAAAAAACGTGCTACAGTGTCTTTAATGGTAAAAGTTAATAGTTAGATCTACTTCTATCCTATTTTGTTGATAACCAACATCATATGAACATATGGGAAAATGTATATCAGTTATGAAATTATACACCACTTATCTAAACCAATACATCATTAACATAACATTCATTAATCTATCTGATGACAAATAAATGAATGCGCCATATGCAGACTCATGTTTTATGCCTTAGTGGAAAAGTGTCACATTTATTTCTCATCTTATCTTGGTTACCTAACACTCATCAGGGCAGGTAAAGTGATTTGGGTTTCAAGTGTGTGGGCTACTTATATATATATACACACACACACACATAATTCTAGTTATTATAATTGAAGCATTTGTTTTATGGTTTATATGTTTGTTAACAATGTTAACTTTTTAATAAACCATTTTATCACTAGTACCTTCTATTTGTTATTTTGAGAAAAAAATACCCATATATAATAAAAAATATTTTATATAAACTATTAAAAGCAGATTCTTATTATACATTGCAAATAAAAATTCTAATTTTATTTTTTAAAAACTATCCTAACGCGTGAAATGACGTTGGCCTCAACGTGTCACAAGGGGCACTTGTTCTTTGCAAGATCTCGTTGGGTCAACGAGAGTTTACGGGATCTCGTTTAGCTGAGCAACATGGAGGGCAGTTGTGTTGTCAAGTGAAGCTTTCGCCATGCTTCAGTAACTTGAAATGTATTCAGTGACAATAACAGCTTTACGTGGTGGAAATTAGTGATTTTAGCGTGTTGAAGAGAAGGATAGTAAGAAATGCTTAAAATTGCGAGGTGACAAAGAAAAATTAAAGATGGACTCGTCAACAACTGCGTTGTCCGAAGATTTGCAAGAACTGCAGTTGGATGGTCGCCCGATCACCAAGGCTCTCAAGGTGTGCATTTTTGTAACGCAATATTTTAGGCAAATGTTTCCTGTCTATGCATAATATATACGATTTTTTGTGCACAAAATAATGCTTTATCTTTCATTTGTTTATAGAGTAGCGAAGAACTTGAGAAACTTACAGTCGACCCTCAGTTGAATGACATTGAACGAGCTGTTTATCTGTTGAGGTAAGAAAAAACGCTTTTCTCTTTTTTTTGTTTGTTTTATTTTGACCTCCAACTTTCAGCTATATGCATCATAGTATCTCACACTACACTTTAAAAACACTTAATCCTTGTGTTCACAATTGTTCAAAATCAACGTTGTGTATTTTTTTCAGAACTTTTCATCTTGGCTGAAATTTAGAAATAAGAGTAACATGACTCAGTAAAATTATGAAAATAGTATCACAGCCACAAACATTTTTGCTGCCTTATTTCCACAATAATCAAACCCATTACTATTAGTATATGGTTTTTTAAATATATAACTTCCTGCTTATAATTCTAATTAAATGTGCATTATCTTTATCATGTTATTTATTAGATACTTTATGCAAATAATTGTGCATTTTGCATCAAATGTTTTTTCTTTGATTTGTTAATACATGATGGTAATTTTTACACAAGGTAAATAGAAGTCAAACTCTTAATTAATGCAATAAAAATGAATCTCAGCAGAAATTCTGTAATGACACAATAAAAATATCCTGATTGTAGATCAAATACGCTTTCAACTTCATTCACGAAGTATGATAGTTTATGGTGTCTGTAAGTTAGGACACATTGTATGTAGTACTCTGAAATGGTTATTGACAAATCTACATCATTTTCTTTACATTTAGATGTCTTGACTCCGTTGGGACTATTAAAACCATCTATCAAAGTAATAGTCTGTTGCAGCCAAATTGCACTGTTTGATGCGAACAAAAGCTTGAGTCAACTTTAATTGTCATATATACTGTTTTATTAGAATTGTACATTTACTGAAAGTAATATAATGCCCAAATTATGTATAATGAAACTTATTTTGCTATTTTGCTCTATAGATAAGAATGCACAGCTTTAAAATCACATCTTTTTGACATACCAGAGTGAAATAATTTGAAAAAAAGTTGCAGAATATATGTGCAAGTCATTCTAAATTAAAGATAATTATTATGAATTAATGATATATAACACTGTTGAAACTATTTGTAGTTTACCTTACTATTCGTGCGTTGATTATGTTTTCTTGTTTAATAGAAATGAAATAATGTCGCGATTGTCCGATGTGTTGTTACATCCCTAAATTTCAAAGTTCGTTCTGTAAAATCAAAAGTTGAGTGAATATTTTCCTTTGTGCACATGATCATCTGTATTAATATGTTTATAATTCACTTATATTATCCATTAATTTATCAATAGGAGTGTCTGTTTGAATTGGAAGACATTTTGTAATTAAAAACATTCAAGTAAAAATAAAATTTGTCAGTAATATGATGAATCCTTGTTTGGAGTTATGATAATAATATATTTGCATTTAATCATTATTTTTTATAGAAAGATATGCCAACAGTATATATTTATTCCGTACAATCAATGTTTGTTTGGATTGTTTACACTATCTGGATGGATGTTTACAATTCATGCCCCAGGTGATATTCAAATTATGAATTTTCTTCACAAGTTTGTTCATAACTCTGAATATGAGAATCACGAGTAAGGGTCTCAAAAGGCAAACAATATTCCAAATTTTAGAATCGAAAATGCTTTCCAATAATAAATAAATCTAAATTTTAATTAACGGTTGATTTCATATGTGTGTGTCACTCCATCACATTTATATTGTATACCCTGCTTGTGTGAACTCTGAGACATATCAAGAGCACTGAATGTCTCCGATGTATTGTGATATGTACACGATAAACCATTATCAATCAGTAGGAAAATCTAATTCAGCCCAGCCCTTTGTTTGCCTATAGCGCAAATAAAAACATTGTTTCTTGTTTCTCATTAGTATTGTGGATTCTTTTACTTTGATGAATACAATTATTGTGACTGCAGTATTGTATGTGCAACTTGACCTTTAAGGCTTGTAAATAATTTGAGGTTATGATGTCTGAAAATAAATAAGGATTTTACAACAAGAATGATGGAGTGAAATGATTATGGAATGATAATATTTATGATTTATTTTGATTTATTTTGATTTATCATAAGTTCATCATAATCATAATATCAATTCAAAGGCCTCCTTATCAATTTCCTGGATATTTTTATTCCATCAACAAAGAGAACAATACTTATTTCTAAACTGTCTCCCTAGTCCCTACTGGTATGAAGTTTTCAGTAAAAGAGTTGACTTGAGAAAACACATTAAACCATGCATATTTTAAATGACAGTATACTTTCCAAGCTTGGAATCCTCATGCATCCAGAGAAATGGTTAGAGGAAATAAATACTTGATCAAAACCTGATATGGCATAATACATGATAAAACCTAATACATTCTGTAAATGTTAATATTTTAATTCTAGCCAATCAGGTCTGATGGGATTTTGGATTGAATTTGTTTGAATGACGATGATGATAAATTGATAAAGATAGATAAAGAAAACTTTGCTTACAGCTTAACCTGATATATATATTCTAACAAAGCAAACCCAAATTTATGGTTATGTTAACACTTTAGTTTTGATTATATTGATGATTCACAGGCACAATGAACCTTATGAATTTTAAATTATTTCTTTAATGTTAGTTGAACTGACAATTTACTTTCGAAAAATATTGCGCTGTCTACGTCTTTGCTAGCAGTGACCAAGCTAGTGCACCTACACTTGGACAGTAGACTGCGATGATGTTGGATGAGAAGGTAGACGGTTGTGTGGTGGTGATGTTGCTAGGTAGCCATGTTGATGCTGTTTAGATCTGTCAGAGTCAATCCTCTCAGCGTGAGTGATCACCTGTTTGTCTGACCACTTCCACTACCCACTGTCAGCCTGGATTTATACTCTCTGTCTGTGTCTCACTCACACTTTACAGTTCTTCACTGTCTTTATTAACCTTTACCTGCTGAAATAGCTTTACCAAACCATTGACGTCTGGCTGAAGTTACTTGTACCAAACCATTGACGTCTGACTGAAGTAACTTGTGCCAAACCATTGACGTCTGACTGAAGTAACTTGTATCAAACCTAGGGGTGAAACAGTCCACAACTACAGTAGTTGAACCGCAATATTTTGCTTTCGGTACGGTAAATGTTATGGCAACGTGAAGTAACGTGTACCAAACCATTGACGTCTGACTGGAGTAACATTTACCAAACCTGACAACTTGTCAAAAATAAAATCATCAAAATATGAGACTGTGTGGAATGTTTGAACTGAATTGTGTTATAGTCATATTTCCATAACATATCTGTATAAACAGGAGCTTCGCCTCGATTTGTCATTTCTGCTAAAATAATCAAAATATCCCAATAAACCCCTCTCTTTTAAACAGGAACATTGTCTTTACTGGACTTGGATGAACACATGCATATAATACTAGCATTATACAAGAAAGGAATGAGGTCTTTGAAGGGCATTTAGAAGTGGTATACATAAGAACATGAAGATTTTCTTGATAACGACTTCTTTAATGTGAAAATACACGACGTTTCGGAGTACATACTCTCTCCTTCATCAGGAATAATTTTTAATGGTGCGTCCATTTTTAGCTCATCAGGCCTGAAAGGCCCGATGGGCTTATGGCATGGCATGGCGTCCGGCGTCCGTCCGTCCATCCGTCCGTCCGTCCGTCCGTCCGTCCGTCCATCCGTCCATCCGTCCATCCGTCCGTAAAGTTTTCACTTTTTCGACTTCTTCTCCAGAACCAATAACTCCACAGAGCTGAAATTTTATGTGCAGCCTCCTTGGCTAATGGGGATTCTAAATTGTAGATTTCGTGACCCCATGACCCCAAATTGGGTCACAGGGGTCACATCCTTAAAAACCTATTTTCATCTTCTTCTCCAGTTCCAAAAGGTCTAGAGAGCTGAAAAGTTGTGTGCAGACTCCTTGGCTAATGGGGATTCTAAATTGTAGATTTCGTGACCCCATGACCCCAAATGGGGTCACAGGGGTCACATCCTTAAAAACCTATTTTCATCTTCTTCTCAAGTTCCAAAAGGTCTAGAGAGCTGAAATGTTGTGTGCAGACTCCTTGGCCAATGGGGATTCTAAATTGTAGATTTTGTGACCCCATGACCCCAAATGGGGTCACAGGGGTCACATCCTTAAAAACCCTATTTTCATCTTCTTCTCCAGTTCCAAAAGGTCTAGAGAGCTGAAAAGTGGTGTGCAGACTCCTTGGCTAATGGGGATTCTAAATTGTAGATTTCGTGACCCCATGACCCCAAATGGGGTCATAGGGGTCACATCCTTAAAAACCTATTTTCATCTTCTTCTCCAGTTCCAAAAGGTCTAGAGAGCTGAAATGTTGTGTGAAGACTCCTTGGCTAATGGGGATTCTAAATTGTAGATTTCGTGACCCCATGACCCCAAATTGGGTCACAGGGGTCACAACCTTAAAAACCTATTTTCATCTTCTTCTCAAGTTCCAAAAGGTCTAGAGAGCTGAAATGTTGTGTGCAGACTCCTTGGCCAATGTGGATTCTAAATTGTAGAGTTTGTGACTCCCTGACCCCAAATGGGGTCACAGGGGTCCCATCCTTAAAAACCTATTTTCATCTTCTTCTCCAGTTCCAAAAGGTCTAGAGAGCTGAAAAGTTGTGTGCAGACTCTTTGGCCAATGGGGATTCTAAATTGTAGATTTTGTGACCCTGTGACCCCAATCTAGGTCACGGGTCATGACCCAAAAACCTATTTTCATCTTCTTCTCCAGTTTATATGTAAAGCTCTAGAAAGGTGAAATGTTGTGTAGAGATTCTTTGGTCAAAGGTGATTCTTAATTGTTGGATTAGTGACCCTGTGACTCCAAATGTGGGTCACAGGGGTCATGATCTAAAACCAATATTATTTTGCTTGTTAACAATGTATTACTTGAAATAACTTAGATATTCAACCTTTGATAATAAATCAATAAAACCGTGATGAGCTACAGAGCCCATGGCTCTATTTTTTCTTGATGCAACCAAGGCAAACCGACTTCTATTGGTGTCAAACCACACCTTGCTACTTAATTATTCTCTGCAGGAATTTCTATTTGAATGAAAAGTAATAAAACCATAAACTACTTTATTGTGATTAAAGAATTTTAGATTGAACTAAAGTAGTCAGTCAAGACAAATATTGACAGGAAGTGCAAATAAACACTGTTGTAAATTGTGGTATGAATTCACTTATCAATGCTCTCAATTGAAAATGTAGAACTTGATATATGACATGTTACTTACATTGTTTATAACTTAAATTACAACATTGACCGTTCAAGTCTCAATTTATTGAAAATTAAACACTTTGACGAAAGTGGATTGATATAGCTAACATTCGACACTCAACAACATTTGAACTTTAATTCAGTTTTTCAACAGGCACTAACTGTTGTAAAAAGGTGTCCGTCGTGTGATAATTAAATTGTCAATATATGTATTCCTTTGATAAATGATTGTACATACCTTAATGTTGTAACTGAGAGAAATACCGTCTATTGACGTCAATATGTACCAGCGCCTCCGTTTATAATGCCCTAAATCAGGGCTCAAAGTAATTTTATCAAGGAACCAGCCATTCAAACTTTCATTTCTGTACTAATGGCCAAATCAATTCCAGCTTACCTTGTCTTTCCCAATTTTACCTTATAAACCAGTAAAATCACTAAGCGATGCTTACAGATTTTTTTGCCATTCACAGCCAATCATATATTGAATCATATATTGCAGGCTTTGCAAAAATAGAAGCTTTTGTGATAGAGTTGTAGTTAAAACCAAATTAATCTCACCACTCACTCACTCACTCACTCACTGAGGTACAAATTAGATTCAATTGAAGAGAAACTGTTTCAGTGTAGACAATTTTTTTATTATCTTTGTTATTTCAGAGAAAATTGTCAAACATGTTTTGTGTCCATTTAGATTTATAAGTTCAAAATTATTTGAAGTTTCATGATATTTTAGTAATTTGAATGCGATAAATCAACAATAAAACCTCAGTATAAAGGAATAATATAGCAAGAACAATGTAATGTAAAACATTTTCTGTAAGTCAGTAATATATGAAGTGAGAAACGTAAGTGCAGATAAACAAAGGCTATATGTAGGGAATGTATAGGCATAAAGTGATTTATATACCATCCAGGAATTCATTGATATATCACTATTTGCATTTTGATAATCTCTTCACTTTCCGCTCAGGCCCTTGAGATTGTTCATTTCAATATCAGCTACTTGTACATGTCACTTTGTTTGAAATTTAATCAATTCTTTTACTTTGAAGACAGGTGTCCGTGTGATTGTATCGAAACTGACAGCCATGTTTGCAGTCAGCGTGCTTTTACTTATCCATTCATGTAAACATGAACGATTAAGACAATTATTCCTTTACAAATCTGATTGAATTCTTTCCAAATGTGTTTATAAATTTGATATGGCAGTTGAGATACATTAGCTGTTATAGATGTTGTATATATATACTTAGTGAGTGGTAATAATAAAAGGGAGACAACTCTTCTAAACTTATCAAGAAGATCCTTTTGTGTTTATTTTAGAAATTTTGCACAAGTTGAAAGATTTTCAATTTCTTTTTTTACTATTTTCACTAATGAATTTTAAACATTTTGTTCTTAATCATATACTAGTTGTATGATTAGAAAAAACACAGCAATTTCTTTGTCTGAAATTAAAGACATTAAACTAAACGTAATCATCTTCTTATTTGTATACCTTTGAAATTTAATAAATGTGGTTTCGTACCAAAATGTCAAGTGTAATGAACAAGTGTAATATTTGTAAAAAATGAACAACATCTGCATGGGTTAACCTTTATGAATTTCTCATACCTTCCACTGACATTTCATGTGCTTTGATTGCAATAATGTCAAGAGATAACAATAATTTTGTTCACTGGTTATATTGATGCAAGCAGCTGAATGGTTTATATGTAAAAATTCCAAAAGATGTACATGCAATAATGTTAAAAGCTTGAATGGTTACAAAGGGTGCAGATTCAAATTTTTGCCGGGCTGATATTTAACCTTTGACCCAAAAATGCTGTGACAGTTTATGAAAATTTGGATTCTAATGTTTTGCCCTTTAATATCATGACATTATCTATGTGTCAACTTCAATTTTTAATTTTCAATGATATGGAATTGGAGTGATTTTGGTTTCTGTTCATGTACGTTTAAATCTGCTATGACTCAATGAAATTTAGAATTGGTTGCTTCTAGATTTTCTTAGCTCTCTTAGAGTTAAAGGGACACTGCGTCGAGGATAAAAATGAGATCACTTTTATCTGCTTATGCTGATTAACTTGTCTGCTAATGAGTTACGCTTTGCTTCACTGTGTACATGGAGTAGTTTTATTACTAATTACTTCAATTGTCTGAAATTGGGGGTCTGTGACTCATTATCAGACACCTTAATCAGCATAGGTAGATAAATCTGATCTCATATTTATCCTCCACGCAGTTCATCCACAGGCAAAGTAACACATTTTTAACAGCTTACAAATTCTAGGACCAGGCTGACTAGATTGGAGATAGTTCCTTTGAATATAAAGTTTTTATGAGACAAGTTTTTGCATTAACATTTATTTGACATTATCCTGGTGAGGGCAATGAGGTCTGTGCTGGGTGAGGATCCACACTGCAGACGTCTTGTCTTTGAAGCTGTTAGGATTTCACATTTTGATCCTCTCACCTTTCAGTCTCTTTGAATGTCATGTGTTTGTAGTCCAGCCCACAGAATCAGATACAGTCTCTGCAGCATTTCATTTAGTTCACACAATTTCTCCACTTGACATTTAACCTGCTGGACTAACATTATCAGAGATTAGCTAAACCCAGTGACTAATCCACAGTTTGATTTTCTTTGATCTTTTTGCAATAAGAACTCGAACTGTGGTGTAACACTGTGAAAATATCAATTGTTTTCTTAAAGTTTCTTCTATGGTGAAGCTAGAAGCCTTTGTAACAGAAAGTTTTTTTGTTTAATGCTTACAACACAAAGTCATCACTAAATAAAACAGACACATGATCTACAGAAGTGGTGTATGCAAAATATCATCTTGCAATAACCCAACTCAAGGGTTCGGTTCCGTGAATTACAGCTTGCTGATATTTTGTATACCACTTGAGTCGTATTACTTATTTCCTCATTTGTGGCACTAGTTATTAGTATTCTTATGTTTTGTCATCACATATTTTTCATGTGTTGTAGAAACTGACTTATCATTCCATGTACTATATAAATAGTATAATATGTTATTGTAGTTATCGAATGTAAATAGAGGGCGTGATGGCGCAGTGGTGAGCACATTCGGCTTCGGATCAAGAGGACCATGATTTCGAATCCACCCAGGGGCACAGCAACTTTCTCTGCAGTAGAAGTTTGGGTGCAATGCTACACTGAATTTCAACTAAGTACCACCCATGGTTCGTTAGTTTCAGCCGATGCTCGCAGGTTTTTTCCCTGCAAAATACTAGCAGCCTTTATATAAGTGAAATACTCTTGAAAGCGGCGTTAAACCCCAAATCACCTCACCTCACCTCTAATGTAAATATTCCACACACAATTTGTATTCAACACTGTTGTATTCTTGGCCACGACACCTCCAACACTGAATAAAGACTTTGACTTTGTTTAAAGTGTTACACATATCTGTTCAATGAAATTATTTGTTAAAAGTTTGAGCAAACATCTAAAACTATTAGAAACCGAGAAAAAATATTCATTGAACAATTTTGAAATCCCTATTATACTACTTAACTAAACAAGCAAACAGTTTGACAAAAATAGAACCTGAAAATAGCAATTTATTATCCAAACTGCGATTTCGTTAGTAGGAAGTGTTGAATATTCTCCTGTAGAGGATACAAGCGGTCACTCAGACCAAACAGTTGCTGGTCACTCACTTTGTTTACAGGGAATTACAAATATCCATACGGTTTAGGATTACCAGTAATACTAAACAGCTAAGGGATTAATGTTATATATAAGTATGAACAATCATTTCAAAGCTGTTCTGGTATAATATTATATATATATGCTTGTAATCTGGAATGGAAGTACTGGTATATATAATTATATGAATATATATTTAATATATACACACACAGAGTTTATATTGTGTTCATTTGTTTTTATATCAAGAACAAACATGAATTTTAAACATTTCCATTTATAACAACATTTAAAAAAATTAAATATAAACTAAAAAACTATTAAATTCATTCTTACCAAAGTCTATTGCTTTCATGGTCAAATGGCATTAGAACTACACTTAATATGTTGAAATCTATGGTGGAATCCAAAAGCATGCAAACCTTATGAAGCTAATTTATAGTTAATTTGATAAGGTTAAATGGTTAACTGGGAGACTTAGGCCTCATTATAAGGCTTGTAGATGGTTTCAGAGTATAAATCCAACGACATCGGTACCTCGACATCAGCCTCATTACATGACCCGTACATGGTTACAGGGTATATAGCCATGGTAACATGACATCAGCCGTATTGGTGTTCTCTCAGCCATGACACTGACACGGAATTGGTTCTAATGCCCTGGTCGGGAGTCTTTGACATCAGTTCCTGAGATCAGTAGGATCAATATTAACACCTAGTAAATGGATGGATTTATCGGCTGTTATAATCGTGACCCTTCCTTCTTGTGACACGCTGTTGTCATAGATGTAGTGGTTCATCATATTATAAAATGTTATATCAGCATATTTGGTTTTTATTTTCATAAATAAATATGAAATATGAATAAATGCAATTGTATTTTAAATAATAATTACCATCAGTGTTATGTCGGTAGTTGCTTGTTAAACAAAGATGTATTTGAAAAGAGAAGGGAGAGAAACTGTCTAAGCGTTAAAGAGACATGTTTGTTCTGATGGAGATGACAACAAATAATAATCAATCAGCGTCTTGCGTATGGTCGATGTGCTACATAAATATACTGTTTATTTATTTAGCAATAAAGAGTTGGTGAACCTTAGAAACTAAATGGTGTGAAGTGTTTGCAAAGAAGCTAAATTCACATTGGTAGCTTGCTTTTGATCAGAACTGATAATATTGTTTGATTAAATTCTTCCATCAAAAGTAATGTAGCACACACTATGCAGGTACAGAAGTTTCCCCAAGTTGGCTATTTTCCTCATCTACTGGTTTACCCTGTGCACAGGGGGCGGAATAGCGCATTAGTTAGCGTGTTCGGCTTCGGATCAAGAGGACCGGGGTTCGAATCCCGCCAGGGGCACGGCAACTTTGTCTGCAGTAGAGAACTGTTCTACACGCAGTAAGGTTTAGGTACAATGCTACACTGAATTTCAGTGTAGTACCACCCATGGTTCGCTAGTTCCAGGGGGCGGGATAGCGCAGTGGTTAGCGCGTTCGGCTTCGGATCAAGAGGTCCGGGGTTCCAATACCGCCAGGGGCACAGCAATAATACTAGCAGCTGCGATATAAGTGAAATACTCTTGAAAGCGGCGTTAAACCCCAACTCACTTCACCTCACCTCGCTAGTTCCAGCCAATGCTCGCAGGTTTCACCCCAATGCATAGCCACATGGCGTTGCAGGCTTTCTCCCTGCCATAATACTAGCAGCCGCGATATAAGTGAAATACTCTTGAAAGCGGTGTTAAACCCCAACTCACTCACACACTCACTCGACACTCACCCTGTGCACATTTACTCGGTTTGGCCTGACGGTTCTACACGCAGTAAGGTTTGGGTGCAATGCTACACTGAATTTCAGTTCAGTACCACACATGGTTTGCTAGTTCCAGCCGATGCTCGCAGGTTTCATTGCAATACATAGCCACATGGTGTAGCAGGCTTTCTCCCTGCACTAATACTTTCAGCTGTGATATAAGTGAAATCTCTTGAAAGCAGTGTTAAAACCCAAAAAATCCCTCACCTCACCACAATCTCTATATTTGTTGAAATTAAACTTTTCTGTTTAATTTGTATAATATAAATAAGTTCCTATCGCTGGATATGTTTTTGATTTTCATAAAAGCCTTAATTCACAGTCCACAGTTAATATTCTTCCTGAGACAAGTCTGTATATGAATTAGCTGATAACGGCCAGTCCCTGTTTATTACAGTCTGCTTGTGTTGTCAACAGTTATATTGCTGTGATTACACAGCGGGGGAATTATCATTGCAGCAGCGATCACATCACAACTGAATTGCTATTTGTTTGGAGAAATAACAATAAATGGTATCCCTTTCTTGTGTAATGATTTGTTACAATCGATCTAATTCTGGCTTGTTTGGTTTGATGTTGTAGGGTAAGGGATATTGTTTAATGTATTGTTACATAATATGGATGAAATCATGTTAGGATTTCATCTCTATGAAATTTTTATGAATTTTGAAATTTAGTATTTTTGTTTTTGCATTACATTTCACAGAAAGTTGGACAGAAGAACAAAATGATGTATTATTCAATTTGTTTGGTTATAACCTTACAGCAAAAAATCTTTTTGTTCATCATAATGGTGTTATCATGAGTATCTGTATTGTATTGTTACAATACAATAGACATTAACAAACCCATTGGATATTTGCATTTGAAGTTCAATGTTGCAGAAAACACTTTAAAACATTGAAATTTACATTAAAAAATTTAATCAAATGGAGGAAATGAGCCTCATGGAAGTCAAACAATTCACTTAAAAACACAGCTCAACTGTCATCAGTCTCTCAGTCCCAAGAAGAAAAAGTCAACATTCTCTCCAGTCACAGTTGGTTCATGATTGAAAGAATGCCATTCATGAATATTCTGCATGTTTTTCTCCATTATCAAATTACTGCTGCCATTAAAAGTCAGTGGGACGGCAATGATAATTTTCTTTGTGCGAACTCCCCAGATGTTTGTATGGGGCAGTGAAGGGCAGCAGTCTCAGTAATTGCCAGGAAGCATGGCTCAGTGATAAGTGCAGGGAGCTAGGGAGGGAGGGAGAGAGGAGAGAAGTCCCCCATCTGTAGTGGAATCCCCTTCTCAAGGGAGGGACCAGCGAGGGACAGACACCTTCATCAAGTGATTCATTCACTGCCTCTCAGTCAGGCAGTTCCCAGGGAAACACAATATTCCAGTTTCCGTGTTCGCTAGTGCGGGCTGCAGCCAATGGGAGAGTCAGACAGAAGCACATGTTGTGAGAGAGAGTTAGAGGAATACAAACTCAGCTGGGAGAGGGATTACACACACAGACTCTCTGTGAGGTGTTCACTGGATACTGTGTGAGAGTTGAGAGGTACCCACGATCAAGTTATGGATCTAGTTGTTAAACACTAAGGTCTCTTTGATGATGCCTGTGCTGTGACAGTGCTGTGTGACAGTGCTGTGTCCCAGTGCTGTGTGACAGTGCTGTGACAGTGGTCCGTCTGTCCATCTGTCTGTGAAATAACCACTGGATAAGGAGTGTATTAAGGTACCCAGATGGATCAGAGGTACTGCTAGCCGTGTGACAGAACTGTGACAGAGGTCTGTCCATCTGTCTGTCGGTGTACCTGTGCCGGTCACATGGTATGGAGAGGTGGGAGGTGTTTCCCACCAAGTCTGATTCCCATGGGATAGTACACTACCAGGACGAACCCTTCCCGGTCCTAGAGGTCCTACCCCGACCGGACACCCCGGTCATATCTCCCGAAGAGTAAGTAATCTTCATACTTCTCTGCCTGTCATCCCACCATTAGTTGAGGCATGTTACCCACAGCAGAAAGTTTTGCAACCACTGAGTAATACGGGAGTGTTGTTACTGTAAGGGAGTCATAGTGTCTATAAATACTCTACAAGTGATCTGATGGTTTTCAAATATCTTCCTATCTTCAGTGTTATTGTAAATGATGTCAAATGGGTTGAATCATAATTTCTTATGATCCTATTCACTTGCTTCATGTTTGAATATGGATTTATGTTATTACCATAATTCTATGGAATACAATGAGATGTACATTTTGTCAGTATTATCATAAATAAATCATGATTATGGATTTGTTTCATGTTTGGTTATGTCTACATCTTGGTGTCCATTGTCACCGATAGAAAATTGTTGATATTATTGATTATTAATAAATCTGGGGGCTATTGATTATCAATACATCTTGATCCTATTTGCCTGTGTTATCTGCGACTGGCTGTTACACAGGACCGTATCTTTGATGCCATCTGTCTGTGTTATTGCCGCTGTGAGCTTCACATCTGTGGGTCATTCTGATCTGGTCAGTGGCTTGAGGAGGCTGACCAGAGCATAGTCCTGCACCATGACTGTAAAATAAGCCTTTAATACACTTAAGGAAGTTACTCAGCAAGTCTAGACAAACTGAATGCACATATATCAATATGGAACTGAAATATGGTGCAGTAATTAAAATATTTCTTTGAGTAAATTTTAGTCAGACCAGAGCACTGCATGAAGGTGTTTGAGATTTATACAATTACAATTCACAAATCCATTTGGCAATGATAAACACAACAATTCATCTCTTCATAGGAGACTGATTCAAGTGATCATTGTGCAAGTGGTAAGCATTGTAAACTGATGGAGAGGAAGTGCATTATTTTCATGCGGTTAAGCAATTATATTTAGTCGCATCATTTGATAAATTGATACTATTTCAATTTAAGTGGTCATCAAAGTTTTTTGGTTTTCATGGTCACATTGCCCTATCATTTCCTTGAATGGATGATGAATGATGAATGATGAATGATGAAATGAAAGCATTTTTTTTTGTGTGATAACGTATTAATTTTATTCTGATTATTTATGTTTTTAAATGAATATTCAGAAATTTGGAAACTGACAGTTTATGGAAGATGGTGAAATCGAACCTGAAGTCAAAATCTAGATCTAATACTTTGTACTGTATTTTCGTGTTTCATTTTCATTTTTTTTTCTTACCAACAACAATATATTACAAACAATTAAAGTAGTTATACAAAATGGAGCCCTAAAGAAGCCTTGATTTCTGAGAGCTATGAAATCTAGACTTGCTATATTTTTCTAGACTTGGCTGGTCATTAATTGAATATTTTGCTCTAGGTTCTGGATGACAGACTATTTCATGTTGAAAACAAGATTTTAACAATGATCTTGAATCCGTGAGAGGGCATGTCATTTGCAAGTAAAGAGGCCAGTGATTGTTAATGAGTAGATTTCATGAGTACCTACAGCCCCTAGCTTGTATCCAAATCTCTTTCCATTCACCTCCTAATATATGTCCATTCAGAGTATTACTTGAACAGGGCAGTAAGATTTCTTTTATATCATCCCCAGCTGTAAACCTTGTATATCATTTATGAGGAGATTTTACTGGGGTGTACATACATCAAAATGTTACAATAAAATGATTCACTATAAAGCCGTCGTCAGTGGGCGTACCAACTTGGTTATTTGCCAGAGACCTCATTCCTATCTTTGCCTGTATAACATTGATTTCTGAGTATCAAGTTGTGTCATTCACACTGCTGCCCTGGCCGTCCTATTCACAAAATACACACTCCATGGATTTCGGGCTTAAATAATGCAAGACTAATGTCTTTGTAATGCTTGGAGGAGTAAAATGTATACTTGAGTTATCAATGAAATTATTGTATGCTGTGGAGGTTTTGTTTCTCTATGATGAACTGGATCACTTATTTATTGATTTTTGTATGGAAAACTTTTATATATATGCATAATGAGACATTTAAGTTGTTTTGAATACATAGTTTATTGAGAAGTATTTTACCAAAATACTAAGTTTAGGTGAAAATAATCATCTTTATTGGGAGTTTTTATTCATCCTCAAATTATACTAGTTTCTTAATTTCCATATTCCCTAAAAATGAAAAGATATTTTTAATGAATTTGTAAATATGATATTTAGAGGACAAGCTGACTCATGGATATTAATCTTTGTGGGCTGAGTATTTGATTGCATATTCTGCAATGACAGTTGTCGTGTAACAGTCAGATAACTGTCAAGGCAGCATGTGCACAGGATTTTCATTAGCACACACACATGCAAGGGTACGCTGACACACCAGGTCACCAAATAGCTAGACTGGCAGCAGGTCTTCATTACAAGTTTAATCCTCTTCATTTTGGATCATTTTGAGTTAGGACTTTATAGAGCCTGTATGCTGAAGATCAAAATCTGACTAAAATGGCATCTAATCTCTAGGCAGATAAGTTTTTAAGAAAAAATTGTTGTAGCAACCACACTCTCAGACATGGGCAGGTATACCTGCTGACCTATGATTATAGATACAATCAGATTTAGAGTAGACACAGGATAAGCTTGAATAAGCTGATAGTACTTTAAAATATATGGAAAAAAACTTCATAATCTATCCCCAAGAAAATCTCACAGTTAATATTTAGGAGTCTTCTTAAGTCTAGATAATTTTGATAATTGATATGAAGGATTTATGAGGGTTAATTCGATTGATATCTTGTATTAAAATAATTATCTGAAGAAGTAAAATATCAAAATTGTTGTTTTCAGAAACCATATGTTTGTCTTAATCATAACAGTCTAAGGCACATGCATACATATCCATGGAAACAAGTGAAGACTGGAGCTACATGGGTCTGCATGTATATTCATGTTGATGAAGGGGGGAAAACAGACAGGAAATTGACAGTTGAATGCATTGGTACACACAATTATACATGCAGGCACACATGTGAAGGGTTATAGTGACACAACACACACAGACTTATAAATACACACGTGCAGGCTTATATCTGGTGACACATGCAGGCTTATGTATGGTGACACAGCACACATGCGTATTTATGTATGATGACACATGCAGGCCTATATATGGTGACACATGCAGGTCTTATGTATGCTGACACATGAAAACATATATATAAAGTGACACAGCACACGCAGACTTATATATGGTGATACATGCAGACTTGTGTATGATGGCACAGCACACATGCAGGCTTATTTATAGCGACACAGCACACATGCAGGCATATTTATGGTGACACATGAACACATGCAGGCATATTCATAGTGACACATGAACACATGCAGGCTTATGTATAGCGACACAGCACACATGCAAGCTATGTATAGAGACACAGCACACATGCAGGCTTATGTATAGTGACACAGCACACATGCAGGCATATTTATGGTGACACATGAACACATGCAGGCATATTCATAGTGACACATGAACACATGCAGGCTTATGTATAGAGACACAGCACACGCAGGCTTATGTATAGAGACACAGCACACATGCAGGCTTATGTATAGTGACACACCACACATGCAGGCTTACCGGTATGTATAGACACATTCACACATGCAGGCTTATGTATAGCGACACAGCACACATGCAGGCTTATGTATAGAGACACAGCACACATGCAGGCATATTCATAGTGACACATGAATACATGCAGGCTTATGTATAGCGACACAGCACACATGCAGGCTATGTATAGAGACACAGCACACATGCAGGCTTATGTATAGCGACACAGCACACATGCAGGCTTATGTATAGCGACACAGCACACATGCAGGCTTATGTATAGAGACACAGCACACATGCAGGCTTATGTATAGTGACACATGAACACATGCAGGCTATGTATAGAGACACAGCACACATGCAGGCTTATGTATAGCGACACAGCACACATGCAGGCTTATGTATAGAGACACAGCACACATACAGGCTTATGTATAGAGACACAGCACACATACAGGTTTATGTATAGAGACACAGCACACATGCAGGCTATGTATAGAGACACAGCACACATGCAGGCTTATGTATAGAGACACAGCACACATGAAGGCTTATGTATAGCGACACAGCACACATGCAGGCTTATGTATAGTGACACAGCACACATTCAGGCTTATGTATAGAGACACAGCACACATGCAGGCTTACCGGTATGTATAGACACATTCACACATGCAGGCTCAGTATAGCGACACAGCACACATGCAGGTTTATGTATAGAGACACAGCACACATGCAGGCTTATGTATAGTGACACAGCACACATGCAGGCTAACCGGTATGTATAGACACATTCACACATGCAGGCTTATGTATAGAGACACAGCACACATGCAGGCTTATGTATAGCGACACAGCACACATGCAGGTTTATGTATAGAGACACAGCACACATGCAGGCTATGTATAGAGACACAGCACACATGCAGGCTTATGTATAGAGACACAGCACACATGTAGGCTTATGTATAGAGACACAGCACACATGCAGGCTTATGTATAGAGACACAGCACACATGCAGGCTTATGTATAGAGACACAGCACACATGCAGGCTTATGTATAGAGACACAGCACACATGCAGGCTTATGTATAGAGACACAGCACACATGCAGGCTTATGTATAGAGACACAGCACACATGCAGGTTTATGTATAGAGACACAGCACACATGCAGGCTTATGAATAGAGACACAGCACACATGCAGGCTTATGTATAGAGACACAGCACACATGCAGGCTTATGTATAGCGACACAGCACACATGCAGGCTTATGTATAGAGACACAGCACACATGCAGGCTTATGTATAGAGACACAGCACACATGCAAGCTTATGTATAGAGACACAGCACACATGCAGGCTTATGTATAGAGACACAGCACACATGCAGGCTTATGTATGGTGACACAGCACACATGCAGGCTTATGTATAGTGACACAGCACACATGCAGGCTAACCGGTATGTATAGACACATTCATACATGCAGGCTTATGTATAGAGACACAGCACACATGCAGGCTTATGTATAGAGACACAGCACATATGCAGGCTTATGTATAGTGACACAGCACATATGCAGGCTTATGTATAGAGACACAGCACACATGCAGGCTTATGTATAGAGACACAGCACACATGCAGGCTTATGTATAGAGACACAGCACACATGCAGGCTTATGTATAGAGACACAGCACACATGCAGGCTTATGTATAGAGACACATGCAGGGTTATCTATGAAGACACATGCACACACACAGAGAGGGAGACAGATGGTTGCACATGTTGGAGGGAGGGTGCAGCAAGGAGTATCAGTAATTAGCTGTGTATAATTGAGTTGAGTGTGAGTAGCTCTGAGAACAATCAGGTGGTCTGGGAGTTGACTATCTCGTACTGTTTGTTTTCTGATTCATAACCCTGGGGGCCGATAACGGTACATTTAGGCCCATCAGTCACTGGCCACTCGTCCACTTGTCCCTTTGAATAGCTGGAGAGATGTAATTAGAAGTGTTTTGACTGAGTGATCTGAGTTTTATGTGTGTTCAATCATAAATGATGTTTATTTGGTTAATCAAGTGTCTATGATTTGATCAGCGATTGAAGCTCAACAGTACATTCAGTCTGTTCAGTCACTGGTGTCCGTTGCAGTACACTTGAATGGCCAGACTTTCTTAATTATAAGTGTTTTGTCCAACAGTGGTCTAAGTTTTTGTATGAGAGATGAATTGTATATATCTTATAGATCATTAATTACAATTAATTTGAATAATTTAGGGTCCATATTTTAAGTTGAGATGTTCCTTTTATTCAGCAGATTATGGTTTGATGTTGTTAATTTATTTATTTAATTTTTTTTACAAGTCTGTGATCTTTGAGATTTCAGATCTCTCCTTATGCTTAGAGTTGTTCATGGTTTTTTAGGCTAACCTTATTTTAATAGGGCCTGGTTTATAACAGATTATATAGTTTGTACATTTATTCTTTGATAGAATAAATTCCTTTAATGATCACATTTCGACAAATTCTGCCATCACCAAGCAGTTCAAGAAGTTTGTTGGTAAAGTATTAATTTGTTCACTTGGTCCATTCTGGAATCACTTGACGAATTGGTCGGAGTTAATTACTTGTGACTGTTATTGGACGCTGAACCTTGCTTTAATGTGACAGATAAAATTGTGTTTGATTGTATCTCCAAAGCTTTGATGTCGACCAATAAGGAAGTTGAAAAGAGTGACAATATTAATGATTACTGACTTGTCAAGTAAAGAGAGATTGCTGGAAAGTAATTGTCTGTTGTTACAGTTGGGTCACACCTTTTGGTCACCATTTTAGCTTAACAATTTTAACACTACATTAAAAAACTGAAATGATTTTGCAGATTTTCCCTCCGCATTACAATGGTTTTGATAGCAATGTTAATTTTCAGTTGATCTCAAATCACCAGTCTGCCTTGACGGAATCTCTCAAATGAAAATAAGCATCTTTTAGACTTAAAGGATGAAATATGAAAAGAATTGGTAAAAATAATCCCTCTGAACATGGCAGCAGTCAAGCTTCATTGACATGAACTGAAAATATTGTGATGTAGAAGGCAAAACCGAACACACTGAAACTCCACTCCACTCAGCCTGTGAATTTTAACTTTATGAATCCTGCCGCTATTAATTATTGTCCATAGGATTGTGGCTCCCTGGGGATTTCTGCTCTACTAAAAACCCGATTCTAATGAAATCAGTGGTTTGTAACCAGTGAATAACTTAACAATTTCTTCAACATTTGAAGATGATTTACAAGAAATTGTATTTCTGATGGAGATTGACAGATCAAATCTATTTATTTCAATATTTTATATTAAAGGGGCAGTAGCACGTTTTTTCGCTGAAATAAGTCTATGAAATGTATTTGAAAAATAATGTCACCAATAGTAAATCACCTATCTCTCTTCGGAAAATCAAGTTAAAAAATGAGTGTACATGGTTCCATTAAAGCCATGGAAATCGTTTTTGTCTTTCGAAATAATAAATTGTGTTCACAATAAAATGGCTGCCATGCAAGTTTGCTTTTTACGCAACACTGTTATAACAACTACGGATAATTGGTTTGTGTTATGAGATGTTTTACCCTTTAAAGTAAATATAAATGACATAAACTATCATTATAAATGGGAAATTTGAAAAAAATTAATTTTGCAAAAAATGTGCTACTGCCCCTTTAAACTGACAATGGACTGTGGGAAAATCGAATATCTTTTCCACTGTTTGCACCCTTCAAGGTTATCATGGAGATGAGATATAAAAAGATGTGAATGGTTTAACACATCATAGCAACCTCTGATTGCCAGAATAACCCAGCAGTGACATAAAGTGGTAACAAACTTCAAGGGTATAGAAAGTTAGCTCTTGGTTGTTATATATCAGACTCAAGGAAGCATTATCTGAACACTGTTCATTGGCTGCCCTGGTCATGACTTCGCAGGATGTAAACGTGAGGGTGGGTCTGTTTTAGCTTTGTTCTATCAGATCATTGTTCTATGTCCACAGTTGAGACAAGACATATCTACAGACTCACTGTAACAGTTTACAAGATGGCTTTCACTAAAAGGAAGATCTGTTTTGTGGATTCTTGCATCCGGGAGCATTGTCCTGCATCAGTCTAGTGTTAACATTAAACACACTTAGTCTTTCAACACAGCCCATCCTGTTCATTCCCAATTGTTTAAATTGTTGATAAAAAGCAAGATTTTCATTGCATCAGAAGTTATCCTCTGTTTCTGCTGTCACAGCCTAAATCTGTCAAAAGAATCGTAGCTATCTCTAATATGTTTACTTCTTGTTCAGTATTTTTGTACTTTCAGTATTGTTGCTTCACACATTGATTGGGAAAGGTAAGGGCCATGGGCCATTTTGCACATTGGATGAAAAAATGGCCTATTAAAATTTGAAATTATACTATTGCTACAAAGGGCAAATTTAAAATTCTAAAAATGACTAATAGTCCTAAATGTGGCCGATTGTCAAAGGTGTCTTTCCCAATCCCTGTCAAATCACATTAAATAATTTCCCAGATGTAGAGAAGATACATATCCAGACTACCACTCTGAAAGCTGCAAGAGAAGATGGTCCTGTGTAGTGTGTACACTCGGGAGCCTACCTCCATCATCTCGCTATTCCTTCTGTCAGCTCTCCACTCCCCTTATAGTCTTCAAGTGGCTATTGTCTCCATCTAAAGGAGCTTGCTTAATGTCTAATGTCTCACTGCTTCCGTCCTGTCCCAATTTAATTTGCAGACTATCAGGAAGCTAGTTGCTCCATTACTGATAAACATTCTAAATGCTCTGTGTATTGCCCAAATGGTTTCAGTTGTATTCAGTAGCTTCAGTAAAACGTTAAATGTCTCATTCTTCTTTTATTGTGTAGACTATTTTGTACAAAATGTGTTTTTTTGTTATAAAGCCAACCAGTTTTTGTGTGCTGCATTGTTCTGTTTCTTCATTTCATAGACAGATGAGTGAAGAGAAAATTGAGCACCGTCATGTTTTACAGTTTCAAAGCACGGTACTTTTAACACTTTGAAATTTTTTGTAATTTTATCAACTGGCAACAAGCATAGAAAGTGAAGGTCAAATCTTAATTTTTGGACCAACCGCAATTCAAAATATTCTTTTAGTTTTGATATTTCCATTTCAAGCCACAGTCCTTACTATTTATCGGTACCACAATTAGACAGTATTTTCCTTAAAAACAGTCAAGTTGTAATCAGTTGTTTGCTCATCAGCTCAGTGTGACATTAAATGTTCTACCACTCTCCAATGTAATCAGTTCTTTAACAGCTTCCCATGCCATTCTCTCCATCCCTATAGCTCCCATCTGTTATCAGTGTCCGTTGATTTCTAACTCAAGGTTTCTTCACCAGTTGACAAAGGCTCAGATCAATAATACTTTCTTCAATTTCCTTAGATTTGTGATTCAAGGCTTTGCTAGTCCTGATTGCATTAAAACCCCTCTTCAACGACTGACTTGGAAAAACGTCTTGCATTGGGGCTTGACAAGGAGTTTGTGTACATCCTTGATCATTCCTTGATTTGGCTAACTAATACCCATTTTTTCCCCCCAAAAACAACATTAAAAAATATAATCTTGATTGGTTCGGAAAGTAATCGATTTCGTATGCAATGTTATTTTCTTGAATCCTAATTTCAAAGTTTTTTTTATTAAAAATGTTGTTTTTTTTGGGTGGTCGGGTGTAATCAGTTCTATTCATTTATCTGTTGATATTAGATTTTTCAAATTGGGTATCTGATTAGAGGACATTTGGTTTAATTCTACATCAAATCAGTGCAGTAGTACTTGTTGTCCAGTAGTTACAGCACATTGTGCAAGTTTTACGATAATGATGTTGCAGGCTTTCTTGATGCAAAGAGATCAACCACTGTGAAATATGATTGTGAACTCATCTGAACTGAATGAACATTGCCTTATGTTTCTTTCACTACTTATATCATTTTGATACTTATGGTCAATACATAGTTAACATACAACCATCTATACAGTTTGGTTAATACATTCCTGACATAAGCATATAAGTCTGGGGCATAATTTAAGGAACATACTCAGCCCACTCGAGAAGTTCATCTCCAGTTATTGATTACAGAGCACTTCCAATATTGAGGCAAGTAAGTTTTATGCTTTAAGAATTGCCTCCTGTGGCTGCAGACCCATCTATAAACAGGAGGACGGGATGTGGTGAAGCCTCTTACATAGAATACTGGTGATTAGAGGCCTACATGCATATTCATTTGCTTTCAGAAATGTACTCAGCTTGCCAAGATTACCCATGAAGTCTTTCTGAAGAGACTTAGTCAATACTGTACATTTGAAGAAGTTGGAGTTGGATGTTGAGAGAGAATTTAAGTGCTCTGTGTAGAGTAAATAGTCATTAATCATCTTTAAAAACAGTTTTATTTCCTTTGGTTTTATAGATTTGTTTTATCATAGAATGATTTTATAGATTTTGATTTATAGAATTTGGTATATCTGAATATGTCAAACTATTCCAGGGATCGAAATTAACCTTTTCAATGTAGTAGCCATTCGGACTAGTGCATTTCTAAAAGTACTAGTCCAGACTTTTTCCAGCTAGCCAAATACATCTCTTTGATCAGTTCACCTCAAATGTTAATTAGCCCTTCGGACTACCAGTTTTTACACTCTACTAGCCAAGCTTCGTTTTCACTAGCCATGGGCTACCGGACTAGTACTAATTTTGAACCCTGCTATTCTTTTTATGCATGTTAAGTAGAGGTAGGTAAACACTCGTTTCAAACCTCAACAACCTTTCCAAGCTGTGATAGAGTTATTGTGAGAACAATCAAAGGTTCAAAAGGTTTGTTGATATTTGTATGCTGCAGGCTGTCTTCCTGCAATGATGTCAATGACAAAGTTGGAAAGCAGTTTTAAGCAATATATATCACTACATGTCACCTTGGTAAATTGATAAATAAGTATTTATCCAGTAAATCATCTGGTCATCACATGGGTTGGGTCAGATTTCCTGTTTGGTGGCCAGCATTTAAATGTCAATTTGCTCATATAGAGGTGGCCAGGCTAGATTTTGTACATGAAATATGGCACGTGTATGGAGATATAATTTATTTTGAAAAGTCAACAATTTATTTGAATTTAACTGATGGAGGCCAAATTTGAGTGCAAACTGTCATGAGAGCATGTGATCAGATTTTTCTGAGACAACTATAGGCAGGAAGACCTGTATATACATCAAGTAATACTTACTTGAAAACTGAAGAAGACCAATTATGACCTACATATAACACTGACCAATATTTTGTTGATGACCACCATTAAATCAAAGTAAACCAACGTTTGTTATTGATACAATACAGTCACTTTTGCATGTGTCATATATGCCACTTAAAACATACTTTTATAAAAACGGTAAATGAAGTCAACTATGAGTGGCATATGTTTGAAACACTTGTTATAAATATTTATGCATCGAGTACACTAAATGTTCAACCCAAGCTGGGTTCTGTACATTTTACACATATGGCTGCTCAATAAGAAAACACTTGCTGTGGCGTGCGTCTGCAGATTGTGGTTAAATGTTAATGTGTAAATGCATATGAATAACATTTTGTTCTGGCATGTGTGTAGATACAAGCTAAATGTTACCTCGATAACTACATGAATCTATGAATGAAAAAATAGGATTGAGAATGTACAAACACTCTGGATAAATGTTATTCACAGCACTTCTGTTTGTTGGAATTTTCAGGTGTATGCAAGATTTATTATACTAAAAAATGGTTTCTATGAGTGGCATTTAGAATTATGAATGAGGAGAAATATATGGATAACAACTTCATGATATGCGACATTTCAACACAGAAGTTGTTATCCATATATTTCTCTTCATTCTAAAACTGGTTATGTTATGCCATGGTTCATACAGAAATATTTTCAACAAATATGTTCATATACCTATTCGTGCCATTTCATAAAGCATAAATATTTAGGATCCTTGTCTTTGGTCTCTACTTCTCTCCTCACAAAGCAAAAGACATAGAAACCCAAAGGAAGATAAACAGTAAATATTTTATAGAAACTGTATGTGCCAGTGGTGTTTGAATACCCCACCCCCCTTGAACTTTTTTTTACATAGGACCCCCCAAGGTAAACCCCCCAACCCCAAATCCCCCTTTCAATAAGTGAGCACCCTCTTTTGAAAATTTCTGGATGCGTCTATGCACCTCATCCTGAAGAAAGTCCTTGAGCAACCCTTGCTTATGATCTTGTTCTTTGAAATATGTAGAAGGCACACTAACCTGCCTGCAGTGGGGAGGGAGTTAACACTTCTTCTGGTTATATCCATGTTACTAAATACAGTAGTATGAGTACATGTTATGGAAATGAGTACATGGTTATCAGTGACAAAATATTGTCTCATGCTTGGTTAAATCCTTTATGACTGTCTAATGGTTTAAACACTCCAGAAGTTCCTAAGATTTATGAGCCTGATATTAAGGGTTATGGTACTTGTACATGTACTTAGTATGAACTTAGTATGTCCAGAGGACTATCTTTGAAGTCTGTATTTTACTCATCGTGTCCTTTTTGATAAGACAAGTACACAATATTACATGCTTCGGAACAGCCTGAATTGTGAATAAAACATAGCCATATATTATGTTTAGTTCTCATTCTTGCTAACCTTTTACATTACTGGAAGTGAGTTACTTTGTTTTCCATATCGTTTTGTTTGTTTGCCAAAATAGGTTTATTCTTCAAAATAAACATGCTTGGTTTCAATCAAGGATGCATGGTCACACAATTCATGCTGAAAACAATCAACCTCCTTTCATGACAAGTCATAGCATATAATTTTACCCCTATTTCAGATTCAAGTCAATCAATTTTGGTTTTTAGTTATGAACAGACACTGATCAATTTTGGTGACCTTGAGTTTCTTCAATGTCAAGGTAAGGGATTGTGTTCTATTAAACCCACACTCACAGCCATTGAGAAAGCTGTCAGAGGCTAGTTTCTTTAACTTAAACATATTTTTGCAAAAACTTCTGTATCTCTTGTAGTTCCTGATAAGGCGTCTTGAACTGTCACATATCTTTAATGTATCACTCTCCATATGGCTATTAGCTGAGACCACTGGGAGCATGGATTCAGGAGCACCCAGGGTCTGTCAACCATTAATGACATTACATCAACACACCATGGAAACAATATTGTGGTCAAAAAACTACAAAAAACACACATTCTCAATTGGACATTAGTTTGAATGTATTAAAAAACTATTTTATTTTGCGAGAATGTTTTAAAATTGTTTTTCATGTACTTTCACACCTATGCTGGCAAGTGAGATATATCCATACTTTTCCGATTGTATCGAATGATACCCTACACTTTTCCCCGTGGGGCCCTTACGAGGCGGAGCCGAGTAAGGCTCAAACGGGGAAAGGTGTAGGGTATCATTTGTGTAGGGTATCATTTAGGGTATCACACAATTTTATTGTTGTCTTCAGCGTCAACCATTTTTCTATTAAACAAATTCTTTTGAGGTTCTAGATTTTTACTGCATACATCTGTAATATGAATTGCACTTTCAATTACAAAAAATTTAATTTTCAAAATGTTAAGTTTATGCAGTTAAGTAAGACATTAACATACACTTGAAATAAAGAACATCTATGAGAACTTAGATCATTATGTGTTACTGACTACTTTAGCAAAACATCTCATTAATAAATTTGTCCCGAGAGTGCCGATTTCTCTTCAGATTGCTTGATCATGATGTCTGCTCACATTGCATGACAAAACCAGCAATATTTATGTCTCAAAGACATGACAGA
This sequence comes from Gibbula magus, assembly GCA_936450465.1. NCBI lineage: Eukaryota > Metazoa > Mollusca > Gastropoda > Trochida > Trochidae > Gibbula > Gibbula magus. The sequence continues at coordinate 30,301,473 of OW388291.1, read as the reverse complement.
TTAGGTATAACCAATCTTCTAATAACTATCCACACCATCTTCAAAGCAGGGAGATATTTCTGTCTTCTGTTCAGGCACGCAACTGACGCTGTAATTATACAATTACTGTATATTTTCTTGGCACACGTAGAAAGAAGATGAAAATATTGATTCAAATTGTGATGATTTTTGGCAAGTTTATTCACCTGCCTCTCCTCTGGAAGTACAAGAGCTCGTTCTGAGAGACAAGTAGAGGGGAATGGTAACCTTCTGCCTGATCTCTACTTAGTTAGTCTAATATAAACCATATTCACCTTGCTTCTGTTAGAATCCATCACAGGACCTATTACATGAAGTCAGCCAGAACTGGGGTCAAAATGGTAGCCAAAGATCCAACTAGACTCTCTTTTCGCCTTCTGCATCATTAACAAGTTTTTTTTGTGAGGAGAACTTTCATTGGTTTTGCTGATGCCATGGTTTGTTCTGGCCCTGACTGGATTTTCTTACCTGTATCCTTTTCTCCATGTCCTTGCTAAACATTTGAAAAGAAGCCTTTTTGCTCCAGAGAACTTGTCCACCATCAGATTTAAGAGCAAACATTAACATTTTTGTTCTTGTTTAGATTGCCTCGGCTTGAAATTAACACTTTGATATTGTTGAGTTGATTAGTGCTAAACAGTTCTAAATGGCCAATTTATAGGTAAAAAAATATCATTACCCAAGAAAATTGCCCTCTCACTGGCTAAAGATTATCTCTCCTTGAATATTCAAAGACGCTGCTGAAGCTTTCAAAATTGGCAACTTCACTTACTACTTTTAATTTATTTCGAAGGAAATAAAATTATAATTTTTAGATCCAATCTTTTTCAGTGATTTTATGTTAGTCTAGAAACTGACAGACTGGCAAACTTGCTTTCCTTGGAAACAGGTTCCTGATCTTTATTGAAGAAGCTACGCTTTTATTGACCTCAGAACTTGTGGATCAGTTTTTTGTGTGTATGTTTATAGACCCAGAGAAGGTCTGGCATAATCATATCAAAAAGACATCAGCCTTGCTGTGATTTATGTCGTTTTTATTGAGAACGTGACTTCCGAATTCTAACAGGGCAGCAACTAGCTGGTGTTTTATTTGATTAACCAGCAATTTTGGTTTCCTGTGTAAGGATAAATGTAAACAGAAGTTTTCATGAATACTTCCTTTGACAAAATAACAGATGTTTTTCAAAATTGCCAATTTAAGATATTAAGTTTAGGAGCATTAATTTTATTGTCAAATGAGTGTTTTAGATGATAATTACTATGTAATTTAAGTGATGATTCATTTTCAAACCAATAACTATTTCGTAAAATAGTTGAAAATATTTCATTTCAAATGTTGAAGAAATGCTACTTTACGTTATATATGATTAAATGATAAATCAAGAAAATCATTTCAATTCATAATTATATTCATTAAATGCAAATACTAAAAATGCCAGTAGAATTGATTTATGTCACTTGAACACAAAATCTTCTAATAAGAAGTAATAAAAATATTGAATGATTTTATTCTAAACAAAGACAGGTGTTGGCAAGCCTGACAGGTAAGAAAAATCTAATTAGTGCGCTTAAGAAATCAAACACTGGCCTGTTCCGTCAGTCAGTCACAGTTGCTCTACTGACATCTTCTACCTCCCTACATGCAGGTAAACTTTACTTACATAACTGTTTGTTGTGAAAACATGAGCATACTATTTCTGTATACCCTGTCGACGAGGAGAGCTGACACGCTTGTAGTTGGAGATGTTGTTATCCTTCGTGTTGCAGTTGTTGTTTTGATCTGCAGCAGCTGATCCTTGAAAAAATAAGTTTTTTTGGACATAGCTTGCATTTATTATACATGTTTGAAACAATCTTCTGAATTTGGAAGAAATCCTTGCAATATTTTCTGTAGCCTGAAGAAACCCTTGCAACAATATTCTGTATTTAGAGGAAATCCTTGCAGCATCTTCTGTAGCCTGAAGAAACCCTTGCAACAATATTCTGTATTTGGAGGAAACCCTTGCAGCATCTTCTGTAGCCTGAGGAAACCCTTGCAACGGTTTTCAGTACTTGGAGGAAATCCTTGCATCAATCTTCTGTACTTGGGGAAATCCTTGCATCAATCTTCTGTACTTGGGGAAATCCTTGCATCAATCTTCTGTACTTGGGGAAATCCTTGCATCAATCTTCTGTACTTGGGGAAATCCTTGCATCAATCTTCTGTACTTGGGAAATCCTTGCATCAATCTTCTGTACTTGGGGAAATCCTTGCATCAATCTTCTGTACTTGGGGAAATCCTTGCATCAATCTTCTGTACTTGGGGAAATCCTTGCATCAATCTTCTGTACCCGGATTAAATCCTTGCAAAAAGCTTCTACACTCTGAGGAAATCATTGCAACAATATTCTGTACTCAGATGAAATCCTGGCATATGATCATATATATGGTGAAATCAGGACTTTCAAAAAACTTTCTTATAAGAATGATCTGAAACTGTTCAAGAGGCATTCTAGATGTTGGCATTGTAGAGAAGACAATGATTTTATGGATGATCAACTTATTTATTTAAGAGTGGTGACTTTCTTGTTTGACAACAGTTTAAAGATATCTACCGAAACATCACCAATGTTAAATATAGAGTTTGGTCATCCGTAAATTCATTGTTTTCTTTATGACAGAGCTTGCAATGTAATCTCATGCATATCACAATTTTATCTCACCACCATCCATGTTACATGTAAGGAATCAACCCTCTTGATGTGGAGAATAAGGGATGCCATACAGAAACAATTTACAACCTAGTCGATTTCGCCTCTTACATTTTGAATGGGTCACTGTGGCAGCTAATTTGCAAATTCACTGGACAGCGTTGACAGAGTACTTGAAAGACAATTTTGCCCTAGCATTAATTTCATTCTCTTATTGTTTTTTTAGGAAAGAAAAAAATTTCAGTTCCATTCAAGTTATTGAGAAAAAGAGAAACTAACTTAATTTAGCAATTTAACTGTTCGTAAGAAACAAAAAAGCTTTGATAAAAATGAAAAGCCACTCTACTGATCACATTTGGGTGATGGTGGCAACCTTTAAAGGCGCTGTAGCACGTTTTTTTGCAAATTTTCTTTTCTCAAATTTTCCATTTATTTTTAAAGTTTATACAATATACTGTTACGTTAGAGGGTGAAACATTTCATTACACTACCCGATAAACCATATCCATAGAAAATGGTTATCCGTACTGGAAGAAAATTGTGAGATGTATAAAGCGACAGTGGTGTGAGAGGTAGATTTGTAAGTCTGATGCGAATTTGAGACTATCTAACGTGTTTAGGTTACGCTACATCAGTCAAATCACTTGAACTACTTTCGAGCGTTCACATTAAAAAGGCTACTCGAAGGGAAATGGACTCGCATGGCTTAACTGAACCATGTACATTTTTTTAGAACTCTCTTATGAGGAGTATTATCTAGCCATTTGTAACACTTATTTACCTTTTTGTGAGATATCTTTATTTGCAGTAAGCAGAACGTGCTACAGTGCCTTTAAACCATCCCTATGACATTCCAGCATAAAGATCAAGCAAGCAGTGCTTTCATTGATAGACTGACACATCAATAGTTTAGTTGTAATGTGCATAACAAGAAAACATACACAGAAACTAAGTCAGATCCTTGTAAATCAAAATTCAATGCTGTCCTTGATGTACTACTTCATACTTAACTCAAACTTCATTTTGGTGTTCAGTCACTTCATGGCAAGTTATTTTGATTCATGAGGAATTTGTCATCAAGTTTGACAGCAGGAAGAAGTTTGTTTTTGTCTCATGAAATATATATTGGCTGGTGACGACCATTAAAGTCTTGGTGATCAATAATGTAGCTTAGATTTCAGGAACTTCCTAATGCATTGATCAGTTTATCATTGTGTGAGTTTTGAACATTGACTAATGTGGAGACCATTCATCAATAGCTCTGTCAACCAGTCTTATACAGAGGCATCAATTCAGGCGCATAAAGAAGAGGCTGTCATAGTTTAGGAGTGAGTTTGGTATTTGAACTATCCACTAAATGTGTCTCTGAGTGATGATGTTAGAGAGTTACACCGGAGGGATATCCCTTGCCTCAGTGGGCGGGGTAGCACATTGGTTAGTGTGTTCAGCTTCGGATCAAGAAGGCTGGGTTCAGATCCAGCTCGGCAACTTTGTCTGCTCATGCAGAAAGGTTTGGGTGCAATGCTACACTGAATTTCAGAGTAGTACCACCCATGGTTCGCTAGTTCCAGCCGATGCTCGCAGGTTTCTATGCAATGCATAGCTGTAATAGTTAAGGGTGAAACGGTTCACAACTACTGTAGTTGAACCGCGGTATTTTGCTTTCGGTTCGGTACACGGTCCATCAACGTGAATTTTCGGTACGTATACCGAATGCATACTTTAATGAAGTAATTATTTCATACAAAGTCAAAATTTCAAATGCAATAAGCTTTGTTTACAAAACTAAGTGATCGAAAATCGTAATGAATCTATTATCATAATGGTCTGAGGATACGAAGCATGCACGATCTACCTGTCGCCATTTTGATTACGGTTCATTCGGAACAATCAAATAGGACCTTTAATTCTCTACAAACGATTGTGCGTGAATAACTTCGTGATTGCCTAATATAAACGAAAGTGTTTGAATGACTTGATATCGTGAGATCTCGTTCGAAGGTAACGGGTAATCAAAATGGCGACGGACATTACCGACGATGAGCGGTCTAAAATACAAATTAAAGACGCACCAAAATCCTATCGCTCAACAGTTTGGAAGTCGTTTGGCTTTCGAGAGGGACAGCTTAACAGTGATAAGGTTATTTGCAAGTTGTGTCATCAAGACGTTCCATACAAACACGGCAACACATCCAATCTCAACACGCATCTCAAACGAAAACATGGTTTAGATGGAAAGGGGGATAAAACGAAAGTAGGTATTTCCGATTCAGCTGATGATGCATCCAAGGTTAAACAACCAAAACTTGATGAATTTGTTGGGAAAAAGTTTGCATTCTCGAGTGTTAAATCGAAAAAAATCACATATGCAGTGGCAGCTTTCATAGCTTGTGACATGAGGCCATACTCAGTAGTTGAGAATATTGGGTTTAGACACCTACTTGCTACACTCGAACCTAGGTATCATATCCCCAGTCGTACTCATATTGCAGAGTCAGTCATTCCAAAGCTGTATGACAGTGTGAGAGACAGGATTAAATCTGAACTTAAACAGGCACAGTCTATAGCAATTACAACTGATACATGGACCTCACGGGCTACTGAAAATTACATGGCCGTGACAGCTCACTTTATTGATGAGGACTGGAAGGTCAAGTCTTACACTCTACAAACAAAGGTGTTCTATGAATCTCACACGGCTGAAAATCTGTCTCAGGCTTTAACGAACACAATCTCAGACTGGCAATTACAGAGGAATGGAAAACCTCCAGCCATATCAACAGACAATGCAAGTAATATTGTCAAGGCTGTTCATCTTGCAGGCCTCACACACATTCCTTGCTTTGCGCACACTCTTAATTTGGCCACACAGAGGGGCCTAGCTGTCAACGAGATGGACAGACTGCTCGGACGAGTGAGACGGATTGTGGCATTTTTTCATCGCAGTACCACAGCATCGGCAGTGCTGAAGACTAAGCAGTCTCTTTTAGGTCTCGGTCAAAAGAAATTGATTATAGATGTGTCGACCAGATGGAACTCTAGTTTTGATATGCTTGTCAGGTATATTGAACAGCAAGCTGCCATATTTGCAACCCTACTTGAAAAGAATGTCAAGAAGAATGCAAGCTCAATTCTCACTCTATCTGACCAAGACAACCGAAACCTAGAGTCGATTGTCCAAGTACTTGGACCGATGAAAACGGCCACCACGACCATGTGTTCCTCCAGAAACCCCACTGTTTCTCTCATCCATCCATTAAAGGAACGGTTACTTCAAGAAATGAAAATCAAGCCTTGTGACAACACACTTATTCAACAAGTGAAAACCGCAATAGTGAATGATCTTCTGCCAAGGTAATTTATTATATATTGATAAATTAACAAATAACAGTCATTCATTAGTGGATTCATTACAAATTTTATTCATTGAAATTACAATATAAGATTACATTATACAATTACAATTACAACATAACTTAAATAAACATTTATTTAAGTAAATATTATAATAATTGTACAACTTATTCAATTTAATAGATAATGAATATACAAATATATATATAAATATATATATATATAACTTCTAATAAATTGTAAATTCATCAATAAATAATTTAAATTAAACAATATAGATAAATTATAAAATTAAACCAACCATAATCTTAATCAATAACCATACTAGTAAAATTAGTCATTGCATTTTAAAAAGAATTAGAAATAATTGTAAAATTCATTCAGACTGAGAAGTTACTAATCAAGCTGTCCTGATTTATTATTTATATCTTCACACTGTTCACAGATACACAGATCAAAACACTGCAGACCTCCTGATGTTGAGCACAGCACTGGATCCAAGATTCAAGCGTCTTCCCTATCTCACCCAGGAAGAGAAAGATGAAACATATCAACTGGTTCAGCAGGAAGCAATCAAAACTATGGAGCTGAATGTAAGTAACAAGTAACAATTGTCAATTTATACAAATCATTGAGTCAGACAAAAGTACACACAAGCACATGTGTTAATGTAATTAAATGTATTACCGGTATGTAAAAAATTGAAAATGTCATATTACTATATATGATATTATTTGATATATTTATCTTAATATGATACATCTTAATATGATACATCTTAATATAAAATTGAAATAATAAGTACAAAAACTAGTAAAGTTGTACTACCACTTCTACTTGTTACTTCAACTTACTTGTTAATATTAATTATCAATTAACTTTTAAAAAGCAAGTTAATGTTACATTTTATCACATGCTAGACTCATTGTCATTCATGAAAAATATTTAAATGAAATATAAGAATATTACTTTTATAGTTTTATACTATATCCATATTTAAATATTTTCAGGTTCAAGTCAAACAGGAACAACCAGACAACCAGCTACCTGATGATGGCCCTGGAGCCCCTGATCAACCTGACTTACCTGAGCTACCTGATGAGGCTGATGATGTTGATGAGCCAGTCCATGCAGAGCCAGAGGATCATGAGGAAAAGTACTCTCCTGGCCCAGAGCTTGAGAAGGGTGGTGATCTTGATGCTCTATTTGGTGATGTGTTCATTTGTCATATTCAACCTGCAAAGAGTGCTGAGGAGAGGGTCAAGGGGGAAATACAAGCATACAAAGCAGAGCTGAGTCCACCAGTCTCTTCTGAGCCCCTTCAGTGGTGGAAGGATAGGTGTGGAAGCTATCCCTTGTTGTCTAAGGTAGCTGTGTCACTGTTATCAGTGCCAGCTACAAGTGTAGAAAGTGAGAGGGTGTTTTCTACTGCAGGGGATATAGTGAGTCACCAAAGAGCCACCCTGTCAGCTGCCAATGTAGACAAACTTGTCTTTCTAAAGAAGAACATGACCATTCCTCAGGACTTGCCCCAGTAGTAAATGTTACTACTTTCCAATGAGGTCAGACTACTGTTCTGTGTTCGAATCAATTGTTTACAAATTAATTTACCTCAACTGTGGCCTGTGGGTGACTAGTCAATCTGACTCAATCACTCATTACATATTTATTTACAAATTCAATCAATTTGTTTCTACAATTGTGCCAAAGTGCCACTGCCAATTTATGTTATTTATTTGAAAACTTTTATTTACATTTTTATTGTTACATTTGCATTCAATAAAACTCTATTTTCAAGGAGAACATGTGATTTGTTGTGGTTTTAGCTGCATTTCATTCGTGGTTTTGTACCGAACCGAAAATGTACCGAACCGAGGGTTCTGTACCGCAATACGTACCGAACCGAACCTCAAGCGTACCGTTTCACCCCTAGTAATAGTGTGCAGGCTCTCTCCCTGCAATAATACTAGCAACCATGTACAAATATTCTTGAAATCAAGCTCAGATGCTAGAAACGCTCGGTCCATTATTTTTGGCTTGAATCTGCCCTGTTTATTATCATTATCAACTCATTACATTTGACAGTAAAAACGTATTATATGTTCTAGAAAAAGTCAGTCTATACTTGGGAGGATGAAATATTTTATGGGATAAATGGAATGGGGGGAGAATATGTCTCTTTAGACTGGCACTTCGTGCCTGAACAGTGTCGAAAAGACTAGGTCGAACTGTGTGAACATTCTGAAAAAGATCTCAATTCTATGGTTCTTGATTCCATTATGATTCAATGAGATGGACCAGCAAACTCTACTATACTTAAGAGTATGCAAAGTTTATGTTTTCAGGAGGAGTATCCCTTTCTATTTAAAATTAGGGGACCAGAGACCCCATAACCGTTAATTACGTAGAGCTACAACCTCTATCTAAACATATCTATATATCTAGAAAACCATGAACTTATATCGACAAAATGTGCTAAATCAACTTAAACTTGAAATCCAATCATGGGCTCATTTCATAAAACTTGTAAACAATGACCTAATTTTATACAAGCATTTTAAAGTTAAATGATGTATTTGTTAAGTTTTTAATGTTTGAAAAGTGTACAATGCATTCATTTTCCACAGATTCAGTAAACACAGTAAGTAAAGCCGTGTACAGCCTACTACTGATATTCACTTGAGTAATTCTGGTTAACTATTTATGTCTGCCCCTGTTGACTCTGAGAGAATCATACCTCTATTGAATGTTTTCAAGTACATCCAGCGCGATTATTGATTCTTTTGTGGAGGAAAATACGAACATTGAAGTGCTTCATGAGAAACAAGTCAGAAAAAGTTCATCTGCAACCTTGGAGAAATTCAAGCATTGGCAGAATTCAATGCTGAGCCGATTAATTTGAAAGGGACTGTTTATTGAATATTTTCTATTTCGGTTAGCTAATATACCACAAATCATCTACCAGCGAAATGACTTTTGAATTGGCAGAATTTTATTCACTCCCTATAGATAAGGTCTTATTGAAAAATAAATTCAAGGTAATCCATTGTGGAAAGAAGTAATATCAAATCAATGTTTTCCCAGACAGTCCGGTGCTGATGTGGTTTGAATGAGGAAAGTTTTAGAAAGTGATTGGTATGAAAAAGATCTTTTTGGGGTGTTTTTGCTTAGTTTAATCAAAGTCAAGTGAATTAACATTCGTTTCAGCTCAAGAAGCACATTTTCAACTGACAGATGGGTTTGAAAAGAATTATAAATTAATTTGCTTATACTTTTACTCATACTGTTATATGTCAACCAGTTTTTCAATATGATGCATTAAACCAATTAAAATGGTTACAGTCTAATTTGAATCTAGAGATTTTGAAGATAATCATGTTTGGTTTTGAGTGAAGATACAATGATACAGTGATTATGAGACTTTGAGACCAACCATAGACTTATCAGTTCTGGGAATAAATAAATAGAAGGAATTTTTCGTTAAGATAGCTAATAAATGTTAGCAAAATAAACTTGGAAATAAACATCTGAGTATAAGGGGCGATGTATAGAATTGAAAGGATAGCAGTGAAAATGGTGATGATGGAACCTGCAAAAAACAATGGATATGTTTTGTTTCTGATCGTATCCATATGGCAGTAAATAAAGTACATGTGAATTAAACCTTTATTTATGAATGTAAATGATGATTCAGCAGACTCATAAAAGACTCATATGATGTACTTTGGGTTGAAGTGAAGGCAATAATTCTGTTAAGGTTCAAACTAGGAATAAATGAGAGTAAAATAAACTCTCCTCAGCAATAGATGCTGTTCATGGACCACTGCCTCTGCCAGTCCTGCTAATGGATGGGATGGGAATAAGAGAGCAATGTGTTTGCTCTGGGTGTGTGAGTAGTGCTATTAATGACCCATTTGAGTCCGTCTGCTGTCCATAAAGTGAAGTCTTCCTGTTCACTTCCTGCTGGGCTTGAACACTTCAACACAAACTGTTTACATGAAGTGTCCTCTACAGGGGACTTCTGGGCACCACTTTGTAGGCCAGGTATTGCACTGCTTCCTGTGTTTGGCTTAGGATAAAAAGTTTGCATGCTACCTTAGGAACCTGTAGAGGATAGTATATGGTCTCTGAGAGATTTTTTTTTAGACAATGCCAGAATATCACAATATCATCTCTGCTTGACAAAGTGTTAGTAAATGTTACATTCATGGCAATACAGAAGTTGACTATAGGGGCCTACTTAGAACTTCTTCTCTTTTGTCATACTAGCTTCTAAAACGCCTTGCAAAGAAAATATTAGAATTTTCTAAAAGGTAAAATGGTGCATAAAATAGCCACTGATTCAGAGTCTGAACTCTCATTTTTAGTCCATAAACAAATCAACCTTAGGTTTGCTTAACCTTCAAATTATATAAGGGTCTTCATTGCTGACTTTTGTTTCATATTCAGGATGGGCAACCTGTTTTGGGCTTTTTCCCTTCTTCACTACCAAACTCCATGATATAAGTAAACAATCCAGATAACAATAAAACATAAATCAACCCTCTTCTTTTTACATATGAGATAAAATACCTAGAATATGTAGTTGTAAACATTCAACAGACAGAAAGCACTTAATGTAAAAATATCAAAAGATGTTTTCCTATTGTCTTATAATCAATCCCTTTGTAAATGATGAGCCATTTGAATGTGCCATCTTCCCATCATGCAACTCACTTCCTCTTGTAGCCTGACAGTTACATGTAAACTGTTTACGTGTCCATCTGAAGAGAAATGCTGCTCTTGACAGGTCCCTTGTTGAAGTTCAGGATGTGTGAAAGACCATCAAATGTGAACATCTTTTTCCAAATGTCACTTAGGTATGATATCAATATTTCAATGTGGGATCCTTTGGGAAATTTATTTTCTTTACCCCCACTGTCAAACTGAGAATTTATCAAATCTGAATATTTAAATGTCAAATTCATTTTTCAATTCAATTCTTGTAGTGAGTACTGGTGACAAAGTTTATGTATGATCTCAATGCTAAATAACGTTTTTGTGAAATCAATGAAGATCAAATGGAAAAAATGTTTTGGACATTTTGGCTACTTTAATTCTTGTATCTTGTTGAAATTTGCTTATATTTTGTAGCATCTGTTGAAAAAGAAATATTAGATGACAAATGACTACTTGACATCTTGTTTGACATTCTGTCATGTCATATATGTCTGGCAATGAAAGTAGTATGTTAGGAGAAAGAATGAGGCACTTACAAACATGCAATGAAGGAGGAATACCATATAGCCAATGAGAGTTTCATTTTATATGGGAATTAAATGGGAGGTCTTGCTTAATGACTTAATAATAATCACATTTAAAAGCAAAAATAGATTCCAAAAATTCAACCATAAAATTGTTGGCACGATTTACACTTGTTGTCACCGAGCAAGTGTATGTTTTAGATTACCGTATTTCCTCAAATACAACCCCAGGGTTCTATTTCGTTCAGCACCCCTTACCCCCCCCGGGTCCTATTCGACACCAGGGTTGTGTTTGAGGAAATACGGTATGCCTTAAATTTATATTCGAGTATCAATTGTATTTACTTTAGCACCCCATGTTGTATTCAAGGTTGTATTCAAGGCTAGAGTTATATTCAAGACCGGGATTGTATTTGAGGAAATACGGTAATCCAAGAGAAAAAAATTAAGTTTTGGAGAAAACCAAGAGAGTCTAGAGGTTACTCACTGACAAGACCTGCTGAGAATCCCATTGCAAATCCTTAGTTTCTTCACTTGACATCTTGTGATGTTCTTTGATCCCCCTGCTTCTCTGCCTGAAGCTGAGTTCCACTGATCGACACAATGTCGTGTGAAAAGTTAATTGGATGATGTCCATTCAAATTGCTTTCTACTTTTTAAGCCTATCATCTTGTTATAATATGACACTGGATTTTTTTAGCATCCTGCAGATAATCTAAAATCTTGTTGTGATTTGAGAAAGTCGAACCAACACTGTTTAAACATGCCCTTTTGATTTAGTTAAAGAAACAAAACTGAAGTTTGAAAATATGTCATTGCCAATAACATTTACGATATTTAAACGTCTATTCATTCAAGATTAACAGCAGATCAGATCTTATGAATTGAAACCATTTCGAAAGATAACAAACATATTTAAAATGTTTATTTGAGAAATCTAAATACCAGTTCTACATTTTCAATTGATGGGTTAAAAATGCTTTTGATAATGAAAACTTGTTTTGAATAATATAGATATAAATTGATGTAATGACATAGCCTAAGTGACCTAAAACTAGAAAAAAAAGACTTGTAAAATCAAAAGCAAAATTTCTTTAATTGAATTAATGTTCCTATATTATGTCATGGTTACATATGGAAAGAATGAAATAACAGCTTCTGTTCTCCAACAATTGTGTTTCTTACACAAAGTGACCTGACTCTGTAACATGTGCAGTGTACAGCCATATAGACGTGTGTAGGAGTGAGGTCATTGTACTGGGGGAGTTACATTGTTCTGTCACAGGGTCATCCGGGGGGTGGGAGAGAGGGTAAGTAAGCTTATAAGGGGTTTGGAGGTTGCCTTTGGTAAACTTGTCTTTGATAAAATGAATTGGGATGTCACAGTCTTTTGAGGATGAAGATAGTAGGTAATTATATTTATATAAAATTGGAGTATCATATCAACCTTGAAGGTGAAACTAAATCATAAGATATTCTAAGTTTAGTATACTTTCTTTTTTTGGTACTTTTTACCTTAAATGGATGAAAGATAAAAATTTGGAATGTTTTGGAATGAAAAAACTATTATTCCTAGATGATCCTCGTTGAAGCTTGAAACATATGGTAAACTAACCTTAGGGAAGAGGTTGGTAAGTAAAAGATGTAATTATTGGGAAAAAACTAAATGAGGTAGGGAAACAAAAACTGCTAAGTTATTTTTTAATCTCTGGAGGGTAAAAAGAGGAGGAGGGAGGAGGGATGAGTGAAGGAGGGAGGAGGGTTCTAGATGGGAGGAATGTGACAGGTCTACTGCTCTCTCCCCCTCCAAACCAGCTGGCGTCTACAAGTGCTGCAGCCAGATGTCCTGTGCTACCCCCTACCCCTCCTCACTAAACCTCTCCCCCTCTCAGTGAAAAGATTTCCCCCTCCTCACAGTCTGCCATGGTCTATAGGAGATGCCCCCCTCTCAGTCAATTCCCCCTGTATGTCTCTGCAGGGTTTGTGTATAGTCACCCCCCTCCCAGTACCCTTCCCCCTGTATGTAACTGAGGGGTTTGTGTATAGACACCCCCCTCCCCTCCCCCTCCCAAGTCTGGGGTTGTACAGGAATGCCTTGTTCTCCCCCTGGCCTGGTGGTGTGTTGTGGCGTGTCAGTCTGTGTAGGAGCATGCAGCAGGCAGGTACACTATGGGATACTAGCTGCAGGGGCTCATGACTGACGCTGACCAGTCCAGGTGAGTGTGGACCATGCTTGACCATCACAATTAGAACCTAGGCTGATGAAGATGCTGGTACAAGTTGTTAATTGAACATTGTACTGAAAAGCCTCTGACTGAAGAAGCAGCTATTTACTTACTTACTTACTTACCAACATTTCAAGAAATTTCTAGCATTTCGAAGATTTGTGATTTATGATATTCACAGTTTTATGTTTAATAGTTATTGTCAACAAAAGTTTTTTCTCTAAAAAGAAATGAGACTGAAACCAGGATGATTAGGACAATTTTGTGTAGGTATTGCAACTTGAAAGAAGATCAGAAGAACCGATTATCAGGTTCACATTTTCTTGACAGGTGAGAGGTCTATCATCAAGAGTTTTATGTGTTTGCTCGCCTGTGAGTGATTATCAAATTTGAAGCCAATTTAGAGAATTTGGCGAAGACGGTTTATCTGGATGCATCTGTCTGATATTACCTTCATATCAAGGAGTTTGTAGCTTATCACTTCTATGTATCTTCTCCGATGAAATTGGTCCAGTATGGTGCTATATCTACATCTGGAACAGTTGCCCAGCATTAGCTCAAGGAGCTTCTTTGTGCCTGGACCCTTGTCTCCATTTATCTTCCTTCCTCTTCCTGCAGATAGTACTCACATTCTCACCATAGTTGGGATACTTGCTTCCTCCAACAATGCTACTATCACCATGTTCTTGATAATGGTGTTGGTATCCACGCAAGATTTTGCATTCATTGCGGTAATTACATTGACTATCAGTGGAACTTGTGCTTTTGAATACTTCTATCAGTCTTTGGTAAATAATTTTGCTAATTTCCATGTATTTCAGATATCTGTTTGATCCATTAATGATTGGATTTCGTTGGTATTTGAATAATGTTCACATTGTCATGGAGATAACATCTGTAATGTGAATGTTCCTGAAGTTGTAACTCTAGGGTGTTGTTTATCTGTCACTTCAACCAATCATTTTCTTCTTGAAGTCAAATATTCTTGTCTTTTGTGATGGTTCTTGGTCCAAGATTCGATCTGAAGAATGTAAATCTTCCCCAAGTTAACTGTATTCTAACCAAAGGTTGCTGTGTGTCAATTTGGACTATTCTTGGATTCTTTCATTTGCATAATCGTCACATTTTCGTAGTTCTCAATTCTAATTCATTGATCATGTGTTTCTCTCTGTTAGTAAATGTTCTTCATCAGGTTATCAACCCTTCCTGCTTATATGTCAGTTTCTTTGCCTATATAAGCTTCAGTTTTGTGAGTGAGTAATGTTCACAATGTTCCACTGTTTTCATCAGAAGAGTTTGAATCCTGCTAGGGGCACGGCAACTTTGTCTGCTGTAAAGAACTGGTCTACATTCAGTATGGTTTGGGTGCAATTGTACACTGAACTTAAATGCAGTACCACCCTTAGTTCGCTAGTTCCAGCCGATGCTTGCAGGTTTCATTGCAATGCAGAACCCCCATTGCGTTGAGGGCTTTCTCCCTTCAATAATACTAACAGCCGTGATATAACTATAAGTGAAAACCCAACTCATCTCATCTTCATTTGAAGGGAATGTTTTCTCCTACCTCTATCACAATGCCCAGATATGTTAGATATTTGAGAATTTTATGTTTCTTAAGTTTTAAGATAACATAGTTGTAATGGGACATCAGCATATGTAATGTATATCTTCATCTCTACTTTAAGCTATTTGGCTTAAGTTAATCAGTTTTCCCATGGTAGTAGTTTGGGTAGATTATTGCTCTCCATCTCTGTAATGTTGATGATTACCTCTTCTTACAATACTTCTATGTATTTTCCCTTGATGGTAGTTTTGTCAGGTAAATGTTCTATCTGCATACAAATTAAGAGTATACATTAAAGTTGCTCTTTTAGTCTGAGACAAGAGGCTAAACTATTTAAACTGTAGATGTAAAAAGTGTTGAATGCAATATTCTGGAGTCGAAAAAGAATTAGTTCTTGAATAAAAACGCAATATTCGGTAGTAATTTGATTACAAGATTTATTACCAGATTGGACACAGATGTTGCATATTAAAGATATACGTCCTGAAGAATACCGGTAGCTAATCATGTCATTGACCTTGTTTAGGAAGTCACCCAAGGCAGGCCTCTCACAGAAGGCCAGTGGTAGGCTAGGTCCAGCCTACGATCTCAAGATTTACGATGATGCTTACAGGGCTAAAATATTATGAAAATCTGTACTGGGAGTGTAATTTTCCAGCCTTGTGCATCATAGTAAATTCTGTTTAAGACTTTCTTCTTGCAAGTTACAAGTAGCTATGATATTCTTGGAAAAAAAGTGACAATAATCTTTGATAATTTATAATTAATGTCACATATAATGTGAAAAGATATAACAATATGGGAGTCTTTGTTTCCATGCTTACTGTTCCGCATTAGCTAATAGCTCTACGTATTGATTGGGTACTACACTACCTATGTTTCAGGGGCACCAAACGTATTCCATATATATATACAATTTGATTGTTCAATAATGAGTGTCCAGTGCACCAAACTTGCATCCATGTACACATTGCATGTACAGTAATGAGTAAGATAATGGTTTAGGGACTGGAGCAGCCTAGAGTAATATCAATGATTTGTTCTTTGCTTGTCTCTGCTATAAAGATAAGCAGTAGACCCCTCACACGGCACAGGAAGTAACAGTGCTGATAAGATGGTAGCTGTCGGACAATTTGTCAGTTGTTAAATAGATCTTCTCTCATACTGTTTAGGTGATTTCCACTTAAAAGTTACTTTTTAGTATTGATGTGATGCTCATTGTGATTGGAAATATATATGAGAGACATTTTAGGTTTTGGACAAACAATGTTTAATGTTTTATATGACTTGCTCACATAGTAAACCTCTTAGTCTTACACTCAGACTATGAAAAAAGTAATTATTCTGAAAATATCACCATTTTATTAAATATTGAAAAGGAGACTGTAAGAAATGGAATTTTGATAAAAAGGCTCCTTTTCCATTTTTTTTTGTTTTTTTTTTTGTTTACAGTCTAAGTGTTAGACTATAAACCTCTGCTCAGAAGCAATTGAAAAAACAAAGTTGACTGAAAGGCAAATCTTTTTCTCATATTGCTTTATGTGAACATTTATTGCAGTAGAAATTTGGCTGCAATTTATCTGAAATATATTTTGTAAGCTTGATGCTAAATGACTTTTTCTAATACAAGATTTGTCAGCTAGAGCATGAGTATCAAGCCTGTAGGAAAGTACTCTAGCTTGAACCAAGATCCTGTATAGACCACAGAATCTAGATCCACCATCCAATTTCTCCAAGCTATTACTGTAAAGATTATCAGTTGCCCGACATTAACCTGGCATTCATACAAACCCTGAAGGCAGAAATTGAAATTAGGTGAAGGCTGTCAAGATCTAATAGGCAAATCTATGTTGCCTTAACTTGAGTAATACAAAACCTTGTAGAGATCCAGCAGTCATTGTGGTTCGCCCATGTTCTGCGGATGTTGACGAAAATATCCTTTTTATTATGCAGACTGAGTTTTTTGGTTTGGGAATGGAATCTTTGGTTATCTCTTGACCTGTCAAAGTCGGTGTTATTCGTTCATTATAGTGAGAATAATTATCCAATATATGAAAATAAAAACCATTAAGACAGAGATAAATGTTTATTTCTTCATGGTCATTTGTCAAAAGAGTTCCAAAATTAACCAACAACTTTTATAACTGTGTTTCTGTCTGATTGCTAATATCATTTCTGTTTTGTAACTTATCAGATACTTTTCAATGATTATTATTACCTATGATATTTTTAAAATACATTTATAATCTTTATTTTGAAGATATTTATGATGCCTTGTTCTGTCACTTTGATTTGATGTTACAAGCTCTTAAAAATTTGTTACGTTCAAGTGTTTTGATAAGCACAGCAACTGTCAAGCTTGCCATGTTTTATTAGCCTGATATTGCTTTGTTTTTTTAAATAAAATCAGAATATTGGACATAAATTTAGAGAAAGTTGTTTACATGTCAATATCAGTCTTTCATTTTGTCATATCATTACACTTCATAAATTTATGATCAATCAATAAGTAATTTTTTTAAATTTTTTTATTGTACAGCATTCATCATATTGATTTTGATATGTCTTCAGCTGAAAGGTATTAAATCAAGGCTTGTATTTACTATGATTCTTCTTCAGTATTGAACTTCATTCATCTATAAATCTAGTCTGCTGTCTAAATGTCAATGTCTGGTGAATAATTGCATTATCATCTTTGGCAGTAAACCTGCAATTGTGTTAGCTTAATATCATTAGCCAGCAAGTGGTCAGGCAATCTAATTGGGAGAAAACGTTGTGTCCAAGCGGTGTTGACCGGTGATACAGCTCAATTGGTGTCCACTTAACATTGGACTTGACTTCAGACAGTGGTCTGGGTGCTTGACCAGTAATTAAGTAGGCAGGGACATTGATAGTTTACATTGCGAGCCAGCTGTCGGATATTATGCTGAAATTGAATCAGGATAAATTGGTATATGATTGTCATGAAATTGTTGGATTTATTTTTGAAATAATAGTTGACATGTTTGGTGTGACGAAATCTATTTTTCATTAGGAACACTTTTTGAAAGTTATTCATCAGATTTTAGGGATTTTTGGAACAAATTTAGTTTCAACTTGAAGAATGTGCCTGCAAAAGTGATAAAATAGAGATAACCATAAATGGAATTGAAATATTTTACTTTAACTTGTGCTAACTGGCTATTTATTATGGGTTGATTTATAGTTATTTCAAGGACGTTAGACTCTCATCTGCATGTAAATGATGACTGTCTTCATGGATTTGCAACTTCTTTATTTTGTGGGGAAAATAGTTAGTTCGTCTTCCTTTCTCAGTTTAACTTTCATGTCTTTAATTTAACTTAAATTTTGATTAAAAAATGTGAGAAGTGATTTCATTGCAAGTCCTTTCACACCTTTCAGACCAGGGCCTTGTCTAATTTCTTCATTCTGTTGACTCATTTTTCCATGAATAATGCATATAAATAATTGAGTAGAGCCTAAAAAATATTCTAGGCGAGTGATGTTGGCATTTGTTTTGGGTAATCTCATTCAGTCGGTATCTCCAGCTGTCCAAAAATTGGATCACAATGAGAGAGCTGATCCATCGTCCAGATCATTACAATATTTATTGTCAACTGGTCCAGTTCTTTATCCGGCATCGGCTGGTGAACGGCAAACTGTGTAACAAATTGGCAGATGGATCGGATGTGATGATAGATTAGAACATTACTTGCTTGCAATTCTAATTTCCTTAGCGACCATGTCCCAGATTCTCAAAACTGTGTTAAAGCTATGATAGTCTCTCCACCGGGATTTGAACTAGAGTATTTGGTGTGACATGACAGCATGCTAAACACTATACACCACTGTGTTCAAAAATATTTTTTACACAATGCCTTTTTGCTGATAAAATAATAGAAGTGAATTAGGGACATGCATGATGGAAAATTATGAATTTAGAGACTGAAATAAATTGCAGAAAAGAATGATTTGAGACTAGCCAGGAAAAAGAATTCTGGAGACTTGAGACAAGGTAGACAAATATTGATTCTTCAGACTTTTAGACAAAGGTAGGAAAATAACTGTTTTGGAGACTTTTAGACAAAGTTGAAAAATAACCAGTGCCTATGAAACAGTCTGGAAAACATCTTCAAATTATTTAGGACACAACAACCCAGAAAAAGAATTATTCGTAAAACTGGGACATAACCTGACAACTCTCAGATGTCCCAGCAACCATGTTTTGTGGTTTGATATTTTCAACAAAATGCAGCTTGGGAACGCATATTGATTTTAATAGAGATACCGCCAGAAGTGTCCAGATAACAGTTGTGTTTAGGAACTAGCCACTTGTGTCATAGACGCTGGCAATCAATAAGGGCTGCTGTTTGTTACCCGACCAATGTAATTTCCTACTTGCTTTCACAGCGAACTACTTCATTCTGTAATTCACACTGGAGACATGACATACACTTAGCAGTTCTGGATTTCATCATCCTGAAATAGCTTCTGAAAATTGGGAGGGCGGAAAATGATCTTTCCTTTTGTTTGTTATTTCTGTAGTAAGAAGTAGCATTCAAGAAGATATTGAAACAAAATTGTGAGATGTAATAGTCCTGTCATCCCGGTACATTAAATATATAATAAATGATCTATATACATCCTACAGTAGATCACTAAAAAGATGAACTTGTAAAAATTAAATATATTTCATGCATACAAGCATTACTTGTCTATGGAGGAAATTGAAAGAGCTCACACAAAGTGTTGGTGTGTAGTAGCACTCATATGCAGAAGTTTCGAGATGATATCAAGATGTCCTTTCCCATATCTAAAGTTATATGAAACCGTTTTGAACTGAAATGCTCTGCATATAGTGCAGAAAAACAACGAGTACATATGTTTCCACCTGTTTTCTTCATCTTGTGTATGGGTATAGCATGTCCCTATTTTTAATGATATTCTTCAAAATATAGGCTTCGGTCTGCGGTTGGTTAGCGCATTCGGCTTCGGATCAAGAGGTCCGGGGTTCGAATCCCGCCAGGGGCAAGGCAACTTTGTCTGCAGTAGAGAACTGTTCTACACGCAGTAAGGTTTGGGTGCAATGCTACACTGAATTTCAGCTAGTTCCAGCCGATGATTGCAGGTTTCACCGCAATGCATAGCCACATGGCGTTGCGGGCTTTCTCCCTGCTATAATACTTGCAGCGGTGATATAAGTGAAATACTCTTGAAAGCGGTGTTAACCCCCAACTCACCTCACCTCACCTCGGTCTGCGGTTTGAATCCCACTGGGCGCTTGGCAACTTTCTTTCACCACAATAAATATCCACAATGGTGTTGCGGGCTTTCTCCCTGCAATAATAGTAGCAGTATAAGTGACTCACCTCATCTTCAAAATATAATCTGAAATCTTAACACTTAGATGAAATAATAAAATATGAAGCAAAATTATATGCTTACTACTGCCATGCTAAATTCACCAATAACTGTTGCTTTACATTGAGAAGGAAGGGTATCATTCTGTATGTTGTGAATGGGCCCTTTATAAGGATAATCTAGCAACACCAGTAGCAAGGATTGTATGTTTCTTTTGGTTTGAGGTTGTAAAAGATGTGATTGAAATTGAATACTCAAATGCTACATTATTATTGTATAAGATCGACAATTCCATCAGTTGCTGCGTTTTCTGTTTATTCAAACTGACATACTTCCCATAATATTCTCTTTCATTACCACTAACTTCCAGATCCATAAGCACCAGTTGAAATCAAACTCTTTGCTTTCCGGTCTTAGAGTTTTTTTTTCAAGCAAATATGGTATTTAGAAACTTACAGGTTAAAGGGGCAGTAGCATGTTTTTTTGCAAATTTTATTTTTTCAAATATCCTATTTATAATGATAGTTTATGTCATTTATATTTACTTTGGGGGTTAAAACATCTTATTACACAAACCAATTATCCGTAGTGGTAATAACGGTGTTGCACATAAAGCAAAAATTGCATGGCGGCCATTTTATTGTGAACACATTTTATTATTTCGAATGACAAAAACGATTCACATGGCTTTGGGGAACCATGTACACTCATTTGTTAACTTGATTTTCCTAAGAGAGAAAGGTGTTTTACTATTGGTGACATTATTTTTCAAATACATTTCATCAACCTATTTCAGCGAAAAAACGTGCTACTTCGCCTTTAAACTCTCACGTTACCTTATAATTAATACCTGATTGTTGGACATACAAATATAATGCTCTGGACCTCCTTCCACAAAGCAACCTTTACTAAGGTTAACCTCCTTTAACATTGCACTAAGGTTACCTTAGTGACTTACGATCACCTTAGTGCTGTGTGAAAGGAGACCCTGATGATATTTATGTCAATGTACTATAAATGTTAACTGTTGGATGACTTGAGATGTATAAATACAACAAGGACAGTAGGATATACTGTTGCTATATGGGAGAGAGTAGGAATATTCCATAAGTCTTTGTTTCCTGTGTAAATACCTAATGTCATTAGGTTGACGCTATCTCGTTACAAACAGGAAATCTTTGCACTGACATAGATCTGACTTCACTGACTCTGCTGATGATATTACACGAGTTGGATTGAAGTAATGGATTTAATTCTCAGAAAATGATCAAGTAAGGTGAAAGTGACATTGCAGTAAAAATCATATTTTTTTTATGTGACATCCATGATGATTTAAATAAGCGTGAAATTTTCACCAAAGTATTTGAATAATATCATTCAAGAATCAGATGTTTTATAAATATAAACGGGAACAACTGAAATCTATTCAAGTTGTTGTAGACTTCATAATGACAGAATAACAGCGGGAGTTTCAGCTTTTAATCAGTGTGTCTGAGCCCAGTATTTGTGTAAATCTTTTTAATGTCTTAAAATTGGTCTAGAATCCTTTGATTCAACTAAGTCATCAGTTATCTCCCTTAGTCTCAATCAGTCTTCAATCTCAGTTCTGTAATATAGTTTTCTCTAAATCTCCTGAACAAATATATGTGTCTCTTTTCTCAATGTGGAAGTTTCTTGACCTCGTCCATCTGAGACCGAAGACTGCAATTTGTCACTGAAGGGAACACAATAAACCTCTAGCTTCAACCAAATCCATTTGCAGCTGACTGGGGGGTGGGATAGCGCAGTGGTTAGCGTGTTCAGCTTTGGATCAAGAGGTCTGGGGTTCAAATCCCGCCAGGGGCACGGCAACTTTGTCTGCAGTAGAGAACTGTTCTACACGCAATAAGGTTTGGGTGCAATGCTACACTGAATTTCAGCGTAGTACCACCCATGGATTGATAGTTCCAGCCGATGTATGCAGGTTTCACCACAATGCATAGCCCCATGTTGTTGCGGGCTCTGTCCCTGCCATTATACTAGCAGCCGTGATATAAGTGAAATACTCTTGAAAGCGGGATTAATTCCCAAATCACCTCACGTCACCTCATCTGCAGCTGACTGACCACACTCTTATATTACACAACTTTTACTCAAACATGTGGAAACTTTAATGAAGGGTACATTTTCTTCAGATATCTTCATTTCAGAAAACGATCTGTATCAAGCTTGCTACTTTGACAAGTGTTGATTGTCAAAAGGATTAGCAAAATCAGTAGTCACTAAATTTCTTTTTCATTGCCTAAACCAATATCCTATTTTCTTGTGAAAGTAGACTTTCAGAGTTTAAAACTCAGTCTATGTTTAACTGCAATCCCAAGTTGGGCCAGCATCTCTCATATCAATAAACCATTATAAGTGATCTCGTCCATTCGGTTAAGATACATTTCTTGAGCATATCCCTAGCACTGAAATAGAAAATCCATTCGGAGTGATCAGACATGTTCCACAATGCTAGAGGTGGACTCTGGTGCCACTAATGACAGAGGACTCCTTCTGCACTTGTAGCCTGCTGTGACAAGTCCAAGATTAAAGGGAAGGAGTTCTCTCAGTCTTCAAGTTAAATCCTGCCTCCTTTCATTAGAGCCTTCTCTCCAGAAAGAAACATGCCTAAAAAAATTGTTGGAATCAGGAGTTACTGTATTTCCTCAAATCAGCACAGTTTCAATGATTTTTCGTTGTGGAGTTTATTTTGTTAAAAGATTTTAACCAAAATGTAAAATACAAAACAAAGGGCACAAATTAAAATACTCTATGAACACTGTTAACATCATGTATTGAGTGCTGGTTGTCAAGCAAAGTTGTTATCACTATCAAATGTAAAATATAATATACAAAGCGTAGTTTGTATTAATCAACCCTGGTGTTCTATAACACTGTTATAATCTATTGAGTGTTGCTTTTCAATCCAAATTCTTCACAAGTTATGATCTTCATCTACCAAATTAAATTACAAAATAAAAAGCTTAGTTTATTATAAATAATATTATTGATAATATGTTATTAATAAAAACCTGATGTTCTATTCACTGTTATCCTCTTTTGAGTGTTGGTTGTCAGGCAAAATTGTTCATAAGTAATGCTCTTAATCTGTAAGGTTCTGAGCTTGATTATGAATTAACATGGTAATTTAGACAGAACATAAGGTATTGGCTCCAATAAGCAAGGTGTAAAACAACATTTAAAGGACTAGTCTCTATATTGGTGTGTTATCCTGTTCATGTTGAAAGATCTGAGTAAACAAATGTTAAAAGTTTATCCGTGCGACAGAAATATCTTACTTGATCTAGCTAGCTCCAAGATTTGAGTAAACACTAAACCAAAATCTCGAGATTCGAGGTTTATTAGGGGAAATGTGATAAAGTAAAAGTGAAAAGATGTTTTAAAAGAAGGCTAATGTTGGAAAATTTTAAAAACAGGACAGAAGTTGAATGTTGCTCAAGCTGCACAGCTAATGTCGGCGATCAATTTGAAGGCTTAAAAATAGTCTTCAGAAGTTTTTCTAGGCGAAAGAAATATGTTTAATGGCTAATTGAAATGGGTTACTTGCATGTGAAATGCAATCTGAGCCTGGTGAATTGCAATGTGATACATCAAATAAACAACACAGCAGTTGCCTCAAGTTCACGGAGTATACTTCTGTGCTTCTTGATCGTTCAAATGAAAAGGCATTAGTTAAAGATTCTTGCTAACAGCCCTATAACTTGTTTATATTGCAAAAGAAATTCTGAAATTTCCAAATGCTATGGTGCATTGGTGTCTTTATGAGTTTTTTTCAGCGTATGACATTTCCTCTTACACAGTGCTGAAACTTAAAACTGATTTGTTGGACCATCAATTTCCAGAAAATGTACACATAAAATGATTATTGGGAATTTGGCCATATATATTTGTCCATAAGTGTTAAAAATTCGTAGCTTTTTGCAACAATAGAACATTCGTCTTTGCCAATTCCTCTTTATACTGCTTTCCTTGACATAGTATTATGTTTGAATATGTCAGGTTTGAAAAATTGAGCATCTTTATGTTACATGTAAATTATACAAAACATTGACAATTGTTGATTATTATAGCTCATAATAATTTGATATTGGACAATCTGAGGCTCCTATATCACAAGGGTAATTTGTTTCACTTAAATCAGTGTATGATTTACACTATTCAGTAGACTTAAACATCATGATTGTCAAAAAGAGCTACTTTTATCTGTAATTATGATTATTTTCCTAGGAGTGTGCAAATTTACGAATATAACTCTGTGCTTTATCTAACATTAATCAAACTAATAACTAATAAGAAAGAGTTTATGAGCTATCAGTTATTCCTTTGATATTAGTCACAGTATTTCCCTTCAGTACACCAGAAAATCATGACTGTCCAAAAAAGTCGTTAGTCACATCTGCTTATTATTTTCCCAAAATTCTTGTAACAAACATGTATTTTGAGACGTTATTATTACCATCTAATAGAAAAAGCAAGACTGCCGTAGCAGAGCAAGTGGACGGGTTTATGAGTTATGTTACTATGTTTATAAACAATCTGCAGATTGATGACTTCTGCCTACCAAACTGCCACAGCAGGTTCATTGCACCAAGATCGTTCCCCAAAGCTCTCATTATAAAAACTACCAGAAGATATAACCAGTATATGATGTTATGAAGTGACAGGTTTATCCGCCACAAAGCTCATGGTGGGTCTCGTAAATGTAGCACTAATTTGTACAGGCATCCAGTAATCTTTCACCAAGGCAAAGCTTTACAAAAACCCTCAGTTTTTGTAAGCTTACAAATATGTCTATCCGTTGTCATAATGTTAAATGAGAGCTATTTCTGAAAACAGATTTTCTTGGTAAGATGGTGGGTAATTAGAATTTTCTATTTCTTTGCAGTTGTTTACCTGAAATGATTTTATGTGAACATTTTAGAGTTAAATTACTTTTACTTACTTTATTTGCTTTGCTGCTCCAATCATCTGCAATGAAATAATGTTCAGTTATGCTACAAGACCAAATCTT
Organism: Gibbula magus; assembly: GCA_936450465.1. Taxonomy (NCBI): domain Eukaryota; kingdom Metazoa; phylum Mollusca; class Gastropoda; order Trochida; family Trochidae; genus Gibbula; species Gibbula magus. The sequence continues at coordinate 30,275,964 of OW388291.1, read as the reverse complement.
TGAAAGGTCGACAGAATCTTCAGCTACATATCTGAAACTGACATTCAAGATTGAAAATCATGACCATATTTTAATATACATTTATTTTTTGCAGTTCGGGCCAAGAGGTTCAGCGAATAAGTGTGATCACCAATCTTCCAGATCTACTCCAGGACAACCATGCCGACTGTATGCGAAGAGTTGTACCCAAAGTGCGGGTATGTAAACACATTGAGTCTACTTTCCCTTTCAGCTCCTGGTCATGTTTGATTTTCAGCTGATCATCTGGAGCTGCAATGGTAATGTTTCATTTGGATGAAAGATATTTAGAGGTATGGATACATACTGGTTACTACAGGGGTGAGAAACATCAGATTGATGTTGTCCTTGCTTGCAACCTCTTGATCATACTCAGCACAGGGCTCAAGAGCTCTAAGATCAAAAGCACTAGCCATTTGGACTAGTTCACTTACTAAAGTACGAGACCAAAGACACTTCCGTTAACTGAAAGCATCCACAGGATCATATTATCTTTCAATTCAAACTAGCCTTTTGGACTACCAATCAAAACATTTTAATAGCCCACTTGTTCACTTGCATTGTCTACCAGATTAGTGACAATTATGAACCTTGCTTGGCTCAATGATCCTTAGTAGTTTTGAGGATTTTTGACGTTGTGGTTTCCTGGCTACTTCAAATACTGGTTACTGCTGAGGTGAGAAACAGATTGCTGTGATCTTATGAAACATCCTCTTGTTATCACTTTCAGCAGTTCTATGATCCTCAGTGGTTTGGAAGATCACTGCCATTGTGATTTCAAAATGCTATGTTTACATGCAGTCTTTGCAAAATACATCATTCATACAGTTTTTAAAAATAAGACTTCTCCCATGAAACTATCCATGTCAAGTAAACAATCTGCACCATGTCAATAATGCCAATGTGACCAGCATGTTTTTAGTCTGACCATTCAACAGAAATAATTCCAGAGGTTCAGCAAGTGAAAATGGTTTTGCTTGAAAATATGCAGAACAATTTATGTAACACAAGTTTGAAACAAGACTCTTTCTTTTGTGCAACTTATTCTACTGTCTCCAACTAAATCTTCAAACAATATTTTTGCACACAAAATGGATATCAATTCTTGGAAATAGATTTTTCCATTCCAGAAACAAATACACTATCGCCAGAAGCTTAGGCATTTAAGAAAAAAGGCACAAAATCATTCAATTTTGATCAGTTGGTTCAATTACATTGCCTGAGGTGATTCAGGCCTGTCTGATACATATGCTGGACTTGGCAGGACATAATTATGGATAGAAAAATGTCACTTCATATTAGTACCATGTTTGTGCAAGATCAGCAAGGTAAAGTTGTTCACACTTGTACTTATGAATATGCCAATTGCTGAACTAGATTAAATTTTGCTATTTCACTAAACACACACTTAAACAATAGTATTCAAATATGTTATTGACAGACAAAATGTATTTACAAACTAAATAGCTTATCTCTTTTCAACAATATGCATTGTAATACAGAACATGCAGTGTTTGGCAACTATGATGGACAGCAGAGTGGGTGAATTACCCATGATCCTTTCACTATACATTAAGGATACACAGTCTGTTTATGTGTGACACATACTACAATTGCAGGCCAACACCTTTTGGAAGAATCTAAATGAATGACAACCTCAACCACCTTTCATCTCAATATGAAAACATGAAAACATCCATCACTCGTGAATAACTGTATCCCAATACACTATTACGAAAACATCTCCAATCCCTATTAAGATGATCAAGTTAAACAAATGTTCATAACCTGTGAACGACTGCATACCGAACACACACAGGTGTCGACCCTTACCATCTACTGTAACCCTGAACAAACAGCTCGTACAACCTCAGTCAGGTGGGCAGGAAGTCCTTGCGTCTGAATCAAACCTCTACAGTTACGAAGTCTGGCAGGAGGTTGGGTTCACCTGTTTACATCTACCTACAGTAATGGCTGCACCTAATTCCCGGAGAGAGTGCTTGATCTCTGGTAACCTTAGACTGCCAGGATCTCCTGGTGCCGGAAAGCCGCATTCCTAACCCTATTTCTGTAGACATTGTCCGTTTGTGAGATAACTCTTCTGGCTGAGTTTGACTGATGGAAGTGGAGTGAGCCAATGGTAACTTGATGGATCGAAGTAGGGAGGAACACTATCGCTCATCTTCAAGTATGATGGCAAAAACAGAGTTTGTTGCCTTCAGCTGTAATTGGATTAATTCCATCTTTGAAAAAAATCTAGACTTTAAGATATTTTTTGAGATTTTATCAATAATGAAGACGTTCTCATGAATTTGAAATTGATTGAGTTATATCAACTTTTGATCTACTTCTTTGTATCTTGTAGACTTGTACTAAAATTCAAACTATTCTAGTCTCAACCGTGCCCTCTAAAGGACTGTTGCAAATTTTGCATTCAATGTCACTTACCATTGTACTAATTTGCAACCTATGTCAATTAATCCCTACTATTGATAAATGATAGGAAAAAACTTTCATAGTAAGGAAACAGCTGCACTGTATTTGGATCTGGATTTTTCCACAGCTCATCATCATAAAAGTAAAATGTAATAGTATATTTGTTTTATACCAGTCTATCCCTATGACAATACTACATGTACTACATGTATACATCATTGATGCTGTGGTTGATTTCCATATTCCACAGTAAAGTCTGAATTGCAATACTACTTTCTCACTTCTCTGAACTGTCTGTACATAACAAAATGATTTTTACGTAAATAAATGTAAAACAAGAAAACACAATCACTAAGAATGTGAGGAAGTTAGTGAGTGGAGAAGATGTTGGATATTTGGATATGTACCAGAGTAGGGGGGATATGTTTACCTGTAGATAATTGAGGTGATACAAGTGGGGGGAGGGGGGTTGGGGGGTTCAGCTTACCTCTAGATAATTGAGGGGAAGGTGATATGAATGGGGGGTTTGGGATGAGCTTACCTGTAGATGGTGGCAGATCCCCCCTGCCTGCAACACCTTTGCTCAGGTATGCAGTTTATCTCTCCAACAAGTGGTTGTTGCTGTTCTGCCTCGCGGCATTGAGCCTCTGCCAACACTGTAGCTGCTACATTAGCAATAGTTAAACTGTGTAGACTTGGAGGAGGCACGGATGTTAAACTCTTGATTTACGGGGTCATGGTTAATGCTAAATAAAGTACCAATACTCTCACCTTACAGCCTCATTTGCTCTCTTGATTAGAGTTGCATATTTGATTGATAATTGACATTTGAAATTTTTAATCATTGAGAGAAATGTTCAAATGAGATATGTAAATGTTGATATCTTTAATGTTTGCATGAAGGAGTTGTCTTCCAAACAAGAAAGAAATATGAAAATGATTTATATTTTGATTACAGCATGTGAATGTTTGGAAGATGGATATTTTTTATTTTCAAGTGTGAGAACATTGTCATGATTCCTTCGAGGTTTCTATTTTAGTTCTCCATTCTATCCTGTTTCCTGATTTTGGTCTTATTGACCAGTGAAGTGATGCAAGAAAGCAGGAAGTTTATCTGAGTATATTTCATTAATAAATCACACTACCAACCCCACTGGTAACCACATATTACAATCAGCATGTAGAATCAAGTGAGGCTAAGTTTTTTTTGTGAAAAATGGTTAGATCTGAAAGAACTTGCCATTCTGTAAAAAATATTCATCCCTTGTTAGCTCAATCCAAAGAACGCATCAATTCTGCATGAATTCATTCACCCCTTGATAGCTCTGTTTTATACTAGTATGTTAGACTAAAGATTGAATCAATTCTGCAAGAATAATTCCTCTATCCCTTTTTGGCTCTATTTTATACAAGAAAATGCTAAACCACAGATCACATCAATTCTGCAAGAATTCATTCTGCTCTTGTTAACTCTCAGGGATCTGATGGCTTCCAGTGAACCATGATACAAACAACAAGTGATACACAGACTCAACAAGCCATTCCTGATCCTCTGTCTGATTAAACAACCCAAACTTCTCCCTCATTTCCTCCTATGTGTTAGTGCCTGGAATCTACCTCAACAGGAACACAATTCATCAGAGAGAAGTAAAGGTCACTGGTGCAATAACATTCTGATTTCATACAGCAATCATAGTTTTAATATTCCTCCTCTATGTTTGCCCAGACAATATGACTGCTATTTCTATTGATGATGTCAAATGGTTGTTGAAAGAAGAGATGGTTTTCTGTGAGTTATTGTTGTTGGACATCAGATAGATAATATTTAGAAGTAAATACAATTTGGTTGGATGAATGTTGGATTTGTTTGTGATACAGTTAGCAGAAACGTAAAGTTTGAGGTTTCAGTTTTGATTAAACATTGTGTTGGGACTGATGGGAGTCTTCAGTGATAAATTCACAAATATGACATGCAGAGTCCAGGAACTTGCTGCTTTGAATAAGTAAGCAAATACTACATAAAAAAACCTTCGAATCCAGGGGACTCGTGGCTTAAATTTTCCACATTTTACAAGTATTTGATGCAGGACTTGGGGGTAAATTTATCATTTGGGATGGCACTGTGAAGAAGGAATCTCATGTTTTACATGAAACCTTGATAGCCATATCCTAGCTATATTGAGTTGTAGTTGAGTTGATCTGGTGTTTCTCCTCAAGCATGTGGAGTGTGAACAAGCTCTAAAACAGACTTGATCTGTCTGCACCCCACACCTCCATTATGGATAGCACACTGCATGTATAAACACTGCAAGTGAATCTGCCTCTATAGTCACTGTTTGGTATGTTCTGGTATAGAGTGGCCAATAGCCATATAGTAGAAATATGAGATCCAGGTTCACAAGTGTCTTTCAGCACGTTGTAAACACTACACACATATCTGTACCCACTGCCTGTCAGATCTGATATAGAGTAACATGCCTATAGGAAGAACATGGTGAGGATAGATACACTATGTTTCACATCCTTCTACTATAACATAGTGTGTAGACACTTCTAGGTCCACCATGGTTTCCATTGTATTGTATGGAGGATCCAATTTTGTAGATTTGTAAAGGATTTGGAGAGGACAGGACAGCAGTTTGTGACTTTGACTTCAGTTTCCCTTACTCAAATAGTAACTTCAATAGCAATTACTATTAACCTTTAAAATTATCAGCCAAGCTAAAGCTTTACAGTTTGTCAGAGTTGTTACTGGAGAACTTACTATACAGACTGTATGGTGCTAATGCCTTCCAGACTCCTCACACTGCAGTAGTGTTAGCACTGATGATTTCAGCCTATATAAACACCTGCAGGAGTCTGGTAGTGTGGTCGACAACTACCTGTCTTACAGTTCTTCAGTGAATAGATCTCATTTTACCTAAACTAAACACTCAAGTCCTCCATCTAGATTCTTCTAATATTTAGATTATGTTCTTAGTTTGTCTTTTTCAATATTCTTGGAAATGCTTTTACTGAAGAAAAATATTTTACAGATTTTTTCATGGTATTTACTCATATCCTCTTCAGGGTCTTCAAAGTACAAGATACTGTGTTTGGTTAGTGCTTCATCTTGCTTCATCTTGCTTCATCTTGCTTCATCTTGCTTTCTCATGCTTCATCTTCCTTTATTTGCCATATCTTGCTTCAAATCATCTAATTTCTCATGAAGTCTTTCATATTGTGAAGTTCAAAATTCATAGAAATTCCTTTTCAATATTCATAGAATAATATAAGGTTAGCAAAAAAATTCAACTTTTCTGCTGAGATGTTATTTATTCATCTCCAAAAGATTTTTAAAAAATTTACCCGACATATTTCATTCAATATTTTTATTGGCTATTGAAATAGAGGTAATGAATAAATTGACTGTTATTCACCTCAGATGGTCTTAAAATCTCGTGGGGCCGTTTTATAACCTATATAGTTGATCACTGCCCTGAAACTACACTTTATATCTTCTACATGCTGACATTGAGGATATTGGGTCATAACCATTCTGCATTTTTGGCTCGTTCTAATGTAATAACAAACCTACTGTATTACTACTTTATTGATTTTAATTATATAAAATCATATTGATATCAAGTAATCTACCAGGAAGGAAGAGACATTCACAGACACAGATCTCGACTTGACTCTGTTTATTCATAGATCACTCTTCCCTTACTAGATCACGTTTTCATGGATCCAATAAACTGGCTTTAGCTTTGCTTATACACATTGCATCATTACTGCAGCTATTTCTGGAGTTCATACCTGCTTTGCATTTATTGTACTGCATCAATTTGTGAACGGGATTTCATTTAATGTCACTTGATGAACTTACATATTTGTATAACAGGAGAGGATACAATTTCTGATTGCGAGTTTTCATCACTGCAAGATATATAAGAACTAGCTGAATATGAAGCAACAGTTATTTGATATACAATGGAAGCTTAGATGAACTACTGCACAAAACACCAACTCATTTGTGTGTGGTGCTGACTTGCATCATTATCCGGTAACAGCACAATCTGTCTCTACTAATATACCCTAGTACTGTCCCTTTAACAAAGATTTTAGTTGCTCCTGCTGCTGGTCCAAGTAAAAGGCCTTAGTCTACAGGCCCCCCTTAGTAATGGAAGACAATATATTAGTTTGAAGGAAATCAATCCAAATTTAAAAGAAATACAACCATAATTGAAGAAAATGCATCCTTATTGTGAAATAAATTACTGCAAATTTGGTGACTCAACAAAAAAACTGTCGATCAGAAGTTGCACATTTTCATGACAATAATCTGTAGCTTAGATTATTCCTTATACCCTTAATAAAAGTATTTAAAGTTATATGCATCTAAACCTTGGACAGTAGCAAGTAAAAGAATCACTCACTGAAACAGATTCCTTTACGCGGTGCCATATTGAGATATGTGCATTTTCGGAGTTGACCAAGAAGTCAGGGAAAATAACTGGAAATGCTTCAAAGTTTGTACAGAGTTTACTTCCAATATGAACAGTAGGTTTCTGCTATTTAATACTGTTGAATCACCGATATTGCAGCGTTTGTTTTGTGAAAAGGATGCTACATTTCTTTCAAATTTGGATGGATTATCTTCAAAATTCATGTGGTTTCAGGCAAGTAGGTAGAGGTTACTTGGTGAAGACTATTACAGTGCTCATTACTAAAGTATATGTCAGAACAGCTGCTCTCTCACTCAGTGGCATATTGTACGAGGATTCTAACACAGGTACGAGCGGGGAGTGAAGAGCTAGGTTACTGCTAGGTGGTAGGTCTAGGGTATAACAAGGAGTAACAGGTATCAATAACAGAACAAGATGAACTACTGTACCCAACAACTGCTTACCATCTCAAGGTATGGTGTTGACATGGCCCATTCTCAAGTTAACAACTTCCCTTAACAATTTAGTGCTGGTGGTTTGTCTGCAGGTTTCTTGAGAGCTATTTGAGTGTTTTCATTAGAAATGGTACATCAACTGCTCATTAACTCAAAGTATGCTACCAACATCCACTCCACTTACAGAGAAACAAGTTGGTGGGGGTGATTATGGGTGCTGGGAATGAATATATGAATTAAGTAATATGAGTATATTTGAGTAATTTATGTTAGTTTCTTCCGTGTTGTTGGCAATCAGCTGAGCTTTCTTTGGCCAATTCTGAAAAGATCAAACTCTTTGCAATATTAAAAGTATCAATTTTCTTAAAATTCTAAGGTCACCTAACCAAAAAGTGAGGAAAAATTTTCACATGACACCCCTCATGAAAAATCACTGCATCTTCGGAAAGGTATAGCAATTTGATGATCTCTGAGGTCCTTCCCAACAAGCACTGACTATGCAGTTTATAATGCAGTGTGCTAGACAAGCCGTAGGTAGGTAGCACAGCTGCGTGTACAACGCATGGAGTGATGAAGAAGGTGTTGATGCAGGATAATTATACAAGAAGAGTCAGTGTACCTACATTCCCCTGCCTAGTTACTACCTATACACATTCCTCCCATACACTCACTGTCACCTGCAATATACTATGTAGGTGAAGTACAGCTGCTAACTATGGAGTGCGTGGTACTACTGTCGGATAGACTTAAGAAGAACCTAAAATGATAACTATCCTGGTTACAGGGCCTTTATAATTATGAGAAGGCCCTGAATCAGGTTACCATTTTAGATTTTTTTTTATGTCAGTACTAGTCTTAGTGTCATCTTAAAACTTTACCTACAGGTTATATATGTCAATTTATCATATATTAATTATACCCCCGCTACGAAGTAGTCGGGGGTATATAGCGGTCAGCACGTCCGTCCGTGCGTCCGTCCGGTTTTTGTTCCGCTCATAATTCTGAAACCAGTTGCTCAAATTTTACGAAACTTGATATGTACAATCACCATGATGTGTACATCTGCCTTTTGTATGTTTCGTACCCTCATTTGCATAATTTGTTCAAATTTTCTCCGTTTTTCGACTTTGCCATTCACAGTTTTTGTTCCACTCATAACTCAAGTACTAATTGTTCAAATGTCTTGTAACTTCATACATATAATCATCTCGATGTATACATCTGCCTTTTGTATGTTTCATACCCTCATTTGCATAATTTATGCAAATATTCTCCGTTTTCGACTTATAACCATTCACACTTTTTGTTCCGCTCATAACTCTGAAACCAGTTGCTCAAATTTTACGAAACTTGATATGTACAATCACCATGATGTGTACATCTGCCTTTTGTATGTTTCGTACTCTAATTTGCATAATTTATGCAAATTTTCTCCGTTTTTCGACTTTGCCATTCAGGTTTTGTTCCACTCATAACTCAAATAGTAATCGTTCAAATGTCTTGTAACTTGATACATATAATCATCACGATGTGTACATCTGCCTTTTGTATGTTTCATACCCTCATTTGCATAATTTATGCAAATATTCTCCGTTTTCGACTTAACCATTCACACTTTTTGTTCCACTCATAACTCTGAAAGCAGTTGTCCAAATGTTAAGAAACTTGATATGAACAATCACCATGATGTGTACATCTGCCTTTTGTATATTTCATACCCTCATTTGCATAATTTATGCAAATTTTCTCCGTTTTTCATCCTCGCCATTCACACTTTTTGTTCCACTCATAACTCAGACACTAATTGTTCAAATGTTACGAAACCACTGATGTGTACATCTGTCATTTTTATATTTCATACCCTCATTTGCATATTTGTATGTTTCATACCCTCATTTGCATATTTAATGACATTTTTCAAATTTTTCGACTTTTACTTCTAAAACATGCTTACAAGTGTAATACTTACTCTGCTTTAATAATACTTATATATAATGGTCTGTTCATACAAAAGTTTAAACATTGATGCCCTTTTGCTATTTTCAAACATTTCTTTTTTACCAATGTTAAAAGCGGGGGTATCATGAGTGAGCTGTGCTCACTAATTCTCTTGTTTATCAATGATATAGGATGTTTTGCATATGTGATAGAGGTCAGGACACCGCACCCATATCGCTGCCCGGTCCGAAAATCCATATCAGCCATATCAGCTGGTCCTCAAATCCATATCCATATGCCCGGGTGACGTTAGGATGCTGTTGACACTTTTAACTTATTTTATCAACATATAATCATATATACTAATATATACTTGTAAATTTGAAGAAGAGGCCCAGCTTACACATTTTTAAAAACAATCTTGTATAGTGATGGGTTTATTCATCTTGTCTCCTTCGGCGATATACGGGTCTCGGGCTGATATATGTATGGTATGAAAAATGACATGATATAATCTCTAAATAGCTAATTTTCAGCCAGTGGCAAATCCTGGACTATTCTCTTTGTTAACAATTAAGCTTTTATTCTCTTTAATTGGAAACTTAGAATAGTTTGGCACAAATATTTCAAAATGTGAACATTATGTAGTTATGGGAGGGAGTTAGCTCATTTAACTAAGATTGACAGATCTAAGGATTGGAATCTCACCAGGAGCTTGAAGACATCTGCTGTAGAAAACTGTTCCTCAGGGTTTAAAGCAATACCAAATTCAAAATCAGTGCAGTATTACCATGGGCTTTAGTTCCAGCCAGTGCTCACAGTGAATGTATGACCACAATTCCACCACAGACTTTCTCCCTTCGATAGTACTGACTGCAGTGAAATGTTCATGAAGTCCATTGTGGTGTTATTTCTTACCTTACACTGAAACCTTTTTAAATGTTATATATATAAATATATATATATATATATGTGTATATGTTTATATATAAATATCAAAACTTTCTTCCTCACAACTTGTTCATCAGTTGGAAAGATTCTATCAAAATTGACATTTTGTATGTATGATACAGATTAGCATTCTAGAAGTTAAGGTGATGAAAAATGGAGCAAGTCACTTGCTTGACAACAACATTAGAATCTAGGTTGAAATGTTGCCTACAGAGAATAAAGAAGTTGTATATCAATTAAAGTTGTCTCAATTCCTGTTATATGTATATATTTGATAACATTTTCTTCTGCACAACTTTTTCATCGGTGGGGGCGGGATAGCGCAGTGGTTAACGCGTTCGGCTTCGGATCAAGGGGTCCCGGGTTAGAATCCAGCCAGGGACACTTTGTCTGCAGTAGATAACTGTTCTAAACGCAGTAAGGTTTGGGTGCAATGCTACACTGAATTTCAGCGTAGTACCACCAGTGGTTCACTAGTTCCAGCCGATGCTCGCAGGTTTCACCGCAATGCATAACCACATGGCGTTTAGGGCTTTCTCCCTGCCATAATACTGGCAGCCGCGATATAAGTGAAATACTGTTGAAAGCGGCGTTAAAAACCAACTCGCCTCACCTCACCTCACCTCACCTCACCTATCAAGATTGATATTTTCAACAGTAATTCTTTTTATGGCAATTTGATAATGTCTCTGAATTTTCTTTCCAATTATGTTTGGTTTTGGAGCTAATATCAAATAATTGCATAGGAAAGATAAAAAGAAATCACAAATGAGCAATGATTTTAAGTTCAACTTGGTTTAATTACATTAAGATCGATCCTTTCATGCATTTAACCAATCTCATTAAAGCCTATTTGCTCCAAGATTCACCCAAATTAGCAGATCTTTCAGAGATTTTCTACATTTTCTTTGCATGAATTCTGTTCTCCAAGATAACACCGAATTATAAGATATTCGTAAAAGTTTCAAAACATAAAAAAATGTTGTGCTGAGAATTAGCGGATGTTCAAGGGAATGGGTCTAAAAGATTTCGTCCGTGACAGATTTGGAAAATAGGAATACAGAAAAGTAAGATTTTTTACTAACAGCTCATTTATTGTTAAGAAACTTGTCGTTTTTCATTTATAGGCTTATGCCTTCATGAATTATACTCATTAATGATTTTATATCTAAATTGAATAAAGAAACATTTTTCTCATTATTGATGATTTGACAAAATCAATGACAATTAATATTCACTGATAAATTGTTTTGACTTAAGAATGGGACTGTCTTAAAGGATAGATGAAATGACATATGGTCCAAATCGGATTCATTAAAATGTGATGTCAATTTGACAATTGCTCGATTTTAAATTTCTGAAATCGGTCTGAAATTACTTATATACGGCTTTTTAAAAAAACGCCTGATTTAGCCCCGGCGACCAGAATGAAAGTCTGCGGGGGTGTGACCCATGAAGGGATGACTTCTGTGACGTATGTGGAGGAATTTGATTTTCGGCGATAGTCACAATTCAACGTAATTTCGCAACATTTTGATTGTTAATTTCACAAAGAAACCTTCAATAAACCAACTTAAATTTCCCATATATCGAATGTTTAGATATCCAACTAGGTAATTCCGCAGATGACAATTACACAATTATTACATAAACATGTCTTTTTGGCGATGTAATACACCTCATAAATTCATTTAGCGGCAGTGATAATCATCATTAATTAATTAACGAGACACCGACGGGTTAGCTATCTAGCCGCCCCGCATGTCGCTTATCACAGTCACGCCTCAGTGAGCATTTTCAAAAGGATTCGCCGAACAAATTGCGGTAGTGTTAAAATGGGTGAATTAAAATCGTCATATTTATCAATTGCAAGTGTATATTGTCTCGATTTTATGCTCAATTGATTCCGATATACAATATACGTAGAGGTAATCATCTGTCATTCTTGAGAAAAATGCATTTCATCTATCCTTTAATGATAAAATATTTTTATCTCATATCAGCAGATACTCTACTCTTAGTTTGAGGATACAGTTTAAACAGTGGATAGAAATGATAAATTTACCTACATATAGAGATTATGATATTATGATATTATTATTTTCTTCACAAGCATGCTTTCGACCATTACAGATCTCATTGTTATATTCTTTTCAATCAAATATTTCAATTTAAAATAGTGTTCTAAAATATTTATTTTATATACACGAGAAGAGACAAAGAGTGAGATGCACACTGGCTACAGTTTTCACCCACCCCAATATTGAAGACTCAGTTTGCGTAAAGCGGTTAGTATTTACCGAGGGATCATGAGGTTATGTTTGTGTGTCTAGTTGATACCCGTCCTGCTGTCTACATCAATAAACAGGGTGAGCAGGCAGTGCTATACCGTGTCCTAGAGTCAACAAATAACACCAGTATATCATAGAGGTCTACCATCCCAACTAATTGTGTGTACGTTAGGGGATTCTCTGTCATCTCATAGTCTGTCTCAGGAATATATTGTTAAATTGATGCATATGTAACATTAAGGATTCTTTAGGTCAAAATGTGAAGAACATTGGGATAAATGTTTTGTATTCAAATTCATATTTTATAATTATTCCATAGAAATATTGGCTTAGTAATCATTCTTTGTTTTGCCCTTCACATTCTGGTCAATATGTGCAAATTCAGCTGTCAAATGGCTGGTTTAAGCGTGGTCTTCGATTATTATGTGCGGGGTGGGATAGAGCAAGTGGTTGGCGCATTCGGCTTTGGATCAGGAGGTCCGGGTTCGAATCCCGCCATTGGCTCGGCAACTTTATCTGCTGTGGAGAACTGTTCTACATGCCGTAAGGTTTGGGTGCAATGCTACACTGAATTTCAGCACAGTACCACCCATGGTTCATGTTGTTAAACCCCTACTCACCTCATCTCGATTATTATGAGCAAGCGTCATGAAATCAATGTTGATTAGTACACTTGTTAGCTAATCATAGTCTTTCATCTGTATTTTCTACTTTAGTGAATTTCATGGTTTTCAAATGAAACTCAACATAATTACAAAATTCAATAAATAACTGTAATGCTGTAATTGATTTCCTGCATCATTGGCACAATGTTTGTGAGGAAAAGTAGCACAGTCTATAAATGTCTGAATCGCGACTAATAGTGGTTACCAGAGATGCAGAAATCGGTCTATTTGCCAGACACGTCCGATTGTAAATCCACTGGTTACATTGCAGTATCAGGTTCAACACCAATGGCGATGTCTTTAAGATACACATGACAATATCTTTGAATGTTGCATGTTGCAGAATCTCAGCCAAGTGTCTTCTGATAACTAAAAAAATATCAACACTAGTTGATAAAAGTTACATTTATCTAAGGATAGCTGAGGATACTTTTGCTTTTATCAACGAGTATTGCTAGTTGATGTCAGAAGACATGAGGATGAGACTCTATTTATCATCCAAAATCATTCTTCACTACGTTTCAATGAAATCTGTACATCTCTGAGCACAACAGTGCCATTTTACTTTCAATGCCATGATTTCATAGCATTATGACATCATCATGTTAAAGACATCATATAATTGTGATGTAATTACTCAATGATGTAAAAGCATTGTGATGTCATGTAGTTGACCGTGACAGGGCATTGTTCAAAATCTACTGTCATAAACATATCTTCAAGGAGAAAGTGCTTGATCTCACACGATATCTCCTGTGGAACACAGTTTTGGATGGTAAATGAGAAAATCTTTGAGCATGGCCAAGAAAATAAGGAGTTGCCCAATAACATCATTACAGGTAGAAAGGTGACAGTGATTCATAGACAACACTAAAACAATATCAAGATGCAAGTTGTCCTGGAGGTGCATGCTACAAACAGAATAATCATTGGAACATGTGAAGGTCTTGAGAACCTCAATGACTTGACAGAGGCCACATGGCTGGGTAACCGTGTTTGACTTGATAAGCTGTAATTATATTATGTTCTTGTAATGACACTTGCCATGGGGGTAGTCTGTCTTTGTGTGCATGGTGTAAGCATAAGTGTGCTGTCTGTTTTAATTTCATTTGGAAACAGTATTTATTAGAGGTTTTTTTCAAGAGCTGTCTTATTATTACTACTCATGGGTGGTATAGACTATATGAGATCTATCAGATAAAAAGAGAAAGTTAATTATCTCTGGACTGAAAAATAGAAAAGCATGCTGATAACTGTCATATATGACACACCAGATGTATATAAGATTCTGTTGTTACTGCACATGGTGATGAACGTGGACCATCCAATAAGTGTATATGTCACTTTGGTCTCTCCAGATGTCTACCATTCTATTGTAACTGCAGGAGTAGACTGGTAGACCCACCAGTTGGCATCATTACTCCATCTCTGTACGTCTCTCAACATGCACACTTCCTCAAAGGATCCTTGTGCAAGAGATAAATCAATTTCTGTCGGGAGTAGAGCCCAATTTACGTCATGTTTGTAGACTTTCTCTCAAGTTGATGAGGAAGGCAGTTCCGAGGGCACTGTGCTACCCCCAAGATAGATCTGGAGAAGTGAAGTAGAGGAGAATCGGCAAATTAAGTCTCTGCCTGCTCGTATTTCTTACAATGGGAAGAAAGAATAAGATCTAAGTTTAGACAAAGGTTTGAGGATAGTAATGTTTTAAAGGCATACTCTGGACTGGAGTTCACTCTTTGCTTGCTGATGCACATGGGTGTAGAAGCAATTAAGATGGTGACTCTGTAACATTGTTTTATCTGGGGCGACACTCTGTATCGGTGGAAATTCTTGCACTTTTGAGACAAGTCAATTATGGGATATTTTAACTGAGACAGTCGCCACTTGTAAGCACTGAAAATCACAACAGCATACCCATTAATGGATATAGATAATTAATAAATTACCGCTCTTTTCGTGCTCATATGTGACGATTGGGAAGAGAATATAAGTAAGAACCAGGAACTTTTTTGAGAAGTTGCTGGATATAGAGGGTATATTCAGAGTTTGATGTAATCTTTTACTTGCTGGATAAAGCAAAATCCATATATCCTTTAGTAATTTACCAATGAAATAAAGGATCTTAAAATTCCTTTAATTTATCTTTTCAGAAATACTTAGGCACAAGTATTTTCGTTTATAATTACAATAATTTAAGCAACAACCAAATTTTCAAAATTAGGCTATTTGTTGGTTCAAAATTGATCAACATAATACTGGAGTAAATAGACATACAGTAGAACACGGATATAGTGAACAAACGGGTTTAGCGAACAAATGGATATAGCAAACAAATTTATAAGTCCCGTCAAGAGCCCTATATATTTTTCCAAATGCGAATAGCGAATAGCGAATAGCGGATATAGCGAACTGAATTCTTTAGTCCCTTGGAGTTTGTTATATTTGTGTTCTACTGTAGTATGGGCCTTGTTATGAATTGGAACAAACGTAATACTAATGTTCTGTTGGTTACGACAATAGGCAACGAAAATAATAAGGTCTAAATATAAACATGGAGGCAGTGTGGTCTGTAGATGGAAGAAATGTTTTGAAGTCATAAGGAACAAACAAAATTATAGATATAAATAGATAGGCAGCTGCAGCTTGGAATCTTGGCACATGGTAATTGGTAATTTCTTGAAGGTTTCTGTTAATGTTCTATCTCCAAGTTAATTGATTTTGTCTAAAGAAGTTTGAGTATTTCTTTAATGCTTTCAAAAGAGTAGAAGCTTTTCAGATAATTTTATAATTTTGAAAGTAGATAATAAAACAGCTTATGAATGTACAGTCAACTTATTACACTTCTTAACTTTTTATTAAATAATTGAAAGTTGGACTTAAAAGATTAATTAAATCCAGAATGATGCTTGAGTATATATGATAACAAGTTGTAAGAGATACTTCTAGTTAGTGAAAAGGTTTTCACTGAAGACTGAGAGATTTTTTATTTTCGCTGTGGAAATATTACAAAGAATACATAACCTATACAATGGTGTCATGTTACCATAAGAACACAATTGTTTTTGCTTGGTGACAGGGCAACAATACTGTGACATCACTAACTTTTGTTGATTTTCCATTCTGATGGAAATAATCTTGAAATCAGAGTCAAACCCCAATTCATCTCACCTCACCTCCATTCCAACGGGATGTAATCAATACAATATTTTGAGATAAATAGAATAAAGAAAAACCAAGATATATAGATAGGCAACTTCTTAAACCTAACACTGTTATCAAGCAAGTGATGCACGAATACAACTTCTAAAATGCCTCTCAAAGAAATAAATAGAATATTTTGAGTTTACAGTTTATTATCACTTATCTCTATATATAGGTGATTCTAGTGTCTGTTTACGACTTCACAGATACATTTCTACAGTAAATTGACTACAGTCCATTACAACTAGATATGTGAGGAGACAACATTGATGAGACAAGCAGTCACTATGTCAGTCTCTGGTGTTATGTGTACCCTCAGACAGAATCCCACAATCTTCCATGCTCTGCTGACTAATGGAGCGAGGCTTATTTGTCAAAACATGGCAAGGAGGAGAGCAAATTGGAAGCTGCTTTACTCCTGCCAGTTATGTGTATTGTAATACTGTAAGTCATGAGTGAAGTGAAAGATTCTTTGCTTTTACCATCTGTTTAAACATATTTCGGTTTTAAATAGCTTTTGTGACCTTTGTGTTAATTATCTAATTTTGACAAACTTGTCATTTGAATATATGAGGGGTTTCCAAAAAGTTTCTTGCCTGATCATGAAAACTAAAATGTTTACTTTATTTTTCGACATAATCCTCACATATTCAGACCAGGAATTTCAGGGGTTGAACAATCTTTAACATGATAATAAATCATGGACTTACAACAATTTTTTGGCTCTTAGTCACAGAGTTTTGTCTGGAAGTCAAGCCACTATTGATAGTTGATTGATTGTTTCAAAAAGGAGAGTTTTGGGTAGTCTTTTGGACAAGTCAGAGGTAAAATTTGGTAAGTCAGTGACCCCAGACTTACAGATTTTTAAACACCTGAAATGGGTTCAAGCCCTGTGCAACAGTGCAACATCCTGAGTAATTTATTTCTCTAATTTTCAAACCAGGCATGTAATTCTGTAAATTTTTTCAAGTGCGAATCCTAATTTTATCTTGCTTATAAAAACAGTTCACTGGTAATGTTTACTTCATACACCTTTGCTCTAGTCAGCAAGCTACAGGTAACTGTTTCAACACCTGTATATTCTGTTACCTGCGTTACCTGCAGTTTACCTGGTTCATGCTGCTGCATTCCTGTCTGCACATACATCACCTCACCTGAACCTCCTCTCTGACACCTGTCTTTCTGAAAATACATTTGATCACTGAATCATTGGCCTTAATTATTGAATAACGGGACCAAGAATAAACATGTATTTCAGATTCGATACGAGACCTTGTATTGAATAAATTGCCAGCATAGTGAATGGGACGGACAGTAAGCAAGTCTACACATTAGCCACCCAGGAAGTGATTCTGCTGCTAAAGAGATGCTGTTAAAGTAACTACTCAATATTTTACACAGTGTAGCACCACCAACTTCAGCTCTCACCCTTCTAGTACTACACAGTGGAACTGACACCCCTTGCAAACCTCCTGGGAGGCAGAAAACAGGACTATTTGTTTTGTTGTACTCAATCTAGCTTATTCAACATGTTTGGTTAACCCTTTGTCTGTGCGATGAGACTGAAAATGGTTGCTTTGCCTTGACGTTTAAGCTCATCAAGCATATACGGTCAGATGGGCTTATGGCATGTCCATACACCAACATTTTCAAAATAATTTCCAAGGTATATAATTATAAAGTGACAAAGTGGTTAGAAAAAATATGAAAGGTTGAGAAACACTGAGGACACAAGCTTTTCATAAATAAGACAGCTAAGTCCTGTTATTCTGATGTACTGTTCAAACAAGATGTGGTGAATGTTTTGGGTAAATTTGGATTATATTTCTAAATTTTGGATAAAAATCAGTAAAATAACATAAATGAAAAGATCTATATTCAAGACAATGAAATTTCACTTTATGCAGAGAACATTACAGTAGATAGTATATTTACTTACTCCAGATTGTATAGCACTGTGATGTGTGATATGCTCCTTATAACATTCCTCTGGAAGTGGAAGGGTTAAAGTACTGTTTTACGTTCAACTAAATATTGAACAAATGTCTTAGATGACCCTTATTTCAGTTTGAAAGTCATTTGATTCCCTGCTCTGTTGTAGAACATCTGCTAAGGGTTTAAGATGATGCATCTATAATTAGTTGTTGAAACAAGGGAAAACTGAGTATTGTGCCTGGTGCTTCTTGTTTTACTTCAGGTGAATATTAGACCAGTTTACACGAAAACAACAGAACTGCACGGTAACGACATACACACTTCTTCAAACAAACATCCAGCCTGAAACAATAAAAAATTGCTTTGAATCAACTGGTTGCGTCCCAAAATAGTTTGAGAAAGTTACAACTCTTTATCTGCCTGCTGGCTAAACAGACGAGCTTCAGTTATTGTCTCACTCGGTGTATAAAACATCTCGATTCCTATCAACCTAGTCAAATCAACAGCTCAGCTTAGGAACTGTATCTTTGCTTTATTGACGCTAAGAAAAAGCTGTGGAGCTTAAAAACAGATTGAGCTTCTATAAATATCAGAAAGAACAGAAAAACGTGGCTTTGTCCCTGGTGTGTGAGATTGTGCGATCATTTCCATCTGATGTAGTTTGCACTGATCAGGTTTGGGTCCTTATGTTCTTGCTTGTATCTTTACCTGAGAAAAACCCTTGGCGCCAAGCATCATGGGATCTCTTGTAGCTTCTGTTGATCTCATCTGAAGCATACCTGGGAATAAAAAGCTACCTGGTGAACCAATATCCACCTTAATTGGAGAATAATCACAGGGTGTTTTACACCTGGGCGACCTGATTGGAGGATGTAGTATGATGTTTGCTGTGTTAGGTGATTAGATTGAAGCATGTAGAATGATGTTTGCAGTGTTAGGAGATTAGATTGAGGCATGTGATGGAAAATTGCGAAAACACTTCTAGGACTTTTTCCACAGTTTCTTTAGGTTACAAGGGGTCCGGTGATCTGATTATAGTATGCAGTATGGTGTTTGCGTGATTAAGGGGATAGATCAAGGCAGTTGATAGGAAGTGAGCTAGATGTGTAGAATTATTATTCCACGATTACACTGGGAAGAATTACATCCTCCAGAGAATATATATCCTAATTAGCGCCAACTTCTGTTTATCAGTCAAGCTGTTAGGGTGATCATTTTGTTGAATATGGTATTTTAAACAAGTTTTGATGCCTTGACTTGCCACATTTCCTCTTGTGCACATGATTGAATTCAACAATAGCATGTAGGCTTATGTTTATAGATACATAGATGGGAAGTTGTGATGGCAAATGGTGTGTACGATTGAATACGTCCTAGGAAGTTCACAAACACCTTCTTAATTAAGGATTTGTAGGGTATTAGGAAGTGTTATAAATAAGGTCGGACAACTCATCATGTGGAATTATAAAAATTAATTTTTGAAATTCTTAAATTATACTCAATATATAAAATATCATTAACATGACAACTTTCCCAAAAGAAACCATGCCAGAAAAGTTTAAAGTTTGTAACACTCTTAGAGGTTTTGAAGTATGAAGGTACCGTTAATACAAAAAAGTTTTAAAGATTAAAAATGATAATGACTACTACACACTAAACTAAATAAGATTATGTTTGTGCATTTGAAAAGGTATTTCTGTTCATTTAGAAATATTGTATATTGTGACAATCAAAGGAATAGTTATGATAATTATCAAACTAATCACCTCGTATCATAGATCTAATTGGACTATAATTAAATTTGATATTCAGTAAATTGTCTATGTACTCAGAAGCTTCATGGTGATGAACATTCATGTTGATATCAAAACAGAAAAACAGTGAGTAACATGAGTAAATTTAAAAGTAGTACACTTTGCAAAAAGAGTTTGATTTGTAGACACCCAGTTCAGGAGATCAATGGGTACCCTAAGTTAAGAACCACTGTCTAAAACAGCTCATGTAATGCCACATTGTTTTTAGCTCCTTTTAATGAAATGAAGTTTATATCAATTTGATCACAATCACAAAAAAAGCATGTTGATAAAGTAATATCTTGAATATTAATAATAAAGATTATATAGTCTCAAAGGCATCTGACATGGTAAAGTTCATTGCGTTTCAATCTTCTTGCAAACTAAATGATGAAATGTTTGAATAAATAGTTGAACGAGCAGTTGAGAAGACGTATTAAAGATGTACATCCTGAGACGGCCATCATGTTTATGTTGCATCATTTATCAATAGTCTTTCTAATGACAAGTAAAGAATTTTTAATCAAGACCTTGATTAACTTTGTCCTTCAAATGTGATATTCTGGTAATAAAACACATGGAAAATAAATAGGAATGTTATTTTTCATTAAGCTGTCAATTGAGCGTGGATCAGGTGATATCCTGAAGTAGAAAACCAATGGCAGAGATATTTAACAAGGTTATCTCACATCGTTTATCAATGTACTTCTTAATGAAATGATGATCTCGTGAAATCGCATGTTGAAGGAGAAGTGTAAATGCTTCCAATAGAATGACGTTACCAGCTGCTTTAACGACGAAGGACGTAATTTGTTCTGCTTTGTGTTAGCGTGACAGTGTCAAGATATTCGACCAAGATGTATGATACTGCTACCAAGAACTATGATTCTTTTACCGAGATGTATGATTCTGTTACCAAGATTCTGTTACCAAGATGTATGATTCTGTTACAAAGATGTATGAATCTGTTACCAAGATGTATTATTCTGTTACCAAGATGTATGATTCTGTAACCAAGATGTGTGATTCTGTTACCAAGATGTATGATTCTGTTACCTTCAGGAAGAAGCCGAGTTAACATCTTTCTTCTCTTCCTTCATCAGTAAACCAGTGTTAATTCGGATTTGGAAGAATACTTTATTTACTACATGTACCCTGATCAGTGCTGAATGCAATTATAATGAGTGAATAATTGCTTTTTAAAAAGATTAACATGTAGAAAAATTATTCAAAATGATTTTTTTTTAATGAAGTCTAAATGTTTTTTGAAAATTCTATTCCAGTTCTGTAATAAATCTTTTTTGTTAACCTGAATTGATTTGAGAAAACATTTCAATATTTATGCTTCTAAGGTCCCTTGAAGCCAATGTTGTGAAAATAAGTGAGATTGATATTTATTGCTAACTTAAAAGTATTGATATGAAAATAATCGAGAAGTTGATTACTGCTGTCATTTCAAATGTGATATTTTAGTCATTGGCCTTGAAATGCCTGGAAAATAAATAAGAATGTTATTTTTCAAAATGCAACATTCAACCATTGATTTAAATATAAGATTGATGAAGTGTATTTTCCCTTTCAATATCCAATAATTTAAGTCATATGAATCTGATTTTGAATTTGGACTATTATTGATGTGAGAATAACATGAAAATATCTCGATTGGGTTTAATCGTGTGAAGAAGTTATTCTCAGTAATTAATTATGTCTTGTTTTTCTCATTTTCTGTAACAGGTTCCTTTGATGCTGTTTAGTTTATTGCAGAAATAAACAATCGTCTAACTTGATTTACACACTGAAGTTACGCTTGTGGGAATAGACTTATGAATGATTTAGAAGCATTAATTCAGATTAAAGTTTTGATTAATAGTAACTTTATGTGTGCTATTTTTCAGTATCACTTCATGATTTATTGAGAGAGTTATGCGATTTATGCTGAGAAAATGTTTTCAGGCTGAATATTCCAACACTTGTAAAAAGATGCTGTAAAAGATTATAATTTAATTATTAGGAATAAAATAGAAGGACTTGAAGCCAATGAAGAGAAAGGGGAAGAAAAGGTGTTTTATTTCTTTTTCATATTGTATCACCTGATAAGCCTAATTTCGTTACCCTGTAATATGGAGTTGAGATTGCGCTCGACTCATTTTGATACACTAAAAGTAGAGTGTTACCTGTTATTGTACTTCTAAAACCTTTTTTTTATAATAATGAGGATACTTATATCCCGTGCCATGCTCAAGGTGCTACACACATTATTACCCTGGTATAAGGACCTACATCGTTCCTTTTTCATTCTCAACTCCCCTTTGAGTATGCAACCTGATCTACCAATTGAGGCGCTCGAAGGTTATCTGTGACATTGCCTTCACTTCCAAACCAGTTACTCAATTGTACTGCTGAGTGAACAGAGGCACATTTCGAATAAAGTCCCTTGCCCAAGGTGACACCACAAGCCTCTCAACTCATGTCTCAGTGTGGGGCAGGGAATCACCCTTCAAACTCTCAGCTTGCATCCAGCAATGAGGCGGGTATCCCACCCATCCAGCTATCCACGCCCGTTGTTGCTGAACTTCACTGATAGCGGTCGACTGCGCTATGCACAGGACGAAGTGCCACCACTTCATCTTGTTTCTCTGCCCACAGGAGGTGCCTTTCAAGAATGTGCTGTCACAACAACAGTTTTAGAAGTTTAGTGATTGTGATGTCCTGACCCCACCCTCAAATGTGTGCATGGCAGTCATTATTCCTAAAACCTTCATGCTTCTCCAAAACCAGTGGGCATAAGAAGAATAATTCTCTAGACATACACCCGTGAGGTATAAGAGAGTTAGGGAAGGATGTGTGTCATGTTAGTCTTGTGCACTGACACTTAGCAATTATGATGACCTCTGCTCTATTTCAAGGTTGAGGCAAGGGATTTTGCTTTATCTGGAGAACTATTTATTCTTTTACATTGAACAGCTTGATGAGTTACAGAGTTCATACCTCTGTTTCTTTCCATTTCAGTCAATGTTCCACAGTTCAGAAACAACATAAGTTTGATTAGCCCAAGGGCATGAACAGATGTAGAATTAGCAATTATTAACATAATTAGTTTCTCTGCCTTAGTATATGTTGTATTGACTTCATTCTTATGGAATTCATTAGAGATTAAACTCAGTCAGTTTTGAATATAATTCAAAGTGAAGTACTTTCATCTTGTTTCTCTGCCTCCAGGAGGTGCTGCATGTTGCCCAGACAGAGATGCAGGTTGCAGCCTCCTCTGCATTCCTCCAGATCCTGCAGCGAGACCTCATACCCATCCAGAACTATGCATCCACCTTCCTTCAGACTATCCTCTCCAGCGTTGACAGCAAGGATCCAGGTAAGTTACCATGTATTTCGGCCTTCAAAAACCCAGACCCATGTAAGTCATCATGTATTTACACCTTTTCAAAGCCAAGATCCGCCATGGGCTCAGCAACTTCTTGAAGAGAACTGTTCTACATGCAGTAAGGTTTGGGTGCAATGCTACACTGAATTTCAGCGTAGTACCACCCATGGTTCGCTAGTTCCAGCCGATGCTTGCAGGTTTCACCGCAATTCATAGCCACATGGCGTTGCGAGCTTTCTCCCTGCCATAATACTAGCAGCTGCGATATAAGTAAAATACTCTTGAAAGCGGCGTTAAACACCAACTCACCTCACCTCACTTTACATGCAGTAAGGTTTGGGGGCAATGCTACAATAAATACCAATACAGTACCACTCATGGCTCGCATGTTCCAGCCATTGCTCACAGGTTTCACTGCAATACATAGCCACAAAAGTATTGCCGTCTTTCTCCCTGCGATTATACTTGCAGCAGTGATATAAGTGAAATATTCTTAAAAGCAAAATTAAACCCCAAACCACCTCCCTTAACCCAAATCCAGGTATGTCATCATGAATTTACACCCTTCCAAATCCTTTCAAAGCATTTATCAGTGCCAAATTGTTCTGAGAGGCCAATTTACACAAGTCACAGCTAACAAAGGAATAATCTAGGATTGAAACAAGTCAATGTCATCACCTGCAGGTTAGTGGTCAGCCATTAGAACTAATAAAAGAAACATTTCAGAATATTATTGCTTATTGTTTGGTGTCATATGGAGATCGACCGAACAACACTTGTTTTTGACTACAGATTCTGAGGGTACAAAGATTCATATAATAATTTACATAATAAATTATCATGATTGTTATGATATGATAATCGCTGTACGTTGCAGATGTTGCGGCGGCCTGGTTGGACACGCTGCTTGATGTCATCGATCTGCTGCCGAAGGACGTCGTCAAGTCTGATGTGAGTCTATTTAAAGAAGTTGATTAACTTTGAAGTTCCTCCTGGTTCTCCCTGATTACGAGAAAACATTAATCATACCAGTTATTAGCTCCTTGTCAACTCTTTATGGCTCTCCATAAGCAGGAGGTGGGAATCAATTAGGCTTTTAAGAAGACTGGTTTTTAAAAGATGGTTCCCTTTCTTCGTTTCGAAATATTCAGATATTGCCTAATGTGTGAAAACTGAAGTTTTGATTTTCTTTTAGGTTACATTACATGCTTGCCTGTATTTAACAGCAGATCTTGTTGTCGAATTAATGACTTTTGGAAATAGAACACTCGTTCATGCCAGATAGTTTTGAGATGATGTGTTAAATGAGACATTTGCGTACATCACTTAGGCACTGTAATGTAATTGTAATTCATTTCCCAAAATTGTTAAGTTAACTTTCTCAAAACCTTGAAGACCATTGCAGGGTTTTATGATAACAACTTCTTTATGATAATCAGACACAAAATTATGGGTTAAGTGTTTACTCCTCTTTCATCAAGCAGTAAGGGAGGGGAAGATAGAGCAGTGGTTAGCCCGTTTGGTTTGGATCTGTAAGTCCGGGGTTCGAATCCTGCCAGGGGCTCAGCAACTTTGTCTGCCGTAGAGAATTGTTCTACACACAGTAAGGTTTGAGTGGAATGCTACACTGAATTTCAGTGCAGTACCACCCATGGTTCACTAGTTCCAGGCAATGCTCTCAGTTTTCACCATAATGCATAGCCATAAAGTGTTGCAGGCTTTCTTCCTGCAATAATACTATAGCTGTGATATAAGTGAAATACTCTTGAAAGCGGCACCTCACCTCACCTCATATCAAGTATTAGAACATACTCCAAAATTAGTGTCTTAGTTTCTTAATAATCGACAAAAAGAACCAAACTATATCTCGTGATCTATCATTGAGATGTACAAAAACTACTCCCCAGTAAACACATATGGAGATTAACAGCAACAAGAAACCTCCCTGTCTATATAAATGTCAGCAGATCCCATCTGGTTGTATCTGGAGGCAGATGCCTCTTCTGTAGACACTTTGATATTTACAGGTTGGGCTTCCAAGATGGATTCCATCACTTCACAGGTGATAACTGACCTGTAGGCAGATCTATAGTGCTAATGTGGACCGCATAACTTATCATACCCCTGTTTACAAAATAACACTGGTATACAGTCTGAACCCGTTTATCCACACAATTTGTTTACAGTTGAAAATTGTTCGGATAGCAAGACATGCAGTTAAGTGAATCATAATTTGCATTCAAAATACAACCGTGTGGATGGTCGGGTTTCCGGATATATGAGGTCCGGTTAACCGAGGTCTCACTGTATAGCGATCGTTCTGTCAGCTTGCACTTGTATTCATAGGCTTATCAAGGGAGGTTCACATATTGAAAAGAGTGCTTCATAAAAAACGTTTACATACAAAAAATTTCGAATCCCCTCGGTGCTAAGACAAAACCTGACTTTGATTTTCATGCTGTACAATTATATTCACTTCATAAATTAAGCTTTAAAAGTAACCAGCCTGAAAATAAAACTCGATCAAAATGAAAACCCCATACAGGGGTCAGAATTAATGTTTTCAAAGAACTAGTCATTTGGACTAATTACTCTTGTAAAGATGAACTCTACATGGATCCCCTGTGTACAGGTGGTAGAGTCATACAGCAGGTTTATCTGTAGGTAGATGGACTCACTCAATACATTCCATTAGAACCTTTACAGTGGAGATAGCAGCTTGTACTCAGATACTGCTGATGTTTCACAGCTAAATCACTTGTGTAGTTCTGATTACTTAACAGGATGTGCAGGGTGCCGTCCCTCACAACACTTACAATTGGTGGCAGGACTACAATTAGTTGTGACCTGTGTTAAATGAAGGATTGTAAGTCTACGATTGCTTTGTGGTACGGGACACAGAAATGTAAATTATGCAAATTTAAATGGAGACCAAGAATCAGAAAGGTAACTGGTACCTTTTGTCAGGGCTCGCAACTTTTGAGGTTTGGACAAAGTAGCACTTAGGACCGTCCACTTTTCAAGCTTATTTCATGCAATACTGTACAAGAATCGTCGACAAGTATTTGTGTCTATCTATGTATGATCACAAAATTGGGCTACTTTGAAGTAAAAAATAAATAAAACATGTGCAAAGTAATTAATTGTCAAAATAAGTGGTAAAAAAAAACTTAGCTAAAAATTTTACCAATGGTGTTGATAAGTCAGAACCTTTTAGAAATACTGTTTGAAGATTTGCAATTGTTCTCAACTTACCTGCCTCTCCTCCTCCCGATGCAGGTTCTGACGATAGCTGTAGCCAAGGGTCAGTTGTCTCAGTCTGTCCAGGCCAGACTGTCCTGCTGCAAGATCCTCGGCAAAATAGCTACCAAGTTTGAACCTTTCATGTGAGTACAGAACATGCATTCAAATATCATTTTGTTAACTGTGTTAGAGGCATTCTAGAAGTTGGTGTGATAAAGAAGATAAGAAATTCTTTATTTAACAATGGTGATGTTTCGGTTATCAAGCATAAATTCCTTTATCAATTTATTAGTTCTTCATGTATGAAGATATATTTAGTACATTTAAGATGTTTTCTCAGTAAATTAATAAATTACATGTATTAATCAATATGCATGTAAACAAATGTCTGCTACAAAGGGAAATAAGTTTGAGTTTCAAGGATTTTAAAACCTGAGGACCTTAGATACTTAGTCCTTGATACATGAAATAGGTTTCACACATATGTCACTCTTTGGGGACTTTAGAGACACCCTCGCATCTTTGTGTCAATTATCAATTTGTAATTAAATTTTTTTGAATGTTTAAAATTTATTTTTAAAATCTTTTAATGAATCTTCATACTGCTCTACACCAGTATCAAGAAGGAGATACTCCCGGTGGTCCAGTCACTGTGTCAGGATGTTGACTACGAGGTGCGAGGTTGTATGTGTCAGCAGCTGGACTCCGTCGCCAGGGGTCTCGGGTATGTATAGTCTCCACTCTCTACCATTCCTTGTATTAAAGTCCTCGTAAAGATAGTCAGTGACAATTGAAGTATGAATTGTTCTTAAAAAGAATATTGGTGAAACGGTTCCCAATTACATTATTTCAACTGCAGCATTTTGCTTTTGGTTCGGTGTAAAGTGAATCAAAGTGTAATTTCGGCTTGTACCGCATACTTTTTTTTATGTCCTTGTCCTTAATTTGATAAAATTCTATTTATTAAATCAGTTGGTCCATTTTTACATTCTTTTTTATTTATTGTCAAGAAATTTTGTTGTTGTTGTTACTTTAGTTGAATGCATTCTAAACAGAACCAAAAATAAACCTTAGGGTTCTGTACTACAGTATGTATTGAACTGAAGCTCAAGTGTAGAATTTCACCCTTAATAACTAAATATATGTAGGAAGTTATGTATTCTTACCACAGCCTGGACGCTACCAAGAGTGCAATACTGCCGGAGCTGGTGGAGCTGACCAACGATGAGGAGAGTTATGTTCGCATCACCGGCCTCGAGACGGTCGTCAGTATCCTCAGTCTTCTGGACGATGGTAAGTTCCATTGCTACCTTTAGACACATAGGTTGCAGATTTGCTTATTTTAACAAAACAAAATTATTTGAAATAATATAGATCTAGTCTCGATCAGTCTGGAGAAAATGTTAAATTTTAGAAATTCCACCAATTTCCAAAGTTAATAAATCACTGAAAAGTATTTGGATGTTGACAAAGCTAAAGAATTTTTTAAAGTGTTTTTTCATAACCAATCTTGACATTTATTGGTTAAATTGAATGCAATAGCCATACTAAAATGTGAAGTAAAGGGGTCAGTCATTATCTTTACTGTGGTCAGTGTTGAGGTTTCTATATCAGAACCTGATGTAAAATGGAAAGCCTCCCTAGGATTTTTGGAAAATGTCAATGGGAAAACCAAGCCTCAGTCTGAGGATCAAAAGCAAATACACAGAAAGAGCATATTATTTGAAAATTATTCTTATGGTATTTAAAACACCTGCTCATGACAATTATCGAGTACAATTCTGCTGTACAATACAGATTTTATTGATCCTTTTTGCTTTCTTTGTCCAGCTATTTCGGGATACATTAATAGCATGTTTGTAAAGTATATATGATGATTCAACTGTTACAGATACATGTATTACAACAATCATTCCACTTGTGACCAAGTTCTGTCAACAAGCGATGCTGGCTGAAGACTCTACTCTCCCCGTTATTGCCAGACAGCTGGGCAGACTCTGTCACGGACTCTCAGGTAGAACAACACTCGGATTAACATTCTTCATATAGTTATAACTTGTGTACAGAATATACAGTTTTCAAAACAAAAACTTATCATTTGAACCAAATAAGTCAATTAAGTGGGTTTTGTACTTTTGTGAGTGTATGTTTCTGTATATATTGAATTGAGTGAATTTTGTTATCTTGTATATACCAGAATTAGTTCTGTAAGTGTACTGTGCACTGCAAAGCTCATGTGACTATATGTCCCCTTCTTTGTTGTATGTTTTAACTTTGGCAGATCCAGGAGGAGGATTTGGTTTGGTCTCAAGGAATACAAATCCCTGTCCCTTCCCCAAAAAATTGCATGTAACTGATGGACCCTAAGGTGAACACTCCCTCCCCCGAAATCTTTTGGATCTGCCTATGCATATTGGGATTGTGTGGCGGGAGAATATCTTAGTATTTTCACTTGTACTACTTATTCGACACGCATGACTTACTGTCTCAGATGTGTCAAGGTTGAAAAAGTTTGACTTTTAAAATATCAGTAGCATATCACAGTTAAAATGTTTCTCTTTCTCTCCCAGTAAACTTGACAGAGGATCAGAAACATTGGTTTGTTGACTACTACAAGAAGCTGTGTCGGGTGGGACTGTCGGAGAAGAAAGGAGCTCGTGATGCGGACAAAGATTCACCATCAAAGGTTACTTTCAGTCACAATAATTTTGACATTGACATTTTATCACATTATTTTATTGTTTGAAATTATTACTTGATGAAATATTAATGCCGGCCTGCTACAATTATTTGGACAGTTCAGTCTCTTATAATTCTATTGGTTGAAACAAATCAATGATCAAGATGGGATTCTTGACAGTCAGCTTAGACTGTTGAGCTTTAAAAAATTAACTGATTTGGCATATAGGGTCAAGGAGTGTTGATAAGATAAAATTAGGTTTAACCTTTATGTCAGTAAATTTAAATAAGGACAAGTATATGACAACTGCCTTATTCTTAGATTGACATTTCGATACAGATTCTTTTTTACATACTCTTATATAGTTTTCAAGCAGTGTTCATGCTTGAAATAGACACAAGAATATTTATCCAAGCATTGCACTAATTAATCTAAAAGTCATCCATATACTTATACTTATTTAATTTCCATCATCTAATGCCACTCAAAGAAGTCAGTAAATTAATTTGTGCATGATTTTATATGACACCGAGTAATGATATCAATGAAATATCTTTTACAGCAAATGGCAATCCCTGACTTGTTTGAGGAGGACCAGTATTTGGAGTGTCGGAAGAACTGTGCATATAACTTTCCTGTGAGTCCATCCTTTCTTTCTCAAAGAATTATCAGGAATAGTCTTGCAATGTTCTCTTTTCCTATCCTTTCATATCACCCAGATACTTCTTGAAGAATTTTATTTTTTTTACTCCCCAAAAAGATGCTAAAGATTATGTGATACTTCAATAATTCAATAGCTAGGGCAAGTTTGAAAGTCGCATTTATGCACCAATTATTATCCAAGCTAAGTATGTTTTTCATAAATTTATAAACCCATTGACTTATGGTATTTATGATCATGGCTTGTATTGAAATGCTTTGATAGATTTGTTACAAACTGGTGTTTTCTTTCTCAGGCAATGGTCTTGTTTGTCGGTACTCGTTCATTCAAGACGGAGCTGTTTGCTACCTTCAGTAATCTGTGCAAAGATCCACATGTGTTGGTGCGGAGAACGGTGGCTAGCGGCTTCCATGAGGTGAGATCAGTCAAATAGATGTGGAGTATATGAGAAAGTCACCATTATTGTCTTATCATTGTATGCAAAGTAACAACTGATCTGTGTACATTAAATTTTGACATGTATTGGACAAAAATATTTAGGAATAATTTTGAAATTATGGATTCAGATTCATTGACACACTGATAAATTATCAATAATAAAAAATGCAATATCCCTAAATTATTTTGTCCATGCAGTGTACATATGAGGAAGTTTAAACATTCTAAATCATTTCTGTTTACAGGTGGCACGTCAACTGGGCAGTGCAGTCCACTTCATTCAGGGAGACCTCATGACGCTGCTCAAAGATGATTCTATAGAGGTGAGGGAAAACAACTACAGAGAATGATTTTATTATTGGCAGAGTAGTTTTGTTTTGTATCAATCATAAAACATGAGAACTGTAACTCCTATAGCATTGAGACTGAACCTGGACCAGAAGGACTTGTATTTACTTAGTTGCATACACAGAATCTAAACATTATATTCATCCGTCAAGTCACAAAATGTTAAATGAAAGTGCAATGCATAAACATGAATTATTACAAGCTAGCACTTGGGGGGCGCTAACCACGTAAACAATGCATGAAAGCGGTTATGTGTCATGTATATGTGGATCAAATAAATTATTCATGACGGCACAAGAGAGGTAAGCGGTTAGAAGGGGGATGTACTGTCAAAACACAAATGTAACATAAAAAAGAGTTCATAGATTTAATGTTACGTTTCGCCAGGTCCTTCAGGCGGTACTGTCCCATCTCCCCGAGACCCTGGAGGTGCTGGCTAAAGGAGGTGCTGGTCACATCACGGACGCCAAGGTAATAACTGTTTCTTGGAAACTAGAAAGATCTTTTTCTATAGATCTAAGCTTGTCACTTATTATCTGTGCACAAAATGGCTGTTCGACTTTGTGACCACTAATATCAACATAGTAAACATAAAATTATTTATTTTCCAATTTTACTTTAAATAGTCTATTCATGTCCTTTCAACAGGTTGGTCTCACTGAATTCATTCAACTTAAAGTCACCTTGAAGATATTATGGCTACTCGGTATCTTATCATAATGTGTACATGTGTAAATACAACAAACCCTCGGTGCCACAAGCCAGATATCCCAATAAAGCATTTTACACCATTTTCTTCAATGTGATGAATATTAACTCTCCCCTCTGGACCCTCTGCAGATGCACAGCCTATCGGAGGTGGTTCCTGCCATCTTAGCAGCAGAGTCTGTCGTCTTCTTCTCCAACAACTGGCGCGCCCAGGAGGAGCTGATGGCCAGTCTGGCTTGTCTTCACAAGTGCTGCTCCAACGATGCAATCAGCAATAAAATCATTCCAGTGCTCTTCCAGAAACTCTGCACAGCAGTCAGTATCAAGTATTAAAGTATATCTGTGGTGGACGTCTTTGAGATGGATTGCCAAATTAAAAATCAATTACCTCCAACCACCCAAAATTAATTTTCTGAACTTGATGTGGTATTGAAAAGTGCTAAACCATTCAGTGAGCAATATACTGAAATCACAGCTTGTTGACAAAAGAAATGATACAGACCATGGCCCATATTTTTCGAAGCTATCTTAGTGCTAACATAGTAAGCCAATGTTAATCAATGGCACTTGCAACTATCTTAGCTCTAAGAGATATTTCGAAATCCGGGTCAGACATATTCTGGAATATTCCGGGACCAGCTGTTTAAGGGTTAACATAAAAGCTTGCATTAAAAGCTGTTGACTTATACCTAAGGCTTTCAAGTAATTATACTTTTGCTTAAAGTTCTCTTTAAGAGTTTTAATTAACTATTTCCCACTGAATTCTTCTTGGCATCAGCATGTGTATGTATGTTTGCAGAGAGCGTTGCCGGTGCGTCACGCGGCTGCCCGGACTCTGCTGGTGCTTGTCCGCTACCTCAAGAAGCAGGAACAGAGGGAGGAGATGATGTCAAGGATAGTTCAAGGTACTCCAGTAGGATGCAGGGGCATTTAGAGCTGGGGAATTAACCCCGGGATACTGCTTTACCTCTAAGATGTTTGAGAATTTTAAAAACGTTAACATGCATGCACACATTCCGAAATTACATTTGATTTTAGAAAATAAAAATGAAATAAGTTGAATTTAGGAGAATGTTCATGAATATGATTTTTATTTTGTTCACTTTGGTCGATAATGTACAAACATGATTGTTTTATTTCAGATTTCTGCTATGGGAAAAGCTGTAGGCATCGGAGTTTATTCATAGACATTTGTCGGTTTTCAATGGAACTGTACTCAAAAGTATTTTTCAAGGAGCATTTCTTTGAGAATGTGTTAGACCTGACGAATGACCCAGTAGCTAACATTCGCCTGCGCTTGTGTGCGTTACTACCATCACTAAAACAGGTTATCAAGTTGCCGTATGACCGCACCCTTCTGCAGTTGTTGGAAACATGTGTCCGCAAAATCCTCATCAACGAAAAGGATCGAGATGTTAACCTAGCAATCAAACAGGTGAGAACATTGTGCCCAAAATGAAAGTGAAAGATTATTGATCTTCCATAACCTGTTTGAAGAAAAACCTCATTCATTGTTGTAATCTTCCTCCTTGTAGCTGGTTATGTAGGATAGAAGTTAGATAGATGTATAAGAGATGAGTTCTGTGGATTTAAAACAAAACGTCATAATCTTGCAAGAGAAAAGAAATTGTAATTCTATAGAATTTATTTCTCAGTAATGCGCCACTCGTGAAAATGTGTGATATCACACTGAAAAAACACAAAATATCCTCCATATATCATAATCTTGATAACAGTGCAAACATCAACAACGAAATCTTGAAATAAAGAAATTGTATATCCATAGAAGTTATTTCTCATTTATGTTAGGTATTGATCACATGTTGTTTCCCATTTCAGGCTGTTGAGGAGTTGGATCGTATCCATGTACAGATGGAGTCGGTGGTAAGATATCACTTTCAGCTTTCTTTCTAGTAATATACCTCACTCTGATGAAGGCTCTCTAAGAGCCGATACATGCAAGTGAATGAATAAATCTCTGCGGCACAGACGGTTGTGGTTTCTTCCTCCACTTTCCCAATGCGTACTAACCCTTGGGTCAGTCTGCCGTCTCATCCTTATAGAAATACGCTATCAATCTACCGGTAATTCATTAATGGGCAGAAAAGTTGATAAAATAATGTGCATCAGACATTCCTGTCAATTTGATAGACCTGGTGCTACCTCCTCAAACAAATATAAACATTTTTCAAACAACGTTCATGACACACCTTTTCATGACGTGAATTTTGTGAATATGTGTAAATGTACAACTTTCAATTTTATTTGCAGTTAACGCGTAGGAAAAACTTTGAGGAAGACCTTGAAGATCAATTGAAGGAAGATCATGAGAAAATGCTCATTGAACAGGTAGAGTGGTGATCGCTGCATTGCTGTGATGTTGGAGTGCATTGTGTGAAATACAGTGACAACTATAACTTGACTGTCACGGGTATTTGGTTTTAGTTGTCAACTTAGAGACTAAATCTTGTTTTGGCTCAAGCTTTATCACCACAACAAATTTAATCCTCATTTTGTTACGTAGGAATGGTAATTATTTCATACCATTATATTGAACTCTTTTTCTACCAAGAGCAAATCATGCAGTTATCGACTACCGGATATTTAAGATGATATTAGTTTGTTCAATGTTATGTACTGATGGTTCTAAGTAACCTTCTTGAATGTAAATGTCAAGTCTCGAGACCTCAAAGCAAGTTGTTCCTGCATGACCAACACAATTGCTTCTGCGTCTGCTTCAGGAGGAGAAAGAGCGGCAAAAGGAGGAAGACGCCAAAGCAGCCAAGGGAGAGAAGCGCAACACTGCCCAATCAAAAAAGGATAACGGTTCAAGCAAGATTCCTGGTCCAAAGAAAGGTATGTTGCTCTGCCAGCTTTGCATTAGATATATTTGAGACTTACATCATGTCTCATCTTCATTTGCATGATCATATTTATAAGCTGATGATTGCATCGTTTATAATCATATATAGATTTGGCGTCCATTTGCATTGTTCATAATCATTTATAGATTTGGCGTCCATTTGCATTGTTCATAATCATTTATAGATTTGGCGTCCATTTGCATTGTTCATAATCATTTATAGATTTGGCGTCCATTTGCATTGTTCATAATCATTTATAGATTTGGCGTCCATTTGCATCATTCATAATCATTTGTCATGAAACTGCATGCAAGTCAATTGCATCTATCATTACCACTAGTTTGCATGAATCTAGAATTCATCTTCTATCCTTTTTATCAGAACATTCAGATCAACCTTGATGGATCTTGTACTTCAATTATGAGTTGAGCTCTGCTAAGCCATGAAATCATACATGTATTTGCCTTAGCGCTAAGATCAACAAGCCTGTGATAAGAGATGGGTCTGTCACTGGTCTTGCTGGTGGAACAGTACCATTCACTATAGTGTATACTACACTGTATAGCTCTGTGCTAAACTTGTAAACTTCTTTTGCAAATAACCTTAGGTGGTAAGACAACTAAAGAGGGCAGCAGAGAAATCAAAGGAAGTACAAGTACCTCGTCCAATTCCTCCGTTAAAGGTGAGCTGCAGTCCATGTTCCCTAGTGCCTGTACTAGTGCAGGGTCACCTAGTACACTCTCACTGTCGGCCATGTCTCTCCGTATTACATGTCTCGGCGATGTCTTCTTCCTTTGTAGATCATTACAATCTTGGCTAGAGTATTACTTTTAGACTCTTGTCATTCAACCCACCATTTCTATCAGTAGAATGTAGGAATTGCAGCTTGTAGATAAAAGTTAGAGTGGTAAAACGGCCATTGCCTCAAGTTTGTGAGTTTTGACTGCCTATTATAACAAGTACTATTTATACCCCCGCTACGAAGTAAGCGGGGGTATATAGCAATCATTCCGTCCGTCCGTCCCTCCTTCCGTCTGGTCAATTTTCTCAAAAAACGTCAAAGGTACATCAACCAAACTTTGTACAGTTGTTCTTCTGATCGCGCACAGACATTTTTCTGAGATTTAAATTTTGTGTCGTTTCCATGGAAACGTCGCTTTTTGGACTTAGTTTTATTGTGTTCAATGGGGACAAGTTTTCTCGGATACTGTTCAACCTAGGTAAATGAAATTTTGGTTGTGAGTACTCATGACCATACTCTTTATCAAGTTTGAAAACCAGTTCCGAAATATTAATTTTATTGAGTAATGGCCCTTGAATCCGAAATTTAACTTAGTACCGAAAGAACTTTGATGCTCCAATGGGGACAAGTTTTCTCGGCAACTATTACATCTAGGTGAATGAAATTTTACATGTAGGTAGTCCAGATGATACTCTTCATCGAGTTCACAGTCCAGATCCGAAATATTATTTTTTACGGAGTCATGAAGCCCTTGAATCTGTAATTGAACAAATTACCGGTGTGATGCTCTAATGGAAAAAATTAATTTCCCTGAAAAATATTACATCTGGGTGAATGAAATTTTGTAATAACAGTCGGTTCCTAAAATTATTTTGGACAATATTATGATGCTTGAAGCTGTTTTTTAAACATAATAACCTTCACATCTATAATTCTCAATGGACGGATAGCGGATGGCGGGGGTATGTGAGCCATGCTCACTTTTTTCTTTTAACTCTCAGTACCGCAACTATTTTAAGTTTTAGGAACACAATGTTTGCACATAATGGTAGACATAGAGGAGTTGTATAAGTGTATAAGTCCAGTTTACTTCAATCCAGATTTGATAGTTTTCAGTTGAGTTGAATATTTGACAAATAAAGAATTCGAGAGAAAACTAGGACTCATTCTGATGATAACATTTGCATGTCAAATCATTCATCACATATTGTTTCATGTATTAAAACACAACTTCAATAAATATCAAGTTTTAAAATTATACTAACAAATGTACAGTGATATATTTGAAAAAAGTGTTTTTTAATAGATAATTAATCCTTTGATTTGATTTTGGGCTCAAAGGGAAACGTCTATTATGTATCTTTGATGATGTACAATAGCCATTTTAGATGTTCATTTCATATATTAAAGAGTTGCAGATGATCATTTAATAATAGAAATAACTGGTGCAAAATGCTGCGTTATGCTCACAAACCTTTGTGACGAACACGATACTGTAATACATATTCCATATTGTATTTCATCAGTGTTCTGCTATGATGATGGGCTTTCTAACACTCATATTCTAAATGCTGTTATCCTAATTAAAAGTCTCTCCATACAGGTAGAATATCTGCATCTTGCTTCTAAAAATGTTTTCATTTTGTCCTATAGCTTTACAAGCCTTAATTCTCAGGAAATTCACTGCTCAACTTTTCATCTCCATCATTGTCTTGATTCCCTTGAGTGTCCTTTCATAGACATCTTCTAGATCTATCTCTGTTTGTCCTACTTCATAATCACAAGATAGGATCCTTTTATTTTTCATATTTGATATCGCTTCGTAGTCTATTAAAATACTTGTTATTTTAATTAAAAATCAGTCATGTTTCCTGTAATTTTTATAAAATTTTAAAATGTGAAAATGAATAAAAGTGGTCAATATTTTTTGAAAGAAATATCCTTCCATGTCTTTATGGGGATAAGTGAATATTAAATTGTCATATGTTTATATATATTATTTTTTATATGTTTATTGACAGACGTAATGTAATTTTTACGAAGGATATCTCAGTCCGTTGATAATGTTGAAAATTGTTTCATATAAATAAATCCAGGTGAAAAAATTTAAAAGGGAAAAGATGAGTTTGTTCAAAGAAAAAGTAAGATAATTGTGAGAATTTACAACATAGATGATAGAACGACTTGTCTCTATACTAATTTTGGTAATCTATAAGCAGGGGACTAAAAGTTGCTTCAAAGCACTCTGGTAATTGTGATAATTGATGACAAAGAGTAACAAGAGTTGTTTCTGTCTGTCTCCACACAGATCCGTCACGTTTTCTATATCCGCCACATTTGCATACTGAAGGTAACACCCCCGTCTCACCTCAGTCTAGTCGCCGCCATCTTGATTCTGTCTCTCTGGCTTGTAGATCTCCTTCAGGCCAAGGTATGCGGACAGTCGTTTGTGTCTGCATCTCTGTGTCCATCTGTCTGTCTGACCGTCTTGAGTACCTGTCAGCTTGTGTGTGTCTGTCCTTCTGTCTGTCCCTCTGTCAGTCCGTTCTCACTGGCTTGTAGGTCGTCTTCAGACCTAGGTCATGGGTAGTTGTCTGATTCTGCCATGTATGTTCTGTTTCTGCATCTGTGTGTTCCCCTCTCTGGCTTGTAGGTCTTCTTATGACTGGTTTACAGATCATCATCCATGTGATGGTCTGTGTCTTCCCCAGGTCATGGTATGCTAATCTCCATTATCTCCAGCGTTGTGCGCAAATGGCTGCGACACTGCAGAAGCAGCGTTAAGCAATAATTCGCTCACTTACCAGCGGTAACCCAGGGTGGCAAGCCAATTGAACAGTAATATTTGAATTGTTCATGGAATGTTTTATTGGCTTGTCAACCTTTGATGCATTGATTCAATATGAGGGAATCAGTTTTGTAGAAACCATAACTTTTACCCACTTTAGATTATAGACAATAAAGTTAGGTAGGCAGTCATTCTGTCAGCTTGTCTGTTTGTCCGCATGTTTGGTACAGTTCTTCCCAAATTATTGGTGTTTGATGGAATACAATTTCTTGCATTTGTCTGATTTGTAATAATTGACAAATCACAAGCTTGTTTTCCAAGGTTATGATAAATCAATGCATGATAGTGTTGATGAATATATTGGCATGAAATTGTTTGCATGTTGTAGTTGATCTGCATAACTCCAGTCTTCATAAAACTTGGGAAATTAAGACATTTTTTAAATTGAGCAAAAATGTGTCATTTTAAATAAGATGTATGTGATTATGACAAATTTCTATGTTAAGCAAACTTTCTTCTTAGTCAAATTTTGTGTGAAGTTGAGCGCTGAGATTGGGAAAAGGATTGAGCCTAGGTGAAATGTATATAACTCAAAATCCTCACTTCCACATTGCTGAAAAATGACGTTTGCCCGTTTTGTGTGGCAAGTTAAGTTACTCTGTGGGTTGTTGGTTCTATATTTGCTTGTTATAAGGCATGGCTTATCAATGGGAAATGGTTTGTGGATGTTTATTATTTATGTGTATGGTTTAACTCTTTTTATTCCCCTGGTTCCTTATATAATTGAATATGTTTTATATGAAATATATTTTGCCTTTTCCCATTTTCTGTATTTTAAGCATAAGTGATGTAATAAATCTTTCATGTTTTAAGTTACATAGTTACATTATCTTTAGATATATTTATGTCATAGATATGTGATATATATGTATAGATACACATTTCAAGAAATAGAAAATACATATTGTATCACATGTAGACACCTTTT
Source organism: Gibbula magus (assembly GCA_936450465.1). Classification (NCBI taxonomy): domain Eukaryota; kingdom Metazoa; phylum Mollusca; class Gastropoda; order Trochida; family Trochidae; genus Gibbula; species Gibbula magus. The sequence goes on along the minus strand of OW388291.1, from coordinate 30,237,015 downwards.
AATATATGTGAATGTTTTTGTTGTAGTTACAAGGTAAAAACAGTATCAGTACAAATCCTAGTGGAATGCCTTTTATTTTAGCAGTAATGTCATAGACTCTCCCTTTATGTTTCTCCCTTGACATTGTGATGGTTTTGTTGCAAGATGGGAAAGGAAGAGTGTCAGCGGTCAGAAACTCTCATCTAGTCAAATCCAAATCTACTACATCCATTCCATCTTTGTCGCAAATCCCGCGGCGAGGTAAGGGGACAACAGATCTCCGCATGTCCATTTTGAAATTCCCGCAACATGTTTATTGTTTTTCCAAGGCTTCCAAAGACTGCATGCCATACATAATGCTGATAAACATAAATAAGTAAATACAAAAAGTGTATCTAACCTATGATAAAAGGTGTCCTTTCTACAAGGCTGGTATATCGTTTCAAAGAATTACTCAGGGATAAACCTAGGATGCGTTTCTGCGGCATTTCCGCATCAAAATACAAATTCCCGCAGACAGAAGAGTTGGATGCGGCCTTTTAACGCATACTTTTTTAAACTACCGCATTAAAAAAATACTAGTGCGGCCTATGGATTAAAATTACAGTAAAATACATCAACCGGCAAACCATAAGTATTGTCATTGTTTACTTCAAACTCACAAAGACGATAAAATGAACCAGTTTGATACACATGCATGAACATCCCTGATTGGTTGTTGTAATAAATTCAGCCAATGAAAACAAGTGTTTCTAAAAATATGTACGCCATTTCGACTTACGGGAATTACCAGTCTATTTTTAGTTTGGTCATACGACCAGAATAAAGTTTTCCAACAAATTTCAGAGGCATCGTAACTGTTGTATAATATATGTTAAAAATCTATGCTTAGAATTTTAATAATCCTTAAATAATATTCAGAGTGATAATTGATATTTTTTATTTGTAAGAATGACCGTAACCTACTTTTGTTTATATTACTGCAGTGTAATATGTCATTGCCGACATTGGTTTATACAATGAAAATATTGTGCCATGTGCTGTCTCAATCATCTGTTAATTACTAGTATCCCTTTACCCATTCTGTCAACATGTCTGATTTTCAAGGATGACAGCTTATCATCGCAAATTTTAACATTTGCTTTTCCATTTTTGACATCGTGTCACGCAAAGACACAGCATTATAAACATTCTTTCACCCCGTATTGGGGTCAAAATATGACAACCAATCAAATGTGTCTAAATCCATTCACAGTGACAGGTCAAAGGTGAAAAATCCCACAAAATTCTTGGAAAAGTAACTGGGTCAGCCAATGAACTGTCTCTATTCTGTAACCAGTTACGGTTCAGGGTCATAGTTCAAATCTGGCATCGTATATTGCGATGTGATTTTCATCGAGATAATGAGGTATAGCATATTTATATTGTGTAGTTTGGTTGTCAAATAAATCATTTTTGAAGACTGATATTCGTTTTGATTTCATGAAAGTGAAAATAGGAAATAGTGACTGCCTGGTGATACAAGACACCTGACAGATTGTCGTGTTTGCCGACAATGTTTTCGAAATGGCTTCACATACTATTTTATGAAATGTAAAGTTATATCATTTGTTAGTTTGCCCTCATTGGTTATATAAAGTGTAATCATAATTTTTCTCAATTACATAATTTAAAAACCGAACTTGAAACTGTCAAAGTAACTTGTTATATATGTGTTTCAAAGTCTGATATCATGCAATGCTAACATGTACCAGTGTGCATTGGGCATCTCCTAGGATATTGTTTTGAGAACATAAATATATTCCATTTGTCATTTTGATTTTTCATCTAAATCACGATGAAGAGGGTTATCTAAAGTTTGGGTATATCAGCATATTATTTATATTGGATATATTATTATGTTAATATATATCACCTCAGTAACCATCTGCATGTATGATCATGATGACAGATTAGAAAATTGAACCGGCCAAGTGCTAGTATAAAATTAAAACTACTGGTCAAATAAGATCAGAATTTCACTGCTATTTGGCCAACTGACTTATGTACAGTAATTGTTCAATCTGGCTGAAAATTAAAACAATAATACAGCATGAAAACAACTCAATTCATTTTTAATTCACATAAATATTTTTAAATACATTAATATTTAACTTTCAAAAACAGGAAAAAATGGCCCACCTTAATTAAACCTGGTGGGGCCCCCTGGACCCCAAACCAAATATATGGGCCCACCAAAATTTACCCTGGTGGGGCATTGGCCCACCCAAAAACATTCCTAGGTTTATCCCTGATTACTGCATGTCTTGATTGTTGTAATGGCTGACTTTGCAACTTAAAAGAGTTAATTTCCATTATGTAAGGACCCTAACTACCTTACCCTTGGTCAATGATTTCTAATAATCACTGTATGATCTCCTTGTTGGACTGGCAAATAAATTCTATGTCTGCAATGTATCAACAACACAACTCAGGTTGGCCAATCAAGGACACCTTTGACAATTGACCTTTTTAAAAGCTTTTAGTAATTTTCGGAATTTTAAATGGCCCATTTCCCTTAGTACCATTAGTAAAATTTCAGATTTTAATAGCCATTTATCATCCAATATGCAAAATGGTCCATGGCCCTACCTTTTCAAATTCCTGTACAATCAAGTGAAATGGCATGAATAGATTGCTGACAGATTGTTTGCTCCTTCTGAAAGCAAACGTCTATCTTTAACGTTCAATCTTGTGAGACAACAAAGAACTAAACCTTTTAAAATTTGCTGTATCTCAATATAATTCTTGCCGTCCATGTTTCAAATGAGATGAGTTGCTGGATTGTCATGCTTCTTGGTGATGTTCTTTCTGGACAGTTACTTTCACAATTTCCTCTGGCTTTCCCTGTATTCACATTTTGCATTACAGCTCCTGCTTCAGTCGTTTCATTTAAAATTGTGGTTTATATATGCTTTGAGCAAAAAACTCCATTCCTCCTCTATCAATTGCATTGATTTTCCTAATCTGAATTTGTATGATGATTGTTCTTTCAAATGCATGAGGATTCTCACTTGTGAGTAAAATTTCACCTGAAAGCTGTTCTGTATGTATATCAATTCAGAAGCTTCCATAATGTATGTTGTCATCCATTTGTATATGGAATACATATTTTGCTGCTTTTCGTGCATGAGGTCAAAGAACAAATGCATAAGACCTCCAGTATGCTTCAGATAGTGCTAATGTTATATTACCTTGAAGATGAACCAAATTCCTCCATACTTTGTTCAGTTTCTAGACCATACATATCTGACAAACTGCTTTTCCTCAACGACGTCCTACCAACAGAGATTTTACCCTTCAGTATGATTGAAATGCATGTTATTTGGTGATTGTATTGTTCATCTGAACTTATCTGTTCTTTTGGATTTGCTGAAAGGATGGTTCTGCTCCATGTTGTTCCGTTGTTCTGTGTACGCCCAACCCTGTTGATCCTTCATGCATGCTGTGGTTCCTTCTCTCCGACCTTGCGTTGTCTTCCTGCATGATGGTGTCCTTCCATTGGACTCCTGGTATGGTGCTTCTAGTGCATTCAGTTTGGTGACAATAATGAAGATGTTGAACTTTCTGTCTTTTAGATTTGCAGCCAAGTCGCATTCCACTAAAGCCTAAGAACGACGGGCTTGCCGCTGGCAGTCGTATTCCGCTGAGCGATAGCGGCAGTAGCATCAGCAGTATTGGCAAGGGTGAGAGTCTCTCTGGTCTGCATGACATTGTCCTGTGTTCCTGTTGAGGGAAGAAACTCCATCTAGCTAGAATATCTCCTCATAAATAAAGATTACAATTGATTTGATTTTGTAAGTAGGGGAACAAATGTAAAGATGATTGAAAATCCCAAGATTCTTATATCCTGCTTTATGTTTATCGATGAAAAGCATCTTCAACACTCATGGACCTCCTGCAATAAGAACTTAACTTCACTCATATGAGTTCAATAGATATGTTCTCTACAATAATGAAGCATTTGTTCACATATTGCCTTCTTCAAGACTAATAGCAATATGAGAATAGGGACATGCTATGTCAAGACAAAATATTTTCAGAAGATGAGTCAAAAGCGGATCTAGAAAGGGAGAGTTCACTTATTCAAAGGGTGGGTGGGATAGGGGTCACCTTTGGGTCCATCAATTTTACATGCAAAAATGTGTCTGATGGATGTGTAAGCAGGAGTTGAACCCCCTAAACCCCTCCTCTGGATCTGCTACTAAGATTTATAACATTGCCAAAATGATAATTTGTGTAAGTTTTGCTAAAGATATGTAGGAAATGTAGAGTACTGACTCTAACAGTTCACCTTGTTGTTGCTAGGCTCTCCTAAGAAGGACAATGTGTGTAAGATTCCTGTGTACAGTTCTATGCAATCTCCCTCAGGTCAGTACATGTTGTAGCCTCGCTTGTGTCCAGTTATCTCCCTTGGTTATGCTCTCCTGGCTACTTCCTGTTTACAGTCTGTGATTCTGGTTGTGTATGTTTCAGTTCATATGGTTTGGTAATTTATTTATTCATTTATTTGGTATATTCATGCAACCATTAAGAACTCCAAATGTACAGCACATGAAAATCTGTTTACATTGATTTTAAAAAGTCAATAATGGCTGCATATTATTCATGAAACCTTATCTGCTAATAAAACTGTTTTTGCATCAAAGGTAAGATATTTTCCTCTGTGCAATGCTGTACTTGTCTTGAGCTCATCATAAACGTTCTTAAATTATAATCTATAATATTGTCAGTGCATATTTGTCACTAAGAATGGCATCACGCTTTGTGTGGTGATACAGTATTGTGCCAACATAACATTTCTTTGTAATTTTGCTCATTACACTATTTCTGAGATTTTCTCCCATATTTGCCTCTCTAAGTCATAATTTTGCTGTTTCATGTTTTTCAACAGTGCATGATTTAGAATCCTTGTATACAGTTCTGTCTTGTTGCCCTCGAGCTCATTTGGCCTTGACCTCATTTGGCCTTGACCTTGATTCATTCAATATTTTCTGGTCTAATTGGTTGTGCTCATATCAATGTTTTATCCAATATTTTTCTGAGTTTGACGGTCCATATCTGTGACATGAATAATTAGCTAAAAATTTCATTTCTTATTTCTTCTCCTTAGTCCAAAAGTCTTTTCTTCACCCATAAATAGTTTATAAAATAGACATTAGAGAATGTATAGTAGATTTTTTGTTTATGACATTTTCTTTTCGTGAGATATCAGTTTCATTATGAATAACAACTATGAATCAATAGTATACATAAGAATTGATAAATGGTTGAATGTTATTGAAATGCTCTTTGTGTCAGTAAAATTTCATGAGTGTCTTTCTGTAAGTAAAATTTGTATGTACAAATGTTTCATGTTTCACTGCACAAATCATAGAACTAAATATGATCAAGTCCCAAGTTCACTTAATACTGTTTCTTTACAGATCATCCAACCCATGATTCATTCACATCATCACATATTGAAAGCGTTCATTTTGTAAACTTTATGTTCATATATCTGCTTGGCATTCAGATGTAAATTATACGTTGAATTGAGAACTGAACTTCTTACTATGTTGTACTTACTATTATTCTACCAGTTTGAGAAATTGTACTTTTGAATGAAGTTATGTAGTTACTGATAAGTCCATTCTTTTAATTAAAAAGATGGAAATTTGTAATTTATTTTTACTCATCATAAATAGTGACAAAAGGAGTTAATGGATCTGGAAATGTTTTTTTCCAGGTATTTTTGTTTGTGATTTCAACAAAATTTCAAAGCAGTCAGTTTGTCAAAAATGAGTTGGTAGCAATTGGTTCCTGACAATTGATATATTCTATCAATTCATTTCCAAAGTCTGCATTGCATTTTCTTGTGTAAAATTCAATTGATGAGTGTTCAGTACGTGTATACATGTATATATGAAGTACAGTATCTAGAGTGTATAAATGAAGTACAGTGTCTGGAATGTATACATAAAGTACAGTATCTAGAGTGTATAAATGAAGTACAGTGTCTGGAATGTATACATAAAGTACAGTATCTAGAGTGTATAAATGAAGTACAGTGTCTGGAATGTATACATAAAGTACAGTATCTAGAGTGTATAAATGAAGTACAGTGTCTGGAATGTATACATAAAGTACAGTATCTAGAGTGTATACATGAAGTACAGTGTCTGGAATGTATACATAAAGTACAGTATCTAGAGTGTATACATGAAGTACAGTGTCTGGAATGTATACATAAAGTACAGTATCTAGAGTGTATAAATGAAGTACAGTGTCTGGAATGTATACATAAAGTACAGTATCTAGAGTGTATACATGAAGTACAGTGTCTGGAATGTATACATAAAGTACAGTATCTAGAGTGTATAAATGAAGTACAGTGTCTGGAATGTATACATAAAGTACAGTATCTAGAGTGTATAAATGAAGTACAGTGTCTGGAATGTATACATAAAGTACAGTATCTAGAGTGTATAAATGAAGTACAGTGTCTGGAATGTATACATAAAGTACAGTGTCTGGAATGTATACATAAAGTACAGTATCTAGAGTGTATAAATGAAGTACAGTGTCTGGAATGTATACATAAAGTACAGTATCTAGAGTGTATACATGAAGTACAGTGTCTGGAATGTATACATAAAGTACAGTATCTAGAGTGTATAAATGAAGTACAGTGTCTGGAATGTATACATAAAGTACAGTATCTAGAGTGTATACATGAAGTACAGTGTCTGGAATGTATACATAAAGTACAGTATCTAGAGTGTATAAATGAAGTACAGTGTCTGGAATGTATACATAAAGTACAGTATCTAGAGTGTATACATGAAGTACAGTGTCTGGAATGTATACATAAAGTACAGTATCTAGAGTGTATACATTAAGTACAGTGTGTAAATTAGAGATGAGTGGTTATACAGGAAAACCGTGGTTTTTCAATCAAGTGGTACGTACCGCGGTCCGTTGGAGAAAAACAGGGGTTTTTTTTCATTGGAAAACATTACCTTTTTCAGAATGATATTTGTCAGAAAAATTAATATCTTACTTTTCTTTAAATGGTTCTTTAAACTGTTGTTTTCCGATGTAGTTTGAATGTAATACATCTCTAACGAAAGTGTCTGCAATTTGCTAACTGATTGGTTGCATGATGATATGCTGGTTTTCCTTAAGAAAAACTTGAAATTATTGTTATGATTTTATTTACTTTGAATTCTTCATCTTTGGTATTCTATAGTTCTGAGTTCTGAATAAAAAGACATCTGGAACAATTCTACCTATATATTATACATAACCTGATCCTACTCATTTCAAGCAAGGTATACCGTGGTAAATAGTATTTACTAAATACTGTGGTACTTGGACAAAAAAATAGGTATACTGCGGTACTGAAATTTTCGTGGTACCCAACCCTAATATAAATATGTACTGATGTTACAGCAGCAGCATCAGGCAACAAGTCCAAGTCCACCTTGAGGGCGGGAGCTGGACTCGGTGTACCCACTCCAGGCAGTGCCGGGCCCAGGTGAGTCTCAGTCTCTCGGTGATCATTGACAACTCAGGGCAGTGTTCCAATAGACCTTCTACCATTGGGGGTGTTTTCATGTATTCTTAATTCTGATGGGTTTATTTGAACAGATGTTTTATGTTGATTGAAAATGTAGAAGCAATAATATCTTTCCCACTGGAATCATGCAGATCTATGTATGAAAACATTGCGCTTGAATAACTGAGGGTGTCACTCTTTGAAAAGGGGGGAAAGAGGGGTTCACTTTCGTGGTCCATCAAATTTACATGCTGAACCCCCCTCTTGACCGCCACTGACGTCCACGGAGGGGCTAAAACTGGGTAAACTGAGTTCCTGTTCAATTTCCTGTATGTGGCTTTTTATTGACGACAGCTGATTCCAGTTTAAAGAATTGAAAGTTCAATTTTTGCACAAGGCATAGGACTATGATACCATAATGGAGTGCATTGGGATAAAATGTTACCACCCATCCTAAATGGACAAATTCTTTGGGATCCGCTACCGGACTGTATATAATGTACTCTCTTGATATTCTGTTGGTCTAATAAATACATGTGTTTGTAGGAAATCTTCAACGAGCAGTCTGGTGTCCAGCGTGTCAGCTCGCCGGTCCTCCCTCAACAGTGCCAGCAGCTCCACAAGTGGTACGTTACTTCTTGGTATATCACCTCTTTGATATATTGTTCAGTGGCCATTCCTTTAGTGTTCTACCCTGTGAGTTAATGAAATGTCAGAATGTTCATTTCATTTGTCAATTTTAAATTTTGCTCTTCCTTTCTTCACACAGAGGATTCATGAATCTAAATTGAAAGTATAAGAAAACTTTTAGAATGTATACATGACAGTATTAAATCATCAAGCAAACAGGGTCGATCTTTGCAGAAAATTTTAGACTAAGTGTGTTCTTAGCCTATAGTGCATGATAAAACTAAGCGTGCTCTTAGCCGATAGTGCATGGTAAAACTAAGCATGTTCTTAGCCTATCGTGCATGGTAAAACTTGGCGTCTTAGCATTATAGTGCATTGTAAAAGAGAATTATGATTGTCTTTATCCATGCTAAGAACAAACATGTATGACAGGAGATGTTGTTTTTATGACATTTATGAATATTGTCTAACACAGATACTGGTCCGAAGACATCCAAGGCTAGAGGAGGTTCCAGTTCCAACGGTCTAGCCAGCGGCAGCAAGAAGAAATGATCGGAGCAGAATAAACAACTGTAGTGTGAGAGCTTGCTGGCCAGGCAGCTGTGAGGAGACTGAGCAAGCATTTGCTACACTAGATCTATCATCTATCTACACCAGTATTGTCCGTCCAGTGGAGCCATTGCTCCCTAAACTATAGGTAGTGTGGTGTATGTTCAGTGCTGTTCCGAGGAGTGTGAACAGATGTCCTCTAGGAACAACGCTGTGTGTGTGTAGCACATGCTTCTGGAACACTGAGGAAGTGAATCTTGACATTCCAGGGATCTAGGACGTGGGAGGATTATTCTGGGCTTCCTTTACAGTCAGATGACGGTTCACATCGGAAGTTTCTTCTTTACCCGGGGGTCTCTTTATCAGACTATGGGACCACGTGTCCTCGATGTATGGAGATTTCCTGGAGGAATTTAGGAATTCTCTTTTGGAGAACGAACATCTTAGAGACCAGACGACTATCTTCTTGAGTTCTAGATAGAGAGATTGTAGTTTGAACAACCATCTGATGTAGCCTTTCTAGATGGACATACCAGAATACTCACAGCTTAGATCTAGTGTGTATGTGCAGGAGAATGTCACTAACTACACGGCCTGATTGTGATGATTTGATAATTGTGATACAATGATTCTAACCTATGTCAGTGTACTGCAGGCATTTAACATGAGGAATGTTCTGGACTAGAAACAACCCTGTGAACCTACAAGTGTGCATATTATCTACCCTGAAGAATGCGTCTGCTTGGAAAACAGCTGAAATAAATCGTATATGGATGAACTTTGTGAAAAAAATACGCCAAGAGAGGTGTCACCTACCATTACTTTTCTATGCACACAGAAAGCATAGGGATTGATTTCAAAACTGTCAATCCGGGAATTGTATTGTCCCAGCGTATGTATGACTAGGTTATGAACATGCTCTGGCTGCAGTTAAGATAAAGAAAGGGAGATAACTGTTTTGTTTGGCTTGATTATCTCCCTTGGTTGTTCTGCAATGTCCGTGTGTTTTGAGTGGCCTGTTGTCGTCTGTGATATATCCCAACTTAATATATCACTTTGAACGCTTCAGTGATTGCTTGTCTGATACATAGTCAGCCGTACGTACCTCAGTAACAGTATTCCAACCTTGATAGAGTCACATCAGTCCAAATCCCTTATGCCAATAAAAACAGTAATGTATTAAATTTTTTTCTGAGACTGACTGGGTATCATAGACCACAATCTGAACATCTTGTAAACCACCAAATTGATTTCTATCTATGAAAATTAAATTAAATTAAATTTTACCTAGTAAATATTTTGTGTGGACATATTTCGAAGGCTGAGATATGACAAATCTGCTGAAAGACAATGCCACTTTCAGTTGCAGATTTCATGTGAAATGAAAAAATGTCTTTGGAATCATTTTGAATAATGACTCACACTTTCCATTCATTGACGTTTTTTCAACATTGCTGTTGGAGCGATGAAAGGTAAAGGATGAATATGTTTGAAAAGATTTTTGCTTTCATCTGTTATGCTTCAGTATAAATAATCATTTCATGTGATAATTTTCACAACAGTTCACTCAAAGTATTGATGTGTGTTTCATATTATTTTCAACTTTCTCCTTTGTCTGCAATAACACATCTGCAATCTGGACAGCAATAGTAGGAATTTCTTGTTCATTTAGTTGAGCCAGTGCCTTCGTTGATAAGCATGAAGTGGCAATTTTGTATATGAGTAAGTGATTTCATCTTTTAGTCTCTTATTGAAAGTCAAGAATCCAACGTAGGCTAGTTGTGTCATCTGGTAGAATTTAGATTTCCATCAGTACATATCAAACTATCGTATGCACTGAAAGTAGGGTTTCAACAACTGTTATAGATTTTATTGTTGAGAAGTCAGATTCATCAAGGAGTTCATCTTATCTCGTCAGTGTGTTAATTGCAAATAAATGTAAATCAGTGAATTGAAACTAATGCAGTAATATTGATGTGTACATCAATTTTCACTCTTATGATTAAAAAGCATATCTTTACATTAGAAGAATGCAACACAATCTCTCAATAAGTGAACTTTTGACACTTTAAGGTTTTGATATTTTATTGGAGAAGTATTAAAATGTCATGTGTTATGTATAAGTTTTTTTTAACATGAAATAAAGATTTTTTAAAACCTAATAGAATCCAACCACTGATCCAATTTAATTCAAAAACTATTTTGTTTTGTTTTGGTTTTGTGCAAGGCAGCAGCAGTGAGCATTTTGTCCTGTGATGTGTTTTGTCCGGTTTGTTTGGAAGTCATTGCTTTTTCTTGTTGAGTGATCTGAAAATTCAGGACGGCATTTCACTGAGCAATCAAAGCGCAAAGATTAATGTTATTTGTGATAAGGTTATAATTGAACTTACCATTTTGATTTCTCTAACCCATTATTGATATGTGCTTAGTGCATTTCACTACAACTGATCTGGTCTATATGATTGATCTTACTAAACTTGATCTTAGAGATAGTTGGTTTTAGCAATTATCAATTTTGATGCTCTGAATGATTCTAACAATATTGTCAATCTTTACTGAAAGTAAAATCTAATGCTATAATTGATATTAGCTATATATTGGCAAAATGTTAAATCTTGGAAATGACTGATCTTTTGAGTTTAGTGCAGATTTATATAAGTGCTTTGACTGATCATAGTGCTTTAATTGATCTTATTGACTTGGTTGATCTTAGTGACATGATTGATCTTACCACCAAAATTGATCTTAGTGACATGATTGATCTTACCACCAAAATTGATCTTAGTGATATATGATCGCACCAAAATTTATATTTGTGCTGTGATTGATTTAAGTAATAATTAATCTTACCACTATGATTGGTCAGTGAAATGCACCGAGGGCTGTATGTAGATCTAGCTGCAGCTGTTATATTGTTGTCCACTTTTGTTAAGAATTCAGTAATGGCAAACTCATTAAAAATCCACGTAATGCCAAAATGCTCAGGTATTTATTACAATAGCTGACGGAGACCGTTTTTGTATCACCATGCTGACTAGTATTGTTACAAGCTTATGACATTGTGTATATATATTCAGGAACAAATGATTGGGTTTCAGTGATACTTGTTTGGAAGATATTTTCAATCAGAATATCTTTATATTCATTCTTTTATACTCACAATGTATGTCACCATAATGAATTGAATATCTAGTGATCATATCATGCCCAACTATCAAATGTTGTTCTGATTGTGCACAACTATTATAAACCCAGGTCGGATTTTACCTATTGTTTTGTAGGCGCTTCTTGGAATAACCTCATGAGGTTATGTCTTCCGAGAATAATTCTCAGTCTTCTGCTCTAAGAAAAACCTCACCCTCAGGGTAAAGCCCTTGGGATTAATCCCTCCCTGTAGATTTTTCTTAGAGCTGAAGACCCCGGAGGCATGTTTTGTCCTTCACTTAAACAACACTTTACCTGCGTATGGGATAGTCCAGTTATTTAAAATTGAGTACCCTGGCTAAAAATGGTCGGTTGAAATCAAATTGTTGAAAATTGCCATATGTGCCCAAAGAAAATTATTAAAAATTTTCCACACAAAAGACAATTGAAATAAGGGTGAAATCACCTTAAAAGTTTTTTTGTCCTTCACTTAAACAACACTTTACGTGCGTATGCGATAGTCTAGTTATTTAAAATTGAGTACCCTGGCTAAAAATGGTCGGTTACTTGACCTTTTTGCTGAATTAATTAAAGACGAAATAGTGACAGAATTTTCAGAATCAAGACAAACTTGTTAAGAAGGGCAATTCCATAATTTTTTATATAATCACTGACTTAAATACTCTAAACACTCCCTAATGAATAATTGCTAAGTAAGGTTTTGTAGGGTTTGTTCGCTGCATCACTGATGTCTACCTTTCGATTGCAAGTGAAAGGTTAAGTGTTGATTCCTGTAACCAGCTCACCTAGGAATGGTTGGGCTCAAAGGTTTTCATCAGATAAATGTTACAGTAGAAATAGCTCATCCGTTACAATCTGCAAATTATTGTATATTATTGATGTTAAATTCTTCAATATTTGAAGTATAGAATACTAACTTGTTATATATCAAAATTATTGTTTTCATCTACAAGCTCAACATATCTGATCATGAACAGATTTAAATAGAAATGTTTTCATAATCAAGTTCTTTGATGTGAATTGATTAATTTTTTTGCTCGGTCATAGAAGTTAAAAACTGGCCTGAATATGTTAATTCATTAAATGCTGTAAAAAGATTCCAATCATGCCTTATTATTGTATGTCTGGGTTTCTTTCTTGAGGCTTGAGTATCTTTAACAATTGAATTCGTCTTGTTGAAATCAATTGTTGAAAATTGCCATATGTGCCCAAAGAAAATTATTAAAAAATTGCCACACAAAAGACATTTGAAGTAAGGGTGAAATCACCTTAAAACAATTTTTGGCAACAATAGTGGCAGTTTGAAGCCACATTGGCAAATAAGGGTTTTCGTTACAAGGATTTGGTTGTTCAGTGAATCAGCTGATTGTAGTTGTTAATTTCGCTTTGAGTGGATTTTCCTTTTAGGTCTTCAACCTGGACATGTAAATCTATGTCTGCGGAAATAATTATTTTCATGAAAATTTCAAATCCAAAAGGTATTTGTTCTTAAGAGTGGCTGAAGGTTATCCTTCATCTGATTGAAGGTCCAGCAATTTGATTTCAACAAGTTGGTTCATCACTTGAGACGCACCAATGATCTTTCTTGCAGTGATGTTGTGTCTTGGCCTGTTTGTTACCATGTTTGTTTACTCTAAATCATGTACAGAACTGTTCCTGTTTCTAGCTGTTGTTTATTAGTGGGATTTGGAGCTGAAGTCCGTCAAAATGTTGTCCAACATTTATCTGGAGAACACTTGATTATGTGCACAAACCATTTAGTTCGACAATCATGTTCATCTGACAGTATTCGTATGGTTTGATTATGGAATTATTTTCTGCAAATTGGGCGCCAAAGATCTTTGAATTAGACTGAGTTGTTCATACAGGAGATATTTAAGTACCGGTAGTACCTACTCTTGTTGATGATTTGTTATGCTTTTTTCTTATAATGAGAGGAGAAATATATGAGATAAATATGTATGGATTTAAGTCTTTGCCAAAATATTATGACCAAATGATAATTATTGATAATAGAAATCAGAATCGTTAAAGGTTTAAATCAAAATCTTGTTAAATTTTATTTAGTAAATAAATGTTTGCCACAGTAAATTTAACACAAATATAGCAGCTCTTTGGAAATCTCATATTCTAATATAAGCAGAAAAGGGTGTTTTTTTGTGTTGTTGAATTGTCTGTATGAGCAGGTCCCATTCGATTATATGGACACTTAGTTTTCAACATGATCATTTGATGAAACAAGGGTGAAAATTTGAAACATGGATGAAAAGATCTTGTCAATAATTTTTCTGTCAAAATCTGTAATGTTTGTGACCTCAGGATTAAAATTTTGTTGATCCCTGTCAAAATATTCGGACAGATTCCATGCATTAGTCAGTAGCTTGAAGTGTTCATACCAAGTGAACCTGCTGAAATTTGTACATGGAGACTTTGTTCTTGGTGTTTGTGCAAGCTATTATATCAGTAATATATATATGCCGATGAATCTGTTGGTATGAATCACATTGGAAGTCTCCTGTAGACTTGTTTCTGTATATACATGTTCTCTTATAGAATAAATATGGGCTTCACTTGCCCTTTAAGATACCTCTCACTTTTGTTCTATTTTTGTAATACCTCAAATTATTAAGGCGACATCCAATGGCTTGCCATCAACAGAGACAACTGTGTTCAAGATCAAACCACTCACCTTGCTGATTTCACTTTGTATTTTGAATGGACGGCTGTTTTAGTCAATTTGCAAATGTATTTGACAGTGACAGCAGTGCAGTCAAAGGAATTAGTTTTTATAAAACTTGAGACTGAAAAGCCATTGTCAATAGTTTCTAAAACAGAAACGTGACCTACAACTCAGCTAAGAGCAAATGATACCTTGAATCACAAAGTTGTCCATCAAACTTCTGAAAGCAAGAAAGCAATTAAACCTCCCCATCATCACAGAGTTGATGTCAGTTTAGATAATATTGGCTACATTTGTTCTGGCTTGAATAATTATATTCTTTACTGGAAATACTGTATTTCCTCTAAATAATAACGCCTGGGTGCTTATTCTTTCGACGCCCCAACGCTTATTTCTTTAACAGAGCATTGAAGTTAACTAAGAAAGCATTAAATGTAATGGTTTAGACCTGGCGCTTATTAGAGGAAATACGGTCTATCATTGGATAATTGAGAAAGAAAGCTTTTGGGAAATGATCGATTGAACAGGTTATCAGTTATCAGCAGGTTGCACCTATTACACTGAAAGATTGATGTAGTTGAATGGAAAAGACAACGGAGAAGGTGAAGCTGTTTATTACCAACAATCTTCTGTTATTTACAAACTGTTAACAAATTGTGAGAAAAACAAAATACCATTATGTTGGTACCATGAAAAAATATATAAACATGATGAAATAATTTGCATGATTTCATAATAGTGATTGGTAATCATTATTTGTAGAAAAATACTCTACAATATTGCATTTTACATATCTGAAAAAAATATATACAACAAATGCAAAGTATGATACAAGATCAACATGATCAAGTCTGTACATGACACACGTATAATACATTGTTATAATGTAAACTGTAATTACTATCACAGATATAATAAAGTTGAATGTATAATCATAACTTCATCTTTGCATCTTACACAGAGACAAGCTTGTAACAATCCCAATTCACATTTAAAGCATGCCTATATATAGCTAACAAATACTGCTTCAAACCAAGCCGTTTTCCTATAAAATATGGTAGTAGATCATATCTAAAAAGTATTTCCATCACAAAGTTAACAAATTTTCAACTGGTCTGATTGCTCATGCCACAACAAATTACAAAGCTTCCAAAATGGTAAATTGCCCTCTGAATGAATAGTACAATCTAAAATAAAACAATTCACAAGAAGAACCATTGAAGTCGGAGGAGGTTAACTGTGCAATTTGAAAAGCACAAGGTGTACATGCATACATGTATATTTTAAAAACAATTATTTCCTGAATAACAAATTCTAGACTGATTAAGAGTTGTAAGGGTAGAAGATGATATATAAGTTTAGTTTTTTAATTCATGCATACTTCTCAGAATAATTGCAAAAGCTCAAATCAATTTAGAAATCCGAGAAATAAAATTGTAAATTTAGACTTTTAAAATGTTCCAAGAAACAACATTACTGCCTGGTCATTCCAGTTCTAGATTGTTCATATTTGGAGAAAAGTGATGAAGAAGATAAATAGAGAAAAGAATATCTGAATGATTACACTATTACTGTGTCTAGTATTTATGTAAAACATTACACAATAATAGCCTGGTGATGAGGTCAATACCTGTTATTATGGACCCGATAAAACACTATTGGATGAGGATGAAGTTCAAGGTCAATATTGTTTTTCTCAGATCCACTAAAAGAGGTATTGACCAAAGTTTTTAAAAACATATGTTTTACTGCCAAGGTGAAAACAAATACACCAAGGCACAGTAAAGAAAGTAATTTGAATTTGTTTAGAACTACAAGCAATTTTTATCCTATCTAATCTTGGTAACTCAAGTCAGTATGACTGGCTCTCTTTTGGACTTTGGTTGGAGTCCATTGGTTTTTCGGACGGCCACTGGACCAATTGGGTTGCCAAATTAATGTATACTAAAAGTGGACAAAAGGCAAAGAAAGGAGTTCATTAGATAAATTGTTAATGAAATAAACCAACAATTTTAAACTGTCTAAACACTGATGCAGAGGGAAGTTTAAATACTAAACTAATTGTATCGATGATTACTTGTAATGATGATAACTAAGAAATTGTTACATACATTATACAGAGTAGAGTCAGTTTTAAGACTAAATATTCACCTTAGATAACGATGAAATATCGAAGCTAATAACAGTGATAAATCGGCATTAAGTGAAATACCAAATACAATGTAGAGAGGTATATGATTCTGAGTTATAAAGTCTTATAAATGTTTAAAATAAAATTTATCAAAACATGTATACATTTATCATGGACATCAAATTAAGCACATTTCCATTCTCTGGATTCTTCAATTCCCACAATATTCAATATGACACCCAACTCTGAAGTTGGTAAATGGTAACCCTTGAAGGCCATTTAGAAGTGGAATATTTCTGGATAACACCTCTTTATTGTGAATTGACATGACATTTAGGATATATTATTCCATCAGGAGGATAGTATGGAGTAAGCAAATACTGTGAAATTAACTATCTGGGACATCTTAAAACACTTGAGTTTGCATGGTTAGTGCCCATAAAATCTACTAGGTATTGACAAATCTAAAACTTTATGTGTGAAAAAATACCATATACATTTGTCCAATAACCATTACACTTAACAACATTGGTAAAAAAAAGAAGCTCTACTAGGACTATGAGTATTCCAAACTGTTTCAGGAAGGTGTTATATTCTAGCTCTGTCTGTTCACAATAAATAAGTTGTTATCTAGAAATTTGCTTTTCTTAAATGGTTGACCTCAATAACATGATTAACTTTATGTTTGAAATTATTTACAATTTTACAGTTAACAATGTTATTATGACTACCACAACTGACAAATTACTAAAATATCATAGTAACAGATTTAGAAGCATGCTTTACACAAATGGTAAGTCGCCGCTAATGGCTGCAATACTGCCGAAGCGGCGTTAAACAATAACTCACTCACTCACAAATGGTAAATTGGCAAAAAGAAGATTATTAAACTTTATGATATAATTCTAGACAAAGCCGGATAAAAAAATGTTCAAAGCGGGGCGGGTTCACATATTTTAATGGGGGAGAAGAGACCACGCCTCTGCTTGAGAACGTTTAAACAAGTTAGTTACCAATGCTAAACAATTACATCTGTGAATCTACACAACTTACTACGGGAAAATCATTTGTTCAGATCTCAGTATGTATAATAATTTCTCGCAATATAGTTAAACTAACCGCAAAGTCCCTGACTTAAGCATACAATGGTTTACTGTCTAATTCTAGCTAAGGGAGATAATTGAGATTCGTCCAGTATGATATGACCTCTTGAGCAGTTGTAACTCTTTAACAAAGAGAATGATGTGGGATTAGTCACTGGCTGAACATAAGCGTATCTGCATAAGCAGATAAAGTAATAAAACAATTCATGAATCAAAACCGGTTATCATTTCCCAAATAACAAGTTCAGATATATATATATACAAGAATATTGTAAACTTATATACACAAAGGCCAAAGATTACCAATGAAGGAATTTGCACGAACGTTTTCATCGATTCATGAACACAAAAGGATGACTTATCAAAGATAACTGATACTTATTGGTAATATTGCTTCAAACAGGTTATTGTTTGAAAAACAAATTCAAAATAGGCACACGACTTTGATGCCTTTCCCTTCAATTACATCCGTCAACCAAATTTTTCCCTTTCCTAAATCATCATCTTATTTGATGACTTGTCAATAGATTCATTAATAGTTTCGCGATGCACCAATTACTCGTACCAGTTTTGAACACTGGCTAATTCAAGTTTTGCTGTATTGCCTTGATTTTTCTGTGCTAGCGTAGCAGAGTGCAATATAAAGTTTGGGTGCAGCACACCACTGCCCTAGTATAGAACAGTTATAGTAATGCAGTAAGGCTTTAATTAGCCAGTGACTGACTTGCGAGGGAAGTTGTCACAAACTATGCAACGGGTTTCCTATGGAAACATTTCTCCTTAATTTCCAAAACACATAAGTCTAATTTTGTACATTCACACACATTTTGTTCTATTTGGTAAGAAGTAAACAACAATAGCACTAACAAGCACGGCTCTCTCATGAAGCACTTAGTAATGCTTCTTTAAGTTCAAATATGGCAAAGCCTAACTAAATAACTTGACATCGAATTACATGAATGTGATAATCAAATCTGATTTAAGTTAAGTAGTTATTTTTCTGTGACAGTTACGTAGCAATATCTCTGGCAAACATATAACACAGGTTGAGTTAGCAATAAGATGGCCATTAACCAAGTTATTAAAACTGTAATACGGGCATTATTTTTACATTTGATCAGTGAAGCCGTTGCAACAATATCCCAACATTAAAGATTTAGTTGGTGATATTGTCTATAGAAGAAAAATCAGGGAAGTTGTGAAAGTCAATATCCACAGATTTATGATTTTTGGCAATGACAACTATTGACCAAACCACCAGAGCGTCAACACAGTAACATCTTCAAGTTTGACACCCTCCAATGGAGCTGACAGTGATGCACTCCCATATACTTGACCAACCAGTACAATCTGGGTATTTTTCGTGGAGATGAAATTCAATAAGACACTATGAAAAGCATAATTGGAGTATCCCCTATAAATTTGTCTCCTCTATAAATACCCTGGTTGTCCTGACCCTTTAATCCTGTCCTCACATCCCTAGTAATGCTGCTGTCAACCACAAATTACTTTAATTTCTATAGTACTGTAGCATGCTATATTTATCTTAAGTAATGGCAGATGTAATGATAATAAAAGAACTCAATGCTTCTAGGAAGGCTCAGCTGGTTATACATATATCATATTACAGTTCCGTGTCAAACCCCATTCTGCAAACAGGAGGCATATTGTCCTGTCATTAACCCTGTGAACAAAGATTCCAATGTGCGTATCAAGCTAGGATTCTTGCTTTTCCTCACAAGAAGTTTACTAGCTCGATCTATTTCCATGCTCAGCATGCTAAATGTACAACTCCACATTGAAGTGTCCGAGATATCTTTCCCACAAAGTTTACAGTTCTCCCAGCATACTCCACATCCAGTGTGAAGTATGAGCTTACAACAATCCCAATAGGCACACGGATCGAGGACCAGTCCTCGCAGGGCAGGACCAACCCAGACTCGGACTCCTCTATATACATGCTTGTCTTTCCAACTTTGTACAGAACATACAATCATAGCATCTTGCCACTTTCATGCAGTGTGAACTATGAGCTGACGACGATTCCAATAGGCACATAGAGCGAGGAGTCCTCGTTTGGTCCGGAATAATCGTTTGAGTCCTCACACGGAGACAAAGACCCGGACTCTGACCCCTCCTGCTTTATATGCTCCTCCATATCGTCCTCCCCGTTCAGCTTCTTGTAGGGCTTCGTCCTCACCTTCAGGAACTCCTCCTTGCTCAGAGTGCGGATACCCGTTGCCGTCAGCAACTTGCCGTGCCGCGTCTTCAAGTGCCGCTTGTAAGTGTTTCTGGTCTTAAACTTCAACGGACAGTCCATGCACTCGAATGGAGTCTCACCAGTGTGTCTTCGAAGGTGTTCCTGAAAGAATGTTTTGTGAGTTGTGTGAAAACAGTGTCTTTCTTGGACATATAATCATATTTTCAATATGAGCACATGTGTACAAATCACGTTTGCCTAGCAACATTTGTTTCAGTACAAGTGCTCATTGTCATCTATGTAAACATAAACAATTTCGCAATGTCATTGTGGCAAGCCATGATAAGAGAAACGGGTTGTTTTCTGCTTACTTTTACGTTATTCAAATGGAATAGAATGGGCTATAAGGGGTTCACACATAAATTACACAAAACTCATGCAAATTTGTGTATAACCCAAAAGACAACAACCGTTATGTGGAAGCCTTAACACTCTGTCTTTGGTAGTAATCTCTACAATTTTACAAGCACATGATTAACGCACTCACCTTAAAGTGACTAGGATGTCTGAACTTGCGACCACAGTCCTTGCAGGTGAAGCGACTCTGGTTGTTGTGGATGAGCATGTGGTAGTTAAGGCTGTGCTGGCGGGTAAAGGTTGTGTTGCAGATAAGGCACACAAACGGCTTGATACCTGCATCAGATGGAAAATAGCCAAACATGAAACCAAACCAAATCAACACTGTTAATTATTGTTCCCTCGAACAATCAAGTTTACCTTTCTTTCAATTTCAGCTACATGCATCTCTTCATGCTTCAAACAAAAGCATCATCAACCCATGATATGAGTTTTTCTTAAAGCTAAACAACATTAAATGATAAAATCTCTGTAAGAATTTACCTGCGTGACTGCGATAGTGGTACATGAGTGTAGCACTGGCTGTGAATGTCTTGTCTTTGCAGATTTTACAGATTAAAGGCACTTTGTCATCTTTACGCCGATTCTTCAGCTCACGAATACACTTCAGGGCCATTCTCTGGAATCAAAGGATCAATATGACACACATTTTTATCTAAGAGGGCATTCAAATCAGTGTTTATAATTTTCTTTCGATGCCCTAGGGCAAAATGTCACAAGGTCAAGAACAAGTCTATGAAGTCATATTTTGTCCATGACGCCTTCTAAATGTAGTGATGACAGGTAGTCAATATATTCATAAAGGTTAGATTCTAGTGTATTAGTCCAAAACTCATGACTTCGGTTATAATCAGAACATCATATTCATGTCCATGTCAAAACATGTTTATGACACTAGATATCGGCTACATTCGGAAAGTACCAACATTTAGGCACCTGTGAATTAAAGAAACCCAAATCAAGGATAATAAATCTGATAATAATAAATTACCCTCTCCCACTCTGGAGTTATTTCAGCCTGTTGCCCTTTCTCCGCAGCAGCTATTTTCCTGCGTTTCCGTGGACTGATGATATCCTCCTCATGGTCGCTGTACAGGGCGTTCTCTTCAGGCACTATAAGCCGCCCCTTCTTGGCAAGGTTTGACTTTGGCATAGGTGGGTATGGTTCTGAAACAATTCCATTTTGTCATGTCAAACAACAGACTAAAAGACTTCCAAGAAAATATTTCCTTTCCTTTGTTTGAAATTAAACAAAATCATTTTGTCATATCAAGTGACACCCTTATGACGAGAAAAACATTTTCTTTACAATTTTGCTTTGTTTGAAACATCCATTTTGTTGAAAGATTAAATGAGTCTAGAAATATTTATTTCGCCTTTTTGGAAAAAAAACAACATTATATAATATCAAGCAAAAGACCATATTACTAAAGAGCTTATGTTCTCCCTTTGTGTCTATTCAAAAGTATTCATATTTGTTTCTTAAATGATTGGACAACGTTCAAATCATCAAAATAGTTACATGAAAAGAGCATTGTACATGTATATAAAGGAAAACATCAAGGAATCTAGCACATCAACTTTTTAACAATGATTCATGGAAAGGCCTTACTTCTTAAAGTATAGAACAGAAAACAGAATCATACTTTGCCAAATTTTCTGATACAGATCAGATGCTCTGATATTGCAAAGTGTGAAATGAATTGTGAAACCTACATTTTCTAAGCTCTCTTAGCGTTAAGATAAGTGTAAGCCAATGTTAACAAATAGTACTTACCACTATCATAACACTAAGAGAGATTTTAAAATCTAGGCCCCGGAATGTTCTGCAACTTACTTTCTCCATCATGTCCTCCATTTTCATCATCTGAGTCTGTTGCATCCGATTCATTGACAACTTCCTCCATGCTGACCATGGGAAGTTCGGCCACAGCCGGCAGCTGCAGCAACATTATCGGCTTGGTAGCCTTCCTCTTGTCACTGCCCTCAGAACCGTTATCACACACATCCACCTCATTCTCCTCCTCACCAGAAGAACCGAGGTCAAAATGCATAGTCTCAATCCCACGCTTCTTACCAAATATGGTCGTGTAGCAATGATCATGATGAGGCTGAGTTCTGCTCAATAAGTCTATGATAAACTGCTCGTTTTCTTCAATCCTGCGCTCCGTTTCCTCATGAAGATTGTCCTCACTGTCAGATCCACCCTCCTTCCCGTCGCCCCCCTCCCCTGGTTTTGACTTTACCTTCTCCGTCTTCACTTTAATCCCAGTCTTACTGTCCTTCTGGTTCCCACTATCTGTGCCCACACTCTGTAGTGTCGCCTTCTTGTGTGCGTATCGACGAGCCATGTCCTTTTTGCTCGGTGAAATTGATCGGTTACTCTTCTTCCGCTTCAAGGAATTTTCCTTCACTTCATCCTCCTCTGATATCTGTGCAAGAGTTTCACCACTGGAATGTGTTTTGGAGGAGGGGCTGTGGGGAAGTTTTGCTTTAGAGTCTGACACTGTCTTTTTGCTGGGTTTGAGAGCTGTGAACTTTGCAAGTGGACTGGCTGATTTCTTGCTTTTACCAGGGCTACTACTATTTGCTGGAGCGGACACTTTACGCTTCTTTGAAGATTCTGAAAGGCAACAAAGCTACTGTTAAGATGTGATCACTTCATCAAATAGTTCTAGCGCTACAATGAATCTTACCTCATGTGCAGCTATAGGTTTCAGATTGGTACCTGGTTTAAGATTTGGGGGTGGACTGATTACTTGTATATTCAACAGTTACTGGTAATTAAAATCTGATTTGAAATACAGTTGGCCTGAAAGAAAACTGTGAACTAGGGGTGAAACGGTTTACCGCGGTGTATTCGTATCGCGGTATTTATTGACGGTTCGGTACACCGAAAAATTGCTTTGAAAAAACCGCACCGTTCGGTTTTGGTAAAGTTCGTTTTTATCTACTTTACTCGTGCATTTCCATGTCAAAAACACTTTAGAATGTCACTCAAGTGTCAGAACAAATTATTATATTCTATTAAATTTCATTCTAGACTAGTTCAGAGTTCACAAGACATCCTTACGTAGTCGTAGATCGAACTTCCGTGTTATCACTCGAGTGGACATGTCAACAAAAGTTAATGCGATATGAATAAACTATTTGACAGAAAGTTACCGTATATTGCAAGGTTTAAATTATCAAGTTGATTCTAAAAATTAGGGGTTCAAAGAATGGGGTCGACTTTCAGATTTAAACTTCAAGGCAGGTGAAAATGTGACAATATTATCGTTTATGTTCAGTTTTCATTTGGAAAACCTTTTCTATATTTAGAACTAATTGAGAAGTAACTACCTTTGTGATTGGTCAAAAAATTACGCGTCATTGGGTTCTCGTACTACAGTCATACCGATTGGTTGACATGTGTCACGTGACACATGTGGCATGAGATTTCTTTATCGATCGTTTGACATGTCGACCGTTTACTACAAAATTTTGAGGGGTTACATTTGAGTGTTTTCACCGGGTTCTTTATTCAAATTCATGAACAAACACATAAATACAAAAAATAACCGACTATTTCACAAGTTTCTGTGAGTAAAAAATGCAAAATTAATTTCCAATTCTAGAAGCGACTACACCATGCGGGCGACATCATGCTAGTCGGTAAGTTAGGCCTAGTGTAGATTTTATTAATCATTAACTACGTTTAAATAGCTAAAGAACGTAATTGTTTCATATTTATTGAATATCAATTGAGAAATCAAATGAACTTCGTCTGAATTAATGAATTTCTATTTTCTTGACAAAAGAGGTTTGATAATTTTCCCGTTTTATATGCTAGACTACGTACACTATGCATTGAACTTTGTATTTAATTTTCTGATTGGCTAAGAAAAGGGAAGTCCCCAAGTTAACCAATGACAAGGCTAATAACAAACAATAGAGTTTCTGATGTTGACTCCTGCTTACACTTGTTCGTTCGATTTACGGAGAGGAGAATGATATGTATACCATTAAAACAAAATAATTAAATAGACACAGCAAGTCAACAGTTGTACTTTTTATTTTTAAGATATTACTTTTCACAAGCATGTTTACATGGCAATTAACTGTAAGCTTGACCTTGTAGTTTACTTGCTCCGGGAGTCTGGCAATGAAACATTTTCACAGCTGTTTAATAAATAACAAAAGTTATGGTTATACACAGTAAATAAACATTCCTTCATATATTGAAAAACAAAATAAGAACAACATAAGTAATTACTTAATCAACTTAAATATCACTGATTTTCTTTATTGAATTTGTTGAATGTGATTTCAAATTGTTATTTTACTGTCTAGTCATTTTAGATGAAATTACAAATAAGAATTTATGGCACATGGAAAGCCCCATTGAACCTTTTTATTCTAAAAAAATAAATTCACTCACCACTCCGTGTGTGATTAGTCAATTTGATTACCAGATGATTTGCAGTACTTGTTCTTTTGAGTGTCCAGGGCTTAATTTAGCTCTCTTTTGAATTATTTGAATGTTTTCCTGTCAACTATTTCCAAAATTAAAATTATCTGTGAAATTCATCTGTTATTTTTATTGTTGAGGAGTGGTATTGAACTTTTGAAGAACCGAACCGAAAAGTACCGAACCGAGAGCTCTGTACCGCAATACGCACCGAACCGTGGCATAGGCGTACCGTTTCACCCCTACTGTGAACATTTCTACCTTTTATGTCAGCATTACATTAACATAATCATAATGTTTAATACAAGGTATACAAGGATGAGGTAACTTCAGAGTAACACCTCTTCAATAATTCTGACCTGCTGTTTTCTTCTTGCGTACTGTGACCGGAACAGCTGAGAAGACAAACTGATCTCTCAGGTCAGGATCTGAAATAAAATGTCAAACTTCAGCACAAGACTGACAATCATGATGCACCGAAGTTCAAAGACTAGCTGGGAATGAAATAGGAGAATTAGCGGGCTCACTTCAATCATATAGACCTGCTACAAATGTGGAAGCTCACATATTCCTGCTTCCTATTTTGGCTTAAGAAGCTTCAAAGTAGCCAAGGCACATCAATGATGGACCAGGAGTATTGATAAACATGCCACTGCAGTTGGATGAAAGCGGAGTGTTTAGTTTCAGAGGTGAACTTCAGATAGGATAAGATGACAAACCAGAAATTCAACTAAATCATTACTCCATTTAAAGACGTAAAACTTAATATATCAGAAATAGGTAAACCCACTTAATGCACTAGGGATCATACTCTGATATATACTCTGGACAAAATGATTTCTTCATCGAGTCAATATCACATTTTATGAGTGCTTCAGTAACAAGAATATAACTTGAAAAAGTTACAAATATTTTCATACATTATGCAAATGAGAGTACATGACCGAAATAGGGGTGAAACAGTTCACAAATACAGTAGTTGAACCACAGTATTTTGCTTTTGGTTCGGTACATGGTACATCAACCCGATTATTCGGTTTATACAGAATATATAACTGAGTTAAACAATTATGTATTATTAAATCAGATGAAACCAAATAATTTCCACAAACTAATTTGAAAGAAAAACATGTGATTTGTTATGGTTTAGTTTATATATTAAAAGACATTCTTGGTTTTGTACCGAACCGAGGGTCTTGTACCACCATTCGTACCAAACCGAAACATTTCACCCCTAGACCAAAACATACAAAAGGCACATCTAGACATCATAATGATTACATTTTGCCAAGTTTGGTCACATTTTAATAATCGAAGTTTAGAGTTATGAGCAGAACAAAAACATAATGGTCGACCAGCTGGCCAGACATACTGCAATATACCCTTGACTAAAATTATTTTCCCACCTACCATTTGCATCGTCTATGAGTTGTTCGATGTGGCTGAGAAGGTGGGTCCTCATCTTCATCCTGGCGCGGGTCTCGTTCCCGAAGCTTGTGAAGGCCTCAGTGCACTTGTCAGGCATCAGGTAGCATGTGTACGTGTAGTTGCGGGTCATCTCGTTGGACGTCATGTCGCTGAAGAGACTCAGTAGTGCCTTGTCCGACAGTGCCTGTATTTGGTCGAGGTTCAACACTTCCAGGGACTGGATGCTTCTTTTAGTAAGCTGCAGAGTATAGGGAGATTAGATTATTCTTTGCATCTATGGCTTTGATACTGTTCTGGCATAATTTGAAATTTCTCCATAGATAGGCTATTGCC
This sequence comes from Gibbula magus, assembly GCA_936450465.1. Lineage (NCBI taxonomy): Eukaryota > Metazoa > Mollusca > Gastropoda > Trochida > Trochidae > Gibbula > Gibbula magus. The sequence goes on along the minus strand of OW388291.1, from coordinate 30,210,371 downwards.
AGATGAACTGATTTAGCAGTGCCTCATTTGATCATGTCCATATTAACATCAATAGACAGATGAGATTTACCTGATTTATTTTAAGGGGTCATTATGGACTATTAAGAAATAAAGAATATTTTAAAAGACTTAACTATTGGGGGTACCACCACAACAAAGAGGAAGTAGTTGTAAAGTTCTTACATAGTCTACTTACGGTGCATCGGAAAAATAATTAAATGATCACCAAGAAAACACTATGGGGACATACAGCATTAAGAATCTGATGTCCCATTCAATATTCCAATTTGTAAACTGAATACATCATTTTCTGCTATTTCTCAAGACATCAGATGTGGCCACATCTACATTCTCATTTCCGATTATCGACTCAAACATTTGGTGCATTTGGAGTCGAAGCTATACCTTCTTTCAAGTAAGCTGCTGATTCACAAAAAACCTACAAACAGCTAAAACATTTGGTGAGAAACAGAAACTAGAACAGTATGCTTTGATTGCCTAACATCTTGGAAACACAAAAATAATTAATATTCAATGTGGTCTGAGCTATACCTTCTTGGGAGTAAGCTGCTGCTTTACAGAGAACTTTGGATCCTTCTCTAGAGTGGCGGATGCCACCTGGGCCAGGACGTCGAGGGACATGTACGACGTCTGCTCTTCAGCCTCGCTATCACTCGAGTCCCCTTCTCCATTGTCCGCTGATGTAGTCTGGAAGCGATTTGAAGACCTGCGAGTTTCCCTCTGGACCGGACCTGGCCCAGCTAGAAAATAATTAAGTCAAATTTACACAAGATACAGAGTCATCTTTATCCATCACCATTAGAAATATTGTTAGATACTTCCAGAATAAGAGTTACTAATATCAAACACACATTTAAGATTACAGTGAACTCCTGACAATGTGTTGTATCGCGAAATGCATTGCTGACATACCGCATACCAAGCAATGCATTTCGCGATACAACACCCTGTGTCCCCCAAAACATTTACCACTGTATATACTTCAACCTTTCGTTTCCAATATAATTATACTTATTTTCTGTTTCAGTGATAAAGACATGCAAATGGCAGAAAAGGAATTTTAATTTATTAAAATTAATAACATTTATTGAATCATTATAATTTGTATGCTTTATTACTAAGATTAAAGTTTGGCTTTTTTTATCTAAAAAATTTCCTGAAATCCCAACAAAACAAATTTATAATCTTTAATCAGTAAACATGAAATCAGGTGCCAACTTGAAAATAAAAATAACAAACACAAAGTTTATTTAAATTGTTTGCAATCAAAATATTGATAGACTTAACCATAAAATCTTCATATTTAGTTTTAGTTATTGGTGTAAACAACATATTTTGTTTACAATTTATATGTAAAGAGAGATGCCAGTGAGGGTTAGAATTCCGGCGAGTGAGGTCTGCCGTGAGAGTGGACGAAATTTGAAGACTTTAATCTAGCTATGCATTGTTTTTGGGAAATATTTGTATTGCTGTGATAACTAAAAAAGAAATTAGAATTTTGCTATATAATGAAATAATTCTGTTAACCATTGAAAATAAATAAATACAATAATTCCTAATTCTGAGATAACTATATTAACTTTTTATTAAAACAATTGATTGCATTTAACTGTATATCTTTGCATAAACATAAGGTGTTTTGAAAATTCATAAATTTAGCCATGATCATCGCTAAATTGGAAAAAAAAGAAGTTTCATAATATGATTAAATGATGCAGTGATTTCAGCATGGTTTTTCATAGATATCATGGAACAGCATAGATTATGGGTGTTTTACTAAACCTGTTTCATCAACATTTTATTTCAGTTCTATTTCAAATTCAAATTATACTAAAACGTAATCAGGAAGAAATATATAATAGTTTAATATGCACTTTAATAATAACTCCTATTTGTTTTAAAGCCACATCCAAGCATGGGTCATAACATTTTTTTACTGTTCTAATTTGCATATGCAACGACTTTTAAGTCGTTTATATATGTTACGCAAGTCTATCTATGACAATAAAACGCAAATCTAAGTATGTCGTAAGACTGAAATTACTTGAAAAGACCGTAATTTAGGCTGTCTTTCGCGCCGAAAAGTTGTAATTCTTTCGTCCGCCATTTTGAAGTCGTCTGTCACATCCCGACAAACCGTCTCAGACACTTTAGCCAATGGTTTAAGACCTCATCGTTTGTTAACAAGTTATCCCATGCAGAGACTGAGTTAAGAGATAGATAATATTACATTTGTTACACAATGTATATATTTCTTTTGGACGATATAACTATGTGAAACAAGTGACAACAATGTAAAACACTTCAACATGGCCCCGTAGCAGCCGACGTCCTGCTCCATATGTCCACTATCATTGACAGAAGCTCTAATAGCCAACAATATACAAGTAAATATACGAATGGTTATTTCATGTATATAAATAATGGATTCTACCGTTCTTTTGACGGTCTTTTAAACTTCTTTTAGAGCTCTTTTCCTTTTGTCTTGTCGTCGCCATTTTCGCGTCTTCTGCTATCACAATTTGGCCTTACCCAAGTCGTGAATGCACGGCAGTTTTGCGAGGGTTTTTCTCAACTTAAAAGTACTTAGAGAGTATTGCATGTATTTATCGTATCACATATACACGTTAGTAGTTCGTTTAATGTTTTTAACCGTCGTTGTTTAGTTTTAAATCCATAAAATACCTAAATAGGTTTTCACACGCACTCCATGGTCGGACATTACTGCACGTGGTAAATTACTGACCCCCTTCACAGCACAAGCAGACGAATTTCTAACTTGACCATTTATTTTAACAGTTTATTGCATTGATCTGTATTTTATAATATGCGACTGAATGTTCAACGGCATGTATTTTTTTCAACATCATAATACAATGCACAGTTTGCATTTGGTAATCAAATCACGTGATCGTCTAAACAAAATGGCGTCGCTAAAGGTGCAAGTGCCCAGAGTGGATAAGTGGATAGAAGTTACGTTTCTCAACTGATCTGTATTTTTCAAATTGTAAGTACAACACGATCTTCACATTTTCATGAATGATGAGCTGTTAATGGAACGTAAATATGCCTTATCATATCAGATCTCTGAAGTTTGAATGACATCCTCAATATTTTCAGACCAGTCCTTCCAGGCCTAAATGCTTGTCTACACAGTTTACTGTCTAGATCAGCCAATAGGCATTCTGATAATGTGACAATTTAATGCACTGTTAACTGGGACCTGATTCTTCACATAATTCAATAAATTCAAGCATTTTACTTGATTTGATTGTCTCTAAATATAAACAACACTCAATTGAACTTAATAATAATTAGATCTCAGCTGAAACAACATTGAAATATCTCTTGGATTGGTTCCTTGTCAAACCAATTGTTGTAAACCAATATACATTTGAACATTGAAAACATTGAACAAAATCGTATCTACGTTGCTCTCTGTTGCAATAATAATTCACTATGTGGCATTTGCAATATCAAGTATGATTATCTTGTGTTATTGTACGAGCATGTTGTCGCTATTTTGTTAGTGATCCTGAATACCTTGATGTACTGTATGAATATAAGTCTATTATGATTATCGCATTTATTTGATTTTACCAATGTCGTTCGGCCAGTAACTTTATTTCATCTACACAAACAAGTTTATTACAAATATACACTTAATAGATATTGTGTCCAATTCAAAACCATTTATACAAATTGAGAGGTATTATTACATTGAACTATATTTGAATAGGAGCTCAAATGGATGGTCAATAAAGGGATTTTGGGGTTCACTTACTACTGCTGATCTCTGGGTGACCCAGTAGGGGTCTCTGAGTTCGTGGCTTGTCCTCGGGTGTATTTTCTGGAAACCTCCGATCACAACACGATTGGTATCATTTCTCAGCTATCAGAGTTAATAATTCTGTTTAGAATAATTTAAAGTGTTAAGCATTGAAATAATGAAAATATTGACATGTTTCAGTGCACTAAAGTAAGCATCGTTAGATTCCTTACAGCAGTTATGAAAACTTGCTGATTCAGTGATAATAAACCAATTCTAGTGCAGTGCACCGATGGTTTTCTCAAGCGTATTGATTGTTGGTAGCAGTCTGCATGTTCCCGGGTAGCATCACAGAAGTAGCATGTGTCACATGTTTTGTATTATGGTTCCAGTTGAGTGCTGCTATCGGATGTGACAGGATTGTTTGTTTAGGGCTCTCTTTTATTATTATACAACTTTAATTAATGTATTCTTGTGCAATTGATGACAAATATAATTGAAATTGTTTTCTTAGCAGAAATAATGATAGTGACATAAATGTAGCTAAGTGGTTTGAAGATAAGCGTTTAGAATGAGTGGCATCGAATAAGAGTTTATTTCTTCATTCAGAAATGAATATCATGAAATAGCTATTAGCTGTCATGCCGGTAACTAATTTCTTTGTAGCAAATGGATAGCTATTCATATATTTTAAGTTGTAATCCTGTTCATCATATTGTTATATCATAGATCGTGCAAAAACATAGCCACATAGTCAAAGTCATCATTGTCAAACTATTGTTGTACATGGTATTTACTTTTTCATCCAGTAACATAAAAAGAAGGGGAAAACAAATCAAAATTTAGCTAAACAAAACACCTGTCCTCTATGAAATTTATGAAAAATAAAAAATTTGTTTAGTACCTACCTGTTAAGAATGGTTCAGAAAATCAATTTCAGTTGTAAAAGCAAGTTTAACAATTTTCCCTCTGCCTGTATCTGCATAGCTTTAGTGTTGACACATGATTACAGGTGTGTACAGGTGATACTAACATTCCTCACTCACCTGCTCACTGGGATGCTGATTGTTTATAGACGGGAGTTCCCCTCCAGCTGGAAGGTTAATTATCTGTCTTGTTACTGTGTATCACAAACTCATATGTTATTTTTCAGCTGAATCCAACTATAATATGACAGAAATCTGAAGAAAAAAAAAGTTCAAAATGTACAATGTTGTAGTAGACTAAAATTTAGTCTGTGGAATTTCAAACAATGTCACATGTAAATAATTTAATAATTCGATGATAGGAAATAGATAACCAAAACCATAAATATTCATATAGAACTCTAATTATTGATTGAGGAGGATTGTTTTGGCGTTGGTGTCATTTATTTCCATTTTGTGAGATTTCTTTATTTCCATTAGAAAACGTGCTACCACCCCTTTAAAACTCTATGAAGGGAATAGTCAGAGATCAACCACAGGCTAATGCTAGACACCTGAAATTTTCCTACATTAGTAGCGACATTTCGATTGCAACAGTTTTTCAGTGCTGAATGCATTCTACAACAGCTGCAAATACCAAATTGTCAATATCAATGTATATATCACTCAATGTCTCTATGCTTTATAGACTTATATAACCTGTTGACATTTATTGCTAAGTATATCACCACCTGACATCAAAAGACCTCTATAGTATACATCTGAAACCATTCAGACACTTTTCACAAGGTCGTCTTTGATCTATAATGAAATGTTGACAAGTGGGCGAAAATCAAATTAGTCCAGCGTGAATCGATGGGTCAATATTGGCCGGACATGAAGTACACTGCATTTGACAATGACTGTCGACAACTAGCGCCCATCAGCTGAACTTATGAGGGTTATCCTCGCTACGAGTATCGTGAAAATAACAATGTTGGTTCAGGGTAAAATATTGACCGAACAAATATTTTGAACTTCCATAAATCTAATGTTTGACTTTACTGTTGGATTACCCTGAAAATGAGACTCTGATTATACTTGGTGACTTTTGCTGCCTCTTGTAGGGAGAAGTTTACTTTTTGAAAAAGATTTCCTCATGAGAATAAGAAATTAGAGAGAAAGGTTACTTGCTCCATCAGTGTATTTGTATCTGCTTAACTACTACGATACCCTGATTCCTTGAGCCCTTTAACTATTCCATGGCGATAGATAACCAGCCAATGAAAGAAATTCCATTCAAGCAAGTACCGGATGAGAAGACTGATTAGGGCTGTGTATTGCCTCATATTTTGTATTGCGATTAATGTTTTGCTGAACTGTGATGTATTGCAATACGTACCACAATATATTGCAAGATCCTCTGACAAGGAGATATTTCTCTAGAAACCATTTTCACTAGTCTAAATAATATTGCAACATGCTAAATGAACTCTACATTCAACTTTTATATTTCATTTTGCAGTTTAAACATGACACATTTGATAAAATGACTTTCAGATCATTTGTAATACAGTTCAACACACATTCTAGCACTTATAAATAATTTTCTTAATACAAGTTAAGCCAGTAAATGTGCCTTTTACAAGATAAATGAATAAATTTGACTAATAATATTTGTTGGTGCAATATATTGCCATATGAAAATCATATTACAATACATGTATTGCACAACTCTGTATTGCAATATATTCATTGGTATTGCAATAATATTGCACAGCCTTAGGACTGATGAGCTATTATCAACGTTCAAATTCACGATATTTCATTGGCTGAAAATAGTACATGATATTTTCAACAATCGGTAACCAATCTACAATTATAACAACAGTTATTGAGCTCAGGCAAACAGGTTATTGTTGCGTAGTGGATGCAAATACACTGATGGAGCAGGATACAACATTTGGAATATGTTATATAATACAAATTATTAAATATATATAAATAGTTAGATTTTATATTCTTATATTATTTTTCGATGAATTAATATTTCAATGAGTAGTTATCTAATTATCCCCCGCCACAACGAAGTTGGCGGGGGATATAGAAATGAGCTCCGTCCGTCTGTCCGTCTGTCCGTCTGTGCGTCCGGGCTTTTCCATTCCGGCCTCAAACTTCAAAACTATAAGACATATCTTTCGTTTCCGGAGCAGAACTCGAAAACTATAAGACATATCTCAACAAAACTTTGTGTGTGGAACAATCATCATGTGTAGATGTGCCTTTTGGGGTTTTCAACTTCTTCGAGTTATTTTTTTTGACCGTTTCCATGAAAATGTAAATTAGAATTTCGTTTCCGGAGCAGAAATCGAAAACTATAAGACATATCTCAACGAAACTTTATGTGTGGAACAATCATCATGTGTAGATGTGCCTTTTGGGGTTTTCAACTTCTTCGAGTTGTTTTTTGTTGACCGTTTCCATGGAAATGTAACTTAGAATTTCGTTTCCGGAGCAGAACTCGAAAACTATAAGACATATATCAACGAAACTTGGTGTGTGGAACAATCATCATGTGTAGATGTGCCTTGTGGGGTTTTCAACTTCTTCGAGTTATTTTTTTGGACCGTTTCCATGAAAAGGTAACTTAGAATTTTGTTTCCGGAGCAGAACTCGAAAACGATAAGACATATCTAAACGAAACTTGGTGTGTGGAACAATCATCAAGTGTACACGTGCCTTTTGGGATTTTCAACTTCTTCGAGTTATTTTTTTTGTCGTTTCTATGGAAATGTAACTTAGAATTTCGTTTCCGGAGCAGAAATCGAAAACTATAAGACATATCTCAACGAAACTTGGTGTGTGGAACAATCATCATGTGTAGATGTGCCTTTTGGGATTTTCAACTTCTTCAAGTTATTTTTTTGGACCGTTTCCATGGAAATGTAACTAAGAATTTCGTTTCAGGAGCAGAATTCGAAAACTATAAGACATAGCTCAACGACATTTTGTGTGTGGAACAATCATCATGTGTAGATGTGCCTTTTGGGGTTTTCATCTTCTTCAAAAATTTTAATTTGTTTAATTTTTACCATTTCCATGGATACATAACTAAATAATTAACTCAAAAACTGCCTTGGATGTATTTTTAGCTCATCTGGCTAATGGCATGGCACGGTGTCCGGCGTCCGTCCGTCCATTCATCCGTCTGTCCGTCTGTAAACTTTTTGCATTTTGTCTTCTTCTCCAGAACCACTTGGTCTAAGGAGATTAAATTATGTGTGCATACTCCTTGGCTTTGACACAACCTAAAAAAACTATCTTCTAACTATTTTCATCCTGATCATCAGCAAACGATAACCATCAGTTGCCATGAACCTTATATTGGGTAGGCTAAGATTGTTTTGATATGTTACAAACCTTACAGGGAGTGGCATCCCTGCCCTGCTGAGCCAACAAATCATCATCCATCCTGCTACATCAGGCTATAAGGAGAAGGTTCATAGTCACTGTTATTCAACAACTATTCTTCAATAAATGTTCCCAAAGGCGGGGGATATGGCCGACTCTGTCTGCTTGTTATTATGACTTCAAAACATCATTTTCATTCTCATGAATTATCACTCTAAAGTCTAGTAATCAATTTAACATAATTTTTTAATGAATAGTTTTGAATTAACCAAATAATTAATTTTCAATCTCATGAACTTTCACTTCAAAGTTTAAATTATTTTTTATATTTTTGAAGGAATAATTATTATGGGTCAACAGTTTCATTTTCTATCTTTAAACTATCTGTCAGGTCAGATTTACAAATATATAATTTGAATGTTGTTTTAACTCAACAATTTTAGTTTCAATCTTTGTGAACTATTCTTTGGTCAAATTCAAAGTCTATAATTGTATAATGAAATTTTGACTGCATCATATGTATTCATGTATATTACAATGAAGCTAACATGAGTTGTCATTTCTGTCTAGATCTGTCTTTTAGATGTCTTAATGTCATCATTGTCAAAAACACTGTAATATATACTGTAAATCCCTGAATAATCGCCGGGTCAAAGCCCTCTTTGAAATAAATAATCACCTCCCTTGAATAATTGCCGGGTTAAGTTTTGCAAATGTAAATAAAAAAATGGCTATCTCCTTTTCAAAAATAATTCTGGGATAAGCATATTTATACAAAGTTTACCCTCATGACATGCACTTTGTTTACAATATTCATAATTTATAACATATTGCAATGATGTTTTTATTATAATTTTAGAAAATGTCATATGTTATGGCTTTGAAAAATATAATGGGCTGCCTCGAATAATCCCCTGCCTTGAATAATCGGCGGGTCAAATTGGTGTTTGAAATTAATAATCGCCTGGTGATTATTCAAGGATTTACGGTAAATAGGACAGCAGTACGAGAGATGACAACACTCCTATTCTAAGGGTTACATTGTCAGCTATTGTCATCCAACTTGTTTACATCCTATTGTATCATGTACATCTCCTGAAGATCTCGGCTAACTGATCATGACACGACTATTAAGGGAAATAGACCGTGAACCTATAAATTATGATAAGTCATTGTTCAATTCAACAAATTGAAAATATACTTTTTTTCAGAGGTCATTTCAAAGCAACCTAAAAAATATTATTTATATATATATAATTTTTCCAAGAAGGGTTCTATTGCACTGCAGTAAAATCTAATTGTTTTTCTTATGAATTATGTTAAAAAATAAATAGAATAATTGTTCCTGTTTCCACATCCTTGTTTTCCTTGTATTTAGAATAATATTTACAATTCTCATAATCATTAGGATTTTACGCTTTCAGAGAATTTGACATTATCCTTGACAGATATTGATTAGATAAGTAAGACGTAAGTAATCAATGGTGATACAAGGTTGAGTCATCCATACCTATGTACATAGATCAGCGTTGATTGACGCGGCTACACTGATGTCCAGTGTAACCGGTCCAATCAGTGTTGACCGCTGGCCAGTTGACAAACACTCACGCCGCTTACATGTTGTAGGGCTGTGTTAACAGTTGTTGGTATAACACATGTGAATAGATGGGAGTGGTTCTATGTTCGTGGATAGTACTGGATACCATGAGAATTGGAATGTTGTGAAGATCGTTTATAGTTGAACTTGGGTAAGATTTGATCATCGTTGTATTGTGTGTTATTGTGAAGATTGTCTGTAGTTGAACTTGGGTAAGATTTGATCATTGGTTTGTTGTTGTTGTTGTGTTGTTAAGATCGTTTATAGTGAACTTCAGTAAGATTTGATCATCGTTTTATTGTGAAGATTATTTGTAGTTGAATTTGATTAGAGTTATGAAACTAACATTTAATCTAAGAAATAAGTTATTTTCCTTATCAAAAACAATATAATTATTTTACAAACAATTCAAATAATTCTACAAACTGGAGCCATAAAGCTGCCTGGATTTCACCATAGAGCTGAGGAATTTAGATGTGCTATAATTTTCTAGACTGGGCTGGTCGTCAATTGAATATTTTGCTTTTTGGTCTTGATGACAGACAAGGGTAAGATATGATCAGTCTTTTTTTAGATTTATTATCTACCCTCCAGTGCTATGGTTTGGATGTTTTGACGATGTGTTTATACTATTAATTCAACTTCATGACTTAAAAAGTATCTGTGATTAAAGTTTATGAAATATGCTTGAAAACTAGCCTGAAAGTGTAGTTTTGGTCAATTTCAATGATAAAATTGAAGAAAAATCTCAAAGTTACCAACCAAGTGCTAAGGTTAAAGGTTACAGTCAGTTATAGCAGGTTTATGTCATTCGGTCTGATGAAGGGGGTCGGAAGACCCCCCAAACGTCACTATAATGTGTCTATCATCAACGAAATTGTTTGTTCATGTTTTGACGGTACCTCCCCCCTTTCCCAGGTTTATGTCATGTTCTTGTAATGATTATTTCGCCAACGACAATGTAAAAACTGAAAACTGCTATCAGCATGATCAGTGAAAAGAACTACTGTGGTCGGACAATCATCTTGTAACCAGATTTAGAATAAAACAAGGAAACAATTTTAATGCAATAGATTGATTAATAAGATTAAATCAATCCAGTAAGGCTTTGACGACAGACTAGTAGGGGAGAGTGGTGATCATTCGTACAGGGAGATGGTCTGACACCCCCGCTAATTCCCAAACCAAAAATATAACAGTTGTTTTCACTGGTTGAGGAAAGTTGTGCCAAGTCTACAACCATGCCATTTTAATGAAAAATTGAGCAAGCTGGAAATTTGACCAGGTTAGATGCTTTTCCTTTTTTTTATCAAATCCCAATTTTGACTATCAGAATGTTAGCGCTCATTGCCACAATAAGCACTGTTTTGGACAAACCCCTTGTCTACAGTATCCCTACCATTGAGGGTAACTTTGTAGAATTTGGACATCTTCCAAAAACTTATTTAATTTACTACAGAGGATAGCACTTTTGTTCAAGGCCTATATATAGATAAGGGTATTTTCAATTCGTTTATTTCAGTAAAAGGCCTTAGGCCCACGTACAAAAACACATTTTATACAAAAAATAGACAAACATCAGAGAGAAGAATAAATAAAGTTTACATTTTGAGTTAAATTTATAATAAAACCTTCGAGCGTAAGGCAAGTGCATCTCTTATGAAATATGAATATGATAAAATGATTTCTAAGTTTTGACATTGTAAAATATTTTGCAGGTAATAAATATCAACATGATAAGGTAAATGTGAGAAATATTTTAGTCTTAATTCTTTAAAAAATGGACATTTGAATAAAAAGTGTATTTCATCTTCTATAACATTATCTTTACAAAGCTTACAAAATCTATAACATCTAGGTATTCCTTCTCTTCTTCCAGTATTTTTTCTAATAGATAGTGCACCTATTCTTATCAAAGTTATTCTCCGTCGTGATTCTTTCGATTTAACATGAAGTAGGTATGGTTCTATACAGAAATTGTGTTTAATGTTAGAATATAAATCTAAGGATGAACTGTCATTAATATCTGCAAATATGCTTTGTATATAACAATCATTAATTCTTAAAACAAAATTATGTAGAAAATTGCTTTTGTTGCCGACACCCTGAGCTTCCCATACAAAACCAAATCCATACATGAACAATATCTTCTTTACATCCGAAGCCCAGTTGTGCCGACCTACTGCTTCAAGCTTATACATCATTTTATAACACTGTTTTGGATACCTCGTTTCTTGTGATTCTAATATTTTAAACCAAAATTTAATTACTCTTTGAAGGGTGTCAATATGTACATAGTTTCTTCCACATTCAGCAAGTACTGCAACATTTGAACACTTATAACTCACACCAAGAACATATTTACAAAATTGAACATGAAATCTTTCAATGGCTTCCCATTTGTGAATTCCCCAAATTTCAGATCCATACAATATGATAGGCTTCAGCTGTACATCGAACATCTTAAATAACACACATGGAGATATATTTTTCAATTTTGAAGAAAATATTTTTATTGATGCCATTGCTCTATTTGCTTTCATAACTAAGTTTTGTACACATTTAGACCAAGATAATCTGTTTGAAAATGTTAAACCAAGATAATTGTAGTATGTTGATACATTTAGTTTAATACCATCCATGTACCAATATTCGTAAGCTCTTAATTTACCCCCGTTTCGAAAGACTAGAATATCAAGATTAACCGTCAGACCCCATTTCTTGCAAAATTGTGAAAGTATATTAATTCTCTTTTGTAAACTTATAACTGAATCTGAAAACAAGCATAAATCATCGGCATATAACAACAGGAACAGTTCTACAAAATCAGAATCAACAAAAATACCCCTATCACCACATTGCTCCATAACTGTATGTATTTGGTTAATAAACAGTGAAAATAACAAGGGACTTAAAATACAACCTTGTCTCACAGGGTATTAAACTTTATTGAGGCATGTATCATGGCTTTCTGAAATTGGTTTTCAATAGCCCAGGAGGATTTGTCTGAAAATTGGCCGACTGATGCCACTCTCCCTTACATCTGTCCCTCCGCCTTCTGTCTCCTTTCACTTCAATAACTAAACACAAGTCCTGTCTTATTGGATCCCGAAGATGTTTTAATGAGGAAGGACAGAGTCTTTTGCTTGACTCCTAAACTTTCTTCATCCAGTGGGTGCGGGATAGTGCAGTGGTTAGCGCGTTCAGCTTCGGATCAAGAGGTTCGGGGTTCGAATCCTGCCAGGGGCAGGGCAACTTTATCTGCAGTAGAGAACTGTTCTTCACGCAGTAAGGTTTGGGTGCAATGCTACACTGAATTTCAGCATAGTACCACTCATGGTTCGCTAGTTTCAGCCGTTGCTCGCAGGTTTCACTGCAATGCATGGCCACATGGCGTAATACTAGCAGCCGCAATATAAGTGAAATACTCTTGAAAGCGGCTCCAACTCACCTCATCTCTTCATCCAGCTTTTTGCTCTTTGTCTTCTTTTACTTTCATAATAACTAAACACTGATCCTGTCTTAATGAATTCCAGGAGGCGGGATAGCGCAGTGGTTAGCGCGTTCGGCTTTGGATCAAGAGGTCCAGGGTTCGAATCCCGCCAGGGGCACGGCAACTTTGTCTGCAGTAGAGAACTGTTCTACACGCAGTAAGGTTTGGGTGCAATGCTACACTGAATTTCAGCGTAGTACCACCCATGGTTCGCTAGTTCCAGCCGTTGCTCGCAGGTTTCACCGCAGTGCATAGCCACATGGCGTTGCGGGGTTTCTCCCTGCCATAATACTAGCAGCCGCATTATAAGTGAAATACTCTTGAAAGCGGCGTTAAACCCCAACTCACTCACTCACTCACTCACTTAATGAATTCCAAAGATGTTGCTCAGTTTAATGAGCGAGAACTGTACTGTATAAAGCTGACTGTGAAAAGCACTTTAATTTAAATTAAAAACATTGATGATACATTGTAAACATGTTAATTTTTTAAAAAGTCAATAAACAATTAATAAAAGTCTTTGAAGGGGATTCAGAAGTGGAATTCTTAAGAAAACAAAATTTTGTCATTAATAACTTCTTTATTGTGAATATTATGTATAGTCCAAAACATTGTGTATCTTCACCATAAAGAAGTTGGTATCCATTAAAATCTTTTTTCTGAAATAAAGTCACAAATAATATAATATTAAACTCAATCATATGACCTTTTATGTTAGGATTCTGCAAGTTTTTGTGATTTGCTTTTGTTATCAAAACCAAGGTTTATGTACCATGTTACCATATGAAATTATTGTGTTTAAAAAGTAAGTCAATACACCTGCAATACCGTTAATAAATTCTAAATATATCATCTGTATTTCTTTGACAAACTTTTGCTCTGTTAGCCCAACTGTGATGAGCTGTCATAATCCTGTAATTAGTGAGATCGCTCAGCTGAGCTGTTAATAGCTTACAGGCTGACGTTTCAAATACATATGTTATGTTGTAATATGGACGGCATGTAAGTAATCACATTATTGTGGTTTTATTATCATCGTTGTTTTTTTAGGTCAACACTCCTTGGCAAATATTTTCAGAAGTGTTTTTAGTTCATTGTACTATCCTCTTGTGACAAAAATACACAGGAATGGGGAAACATTTTAAAGATGATGAAATAAAGACAGTTGATAAATCTCTGTTGTACGTACAAATAAAGTATGTAAATTTTTCTTCAGTATGCAACAAAAAGCATAACACTATTCCACACCCTTTTCATCATCCATTCTTATGGGACATTAATTATCTACATAACAACACATATAACATAATCATTTTGAACAGCAACAATTGAAGAAGCTTGACGATGTGTTTTGTCATGATCTGCCAGGGTTAAGTATTTATAACAAGTACAAAGTTCCTATCCTCTATCACCCTCGTCATATCCATTAATAATTCTAACACTTCACTCACAAGAGAGAGACACTTGATGTCACATTGTCATATGACTTGTCATATGACAGTCAAGTGATATATATCTAGTAACTCTGCCTGGTCCAACAATTTTTTAAAAAATACTGTAAGGTACAAATGTACTTTGTTTTGAAATACACAGGTTAAAATTAGAATTTATGGTGTTCTTTGCTGTGTTAAAATTATTTTCCATGTTGCAGACACTGTCAGACACCCACCAACATTGTCCAAGATCTCGTAGTGTTAAGGTAGTTGTAAGCCAATATGAATAGATGCTTAAAGACTTTTAACACTGAGCATGCCAAGAGAACTTCAGACCCCAATCTTTAATTTGATGATCTCACTACCATACCAAGGCATTTCTTATGGCTGTATATGTGGAAAGCATGATATGCAACATTAAAATGATTAATTGAACCAACAAACTACTTAACACTCAGGCAGATCAGGAATTGTTCAAAGGTGGGGTTGGGGCGGGATAGTACAGTGGTTAGCGTGTTCGGCTTCGGATCAAGAGGTCCGGGGTTCGAATCCCGCCAGGGGCATGGCAACTTTGTCTGCAGGAGAGAACAGTTCTACACGCAATAAGGTTTGGGTGCAATGCTACACTGAATCTCAGCGTTGTACCACCCATGGTTTGCATAGCCACATGGCGTTCAGGGCTTTCTCCCTGCCATAATACTAGCAGCCGCGATATAAGTGAAATACTCTTGAAAGCGGCGTTAAACCCTAACTCACCTCACCTCACCTCACCTCACCTCACCTCACCTCACCTCACCTCACCTCACCTCACCTCAAAGGTTCACTTATTGGGTGGGGGGTGTTCTCCTCTAGGGTCTGTTAGGTTTACATCCAAACATTTTCAACCCCCTGGTTTGGCCTGAACCCCCTATTGATCCCTCTTTACCCCAAATAATCTTAATTCAGGGTTTGAAATAGATAAAAGAGCTGTAATGAGTGTATAAATGTCCTCATGCCAGAGGGTTATATCCAAATACTTAACACAGTCTACAATAAACAAACAGGCAGGGTATAACAGCTCGTATCACTAACTCAATTCATTCCTCGACTAACGACCAGACTAACGAGGTGCTGATACACTGAAACATAGCACAGAATTAAGTTTCACACCAGGAAGAAATATAAAAGAAGGAAATGTGTATCGCCTGACTCTACTGCACTTGACCTTGTGCCGAGTGTGGTATGTTGATGATATGGACTCTGTCGTGCTAGTATGTATAGTGTTTATATCACTCCTCTCTAATTCTCTGGTATATAAAAATGGTTTGTGCAATTGTATCTGATACACATCATAGTTCTAGGAGATGGCAAGGATAACTTCCGTATTTGATTTAGTGATGTTTACGTACATACCTGGAAATACTGTCAAAGATACTTTCATGAGGAAATAATTGCATTACTGAAATAAACAAATACTAGAAACTGTCCTGATTGTTTTAAAAAAATGCATAACTTTTCTCGAGAATCCCTCATTCTCAAGGGAGATCCCATTCTCTCACCACAGGGGTACTCAAGTCATTTCTTCCTACAAAACCTCTGTTGCGAGTGGGTGATATTTTATGATTCTCACAGAATAAAATACTGGTAATCAACAATTGTATGACACACTTCTCTGGGTAATAATCTCTGTATACCTCAGATATTAGGGCCTTATATATGTGGTAGGATAATCATTATCATTTTATACATGTTATGATAGTCATTATCATTATTGACTTTGTGATAATCAGTATCATTATACACATGTTATGATAATGGTTATCATGATACACATGATAATCAGTATCATTGTACACATTCTGATAATCAGTATCATTATACACATGTTATGATAATCAATATCAAACGACACATGCCTTGTCTTATCTGAATGCACATGTACATGAATATAATCATTTATGATTGATTACATAAATAAATAAAGAGAAAAGGGTGGTATCAATAGCTACATGACTGTCAACACACATACAATTAGGGATAGGTCTAAAAAAGCACATTAGGCCTTAAAAAAAATAATGTTTCTGGTCTTTATATGCTGACAAAAATGCGATGACGCGATTTGTTTTTTTTACATTATTATTTTTTGAATGACGAGTTAAACAAACAAAATTTATACAAATATTTATATAAATAAAGCACAAACCCTCTTAAATATGTTTTACTATTCCAAATAGTCAATAATCTCACCCCTACACTCCATCTCAAAAGATACGAGTGACATTTTCTATGTCCATTGTTTTCTGAGGCTAAAAAATTACAATTATCTGCCCTTTACTTTTGAAAACCTAGGAAAAAAAAGACCTGAGGCGTGAGTTTGAAACTGATGGGGGCGGAAACCAGAAACGAATTCTTTTTTTTTGTGCCTTACACAAGGATCGAAGTAATTGAGCTTGATGTAACACACGATATCCTGATTATCATATCGTCCTCTACATAAGAGATGTAAGTTTGATATGTAACATTATCCTAATGATTATGTATACGTATCTAAGATCACAGGTGGGCTTATAGCAGTTACACATGAGGGAATTATTTCTCTTCAATGTTATGCTGGTTGGCATATTCAGCTTGTGGTCTGTTATTGTATCCAAGGTTGAGTAGACACACAGACAGACACAGGCTGACATACAAGCTGTGCGGGGTCTGGGTGAATCACACACAATCACAACAAATAGGCACGTGCTCTGTGTCAGACTACCCGTTGTGCACAATATCAGAGCATCTTTGTGAAGCATCAACTGTTTGGGTGTGTTCTACTCGTGTCTGTTTGGCTGGAAATGGTCTGAATACTAGTCAAGGTTTGAGGTTAATGCGAGAGCTGTGGATATTATACTTTTGGAATATGATTATTTATGGATTAATAGCAACATGCTTGACCCACACAAAAAAGGCTGAACAGGATATAAGGTACTGGGGTCAATCCAGGAGTTGTTGATATTTCATAGTGGAATATGAATATGAGTGGACAAATAGGAACATGCTCCAAGTGCTTCACAACCTGTTGTGCATAATCAAGAGGAATCACTTGTGATCACAACAAAAGGGCACCTGTTCCTGTGCTCTTAGTGCACGATTGTAGGCACCTCTGATTCAGTGTCTTCTACTACGTAGATTTCTCAGCATAGCTCAAATGGTTTGGACAATTCTTATCAATACCGATCTTTTGAAGTGTGGATAAAGGGGATTGATCCTTTTTTCTCTAATACAAACTCTGTTGAGGAATATACTGTATTTCCTCTAATAAGCGTCGGGTCTCTAATAGGTGCCGGGCCTCTAATAAGCGCCGGGGGGTCAAGGGTAGTTGAGAAAATAAGCGCCGGGCCTTCAATAAGCGCCGGGTCTCTAATAAGCGCCAGGTCTAAACCATTAGATTAATGCTTCCTTAGTAAACTTCAATATTCTATTAAAGAAATAAGCGCCGGGTCTCTAATAAGCACCGGGGGTCAATGGGTGCTGAAAAAATAAGCACCCGGGCGCTTATTAGAGGAAATACGGTAAATGGATTTCCTTTAACTGGACTGCTTTTGCCTGATATGATTCATCTGAATATTCACTTGGGTTTTAGTTCATCATAAACTTAATGTTTCTGATACTTTTGAATACACATACAGATAACATGTAAACTTGAAAGATTTGTGGAGTTAAGCTTATCGTTACTTAAAACATTTGATTCATACTTGGAGATTAAAGACATTTATTTTCTCAAACATCTAGCCCAAATTGCCGAAATAGCGTGAGATTTCTTTCTTGTATCAAGAACTGAGGAGAAATTGGATGGTGCTGTGTTCTCGTTGCTTTGGATATGATGCTTTAGTATCTACAGCAGAACTGTGATGTTGACAGTTCAGCTGTTGAATGAAGAAGTGTCAAATCATTCTGTATAACCAATTTAAAGGAATCTTAAGTCATCAGAACAGAACTGTATTACGCTCAAGCTGAGACCCACGACAGATTATTCTAGGATTTACAATTCATGTCCTGAGGATTTACAATTCACATCCCGGGGATTTACAAGTTACAACTCTGGTATTTACAAGTTACATCCCAGGAATAAAGAACAGAAACCATTACTAACCATATGATACGCACTTGAAAAGACTGTCTGAAATTAACTACTAGAAAAGACTGAAGATTAGGGGAAAATCTTGGGATTGGCTAGTGGCTAAAGATACACTATCCCAAAACCACAGGTCCACAGGAAAAGGGTTAAGGTAAGCTTTAATCCCTGTATCTATTTATCAAGTATCATCACTTGACGTGGTGAAATGCTCAGCACTAAACCAATCCCGAGTGGCTGTATTACAGGACATGTTTTAGGCAGTGGCACTAATGAGACATGCCACGGATACCCCATTTGATCTCGTTCCTTCATCGGATGAATGAGAATTTGACTATGGAATGTTTTAAATGGTGTGAGGTGAAGTAATAACAAGGTTGCTTTGTATTCCAATCGAGCTACACCGTTGACGTTTCAGTCAGCTTGTTACTAGGTTTCCTTGACTCCCTGACATTAGTTGTGTGTCGACAAGGTTTCTCCAAATGTCGCAGTAATGTTTGTATGTCACAGTGACATACATCACAAACTGTGTAGTTCACTTCGGATAAATTGGGATCTTACGTAGACTCGACTTTATGGACGATCAACTTCTCTCTTGTGTGAGTGACAGATGACATGAAGCAAAGGTATGCTTGTGATGTTAAATTCCTTTAACCAAATATAGTGTGACATCAAAATGTGTAAGATTTTGCTTGAAGTAATGCAAGATCTGTGTTTCATACATCGCTGTTTTGAATAAAGTGGTAGTAACTAAATAACTGACTCCTAACAAGATCAGCCATGAGGTAAAAGATGAATTGAGAAGATCTCTTGATTATGAATTTTATGAAAAGTAATAGCAAGATTTTCTAGATAACAACTTCTTTATTGTGAACATACAAAATGATTTGTACCTACTCATCAGGTGGATTCTGAAACATTGTGTATGTTCACAATAAAGAAAATTTTGCTGTCTGATATCATCCTCTTGTTCTTCAAAGAAATGAAAAGTAATTGAAAATGTGGATAAATTGATATTACATATATTGCTAAGATTTGTACATTTATACAATGGCAGAATTCTTAATAAAATGACGAGTTAGTCAATGAGAAAATATATATCATCATCTATTCCATTTCTCTATTACCAATATCTATCTCTTTGGTACAATCATATCATCTGATATGTGTGTTTTTCTGAAATAATGAATTGTGGTTTGATTCTGTCTCAAAATGGCTGACATCTCAATATCAGTTTCAAAAGCTCAAGCATAGATTTTCAGAGTTGTCTTGGCATTCAGACAAATGTAATACTCTTGAAAGCGGCGTTAAACCCCAATTCACCTCACCTCACCGCTCAGACAAATATAGACCATATATTCTATGTTAGCAGTAAGAAAGCTTAAAATATGTAGGCCTTCTCGTACAATGATTGTGCCAATTGTAAATTTTATTATAATTCATATTAAAACACATAATTTGTAATTTGATGGAGGACATTTTAGTATATGGAGAGTATCATAAACCTGTCACATCTAGGTAGGTGTATGAATAGACCGAGCGATGCTGTCAGCAGCCTAAACAGCTGTTGTGAGCACATTACCTGTGTTTATATTCCTTTGTAAGTATACAGTGTGTGTGCTACCACAACAAACTCATCAACATTTGTGACCTGAAATAGTATGACATTTAAATAAATACACTGTGTCATATTGGGACATCAATTTGTTCGAAATTTTCAAGAGTAGCTTAAGATTGACTTGTTTTCAAACAGTTCACCAATTTTGTTATTCAAACCAAAAATCAGATAAAGTATATATACCTATTTTCATGAACACATCAAACTCATGATTATGATATTTATTGATAATATTCAAATAATTAGTGGTAATTTTAATTGTTTCCTCCCAAGGATTACTTAATATCCATTTTCGTACATGTTTAATCAAAAATAATTCTTTGACAAAAGACTTCATGATTATTTGTGTGAATAATCCAAATGTATATGAACAATGAAATACTATAATGTTACACCTTTTCTATAAATGATAACCATAACAGGGCTAGTAATGAATACAAATTAGATATAATGATCATGAATAATGTAAACATGAAAGTGTTTTGTTTTCTTAAATGATGAGGTATAAAATAAATACCTGTTGGTTGGAAGGGTAAAATTGCAATGAATATTATTGTCAACTGATAGCACATGATTGAGGAAAGTTTGATAATTATTTGATAATAAATTTTAGTAGTCATCATGAAATATGACACAGGAGACAGATTTAGAACATTTAGTGAGGGTACAATTTTAATAATTTGTCTTGAATGCACTTTGTGCAGTCTTCATCATACTTCTTCACCCTTTTGGAAGTAGTCATTTCAATGTAAAAGATAATAAAACATTGTTTATTCTGGAATTTTATTTTTTTTGTTTCCTAAATTATCGCAATAGTCATTGGAATAGTTGGTCACAACACAGACTATCAATATCACAATAGTTAGTCACAATAGATTATCGCTATCGCAATAGTCGTTGTGGGTCAATTGTCACCCGTAGTGTTAGATATACGCAAGAACCTTCAACCCTGAGAGAATTTTAGAGCATTGCTTTAACGCCAGGACTGGGCTCCCTACTTGTACGATTTTTGAGTATTTTGTACACATTACAATTCTAAGATATGATTGTACACAAATGATGCAAATTGTACACCTCTACTGTTGTTAAGTTCATACATTAATATATGGAGTTATGGAGTACTAAACTCTTTTAACATGGTTAAATCATAGCTAAGTTCCAGAGTAAACCCCAATAAACAAAGACAAGAAAAGATTTTTGTTGTCAAACCACACCATGACATGTTGGAACTAATAGTACCTTACTAACTTCATTATTTTTGTACAACTACCCGGTAAACATTAGGCCCCAAAAAAAAAAGAATTTGTTTCTGGTTTCCGCCCGCATCAGTTTCAAACCCACGCCTCAGGTCTTTTTTTCTAGCTTTTAACAAAAGTAAGGGCAGATAATTATAATTTTTTAGCCTCAGAAAACATTGGACATAGAAAATGTCACTGTTTCTGTTGAGATAGAGTGTAGGGGTGAGATTATTGACTATTTGGAATAGAAACACATATTTAAGAGGGTTTGTGCTTTATTTATATAAATAATGGTATAAATTTTGTTTGTTTACCTCTTCATTAAAAAAAAAAAATGTCGTTAAAAAAACCCCCCTTTTTTGTCAGCCTGTAAAGACCAGAAACATTTTTTTGTTTAAGGCCTTACAATATGTTCCACATAACCTGAAAGGAAGGTTGGCAGTTAAACCGGCAGGTAGAGGGTTAAGGAAGATTGAAGTGTTTAGTGTATGGAGAGACAGACTGTTATCATGGTATGGACGAATTCTCCGATACAGCAGACACTTCCTGTGTACATTCCAGCACTTCCACCGACCATCTGACAGACTGACCTCGTCTGACCCTTGTAGCCCACCCTTGAGACAAACTCCTAGACTCTCTAAACTCTGTGAAACCATTATTTTTGGATACTCGTTTAGTTTGATAGATACTTCCTGTTTTGATTCCTCTCTTTCCTCCAACGATCTGACCTCATTTGACCTCATCACCCACCTTTTAGATATACTCATGGACAAATTTTGATGTTCTTGTAGCTAGGATCATGATGTATTACAACTCTGTGAAAGGAGTTATTAATACTAAGAATTCATAATATACCTTATCGCCGCCCCTTTAAGATATACTCATGAAATTTTGTAGACTCCAGTTAAATTTTGATGTTCTTGTAGCTATGTTTCTATTACAACTTTGTGAAAGGAGTTACAGACACTTAGGATTAACATGTATTGATGTCATTCCATAACAGGGAGTGGTTTAACTTTAGATCAAGAGGTCCTGGGTTCGCTCGCTGCTAATGGTTGCAATACTGCGGAAGCGGCGTTAAACAATAACTCACTCACTCCTGGGTTTGCCAGGGGATCGGCAACAGTGTCTGCTGTGGAGAACTGTTCTACATACAGTATGGTTTGGGTCGATGCTACACTGAATTTCAGCGTAGTATCACCCATGGTTCGCTAGTTCCAGCCGCTGCTCGCAGGTTTCACCACAATACATAGCAGCAATAGTGTTGCAGGCTTTCTCCCTGCCATAATACTAGCAGCCTGATATAAGGGAAATACTCTTGAAAGTGGCATTAAACCCTGACCTCACCTCACCTCACCTCACCTCACCTCACCTCACCTCACCTCACGTATCCCTGAACCTATGTGCGACTGCTCGTCCCATGAGATATTGACCTGGATTGTGTCCAGGTGTTGATGGTGTGGGGAGATTGATTGGAAGCCAGGTAACTGTACCTGGCAAGGATTCTTGCCCCTCACACCTTTAATCACTTCAACCCACTGATGAATTACTCCAAGTGTCAGCTTACAGGCTTTGGTTTTCTCTTCAATTTACTTTCTCTGTGTCCTACTGTTTTTAGCTGAGGTGAGAATCTGGCCTTATATCTATAATAGTAAATAAACTCTCTCTCTCACTAGTAATTGTAATGTTTTTGTTTAGAAAATTTAAAGTTTATTACATCTTTCCTACACAAACACTGTTTATGTACATTAAGTAAATAATGTTTTTTGTATATATTTAGTTGTGAGGAAATGTTTCGCTCTGTATGTTAAATTATGTGAATACGTATGTCAAGCTGTCATCTGATTCAACTATCGACTAAAATATTTCCCAAAAGGAGCTGAAAAATCACTCACTCACTCCCAACTAGCAACAAAAGCAAAATATGAGTGTAAGCTAGGCAAAAAAAGCAATACATTTTAATTATATTTATAGACCTCTGGCTGTATAAATAACTGTAAACATGCCACAAACAGGTTGCATATTTGAAATGAACGACACATGAATGGGTGTGACATTGATTGATGTTGGCTGTCACTCAATCATCACAGCCATCATAACAAAACTGGAAGCTATTTCAGCGCAAGTGTGTCAGTGTTATGGGTGATCACATAGCACCGGTGACTGTATGAATAAACATCTATTTAGCTGGTTAATTCACTTAAATTGTTCATATAAAGTAGTTGTGATTCATTAGAGTGGAATCCATATCTTGTGATAATCTCTGTGATATGTGAGGTGATACTGAAATCTGAAAGTTTTATTTGGGTCAATGTCGTCAGCTGTCACATAGCATAGGTGTCAGTTTGACAATGTCTATATTTCAATTGCTTTGTGTACACTGATAAATCACATGGGTTGGTGTCAGTAAACCATAGACTTGTTACACTTTCTAAGTAAAGACGCTGTGTCAAAAGGTCATTTTGGTTGTTCCAAATGTCGTTTTATCATCCAAAACTGTGTTCCACAGGAGATAACGCTTGTGTAAGATATCGTTTTGGCAGTAGATTTTGCACAATGCCCTGTCGCCGTCAGCTACATGACATCACAATGCTTTTACATCATCGAGTAATGATGTCATAAACATGATAATGTCACAATGCTATGACCTCGTAACACTGGAAGTAAAATGGCAGAGATGTGCTCAGAGATGTACACTATTTTCACTTAAACGTAATAAGAATGATTTTGGATGATATATGTAACTTTTATCAACTCGTGTTGATATATATGATATCAGAAGACACTTGGGGGATATTCTCTGTGTATTCATAACTCAGAAAAAAAGAATACCAAACAACTCATGAGTCCTGAATCTAAGATGCAAAGATGAAGATTTCTAAAGTAGATAACAATATAACAATCAATTCAAGTTTTTCTTCAGAAATATCAACATTATCAGTTAGCAAATTACCAATGCTCATTTGAGTAGTTATGGATAACGACAGTTTAAAGAACCATTTAAAGTAAAAATAACAAGACACTAAGATAGTAACAGACAAATATCTTTCTGGAGAAGATAATGAAAAAGAGGAAAATATAATCCCAATTTTCTGCAACGAATCGCTGTACTTGCCACCTCATTTACCAGTAAACCATCCGTCTCTTCGAAGGAACTTAGCTAAAACTCTGCAGGGGTTTTTTTCATCTCACTATCATCTACAGTAAGACCCCCTTTAACCGCACAATTTCATAACAGTTAAAAATCTTCCTGAAAGCGATATGTGTGGTTAAGCGAATCATTATTTGCAAAGAAATGCAAAGAGAAGGTTTCAAATACTGCTTCGCGGATGGCCGGGGCTCCGGATATGTGGGGTCCGGGTAAACGAGGTCTCACTGTACTTTGATGTTATCAGTTACAAATTGATTACAATCATTCCATATGTTGCAGATCCCTGACCATGAGTGTGAGATGTATACTGTGCGTGTAGACGGAGACTGACGTCAAGATGAGTGTGTGGAAGAGATTGCAGCGGGTCGGCAAGTCTGCGTCCAAGTTCCAGTTTACCGCCTCCTACCAAGAGTTGATGGTAGAGTGTACCAAGAAATGGTAGGTTCAGACAGAGTTACTACTGCCCAACAAAGTTGAGAAAAATCTGAAATGATAATTATCCTGATTAAGGGCCCTCTCAGATGCCTAGAGGCCCTGTAACCTGGATAGTTATCATTTTCGTTTTTTCTTAAGTTTTTCGGGCAGTAAATGATTTTGTTTTCAGCTTAGCTGATGGTAAAAATATGAGATAATATTTTTCGTGGTTGTATTGAATTTATCTTCACTTCACTTATCATAAGATAACAAGATTTTCTGGATAACAACTCCTTTTTTTTTAACATTCACATCATTTTGGAGTATATATATATACTCCTTCATCAGATGAAATATTAGGGCTGCAACGTTTCACTACGATGTATCGAAAATTGATACAAACTAAAGACTTTGAAAATCGATTCATGATTCAAAATTTCGATTCGATTCACATTCATTTTTTTCATGCTAAAATAATGAAATGTCACCTGATTTTATTACAATTAGATCGTGAAATTGCATTCGTGAGCAATGACAAGTCACATGTGAACGGGAGACCAAGTTCAGTGTCTACAATATGTAACGTAGTCAATGATTGGTTTATATCCTCACCTTTCGAGATTCTCGGCCAATCACCGTGGCTTATATATTTCTCTTAGCAATCGAATCGAAATAAATCGAATCGAGCTGTTAAAATAAAAAAATAGAATCGAACTTGTCTAGGTGAATCGTTGCAGCCCTACTCAGAAATATGGGGTATAACAAGGTGGGACAGCTACAGGATATTAACAATTGTGAGGAAACTGAAGCAAGGAGATTATAATACATGAGTATGTAATGCAGTGAGAATAACATACAGTGGCAGCCCTCGAAACCGGCACTTTTTTGGACTGGAAAAAATGCATGTATTGCGAGCTTGTCGGTTTAGAGAGCTATTTGTGTAAAGAACTTGTTACTGACAAGACCAAATTTTTGTGCCAGTATTGAGGGCATGCCGGATTGTATGGCTAACAGTTTAGAGGTCATCACGAATAAAGAAGTTATAATCCTATTTCTACGTTTGGTGAGGCACTTGACGACCTGTGATAGTCTGATGAAGGGGGTCTAACCCCCGAACTACACACATTCTCCTGGTCCTGCTCCTCCTCCTCCTCCTCGTGCGGCTAACTTCATATGTTTTGGTGGCTCTCTCCTCCTCTCTATTTATTTCTCTTCATTCTCATCATTCCAACTTCTAAAATGCCTCTCAAGAAGTTAAATATGACTTCTGTTACCTATGCTGTGTAATTCTTTCTTTGATCTCATTATGTAGGCAGCCTCAGAAGTTGTGTGTTATCTGGACTCGACGGAACCGCCGGAAATCTTCTCAGGTGAGTTGAACCACAGGGGTCATAAATACAGAGAGAGATGTTGTTTGAAGCACATAGAAGTTACATTGATGTAACACTTTAAATAGTGAGATTATGGAACACAAATGAAAGAAACATTGTTATAGTGACCACTCCCCTTGTACAACATATTTTGTTTGATTTATTTTCAATTTTCTTTTTGGAACTCACTGCTAGGTATGTTTCAACCTGAAGTTTTTCTTATGATCCTGTAGATATTCTTTGCTTTCCTGAAATGTCCTCGAAGTCATAACTCATGCCACTATTCAACCCTGGCTAATTCAAGCTTTGCTGCATTTTGTTAACTTATCTGTTCTAGCGTAGCAGCTCGATGTGAAGTTCAGGTGCAGCTCGCTGCTGCATTAGCACTGAAAGGTTTACAAAATGCAGCAAGGCATGAATTAGCCAGTTAGAAGTTATGACGTGAGGGAAATTGGGAATACTCTGAGCATGTACTTCCTGGAATGTACTAATACCCCTTCATGATCTTCTTATTATTTCTTTACTGTTAAAGTGATGAGTATTTATTGAGAAGTGGCCCATTTTGAAAAACATTGTATATTGCAGGTGTACACATGGAACCCGACAATCAAGAACCCGTACCAGGGCCTCGTCACGTGGACTGTCCCGGAGAATGTGGAGATCATGGTCACGCTATTCAGAGACTCCAGACAGACAGAGTTCGAGGATAAGGACTGGACCTTCGTTGTGGAGGACGTAAGTGTTAATAATAAAAAATCTAAGTGCCCAGGCCAATGCATCCTCGGTTACCCATGGTTTTATATATGCTCCGTTACTCTCCACTATATCACCCATGAGAAACATTATCAGGAGAATCTGTACTAAAATTACCCGCCCTTGACCGGCGTGAGCGCAGCTTGGACCTGCAAGCCAATGACAATTCATATCACTTCGTTTCAAAGCAAGCAAGGTCATTGTGTTAGCCATCCTTCACCAGTTATCTCCCTTGACCATTTCCGTCTTATCCCATTGAGCATTTTCTTTTGTTACTGACTTCATCACGCTGGCCAAGGGCGGGTAATTTGAGAACAGATTCCCCTGATAAGGTTTCCCATGGGTGATATAGTGGAGAGTAACGGAGCATATATAAAACCATGGGTAACCGAGGATGAGGCCAATGTCCATGGGTCCCTTTCATGAAGCATCCTTTCAATTCTTTGCATCCTTTGGTAAACCTTACCTTCCATTTCCAACATAACACTGAGGATCCTTAATGAACTCCGATCACATCAGAGTTTTGTGAAATGAAACCCAATATGTTGGCAATTAGATAACAAAAATCAGAGTCATTAATACGTTGTTCAGGGAAAGTCAGTTTTAAGAGTTAGAGAGTATGGTTCTTAATTTTGATTTCCGCCATTTTGTTTGGCCCTGGCATGAGTGGTTTTATTCCATAGTTCTGTGGTCTGGGGGCCATTCCAATCTTGGCCCTTTAATCACTTATGCACTTATCTTTTGACTTTGACTGAATAGTAGAGCTAAGAAACGCCTGCCAAGATTTCAAACTGCATATCTTTAACAAAATACAGCATTTTTAAAAACTATTTATTTCATCACTTAACTTGTATTCTATGCTGAAATTCAAAGAATATTGGAAAGTGCTGGCTTATGGTATTATCAACAGGAGTATGCAAGCTACAGTAAATATATTGATGATTTGTTTTACTTTAGCACAATGCCCTGAAAATCCTCTCTTTAAAAAGATTGACCAATGTGTTTGAAGCTGAGTATATTTGCAGCAATCCAAGGTGCTGGCTAATGATAATATCAATAGACGTATTTGAGCCACAGTTATTGCTAGTAAGCTCTTAAAGGGGCAATAGCACGTTTTTTTCAGTGAAAGAAGTCGATAGAATGTATTTGAAAATAATGTCACCAATAGTAAAACACCCTTCGCTCTTTGGAAAATCAAGTTTAAAATGAGTGTACATGGCTCAGTAAAGCCATTGGGATCATTTTTGTCATTCAAAATAATAAAATGTGGTCACAATAAAATGGCCGCCATGCAATTTTTGCTTTATACGCAACACCGTTATTACTACTATGGACAATTGGTTTGTGTAATAGGATGTTTTACCTTCTAAAGTAAATTTAAATGGCACAAACTATCATTATAAATAGGAAATTTGAAAAAATTAATTTTGCAAAAAATGTGCTACTGCCCCTTTAAAAGGTATTCACATCAGCAAGATGTCTATAAATCCTCTCTATATGAAGAATGTGTTCTGAAGTTTCTGTTCAATATCAACAGCAATCCAAAGGGCGGCGGAAGGTGCTGGCTAGCGGCAGTATCAACATGAAGGAATACGCAAGTCACGTTCCCACCCAGAAGTCCATCAAGATCAAACTGAAACCAAGCAGCAAGAAGGTCGTGGCCTGTACGCTAGATGTCACCATATCCTGTGTATTCATCAGGGAAGGCAAAGCCACGTAAGTTTCAACGTGATCCTAATATTACCCCAAACTCATCCAACAGTACTGGAACCTTTCTCATGCATTATAACTAGTATAGTCACTCTGTTAGGTGAGAAAAACTAATTAAAGTTGTTTTAGTACCTTAATCCCTCTACCCCTTGACAATTAAATTGAAGTTACCGTCCAATAGATTACAGATATTTGAGTGTCAAATTTTCCTTTTATCATGAAATTCCTTTCAGTGTTTTGCGCACATTATATTCCAACCTCAAATCCCTAGTGACATAGTCTTTAAATTTTCAAGCTCTCAATGATCTGTTTAAAGTGTTCCAAAATATTGCAAATCTAAAACCACATTTATGTAAGACTTAAACTTTTAAATTCAAGTCAACTGAATTGACTAAATTCGAAAGTTAGTACGGTAATGCTAGTGATAGTATTGATTGTTTTAAAAAATAAACATAAATAAAGTACTATCAGCACAGCTGTGATAATTGGATAGTTCCATCTATTGTTACACCCCTATATACAATCAACCTTGTATTCCAGTGACGAGGACATGCAGAGCGTGGCCAGTCTAATGAGTATGGGTAAGGCAGATATTGGTAACCTTGATGACCTCGAGGAAGAGGACGAGGAGGAGGAAGGCGGAGCCAATAAGAAGTTAACCAATCAGATTAAAGATATCACATCACAGCTGGATAACTTGGAAGCGCACAACGGTAATCCGTTCGAAGATGAAGAAGACGAGGATGCATGGGGAGACGGCGATGACACGCTGAATCCGTTTGGTATTGTGGCTTGCTCTCTGTTTTGTTGCCTGTTTTCACTTGACTTTACTGATTTGTCGGTCAAATTAAGGTTGAGCCCACCAGAACAGAACGTATTGTTTGTGTACTATGAATCCTCCTTAATAACATATCAAAAGTTTATGAAAATATATGTGTTGGAACATGTTGAAATATTTAGGCAAAATTTATCAATTTGCAAGATATTTTATCCAAAATATTTTTCGAATATTTTTGTTATTATTGGAAGAAATAAATAAGTTATGTATTAAATGAGATGTGAGATCATGTATTTGTATCTTTCATGCAATAATTACTGATTGAGTTAATGGATTTTGTTAAATCAAGTTTTCAAAAATATTTTAGAATATGTGATAAGATATTGAAATTATTTTAGATTTTAGACAAAACTCTTTACCAACTTTTGAGAAGGATATTATACAGTATAAACAGTATAAGTTTCTGTCTCAAGTGAAGATGGATATGTTGGATATTTTAGTTTCCATATCGAATTAAAACAACCAGGAATTTGAAATCTGAAATCATCTTCATGCCAAAGTTATTACTTGTTTTCCAAGTTGATGTCATAAATTGAACAAAAAGTAGTAAAAATCTTCTTCATTTGATTAACATATTTTGACAGACAAGTTTCACCAGAAGCCAAATGATATCTTCATCCATTATTTTACATCATTCATGGTTGTCTCCAGAAAGGTCATGGAGAAATTTATCCACCCTTTTAGCTTAATGTCCCTTAACCCTTAAAGGTATACACTTCGGCGAATTTAGCTGTGGAAGGCATTAATTAATTAGCTCACAGCGAGGCGGAAATCTCAATCAGCGCTCCCTCTACTCAGCGGTGTTTTCATTGCGCAGAGGCCTACTCGCCACTACTTGCCGTACAAGCGCGATACTCAACGGATGCGAGCGTCAGTGGCCAAAAGTCTGTTCGCAGTGACGTAATTTCCATAGACTTACATGTTAATTACCTTTGCGAGAATAATTTTCATAAGTTATTTGTTTGGCGACTGGTTCTGAAATCTTTTCCAAAATAATGCAAATTATCTGAGCTACAGACACATAATTACCATTAAAGTTTCCTATTATTATAAAAAAAATACATCTTCTTAAACAACACATATATGCAACATTCCGTCGTTACAGATTACCGTCAATGGGACATTGGAATCACAAGTTGTACATATGATGTTTAAACAAGTGTCATTCAAAAACTAATTAACCGGTAAATGAAATGTAACTATGTGCGCATAGCTGAGTTGATTTCAAAGCTGTCTACAAAATATGGCAGCAAATGCGCTTTTACTTAAATTAAGAAAATTATTCTCGCAATAACTGATTAACATGGAAATCTATGGAAATTACGTCACTTTTGGCCAATGACTGTATATGAAAGTATAGAGAAAACATACACACGACGTACAGGCCAATTATATCATTTTTGTAAATATAACCAAAATACAATTGTGATGATTTTGCAAATATTTCGCATGCGAATAGCAATCTACAATGTGTGATTAGAATAACGAACCTGTGAGCTTAATATTCCATGCACATCGTCGTATAACACCCTAAGTTGCCTAATTGTTATTGGACTGACGTTTTTACGTCTGCGTTCAGAGATAGTGACCGTTAGTAATCGTCCAATGATATGGTTTTATTCAAAGTGTCAAACAAACAAAATACAAAACTATCATCCTATTCCTAAATTCCATTGGTCGAATAAATATTCCTAACTTTGATTGGCTGACAATATCTAGACTGAATGTCGCATTAATGTGTATTTGTTGTCATGATCAGCATTGTGTCACCAAGACCGAACATTTGACAATTAACATGTCTATTGACATGCCGGTCACCGAGATGCCAGTTGTTGTGTAATAGAACCGGTCCAGTAAACTTGTTAACTGTAAAAACATAATAATTACACTCGAGGCTCTTCCCTTTTTCTCACCTATACTCAGCTTATTTGACTTTGTTCTACTTAATTACGTAAACTTATTTGCTGTAACAACACTTCTCCCCTCTTTGATCTTGAAGAAGCGTCTATATGGTACGCGAAACTGATCATTTGTATATGGAGCGGCAAGTAAATTCTATCAGCGTATTTACCGATCCGTGTCGTTTTCATTTACAAGATGTACAGTAAGTTTGGTAACAAAAATGATTTCATTCGATCTTGTTCGTTGTCTATAAATGTGTATAATCACAATGTTGTTTAATTGTATTTTATTCAATGAGAAGAAATGAATTGGAAAACAAGTCTAGATGACTTTTGTAAATGCCAATCAACAACGCATGTATGGTTCACATTTATACATCATGTTTAAATGATGATAAATTTATGAACACAATAATCATAATGTATATGTGTGCAAGTACAGTGCAACAATTTGCATGTAAAATTCAGTGAGTTTGTTCAGTTGTTGACCAATCCAGTTCATGCATTTAAACATGAAATAAATTTCATAAAACTCATAGCAAGTGAAAATGGTTTGCATTGCATTGCATCATATAGGGGTCTAAACAATATTTTGATCGACAAACTTGAATTAAAATAACCTTTTATGTTTATGTTCTTACACTTTTGGATATACTTTGTCCCTGATATCAAACGTGACAGCAACAAAGAAACGTTGAATGAAATGTGAGTCGTAACCATGATATTTTCACCAAACACGCACACATCTTTTCAGGAAATCGATGTCGTAATATTACCTCTCTAATGCATTCTATGAAATCATTTAGTAGCATTTAAATTATATTATTATTTATTGGTATTCAGAAACTTGGTAAACGACGACTTTCTCTATGAAATATTGTAACAAACTTGTTGAAATCACAATCCTGGACGAACATTACATGCAGTTTAGCAATGATAAATGTGTGTGTGTACCTGTAACCCTGTTTGACATCTTTTAACGGCATCTTGAAATACATGCCGTTAAAGTAATATATACGTGTTCTTACATTTACATTTAATCCCGTATGTGAAGTTTTAATGTAGAAGTAGATTCCGAAAGATTGTATCAACAACCTGTCAAATAATTTCGAGTTGAAAATATTTCTATTAATTTCGTTTCAAGATGTTAAATATTGTCATTACTAATAATATTTATAGAATGTATAAACATTTACTCTTCAAATACGACATCAGAAGCGTGAAAAACTCAAGGTCAAGGTGTACATGTCGGTGTGCAGTGAGATGAAACAGCCAATCAGCGATCGCGTGTCGAAAGGGGAAATCCCCCGCCTTGACATTGACGAGCTCGCTCGGCAGAAGCCCA
Organism: Gibbula magus; assembly: GCA_936450465.1. NCBI lineage: Eukaryota > Metazoa > Mollusca > Gastropoda > Trochida > Trochidae > Gibbula > Gibbula magus. The sequence continues at coordinate 30,177,308 of OW388291.1, read as the reverse complement.
GTTTGAGTCACGTGACCGTGTTGGCCATAAAATCAAATACGTAATGGGCTCGTTAGCGGCGGTCAGAATTCGCCCGAAGTGTCTCCCTTTAACTAGCAGATGTTAGTGCAGAATGGAAAAGTACATTCATATTCCTGCAGGCAAATCCCGGAAAGGGAACTAAGTTTCTCATTCTGTCAGTTGGGACTGTACCAGCTTTACTGGCAGTGCTAATAATAAGTACATGAGGCTTGGTGGTCCCAAAATTTGTACCATTGACAAAGGAGCCCTTTAGTTCAGAATCGGCCAAAATAGCCCCTCTCAGCCAGCGACCTGGAACCTTATTTTTTCTTAATCACTGATTTCTTTTCAATTTGTTATTTGCACAAGCCTTTTTCAGATGAAATGATTCAGAAAGTCAGTATCTTTTCCTAACAATAATTTCTTCTCACTTCCAGTTCAAAACTATGTCTGATCATTTACAATGCATGAAATTTTTGTTTTAGGTTTTGGAATGTACTTCCTTTCATTTTGCCTTGATTTGATTTAATTTTCCTGAAATAGACATTAGCATTACACAATCTATTCCAAACTATTTTTCAGTTTACTATTGTCTTGTTTGTCAGTTTTTCTGTAGTATTTCAATGGCAAATGTGGAATGATGGCATGTATTGATCAATATACCAGCATTGTGAACAATTAATGGCTTTTTGATTTATCACTGCAGAAGTATTTGTGACCAAGAGTTGTCATTGTTGATTGAGTCTGCAAATAATACAAATAACAAAACTGTTTTGATAGTTGCTCGATGCATTTAGATGTTTTTAAAGATTGGTCTTGTAGTGTTCTTTATGCAAATGTTCTTGTAAATTACAAACATAGTAACATTTCATGTCAGCTTTCTGTGCTGATAACTAACTGTCCCTAACTTATCAAAATTAACTTTTCACAAAATTGTTGTATGAATATAGATTCATGTTTAGGATTTACATATGAGAAAATATGAAATGAAATATGAACATACATTATACGTTACTATGACAAAAAAATTTTAAAAGTTTTTGTGTTGAATATTCTTTAATTCTTTTGACACACTTGAATATGTTAAGTAGATAATTTAATGTTACTATGACTATATACGACATTGTAAGTTTTAGCAAAATATTCCATCATCAATTATCCATCAATAAGACAGTACATGCATACCAAGTATACTGGATTCTTGAAATTCAAGTAGTATTTTCTGTTTGCAGTTGAACCGGTGTTTCAAAAAGTGGATAAAAAATCAAAGAAATCCAATCCATTTGAGGACTCTGTTGAAGAGAGTAAAGTCATGAAAGAAGAACGAGATGAAGAAATATTTAAAAAACTAGAAAGTGACCCTGATGTGAGTACGAAATCTGCTGACGGGAGTCAAAAGTACAACACATTGCCGGCATCTTTATCTAAAAAGGGGGGCAAAAAGCCAACTAAAAGTAAAACAGCATTGACTCTAAAAATGAGCAAATCGTTATCTCCAACGGACAGACCTATATACGAGGGTACCCCGCCTTCTACCCCTGAAGAAGAGAAACCGCCGCCAAGGGCAATAACTCCGCCAGCTCTCGATGACTCCCTCAACTCCACTTTAGATGTCTCAACAAGGTTAGTCTTCAGATGTCTCTGAGGAATTCACAGCAAATACATCTTCATCATTCCTCGCAAGTCATAACTCGTACAAAAATTATTTTGGCTTATTTAAGACTTGCTACGTTTCCTTAATTTTTCTGTGCTAGTGCCGCAGAGAATGCTATGAACTTCAGTTGCAACCTGCTGCTATCCTAGCACAGAAAAGTTATGGAAATGCTGCAAGTCTTAAATTAGCCAGTGATAGAAACTGGCACGAGTTAGGACTTGTTAGGATAGTTGAAGATACTATTAGTATGGTAAGTAAAAAAACCAAACAAAAACAAAAATTTTAACTCCTGTTTTGATGTCTCGTAATAACGTTTTAAAACACTGTAAGAGAGTTTTTTTTATAAATATCAAATTGATTATCACCAATTATGCTGAACTATTCAGAAGATTGAAATGTTTTCAGTTTTCAACTTAATGGCTTTTAAAATTGTATCTGTTAAAACTCGCTGTTAATATTTTTGTATGCAGTATCTAATAATAATTGTCGTTTAGCGGAAAATTGGAGGCATAGGATGAGAAGAAAGAGGTAACAATTAGTTGCATATATATTTTTTACTACATTTGAAGTAAATAGTTTAATGTGACTAAAAAGTTCTGTTTCTGTTGAAGGTCTGATGCAGAAAACTCCATGAATACCAGTGTGGAATCTAAACTCCAAGGAGATTCTAGTGTCGTAAGTAGATTATATTTGCATTGATACAATAAGTTTTGAAATAATTACTCTTTAGACTTTAATGGCATGTCAGATGTTATGTGGGAATTGAATAAATGAATTGAGTAAGCTCTGTGGTAGAGAATGCACCTTGCTTACATAATGTAAAATAACTCACTTATCATTTTCATTCTAATAAATAAGATACATATAATGCTACCAGATATCCTTGTATGTTTTTTGATATTACAGGGATGTGACATCCTCGGTTACCCATGGTTTTATATATGCTCCGTTACTCTCCACTATATCACCCATGGGAAACTTTATCAGGAGAATCTGTACTCAAATTACCCGCCCTCGGCCGGCATGAGCCAATGAAACTGCTACGCAGCTTAGACATGCGAGCCAATGACAATTCATATCACTTCATTTCAAAGCAAGCGAGGTCATTGTGTTAGCCATCCGTCACCGGTTATCTCCCTTGACCATTTCCGTCTTATCCCATTGAGCATTTTCTTTGGTTACTGACTTCGTCACGCTGGCCAAGGGCGGGTAATTTGAGAACAGATTCCCCTGATAAGGTTTCCCATGGGTGATATAGTGGAGAGTAACGGAGCATATATAAAACCATGGGTAATGTGGATGTGATTGTAATGAGACTCCTCAATTTGATCTACTGGGAATACACTGGCTAGTATTACAGTATTTATTTGATTGGCAAAAGTAACCTGACACATAACCTAGGAAAGCAAGGAGATAAATATATCTGGTTTTCAATTGACTGTTGCCTAACCCGGGATGTTACAACCACTGATATATGTAGATGCTTGTCACATCTCATAGTCAGGTCTTACTGTTGGTAACTCACTTTTGAAGAACTTAATCTTTTAACCAAACTTTTTTTTAGAAAAAGTAACAAGATATAAGTTTATTCATTGATTATTGTTGTTGCTAGGCGGAGTCGCCAGCTGCCAATCCTAACAACCTGTCTCAGGACTTGTTGTCATGGTGTCAAGAGATGACTCATGGACACCGTGGAGTGAAGATCACCAATCTCACCACCTCGTGGAGAAACGGCCTTGCTTTCTGTGCAATAATACACCACTTCCGGCCTGACCTCATGTAAGCTGGGTTGCATTAATACACCACTTAAAGAGCCAGTTCTGTCGGAAATTTTCTGCCATCTTGCTTTTTGGCATAACCTGAAATGAAAAACGCTGTATTTTCTCAAATTTATTTGTTTCAAAATAATAAACACATGAGTTGATGGAATATTCACAAAGTAACACATACTGTATTATTTTTACTAATCAACAACTTCGTGTTGTGCCGTAGGAAAGCTTTCCGAACTCTCTCTATTGAAAGAAATGTGTGTTCGCCTTTATCAAATTTTCAATGATAGACTGTTTTGCTAATAATATAACAGTGGAACACCATAAAAACTCGTCACATCTGTATCCCCAACTTTTAAAATGTCTCTCAAAAAGTTTGGTTTGAAAAATCATTATGGTTAACAATAGGGGTGACTATTGACCCAAACAGATAGCGATAGTCTATTGCCACTTACTATTGCGATAGCGATAGACGATTCTAACTCACTATTGCAATAACTATTGCGATAGTTTTTTTTGTACAAATACGCAATAATCATGCAGCTAGATCTCGTATAGGTTTAGAAGAAATGTTTAATTGATGCAAGGACTATGGAACCAAAATCAGTAAAGAAATCATGAATGAACAGACTTTTTAGCTCATCAGGCCTGAAAGGCCCGATGGGCTTATGGCATGGGATGGCGTCCGTCCGTCCGTCCGTCCGTAAACTTTTCACTTTTTCGACTTCTTCTCCAGAACCAATAACTCTAGAGAGCTGAAATTTTATGTACAGACTCCTTGGCCAATGGGGATTCTAAATTGTAGATTTGGTGACCCTGTGACCCCAAATAAGGGCCCCAGGGGTCATAACCTTAAAAGCTATTTTCATCTACTTCTCCAGAACCAATGACTCCAGAGAGCTGAAATTTTTATGTACAGACTCCCTGGCCAATGGGGATTCTAAATTGTAGATTTGGTGACCATGTGACCCCAAATAAGGGCCACAGGGGTCATAAGCTATAAAGCTATTTTCATCTTCTTCTCCAGAACCAATGACTCCAGAGAGCTGAAATTATATGTACAGACTCCTTGGCCAATGGGGATTCAAAATTGTAGATTTGGTGACCCTGTGACCCCAAATAAGGGCCTCACAGGCCATTACCTAAAATCCTGTTTTCATCTTTTTCTCCGGAACAAAAAGACCTAGATAGCTGTAATATTGTATGCAAACTCTTTAGCCAATGGGGATTCTAACTTGTAAATTTGGTGACCCTGAGACCCCAAATATGGGCCACAGCCTAAAAAACCTGTCGAAATTGAATTTTGAACTGATATTTTATGTGCACTTCTTTCACTTTATTTGAAATGTATGTCGACTTGAAAGAACAATCTACATTGTGGACATGTTTGTCAAATTGATGTAATCAATGTGAAATGAGAACTATTGAATAGCCTATGAACTGAAAATTGTGACAAGGCATAAAGGACTAAATTGAAGAGGAGTTAAGAATTCTTTTATTTTACATGAGATATGTGAACTGCATATAACTGGTGATGAAATGATAAGATAAGATTATTTTCATCTTCTTCTCCAGAACGAAAAGACCTAGAAGGTTGTCATGTTGTGTAATGAGTCTTTAGCCAATGAAGATTCTAAATTGTAGATTTGGTGACCCTGTGCCTGTGGCCCCAAATAAGGGCCTCACAGGCCATTACCTAAAATCTTGTTTTCATCTTTTTCTCCAGAACAAAAAGATCTAGAAGGCTGTAATATTGTATGCAAACTATTTAGCCAATGGGGATTCAAACTTGTAAATTTGGTGACCCTGTGACCCCAAATATGGGCCACAGCCTAAAAAAACCCTTTGAAAATGAATTTTGAACTGATATTTTATGACACTTCAACCACTTTATTTGAAATGTATGTCGACTTTAGATAACAATCTACATTGTGGACATGTTTGTCAAAATGATGTAATCTATGTGAAATGAGAACTATTGAATAGCCTATTGACTGAAAATTGTGACAAGGCATAAAGGACTAAATTGAAGAGGAGTTAAGAATTCTTTTATTTTACATGAGATATGTGAACTGCATATGACTGGTGATGAAATGATAAGATAAGATTATTTTCATCTTCTTCTCCAGAACGAAAAGACCTAGAAGGTTGTCATGTTGTGTAATGAGTCTTTAGCCAATGAAGATTCTAAATTGTAGATTTGGTGACCCTGTGGCCCCAAATAAGAGCCCCGTAGGCCATTACCTAAAATCCTGTTTTCATCCAGAACAAACTAGAAGGAATATTTTTTTCAGAATGTTTAGATGTTTGGATGACAAGGCTTAGAACCGAGATTGTTTAGCTAAGGTGATTCAAAATTGTACTATGTACCATGAGATTCATCACATTGCCTGTTCTCTTTAAGCCTTATACAGTTAGGATAGTGCTGCCAGTGTTTAGTGCAAGCAAGAGTCTATTACATAATTTGGCGGTAAAACACAAAAAACACAGCTGGCTTGTAACCAGAGCCAAGGGGTCAGAATATTGCATAATCTCCTGTGTGTTGACCTTGCTGAGTGCTCTCTCTCAATTAAGACTAAGATTTGTCAGGGTTAGGGATTGTGCATTATATTGAGACAACATATTTCTGTCTTCATCATCAAACAAAATAAACTCTGATGAGCTACAGAGCCCATGGCTCTATTTTTTACATTTTGCTATTTCCTATCTCTAGTTCTTCCCTTTTGACATTCTAAAATGAAAAATCTTGAATTAAATGCAATGAGGCTTGTGTAAATCATTCATAAATAAGGGATATTTAATAGTTCGATAGTATCCATAGTTAATCTTACTATTGCGATAGCAATAGTGTTTTTGTATATATACTATCAATATAGTACTTTTGTCAAGCCAACTATTGCAATGCATCGATAGTTTGATGTATTGTTACACCCCTAGTTAACAAATGTGAACAAGTAGTGAAATTACAATGTTTTCTTTGTCAAAATAGGACAAATAAAATAAATGTTGTTTTTAATCATGTCATTTACTTGTGATATTTGATGATTGTTTTTATCTGTTTCAGTGATTTCTCATCATTAGCTCCACATAATATCAAGGGTAACAATAAAATAGTAAGTAAATCACATTTCACTGTATCTGTTTACTAATGACTTTCCAGGTTGTTGCTTTCTCAAATGATATCAAATCATGGCACCATTTTCCAAATTAGGTTGAATATTCTCAACATGAAGAAAATTTATACAAAATATATGAAGAGGCTCCCTATGTCTTTGAAACATAGGGGATAATTTCATTTGTCTTAGTTGTGACCATTTTCTGTGGATCTGCAAGGGACTATCCCCATTAGACTGGATGTAACGTCTTCTGGAACAAATTATAAAATGTGTGGAATCTGGTGTTAATAATCAAAATAGATAATGTATTGTAAAGTAGCTAATAATCATCATAGCACTGCTCATTTACGCTTTATTTACAACAACGATATTGCATGTCAATATCCCAGCATACAATACAACGCTAGGGGCAAATTAATTTATCATCCATATACTCAAATATGAACATCCAGGGTCACTGACTTACCAAATTTAAAAGATTTTCTTGCCAAAAAAAATCCCCAAAAGGTCAATGACGTGCCTCCTCCAATCATCTATCAACATTGACATGTCATCCAGACTGAGACATGCAACAACAAACTACTGTAAGCTGTGACATATTAACATATTTTCAACCCCTGGAATGTACCTGTTCATTCTTTTGTACTTTTGTTATGATCACTTACATCTATGATATCTGTTCTGTCTCCAGGCATTTGACGCAGCAGCTAAGCTGGGTATCCCCAAGTTGATAGAACCGTCCGACATGGTGTTGCTGGCAGTCCCAGACAAACTCATTGTGATGACCTACCTACATCAGCTCCGCTCGTACTTCACCGGACAGACTCTAGCTCTTCAACAGATCGGCATGAGCACCAGCGAGAGTACGTACACATGCGGTGAGCACGATGAAATCGCAGACCAGCGTATCTCCGAGGAAATGTACGGCAAACAGTCGCCAAAGATTTGTAGTCCGCAGACGCCCGACAAACTGAAAGACTTCGAGACGAGGAGTCAGAGCGGCGAGCGTACTTTTAACGGTGATGTTGGAGAAGGTGAAAAGAGAGAATTCGGATACAGGAAATCCAGGGTGGAGAGAGAGGGTAGCGAGGAGAAGAGTTCCTCATATAGTGAGACGAGGAAATCCGCTTCTCCTCAGCCGTCAGACGATGTCAGTCGAGGTTCTGAATCTCCAAAGGATTCAATTCAGGATTCATCTGCGTCTCCAAGCAAACATCCACATTACAAGAAACGGAAAGCTCCCCAGCCTCCGAAAGCAAAGAAGCGCTTGGCCCCAACAGCGCCAAAGATTGACAAAGATAAACCAGCACTGATGACGAGAAAACAGCTTTATAATCCGTTTGATTCTGACGAGGAGGATGAGGAGGAGGAGGATGATCCTAACAACCCGTTCTCAGACAGTTATGTGGAGCCAGACGTTTCCGTGGAGGAGGGTAGCAGAGACAGTGTGTCGCCTCCTAAAACTGTTGAAACTGAAAACTTGGAGAGGTTGGTTCTAAGGTCTTATTCTATTCAACAAATCTATATTTATCATTTACAATTGAGGAAATACCACTGTACCAGAAGATTAAACCTTATGGTTGACATATTCTTTGTACAAGCTAATGATTTGGAGTATATAAATGATTCTACAAATGTTTGAAAAACCACCGAGACTGTTTATACCGAGCTGTACATACTAGAGCTGCAACGATACATTCGTATATTCGGTGAATCGAACCGTGGCAGTATGTGAATCGTGAATCGTATTCGTTACAATGAAAACCGAATATTTTTAATTTTTTTTACTATTCACAATAACATAATTATTGTGCACAAATTTTGTATTTAATCTGAATAAAAATATGTTTTTATTTATGTTCACAAAGTGTTTTATGCGTGAATTATATTTCACATCGTCTCAACCTGTCAACAGGAAGTAATGCGAGATCTATGTTCCATCTCGTTATAAAAATCGATATCGTATTCGCCTGGTAGTGTATTCGTTGCAGCTCTAGTAACCCACTGTATCTTACAAAAATTCTTCATTAACTTGTTCTAATCCATTCTCACTTTAATGTCTATCTAGGACTTGTAAACATTTATTTTCAATGTAATGACAGCACTACAAGTTTGCTGTTTAAGGATTGTTTTACATGTTTTGTGCCTCTATCGAAGTATAACAGCAATACACAATTTTATACAAATTCATTGTTGTTATACTTCGATAGAGGCACAAAACATATAAAACAATCCTTATAATTACAAAATCAACAAGTTTTTCTTTAACTATTTACCCAATTCTTCATAAACATGTTCTCATCCATTCTCACTTTAATGTCCATCTAGGACTTGTAATCATTTATTTTCAATGTAATGACAGTACTACAAGTTTGCTGTTACAAGTTAGTGTTTGATTTCATCCCTCCATATTTGATTTACCTTTACAGCAAGAAGAAGGTTCCTGTTGAGGCCAGTGTCAGATCTAGTCCAGAGTCCACGGCACCTGTACAGGTACCAGTTAACTGTTTCGCTACGCGCTTATCTTGTTATCCCCTCATAGAGTTGAAGGTTGATAGGATAGTAACGACCGAGATGTGCTGACAAACTTTGATTGTAGAAGTTGAGGTGATGAAGATTGGAGACAATTTATGGATATACAAGGTCTGTATTCTTTGGAGGCGACATTTCAACATAGACTCTAATGTTGTTGTCATCACTTACTTGACACAACAATAGAATCTCTGTTGAAACGTTGCCTCTGTAGAATAAAGAAGTGTTTATCAATAAAAATGTCTCAACGCTTCATCTATTGACCAATCATATCTAAAATTTTGTATGAAGCGCAATTTCAATTTCAGAAATTTGTGAGACCATAACTTTACCCTGTTTTATGTCCATGCCTTTGTTAAATTAAACATTTTCCATAAATGTTTGTTTCGAGCACTATGTTGGATTGCACTACGCCTGTTTAGATAACTGACATCCTCCAATTTCAGAATAACACAACTCTTCACTTAGTGACTGTTTGTAAAAGATAATCACTCTGTATGTGTTGCTTAAAGATAATACTTTTCATAAAGATTTTCTTTACACAGGTACATATAACAATACTCATATTTGATCTCTGAAACAAAGTTATGACTGAAAGTACAGCATATTCGTTTTAAAAAATTTCTGGAAATTTTCATTCGAATTATCACTTATTTCTTTATCAGTTATTTGAGCTTTACAATATTTATTTTACCAACCTGACATTTATGAAGGTCAAAAAGCGGAGGGCACCATCTGCACCGAAAGAACTGCCCATATCGACGGAACCACAAGACGTAACGGCAAGAGATAGTGAGCCTATAGTAGAAGATGTAAGTCAGGATCCGATCGGCTCACAATGTTTTATTTTTCTACTTTATGGTTTAAATGTAACCAATGTCTTGCATGTTTTGAATTATCTTTCGAGTGCCTTTTAATCGATGTGAATTCTTTGTTTTTATGAATATATGGGGAATTATTTAAACAATATGTATCGTTTTTATTCTAGTCTATTGATAGAGATATGTTGACACCTTATTTGTAAAGTGACTATTGATGATTATATTGATTGTGATAAATCCTGAATTCAACACAGTAAAAAATATATAAATTTTTAAAACAAAAATTATTAAAAGGGCTCTATTTTGTACTTTGTTACTTGCACACATTTAACCTAATATTTTGACATGCAATGTTATTATCAAGTCAACTTGCGATCAGTGTAAGTTGATGTTGTCTAAAAATTAAATAATATATGGTGATGTCATCTCAAAGTTACTTCAAAACTTCCATTCCTACAAAAAAGGTGAAAGACCTATTTCGAAACTGAATGAAAATATTTTAAAAAATAGTGTAGTTGCAATTTACTTGATGCAATTATATTAAATCTTTGCTTGCTTATTCTAGCCCTGATGAACTCTTGAATTTAAAATATGAATAAATTTGTTGATAATATCATTCATTAAAAAAACAACAATTTAGGGTGTTAAAATCACATGCTTGCACAAGCTAATCCCAATTCACTGCTGTAAGCTTATCATTGCATATCTGTATAATTTATTAAATTGTTGTCTAGTAATCATTATCTTCTTTAAGTGTATCGTGTAGAATTATTAATTACAATTGATTAGTATTGATATTAATGCATTTAGATTCAGTATCCATATAGTCTTATAGAATATCCGTTCTTGTTGTTCATTGCAATTCTTTCAATATAAATGTTAGTCATTTATTATTATCTATTCTTATAACTGTTGTATATTGCAGTAGTATTATGATTATAACCAATATCATTTGAAATCATCATTTTGTCATCTACGATAACCTCAGGGGTAGCGCTACAATAGATAACTCTAGTAACATGTTGAAATTATTTCCCCTTGAATACTCACTGCCATATTAACCAATGAAATTCTATGCATGGGAAACAATTGAAATTTACCCAATTTACATAATTAAATCATGTTGGTAGAGATTCCTTGTTTGATATTTGGCATTTTTCGATGTAAGAATTATTTAATTAGAAAAAACAGTCAATCATTTAAAAGACAAATATTATGGATGAAAATTTGATGTTATTTACTTTCTATATTCTAAATGTCATGGGGCTTGTATGTGCTATCTCATCCCCATCATTATTCTACAGTATATATAGGTAAGATTTACCCTAAATCATCTTGTTTCTTAACATTTAAAAATCATTGACATTCAGAAATTGTTCATTTCCTCTAAATATCTTTTTAGCACACTTAGTAACAATTTGCCTTTACAATGCGTAAATTTTACAAATTCACTATCTATAGAATATTTGCCTTTACAATGTGTAAATTTTACAAATTCACTATCTATAGACTTGTCAGACATTGTTTGACCTCTGCATCGGCCCTTCCAGAATAACACTTCTATCAATGCGTGGCCAAGTAACATCATAGTCTGTTTGATATCACCCCTGGGGTTACCATGGATACAGTTCTGCTTGGTACCTCTATAGATATATTCACTTTTGTTTGGTCTCATTTGTTTGACATTTTTCCTTCACTTTCCGTGTGTGTGTGTGATTAGTCCAGACCCAAGTCCCGCCATGAGGAGCTCAAAGAGCGAGCTAGACTCTTGCTGGAACAGGCGAGGAAAGAAACCGCCACCAAGAGGTCGTCCTCCATAGAAACAGCTCCTGCTAGGGAGTCCCAAGAGGAGAATAAGGTGCTTAGGGGGAGGCAGACGGGGAGGGGGACAAAGCGGGGGTCAATCCAAGAGAGCAGGAAATCATTGAAGTTCTTAAACCTGATAGAATAGGGTACTTAGAAGTTATAGGGAGATGGATAGTAAGTTTTGTTAAGTCAGCCATTGAGAAAAGGATTTGGTTCTTCCAGATAGGGGGTTAAAAGAAAACTATAAGATGATGAGGGGGAGGGGTAGAGGGGAGGGGGTGGGGGTTTGGGAGGGAATTACAGCAAGATGTAGATTAGAAAGAGAAGTTTGCTTAGTCTTCTGCCAAAAAAAGGTTTCCTACGGAAAACTCACACAAGTATATATAGTTGCCTTACAGGATTACGAGTAAAATCTTGGAACTTGATTGTTGAAAAATAGTATAGAATTACTGGAAAGTGCATATAAATATTGCGTCATTTTTCATAGAAACATCGCCTAGAAGTCCTGGGGTTGGAAACTAATATGAAAAGAGTGAAGAGGGGAAAATGTTTATGAAGTTGTCTGTGGGATTATACACAAGGGTCAAACAGCATTTGATGGGATGAGGCTTTAGGGATTGATGCCATACTCTTGATGACAAATTATGGGGTGTATATTTAGTGTGTGAATAATCTTCAAAGATGCAACTCATGGTTATTAAAACTACATACCAGATTATTAATTTCATCACTGTCAATTTTCAATTTTACAGAATGAAGATATATGTAAATTACTTCAGCATGGTTTTGAAAAAAATATTTTGATTTTTGTCCTCCCACACACTAAGCATGCCGCGATCCCTTTGTAAAACATATACTGTGTATTTATGACTGTGGAGAAATATTATGAAATAAACAAGGTTACAAGCCTCTGTACTCACGTTTAGCCTCGTATTTAGCTTTGATCATTCATTCTCTCGCTCAGTATTCAGTATTTAGTATTCAGTATTCAGTATTCAGTATTAAGTGAGTAGATATATATGTAGTTATATGGGTAGATTTAGTAAATGTTGTGATTGGTGTATTTACATTAAGGTTTTTATATCATATTTTTAAAGAATTTTATTCTTTGCTTGCCAATCTTGAGCTTCACATTGCAACTTCACTTCATTTGATCTTTGAGCACTTTTTTTTATTGACAATTTTCTAGAATTAGTTCTCTAAAGGTTCCTTTTCAGAATTCTAAGACATTGTCATGTAATAGATACAATCATTTTGAGCTCAAACTATACATACAGTTTAAACTGAAACTTTCAAGGTTTAGATATTTAGTTATAGGTCATTTACGTATAATAAATTCTGAACCGTTCCATATCAGTGAGATCAAACGTAACCTTTTGCTAAAACTTGCTGAAATTTGATATGTTGGATTGATTGCTTTTTGAAAGTGCTATACTTTTAAATTTATTCACATGAAAGCATTAAATCTCAGGTAAAACATATCCCTCACATTTTGAATTTGACAGGAGGAAGACAGACAGAAGCGACTCCGTGAGCGAGCGAGAAAGTTGATAGCCGAAGCCAGAGCCGGGATTGGAAGCCCGGAGACCCCGGAAAGACCGGGAAGTATAGAAGTCAAACCTGTGGAAACTGGTAAAGCTGCAGAAAGCACCATGGTTAAAGCCCCTGAACCTGGTAAGTATCTGGAGTCGTGTCTTGTTGGTGAATGTGATTAACCCTCTCCCGACTGTGAATCAGGGCCAAATTATTCTTTATTGATAGAATATATCTCACAAGTGTCTCCTGATATATAAGATAAGATAAGATAATGTCTTTATTGTCCCAAAGGAAATTTGTTTTACATCATATATACAGTTCTCCATTTTCAAACACACATCGCAAACCAAATATACATGATAATATTATTTTGCATAATAGAATTTGACTAATTAACATGAACACATCCGAGTTATATCAAGCTAATCAACAAAAGTTGATAAAAGTTTAATTCTTTTTCAGAAGGGATCCTCCTTGGGGTACATATAGCATAAAAATCCTAATTTTTAACTTGATGACAGGTTGTAACTTAATTTTTAAAAATAACAGTAAAAATAAGTTCAAAAAACACAAAATAAGTGTTTTCCGAACGTGTGACCACCCTGTGTAGAGCCCCATCCCAGTGCAAACCAAGGGATGTAACTCTAATCTCGCCACTTATCAATCTGTCATCGAGCAAGCAAGACGTTCTTCTGCTCCGAAAGTTTTTGACTTTGAAATAAGTTTCCACTTGAGAAAATGGACAAGACAAAGAGTACTGTATGTGTGGTAACCCCTTTTTATTCGTAGAGGCGAATGTTTAGGTTACTTATATGGTTTTTGTCGCGTTGTAACTTCGTTTTTCAATTCGCACGTGCTTCGAATTGAACGAGTAATGGCGGATGGAAAACGCTCAAAATGGCGGATCTCAAACAAAATGCAATGTGTTAGTACTTTGCTATTCTTGTATTGAGATTTGATTGTTTTGAAGGTTCTTTATCGTGCTTCGCATTGTAGGGCAGCACTTTACTGACGAGGATTTCTCCCTGTTTGAATTTTTTCATTCTCGGGGTCATCGTCTCAGTCGGCAAGCATGTACTAGGAATATTCATGCTTTATTTCTTTCAGTGGCTTACTATTCATTACTTGCCTAGTGCTTAGTTATTATAGTATCGCCTCTGCGTTTTGTTTGTATGATGCACATTTATGAAACATAAACATTGCACTTACACACATGCACACCCCTAAACATTCTGTGTTTGACTTGCAGTCTTTCACCGAATGTGTGGGGTGCAAGACCCGCATTCCCCCTGCCGACAAGCATAACAGGTGTCTGCCTTGTCTTGTCGAGGATGAGCACGACGACACCACCTGTAAGCTGTGCATCGCCTTCACCCCGAGGGCCAAGAAGGAGCGAGGTATCGACATGCTCTTCTATAGGAACCTGCAGAAGGCAGGGCAGGAAATTAAAGGTGCTATCCCCCCCTCTAAAGAAAAGAGGAGTAAGGGCAAGGGCAAGGGTAAGAAGGTGCACTCCCCTCCTATCCCCTCTTCCTCATCGGATGAGGTGGATATGGAGGTGGGGTCACCTGCTGCGGGGGGTTCTACGCCCCCTCCAGTTCTTTCACCTCAAGCACACTTGCATGTTCCTAAACCTAAATCTAACACTAACCCTAATCTGGACGCGGCAGCTATCACTGCCATAATCCAGGGGCAGATGACGGGGATGGTGGGGACGATGATGGCTCAGCTCCGTAAGGAGTTGACCGTCGTCGCCCTGCCGGACCCTGATGTCCGAGGGTCAACCGGCACTCGTGCGGGTAATGACCTCGGGGGCACTACTGAACCGGGCGCAGGCCCCGGCAAGGTAGTGGCTCCCGACGCAGGCATCCGAGAGACTGCTCCGGCTCTGCCTCGTACGCAAGTAACCAAAGCCCCCTCGTCGGTGCAAGGTACTCCGGTGCCGAGCACGTCGAGGGGCACAGGTAACCCCAAGGCCACGGTCACCGGTGCTTCGGCGCCGGTGCAGTCGCAGCCCCGGGGACCGGCTCCGGTCGGGGAACGAGCGCCGGTGAGCAGCGCTGGGTTCCGCATCCCTCTCAAACGGACAATCCGAGATCGGGCTTCGGACACCGGGTCACAGCTTAGTGGCTCCGGTGCCGGGGATCCGGAGGAGGAGGACTCCGACTATTCAGAGGAGGAGGATGAGGAATCCGGCCGTGCTGTCTCGCTCGCCGAGCTTCTGAAGGAGACGCGTGACCGAATAGCGATCGCTATCCCGCAGACGCTCGTTCCCGTCCCGGAGCAGGTCACCGAGGAGTTCCGGCTTCCGGGGGAGGCTTTTGCTCCCAGCAAGCCTCCGGCGACCAGGCTCCGCATCATCGACAGCTTGTTGGTTGAGGCGATCAATCCTCTTCTATCTGGTGCCCGTACGAAGGCTGATTTGCCTGAACTCAACAAGAGGTACCAGTTGGGAGAGGATGGTCTCTTCGACCTTCCGGTTGTGGACGAATGCGTCCTGACCTCCGTCACCCTGTCCGGCGCTCAGGCGCAGCCTTCTGTAGGCAAACAGGGCCGGCGACTGCCTCCATTTCTGTCACAGGCTGCCATGTTGAAGGCCGAGTTCCGTGCCCATGAGGACACATACCGGAACGGAGCCCAACAACTAAGGGTAGCAGTACACGGGGCCTACCTTGCTGCTATGCAGGCTAAGGACCTGGCAGAAGTGCAGGAACTGGGCACCAAGGTGTCCACGTTCCAGAAGCAGTTGGCGGAGGTATCGAGTTATCTGGCTCGGGACTCAATCAGGAGTGCCTCGAGTCAGATGATGGGCGCAGTCATGGGGATGCGCCGGCTGTGGCTAGCAACATCAAAGTATTCGCAGTCCACACGCCTCACCTTGCAGAACCTGCCATTCAGGTTGGGGTCCACCCTCTTCCCTGGATCGCAGGCCGTAGTCAAGGAAGCCGCTGAGCAGAAGGTTGCCTTCGAGGACTCCAAGGTGCTCCTCGAGGAACCAGCTCCGCAAGAAAAGCGTGTGCGGCCTTCCCCCCTTGATGGCCTATACCCCACGCCGGGGGGTTCGGGTCAAGCTTCTTGGAATGGCCCTATGGGCAACAAGAAGAGATTCAAGGGGAAGGGAAAGAAAGGGCACTTCCGTGGGGGCCAAAAGGGCCAGCGGAATTTTCGGAACCGAGGCAAGCAAAACAAGCAAACCTAGGTTCTCCGAAGCCCGTGTTACCACCCAAAAGTCCAGCAGCTCGAGTGCTGCCGGAGACGGGGGTACACTGTCTTTCCAAAGATCTTCCAGTGGGGGGCAGACTATCTCACTTCGTCTCAGAGTGGGAGAAAGTCACCTCGAATACCTGGGTCCTGTCCACACTCAGGGAGGGCCACTTACCACTTTGGAAGTACGACCCACCGACTTTCTCCGGGATACGGCACACGAAGGTGCCCGAGTTGCCCGAGAAGGCGGAAGTCCTTCGTGCCGAGGTGCAAGCTTTAATAGACAAAGCAGCCATCGAGGTAGTTCCGAAGGGTCAGGAAGAGAGCGGTTATTACTCGACCTACTTCCTGGTGCCCAAGAAGGACGGAGGGTTCAGACCGATTCTCAATCTGAAATATTTGAATCGCAGTCTACAGGTTCCAACGTTCAAGATGGAAACCTTGAGATCGGTCATAGCGTCAGTAGAGACGGGAGATTGGCTGTCGTCAATAGATCTCAAAGATGCTTATCTCCATGTTCCAATGCACCCCGACTTCAAGGAGTTTCTTCGGTTCTCTTTCGACGGGACGTGCTACCAATTCCGGGTGTTACCCTTCGGCATTTCGACTGCTCCGAGGGTATTCACCAAGTTGATGTTGGTGCCGGCACAGGCCGCCAGGTCGCAGGGCAGGTGTTGTCATCCGTACCTGGACGACTGGCTGATCAGAGCCTTGTCTCGAGAACTAAATCAGGAGGCCACCCAGCAGGTGTTAGACATCTTGCTCAAGCTGGGTTGGATCATCAACCTGAAGAAGTCAGACATAGCGCCCAGGCAGGACCTGGTCTTCCTGGGCGCAAGGTTCGATACGGCCTCCGGTTCCGTGTCCCTGGCCCCGGATCGGGTGTCCAGAGTGATCGGGGCAGTCCACTTGTTCCTTCAATCGCCGACCCACACAGCCAGGACTTGGCTGCAGTTGTTGGGTCACATGGCGGCGACAGTGGACGTGGTTTGGAGAGCTCGCTTGAGTATGAGACCGGTTCAGCAAGCGCTGGCACGAATGTGGTCACACTCGGACAGCTTCGAGAAGGTTCTAACCACGCCGGTTTGGGTGCTCGAGCACCTTCGGTGGTGGGTTGTCGAGAGCAACCTTCTCAAGGGTCTTCCGCTAGAGCTTCCAACGCCTTCGGTCACCATCCAGACAGACGCCTCCCTATCAGGCTGGGGGGGGGTCCTGGACGACCTGACAGCCTCGGGCCTTTGGTCACAGGAGGAGTCGAAATTGCACATCAACGTGCTAGAGCTCAGAGCAGTTCGACGTGTGTTCGAGTGCTTCAAGGAGCGGATCAGGGGGCTTGTGGTTCGTCTAGAAATGGACAACCAGACAGCCCTATCCTACATTCTGAAACAGGGCGGCACAGTGTCTCCATCTCTCCTTCAGGAGTCGTGGCAGTTCCTACTGTGGTGCGACCAGTTCAGCATTCAGGTGGTTCCTGTTTATCTCCCGGGAGTGGACAACGTCCGTGCGGACGCTTTGTCTCGGCGCATCCTAACACCTCACGAGTGGATGCTCGACCGGGGGATATTCGGAACTATCTCCCTGTTGTTCGGGTCGTTCCAGGTGGATCTGTTTGCGTCAGGGATGACGAATCAGATACCTGTGTTCTGCTCCAGAATACCAGATCCAAGGGCTCTAGCCAGAGACGCCTTCGCGATCGACTGGTCGGACAGAGTACTGTGGGCGTTCCCTCCAGTGCCTCTGATCCCCAGGGTTCTTTCTCAGTTGACCATTCAACCAGCTCGCCTCCTAGTGCTTGTGGCACCACTTTGGTCGGCTCAGAGTTGGTTCCCGTCCGTTCTCAGGTTTCTAGTGCAGCCTCCTGTACTGTTACCCTCGAGACGAGACATACTATTTCAGGAAGGGGCACCACACCCGAATCCCAGGATTCAGTGGGTGGCTTGGCCACTGTCCGGAATCGCCTCCAGGAGAGCGGTATTCCTGCACGAGTTGCAGACACAATACTGGCTTCGAGGAGGGATTCGACAAACCTTCAATATGAAGATCGATGGGCCTGTTATGCGCGCTGGTGTGGCGATAGAGGGCTTCTCGATCCCTTTTCTACAGATCTAGTCGCTGTTTTGGAGTTCCTCCAGTCCAGGTTAGATGCTGGTTTAGCCGCATCGACCGTCAGGGGATACTCTACGGCTATTTCTGCTTTCCACATACCGGTGGACGGTGCTCTTTTGGGATCGCATCCACTGGTACAGCGTTTCTTAGCAGGTGTGGACAGGATACGTCCGGTTCTCCGGCGTATCAGCCCCACTTGGGACCTTTCAATTGTTTTGGATTGGCTCTCAGGTCCGGGGTTCAAAGATTTGAACGCACTGTCATTGCAGCTTTTGACGTGGAAGACCGCTTTTTTGGTGGCATTGGCGTCGGGCAGGCGGGTAGGCGATATCCATGGGATGTCTGCTGATCCCGAACTGACTGTCTTTCACAAAGACAGAGTCAGTATCAGGCTGCCCGACAGCTATCGTCCCAAGGTCGACCATTCGTTCCATGTGACGGCTCCTATCGAACTGCCGACTCTTATGCAGCCGGCCTCTTCGGGGTCTATGGGGAACCATGCTCACATTTTGGATGTGCGCAGGGTTCTCAAGGTCTATATCAAGCGCACCAGGGCTATCCGTAAGGACCAGCAACTTTTCTGCTGTTACGGAGGCACCAAGCCTGGTTTGCCGGCATCTAAGCAGTCAATATCCAGGTGGATAGTGTCTGCGATTGTCATGGGCTATGTTCACAAGGGCTTAGAAGCCCCAGGTCAGTTGAAAGCTCACTCGGTTAGAGCGGTTGCGACGTCTAAGGCGTTCGCGGCGGCTCTGCCCATCGAAGAGATCTGCTCCGCCGCTATCTGGAGCCGGCCGAGCACGTTCATTCGACACTACCAACTAGATAGGCACTCTAGGGAGCGCGCTCGGTTTGGTCAGTCGGTTCTCTCAGGTGGGCAGAGTTGAAACTCTCTAGCTGATTGAGCTTTCGAGTTATTGTTCAGTTTGGTTCAGTTCAGTTTTCTAAGAAGACTAATAAACTAACCTAGTTGTTCATCCTAACCAGTTGCACTGTTTGACGGGCATTTTTATCCCCCGCAGCAGGTGTCCCGGTGGCACTGCCTAGCGGGTAAATACCTACTCCTATTGATCCCCAATAGTCTTTTGAAAAAAAAGAGGGGGGGGGGGGGGTATTTGGCCTACATAACGGTAATCAGGCGGATTAAGCCGATTGGTTAGTCCCCAAGGGATCACCCATCCTCAGCCCTCGGCGCGGGAGGTCACGTGATCTGGTAAGTGTGACACCTTTATTGGATTGAGTAGAGCACTTTTAAGGGATATTTAGTGTACAGACAGAATCCACATCCTAAGTCTTCTTTGGGAGTCTGCCTTATGCTATATGTACCCCAAGGAGGATCCCTTCTGAAAAAGAATCGAACCAACCTGCAGAGGTTGCAGATTCTTTGAAGGGATCCTCCTTGGGGTACGGCCACCCACCTCCCCTTATTCTGTCTGACTTGGTTAGATTGATAAGTGGCGAGATTAGAGTTACATCCCTTGGTTTGCACTGGGATGGGGCTCTACACAGGGTGGTCACACGTTCGGAAAACACTTATTTTGTGTTTTTTGAACTTATTTTTACTGTTATTTTTAAAAATTAAGTTACAACCTGTCATCAAGTTAAAAATTAGGATTTTTATGCTATATGTACCCCAAGGAGGATCCCTTCAAAGAATCTGCAACCTCTGCAGGTTGGTTCGAATTTCTATCTGAAGACACGTTGGTGAGAGAGTATATTTATCATAAAAATATATATTCATGGATTTTCAATGAAAAATATTCATCTCTAAACACACTACTACCATAAGAGAAGCAGGTCTTGAGGTCATAGCATAGTTATGTCATCATCTCTTTGACATCATATCATTGTGAGTCATGTACTTGATGTCAAAGCATTGTAATGTCATGAAATTTATGTCAAAACATTGTAATATCATGAAATTGATGTCAAACTATTGTGATGTCATGAAATTGATGTCAAAGTATTGTGATGTCATGAACTTGATGTCAGAGTATTGTAATGTCATTAAATTGATGTCAAAACATTGTAATGTCATGAAATTGATGTCATAGTATTGTGATGTCATGAATTTGATGTCAAAGCCTTGTTATGTCATGTCTGATTGAAATCTCCTAGGGTTATTAACTCTATGTCTTACACCAGCAATATCTCCTCTGGAACACAGTTTTGGATGAAACTACTCCAGGACCCATATTTTCAAAGCTCTCTTAGCACAAATATAGTCTTAAGCCAGTGTTAAAGTGTGGTACTTACGATTATCTTAGTACTAAGAGAGCTTCGAAATGTGGGTCCAGGCATCTCACTTATCAACAAAGACAATAATCTAGATTTCGCCAGGAATTACAGTTAGTAAATCAAGAATAATATCGGCTCGTCAGGTAGAGGGTTAATCAACTGTGTCCAGTGTTCACTGTTGTATTTGTATATTGTTTAAGTTTAAGCATGCACCAAGCTTGAATATGTTTGCAAAGTTTCTTATAGTTTGCAACACTGCCTGTAAATCTTGCTTCTCTTTGTTGTTTGATAATACTATACTATACTAAATAAAAAAAAATCTTCACAATTGTCACAATTTTCAAATATTTCATACTAATTGGGTTATGAACAAGAATCGTTTCTTTGCAGTTTTGAATAAACAACTTTGATAGTTATTCAAACTCATTAATTCTTTTGAAAACTGTGACATTCTATTTCAAAGTTACAATAATTTGTTCCTTTCACCACATTTTTGCACCTGCATTTTTCAAACCAGCTTCTCTGTTGAATGTTGTTGTTTCTTTCATTGTCTGCATGGCAGTTGCCCGGAAATCTTACCACTTCCGTCCCAGAGTGATTTATATCGGTACGTAGTCATCCTCTCCTTCCTCAGATGCTTGCTTGTCATTTTACTTTCACTCTTGTGTCGTGATTTTTGTTGAATTGTTGACTTGGTTTTGTTAACCCCCGGGTGAAACCCAAGAGGGTTCTTGTCGAGGCAGAGCTCGTCTGTCTGTCCGTCCCAAAGAGGGTACTTGTGTTCTGAAATTAACTCCTTGAGTTTTTTTATGAATCTTTCTGAAACTTTACTGCATGCTTTGGATATACATGGGTTATACGCATATGCCTTTTTGGGACCAATCAGATTCATATTTAGAGAGTTATGGCCCTTGATTTTGACCCTGACGGCTATCTGATCCTGGTTTAAACTTCAATTTAGCGTGGCTCAAACTTTTGATATGTCTTTGAAACTTGACCATTGAATAAGATCTAATCTTTCATAAATTACCCTTACGTTTAAACTGCATATTTGGAGATAAGGAACCTGGGGGTTCTTGTGCTCTCTGACCACTCTTGTTTATAAAGCTTCTACTGTGTGGATTGTAGTTTCAGCACCTAGTGTCTTGTGATACAACCATACTTACAGTATCCCTTCTCATGTTGACATCGCCGCTAATGGCTGCAATACTGCCGAAGCGGCGTTAAACAATAACTCACTCACTCACTCACTCTCATGTTGACAGATTCCAAAATAATTATTTCGATATTAACGAAATCAATCGATTTTCACGCTTACGTTCAAGGGAGATGAACCATAAGCTGAAATCTTTATCAAAGTTGTGACTCCCCTATTTCTGGTATCAAATTCTCAACTTATAGTTAATCTTGTCATGTTCACAAATTCCAAAATAATTATTATGATCTTAACGAAATCAATTCAGTTTCATGATTACATTCAACAGAGATGAACTTTTAGCTCAGATCTTTGTCATTGTTGTGACCCTCTATTTCTGGTCGCAAATTCTCAACTTATAATTCATGATATACAGTAAGGGAAGATCACTTGGGTGCTTAGGGTTGATCCAAGGTGGATCATTTTGGTCAATTCTAAATTGATGGATCCACCTTGGATGTTTTTGACATACCCTACTCATCAAAATGTTAATGGACAACAAGCCAGGATAATGGGCAATTTACCCCTGGAGCTTCTGTAGGAACAACACTGTAGTCATTAATGCCGGGCGAGATAACACAACTGGTTAGCATGTTTGGCTTTGGATCGTGAGGTCCGGGGTTTGAATCCCATAAGGGGCTCGGCGACTTTGTCTCCTGTTAAGAACTGTTATGTTTAGGTACAATGCTATTGAAACTAAATTACAGCACAGTATCACCCTTGGTTCCAGCTGATGCTCGCAGCTTTCAAATCAATGCATAACCAGTTGGCTACAGGGCTTTCTCCCTGCAGTTATTCTAGTGCCATGATATAAGTGAAATACTCTTGAAAGTAGCGTTAAAACCCAAATCACCTCACCTATTTCATATGCCAAAATTTCAAGTATTAAAGTATCCAGTATTAAAGTTAATTCCTTTCATAAATTTACATTAAACGTCAAATGTTAAAGCATAATCTATGATGATGACAGAGAGACGTAACTCAGACAGCGAGGAGAGTGAGAGCAAGTCTAGTGGAGATGTAAAGCTGAAGAAGATAACCCTGGCTAAACCCAACCTGTCTGTGTCCGTCCCGTCAGGCACTGAGTCGTCAACATCTGGAGAGAATAGGAGGAGGACTCCTACACAAGAACAGGTACTGGGTCACGTTCCACATGTTATTAATTAACTATCAATGTTATGACACTTACACAGTATCTATAGCCTAGACCATATGATTTGACAACTGAGTCAAACTGGGCCAACACAGGGCCAATACGAGACAAAGTGGACCTTTTCACCAATCTTGTTTTTATGTCCTTGTCAAAGGAAATGATTGGAATATAGACTTTGTACCTTTTAACTCTTTGAAGGGTATTAAGAAGTGGAATACATATGTCACCTGATGAAGGAGTAAGCATATACCCGGTACTCCCAAATAATGTGCATCTTCACAGTAAAGAAGGTATCAAGAAAATCTTGATAACTTATTGTTCCTTTTCCCAACAAGTATTTCCTTTTCAATATACAAGACAAGCTCAAGGTTGGATTGACTTTAATGATTTACATATTGGATTTCAGAGGAGCAATCCGTTTGATAGAGAAAACGACCGTGAGAGATTACCCTCAGGAGACCAAGGTATGCATTTGTTTTTTTCACAGCGGGTGAATTTGGTCTTTTCTCATACACTGGGTAACTCAATTTTAGCTTTGTGTTTTAGATGATTTGATTGAAATTATGGAGAAATTATGTCCTTTTCAGTATTTGAAAGTTTCTATGAGGTGGCAATTAAGTTTTTGTTTATGATACGCATCTTATAAATGTTGGAGTCATTAGTGTTGAAATAGGGATAATTTATAATTTAATTCTACTGCACCTTAAGTTACAGGTAAGTGAAAAAGGCATTGCCATCATATGATGTGAGGATAAAGATTATGACTTAATTTTGGGGTCTCATTTTGAGGAAATCATGGAGAGAACATTCATTATAACACAACGGAACATCAAGGACAATGCGACATGGTTTTTATGACTGTATTTTCAATTATTTATTCAATTTCTTAGCAAACATGCATTATATCAACTATTTTTAAGTACTATTGATTTCATGATTCAGGATCCATGCCACAATTTAAGATTGCTTTAAGAAACAGTACATGTAATTTCAATTTGTTGGGAGTTGTTTTATGAAACACTCTATCGCACTAAGTAATTGTAAGTCAGTGTTAATTCTCTGGAAAAAATTTTTCTTAGCCTAAGATTGGTTTCTTAAAGTTGGACCAAGGGTGCTATTTCACTGAGCAAGTGGTTTCGGCATTAGCTCTACAATCAATTTTGACGATTTACATCTATTAAAATAGCTTAACCCTTACGTTGCGTATATATATTTTACCCTTTTTAGCCCCTGTGGCGGAATTTACAGGCTCGCAGCTCGCAGCAGTAGTTTGAGCTTAGGCACTAACGAGCTCTGCTGGCGGAATTTCCAGGCGGCGATTCCGGTACCGTTTTTACGAAATATACCGCATCTACATGGCGAATACGGGCTATATACGGGCTTTGAATACAAATTCAAGTCGCGGCACCCGTACACAAATGGTTGCTTTATACCCGCATCTTTGAATTATTTTTTTTACGATTTTTCTTTACTTTTCTATTACTTTGTAAAGATTGTCTTTAATTCGGGCCTTATAACATCATGAATTTGGAGCGCGCTACTGAAATTTTTATATGGACTTGAAGACCAGATGTTTGTCTTTACAATGATATAAAAAATATTAGAATGCGACCTATGGTTATAATTCTATTGTCATCTAAAGTTTGTCTTTATTTCCAGCTTCATGAAATCAAAACTCCTGAGCGCGCATATTGCGAAATTTATATGTGCTTGTAGATAGTTTATTCCTCTTTACAATGACGTAAAAATTATTAGAATACGACTTATGGTTCAGAAAATATAACCAACCAAAGGAGAGTGACGCTACCCCGACAGTACCACGTGAATGGTCCCGACGCGCACCAAGTTACTGGCACGGCTTGGTCCCCCCGGGACTGTGCTAATTACAGTACCGTTACCTCCTCGAGACCTCCTCGAGACCTCCTCGAGGGTGCCAGAGCCGAGCGCGCGTGGAACTAATGGGTACTAATGAGCACAGCATACACTAATCACCGCGGCGAACGCAATACATGTTGCGCGGTGTAAAGTTTGTCTTTATTTCCAGCTTTATAAAATCGTAAATTATTTCGCGCGCATGCGAAACACGTATGTACTTGAAGACAATTTATTCCTCTTTACAATGATATAAAAATTATTGGAATACGTCAAATGGTTTGCAATATATGAAGAGCGTAAGGAAGGCACCCCCAGTACTTAGAAAATTCATTTTTGAAAAACTAACTTTTTGCGACATCTGGCGCATCATTTGCCGCATGTTTATTTTTCGCTGCGCATATACATATGATACATGGAATTGAAGACAATTTATTGCTCTTTACGATGATGTAAAAAGAAAAAAAATGCGCAACTTCGTTCGGAAGCTATAGCGGGCCAAATGAAGGTACCCTCGGTACTTTGAGGCAACTTTTTGACTATCGCGCATATCGGGGCACGTGCCGCAACTTTAGTTTTTCGTGCGCATGTATAAATTTTATATTGAATCAAAGCCGAATCTTTCCTCTTTACCCCATGTAAGTTTTATGAAAATCGGCCACCCGGTTCAGCATTTATGGGTGTTTTTTATGATGCGGTTCTGGCTGAACTTCCAATGAAAGCTCGCATTCACTTTCTCTGTCTCTTTGATAAAATAAAAAATATTTTATTTGCAATGACATGTATTACAATGAAATTACAATGCATTTACGTACAAATATACACAATATTTACCTGCGGTTGTGCGCAGAACAGCTTTAGGGACCTAACAAGGTATGTATATAATGTGTATATACTGGTTGTCCACACTTCGGCTCTCTTTACTTTCAATTTTCTTCTTCTTCATTCCCTTCTTCATTTCTTTCTTTTTCCGTGGCAGTGATGTAAGCCCTGGAATAGTCAGTGGCGGTGTGGTACAGTTTGAAGCATGGTGCGGCGCACAGAGAAACATTACAATCTGTACATTCATAAGAAGACTCTCTGCCTACTCGTTTTTTCTTCCTTGCTGGCCCATTGCCTTCTTCAATCTGTTTTGCGAGGACGGCGCGTTTTGCCTTAGAGCATACCACACACATCCTTGTGACGTTTTTCTTCCTTCCGACAGGCTCAATCTTCGTCGGAAAGTGACGTCCATGAAGACGAGTGACACTCTCGTCGCTCGTGCTCGGCCGACCACGGGGATGTCTGCAAAGTGATGGAACTTGTTCCTTGTCCGCAAATGTTACTATATGTTGCGCCAAAGCCTTCCTGTATTCCCGACTTGTTTTTAGAGGTTTATCTTTGCTGTATTCTTTATAAACGATGTAAGAGTTCAACATGGCAACGTTGAGAACGTGAAACCAAACCCGTTTCCACCACTTCAGGGTCTTCACTCGGAACGGCGTGTACGACAACATCTGGTCGGCCCGATCAACACCTCCCATGTACTTGTTGTACGTTGTTACAATGCGCGGCTTGAGAACTGGTTCCCCTGTTGCCCGGTTCTTCTTCCCTGTTTGTTCAAGTTGTGTATCTTCAACAGTAGACATGAGAAGCACTGATTTTCTATCTTCGTAGCGAAGAACGAGTAGGCCATGGTTGTGAGAAACTGTCATGTCCCCTTGCTTGGCTTTCTTTTTAGGTTTCTTGACTGAATCAGGAAGTCCCTTTCGATTGGCTCTCAACGTCCCCGTGGCACCTATTCCCCGCTCCCACAAATTTATGTACAGATTTGTGGACGAATAGTAGTTGTCCATAAAGATGTGATGCCCCTGTCCAACGTAGTCGTTCACCAAGTCCATGACTACATCATAAGTTTTGCCACCTTCAGAAACCGGTTCATTCGTTTTTCCAGTGTAGAGTTTGAACTTGCAAACGTATCCGTTGTGCGAGTCACACAACATGAAAGCCTTTATCCCATACTTCTTAGGCTTGTCGGGAAGATAAACTTTGAAAGATAAGTTACCTTTCCAGGGCACCATGCCCTCGTCGACTGAAATGTTTTGATGCGGTTTATACACTCTTGAAAAACGGTGAACTATCCGGTTATACAAGTGTCCCAGTTTATTTATTGGTGAAAAGCACGGGGTGTTACGGCCCGGCATCCTCCTGTTGTCAGCCAAGTGTAGGTAGGTTATAAGAAGCCAAAACATGTCTCGGGGCATGCACTTGGCGAAGAAAGGCGTTGAGGTAACATCACTTGTTGACCAGTAATCAGCAAAGTTTCTCTGCACAACCAATGACATGGCAATTGTCATGGCTACAAATACCTTCATCTCTTCTGCATTAGTGTCTTGCCACTGTTGCATTCTTGAACGGGGTCTTAGAATTTTGTCCTCCATTGCTTGTTTGAAATATCTATTGGTTTCCGTTGCCATATCCTCATAGTCATCATTATGTATAAACAAATTGAAAAAGTCAATAGGTTCAGGGTTCTCAGGAAGTTCTATGAACTGGCGCAACCCAGTTTGACCAGTGAAAGGCAAGTTTACACGTGGCCGCGGACCATCCACCCACTCATCAAACGTCTGTGAATTATCATGATTATATTGTGGTATTTCGGCAAACTCCTCCTCAAAACCACTAAAGTCTTCTTCGGTGGAATTACCGGCGGCTAGAATCTTTCTGGCAATCTCTGTCTCTATATCACTCAGAGCATCTGTGTCACCATGTTCACTATCTATTACAGTGTCCCGATCATATGCATCATCACTGTCTAAACCACTGCTACCATCACTGTCAGTTGACTCCATATCAGAGGCTTCATCAGCATGGATCTCGTTGATGAAGTCGTCGTCGCTTGTAACGGCTTCAAAGCTGCGTGTCCTAGTATGCAACGTCCTAGGCCGTCGCAGGGCCTTGCGTCCACGTCCGCGCAGCATTCTGCTTCAACCTGTAAATGATTGAAAATGCGTTAGATGTATGCAACATATAACATGTGATTAGAGACAATAAACATACAGAGATAATGAATGTGAGCTTCATGGACGTTCATTTGCCAGTTTCAGAACCTCCCGGCGCATCTAGGACGACTGCGCCGCAAGCGCCGACGGCTTCTGACATCGCGCCGATTTTTCCGACGCATATGTCAAACGGACCATTTTCTGATTTCCTCGGCGACGTGTAGCACCGGGCGCGAGGCCCGGAAAATAAACTACTATGTCAGGGAAGCTCGGGTTGTCAGTTGCCGAATGACTTCTCTTTTCGAGAAGCAGAGCATCCAAGGAGCGGTCTCTCGAGGCGGAGCCCGGACCCATGGGAGCATACTCCCATGCTCTCCGGGAATTCCCGTCCCCGTCTTCCGCGGCGGACCCCGGATTCAATCGCGGGACAGGTTTCCCATGTTCTCTTTTGAGAACGAGAGACTCCGAGGAACAATCCTATGGGACGAACCCCGGATTCTATTGGGAATGGGTTCCCATGCCCTCTCGACATATATAGCAGAAACCTTCATACCTCGGAATGACACGAACCTTTATTTCAAAGTAGAAACAAAAAAATAATTTGCACAAAAAGTTTGGGGGGTGGCGACCAAAAGCGGGGGGGTCCGCGCACCCCCCGGTAGATATTTATACTTGTGGGTCGGTCCCGAAGATGACGGACCACGCCCATGTTCATGGGAATTTTTTCTCATTATGTCATGGCGAATCCCATCGGAAATTCCCCTGCTCACGAAAAAACTAATACCTAAAAAAGTAATTGTGATACAAAAGAACTTTGGTAATAAAAGTGGTGAGGAATCAAATTCTCCATCTGCTCAGTTCAGTCCGCTACACATATAAATAATTCTTCAAATCTTATTGAATGAAACGTCTTTTATTCAATAATGTAAAAGATAAAATAATAAATTCAATTCAAATGGTTTGGAAAGGTGCGCCCTCGCATTTGAATTTTAGAAATAAAAACCTTTCGCAAATGGCATCAGTAACAAAAATGTTCACGCATTTTTAGAAACTCCGAAAAGTGAAATATTTTCCTGAGAAAATATTCCCACGAAAAGGCTTTTCCCCGAGCGGCGGGTCCCGTACTCAAATATATTTTCACTTTTATGTTATAATTTTTTTTCCAAAACTGGAAACAAAATTCCGTCATGACAGTTGTTCATCGTTTATAAAGCTCTATATTTGCGTATCAAAAGAACAGTATTTTAGTTATATATTATCATACTTCTTCACTTATGCGTACATCAATATTGCGGCTCTTCGCGCATGCATAGTTCTTCCCAAAAACATGCGCATTATATCTGGAATTAAAGACAATGTTTTTCTCTTTACAATGATGTAAAAATTATAAAAATCGGACTTGCGGTTCAAAAGTTATGAAGTGCGAAAATTATACCTTTTGGCGCGGCGCTTTGCGCATGCAGAGTTCTTCCCGAAAACATGCGCATTATACATGGAATTGAAGACAATGTTTTTCTCTTTACAATGATGTAAAAATTATAAAAATCGGACTTGCGGTTCACAAGTTATAAAGCCCGTAATGATGGTATATGCTAAGAGCGCCACTTATTCAAAGCCGAATATCACCTTCTGCGCGACACCTGGCGCATCAAAAGTTATTGCCGAAAATACACGTATTTTATATGGAATTGAAGACAATTCTTTTATCTATATACTGATAAAAAAATTATGAAAATATCCCAAGTAGTTTCTTAGAAATAGAGCGCCGAGGCATGTTGGGGTAAATGCGCCACATGTATCAAAATTCAAAAGTGCGAAAGTCGGCTATCTCTGTGCGATTGCTGTATTTTCAGTTATGTTAGCGCAATTGCGATTTTTATATGGGAATAAAGGCCATTCTTTCCTCTTTATTTTGGTATAAAAAAAAATGAAAACAACCAATTGGTTCATATGATACGAAGTGCGAGAGAAAGGTAGCTTATCGCAATATCTTCCCGTAATTAGAAGCTATCTGCCCATGTGGCGAGATGCGAGACAGATAAGCATAGGCTATCTGCCCATGTGGCGGGATGCGAGACAGATAAGCCTGTACGGGCCTATCTCACCCCGGGGCAGTGCAGACACTTAGGTGCTAATTAGCCGCCGGGCAGTGTAGCCATCGGAGCGAAGCAGGACAAAATTGGCCTTTTGTAAAGCTAATTATCGATGCGTTACGGGTCAACAATGCACACGCAAATTGGTGTGAATTTTGCTGGACGTTCTGACCAGACACTGAAGAAAGTTTTATTCTCATTGCGGGCTGCGAGGCATAAATACAGCCATTCTCATGCAGCAAGTCGCGGAAACAATCGACTCGGGACCCGGTATGGAGGCTAGCCCAGTACATAGACAGGCGTGAATTCTTCTAAGTAAGCGATCCGGGATCCGTACTGGAGTACCTACGAATCGCTTATAGCCCGCCCGGATAATTCCGGGACCCGCATGTTAAGGGTTAACTACCGCTTGCTGGACCTTGTTTTGTTACAGTTACCGAATAGGTAAACTGTTGGTACAGTTAGTGCTGGATGTCAGTGCTGGCAATGCTGGTGCCTGACTCTGAAAGTGTGCGTTCGAATCCTGCAAGGGACTCGTCCTGAAAAAGTACAAGAATTTTTACTATGGCAGATAGTGTGATGCCAAACTATAACATGTTATGTTGGAGATAAGCTCAAGATTGATCTTATTGCTAATAATGCTCAGTGAGATAGCACCTGGAATGTCCCATGGTTCTTGTACTCTCTAACTCATCTCTCTCTGACTCTCTCTCTCTCTGTATCTATAACAGCGGGTGTTGGTTATGACACTAACCTGGGCAGTGACGGGGAGGAAGGGGACACGGACGGATCTGATCTTGATCTGCATCTCATCCCGGACGAGGTCAGTCTGCTCACGTACTTTGGACGTTCTATAAACACGCTATGAAAGTTCTCACACTTCATCAGTAAGACAAACTGTCACAGAATATTCTGGGATCTGCATGTTGGCTAACTTTCCCTCAAAAGGCATAGCTTGCACCTTCAAACCTTGCCACATTTCCCTAACTTTTCTGTTCTTCCGTAGCAGAGCACACTATGAAGTTCAGGTGCAAACCTATGCTACAGTAACACAGAAAAGGTTAAGGAAATGTGGCAAGGCTTAAATTAGCCAGTGATGGTAGGGGTTATGCCTTTCGGGGGGGAAGTTGCATAATGAACTATAAATTGCAATTTCAAATTAGACCATGAGGTAGACCTCCCATAACTTGTTTAATGTGGTAATGTACAAGATTTTTATGGTTTACCAATTTTCACTTCGTGTCTCATAACTGTAATAAGGTAACATCTAGTAAATAAAGAAGATGATTAAAACTTGTATTAACAACTACAGCTAGAAATGCTATTCAAAAGTCCATGACGAAACAGTCATAAAATATGCTTTTCTTTGGGAATGACCCATCTTCCCAATGCAAAGTATAACTCTTGCCAGTCTCCATCACTGGCTGATTTAAGCCTTGCAGTATTTCCTTTAGGTTTCCGTGCTAGGAAATTAGAGCCCACATTTCAGTTGCATCGTTCCACTATCTTAGCACTGAAAAGCAAAGAAAATACTGCAAGATTTAAATCAGCCAGTAATTGAGACTGGCAAGAGTTATGCCTTGCGTTGGGAAGTTGGGAATGACCCTCCTTACAAGGATAATTTTCAACCTGTTGGGTATCAGACAGATGAGATGTTAGGTGTCAGACGGATGAGATGTTAGGTGTCAGACAGATGAAATGTTGTGTTACAGGACCTGCGAAGCGCCAACCAGTACGTGAAGGCGGAGATGGAGGCGTTGGAAGGAGAACAGAGGCAGGTCGACAAACAGGCGGCGGAACTCGAAAAGAATCTACGTCGTGTCATGGAGAGAGGTACGATTAGAACAGCTGATACCTCTCTGTGTATCAGTATCTTTGTTCACGCACTGATGAAGACATCTTTATAAAATTCCCCCAATATCAAGTTGATCAGTGTTCCATTGCACAAAGCCCTTTTATGGTTTGAGATTTTTTCAAATTTTTTTTTTTTTCCTTAGCAACAATTTGCCTTTTGACATGTAGGGTTTATGTTGATTGCAGAATTCTTTAAGTATTAAAATTTGCCTAAGCTATCAACACAAGCAATTTAATTTTGATAACAAATCTAAGTATAAACATGTATCTATGTATTAGAATGTAATATCTAAATATATATGACTTTGGAGAGGAATCCGCACTATCCATAATGTATGTGACGTCACAAAATCTGACTATAGTTGAGTTAGCCTAGAACAAGATGTTGATTCGCAAATTTGAAACTGGAGTCCACAAATCAAAAACAGCCTCTGTAATTATTTCTAAAACCTTCCCTCTGATATAGTTCCAATTCCCTCAGCATCTTTTGAGTCTATACAAGAATCTCTAATAAAATTCTTATTACTTGGCGTGTCATCCGTCATGGAGAGTTTTTCCCTCTATTTTTCAGGAAAGAACAAGGCGCTAGAAGAACGGTTGATGCAAGATTGGTTTATGCTGGTCAATAAGAAGAACGCCCTCATTCGGAGACAGATGCAGCTAAACATACTGTGAGTACCTTTGCTTTATATACTCTTTAGCAGGAGAATGTCTGTGGTGGAATTAAAATTTATTTGGTCTACCAAAGACCAACATTCTGATGATCAACCTAAAGGTTTATAAAGCCAGTTTGAATTAGACTGTATTGAATAAATTGATATGAAAATGTGAGTTTGTGTTTTTGCTGAACCACTATTGTTTCTTTACTGAACCAAGGAGGTTTTTAGGGAGGCAATTGGTAAAAATTAAATTTTATCTATTCCGACATGTTTGATAATGTTATAACTGTTATAATGGCATGTAGTAAGTTTTAAAAATATATTTTAAAAATGTATGAAATTTCAGCACATGCTACATGTGTGTGGCATGAAGTCACAATGGGATCGCTTCCTAAAATCATATGACTTCAATGAAACTAAAAGCACTTAAATACTTAAATGTGCAGTCAAACCTTGATGAATTATTGCATCCAAAACCTATTATTTGATATGTGTGTTCAAATTTAGATCATACATCATTCAAAGAAAAATTAGTTACAGAGCCAAAAGCTCTATTTTTAGGGAACAATTTCATGCAATTATTATATTTCTAATTAAGTAAGTCCTTGAATGTATATTATATGAACCCCAATGAAGTGGTAAGAACGATGTTGATCAGAGTTATCTCCCTTAGACCAATAGAATTTTATCTGCCAATACTTTGTGAACATTTTTATTGCTGCATTAAAGATTGTTTTATGTCATTATTCATTTATGTTTAAAATGATTTTGAATTATAGATATATTCAACAAGACTAATGTACTTCATAACAATATTTAGCCCAAATATGAGATGAAGTTTCTTTGAGAATTAGCAAAATAATTTATTTTTGAACTGACAGTACTAATTTTTGTCAAATTATATGACAAATATTTATCACAAAATGTCAAAAAAAGTTTTGAATAGATCTTTACAGCTCAAAAGATTGTTTATGTTCTGCGTAACCTATGGTAAATGTTAAAGGTGCATCCATTGTGTTTCATAAAATTTTATTTGGCTTGAGTTTAATGAGTTCCAACTCACCACATGTGCTGTCTACAATATAAATAAATTCACTCAGCTTGCATATTTATCCCCAATCGCCAAATATATCATAAATACTAGTTTCCAATTAAAATTGAGTAACATCATTATGCATGTGCAGAAACCGAAACTGCACAGTAGTTATGTGACCTATTAAACATTATCAACTCAAATTTGTCTTTTTGTCTGTTATAAATAAGATTCCGAAATTACGTTTGACTCATTGACGCGCACCACACGCTGTGCATTGTTCGGTTTTCGATCAGAAATCACTACTTTTACCTTCATATCGTCAATATGCTCAGTCTACAATCATCAAAATGGCAGTTTTCGGTAACAGTCTGTATTTCTCGATTAAGTAACACTATTTACAAGTAACAACGTTTGCAATATGTGACCCCCAACAACACAATGGATGTACCTTTAACTATGCCTTAACATTTGAGTCAGGATTCAAAAGATTTTACGGGTGCTTCAATATTATAATTTACAAAACAAAACTTATCACATTTATTTCAGTAACTCTCCTTCAACTTGACAATATTTAGTGATAAAAAATCTATGTCCATTCTGTCAAAGACTAAGTTTGAATCGTTTACCTTAAAGGGGGAAAGAATGATGTTTTTTTTAAATCATTTTGGTAATGAAGTTTTTGGTAGACATGACATAATCCACATCCCTTACATTATTACGAGTTGTAAAATCTCTGTGGTTCACTTGTTAATCTTCGGATCAACAGATCTAGTGATAAAATTCTGCCCCTTGAAAACTTTATCGACATTTAATACCGAACATTTTTCTAAATAGGTTTTGATATAATATATATTCAGTGCAATTATAATTCAGTTTTTTGCAAGTTCATTTTGTAATGAGAGACAAATTACTGTGGACACAAGCAGGTTTCACTTCAATGAATTGTCAAATTGGAGTTTTAGGATTTCTTCCTGCTTCAATATTAGCAAAGTTTCATTGATCATCTCACCCTTGCTGGATTTTGAAAAAATCCAGAGTTACCTCCCTTATACCTCAGTGTTTAACAAGTCGATGTATTTCCTGTTTAGAGATCAGGTTCTCTTTCTTTATATTTTGTGTGTTTAAAGTCATTGTCAAATGTATAACTCTATGTAAATCAAATGTAAATGATAAGTAGTAAATGCAAAATGAACAACACAAATTTTCATGCATTGAACTAAAAATATTTTAAAAATCTGAATGTGAATAGAATTCTTTTTGCGGGCATAGAATAGAAAAGGATCATCAATAATAAGAAAGATATATGAAAAATATCTCTATTATAATTCAAAATGTTGATTTAAAAATATGCATACATACGATTTACGTGTCAGGAAATGACACAATAAAAGATGTGAATTCAGATGAATTATGATGGGAAGTCTTGAAATGATGATAAATGCTTGATACCGGTAATTTCTATTTCACATAATTTTGTCTAAATTAGATTATTCTTACTGTGAAAATGAGAAAGTGATATTATTAGACATCCATTTCTTTCATTTCTACATCAACAGCATTTAAGGGATGCAGAAGTTTTGAGAAAAACAAACAATTTCTATAGTTACTTTTCCCATCAAATTGATTCACATCAATAATGCTGAATTATTCAGGTCAAAGTATTAAAATGGTTTCTAAAATTTTTTTTAAAAAAAACCCAACAAATTGAGCTACTGGATCAAATATTGGGGTAGATGGTCATGTTAATGACAATTTTTTTATTGGGTCAGATGAAAAATTTTGATTTTAATCAGGAGATGAGATGAATATGGATTGACTTACTTTACAACTTTACCTTGACAACAAATTCAACATTCTTGGATAGCTACAGATCACATAAGATCACATGAATAAATTAAATGCGTGGGTTCGAATCCCGCATGGGACTCGGCCTGAAAAGGTACAAGAATTTGTACTATTGAAGGTAATATTATCCCAAATATAACCATGTTATATTTCTTCACTATCTAAATGGCAAGTATTTCTAATACATGTTACATGTATCAAAATTTACAATTGTGTTAATCCTGAATCCTAATATCAAATCAATGATTTAAACATTCTTTATACACAAAGAAAAGGATTAGGAACAAGTTCTCCAACTTAGAATGCCTCTCCTTGGTATGTACAAGGGTGATTTATATTTTTTACTGACAAAGATGACAGATTGATGACAGGAAAGTAATATAAAAAGAGAGAAAAAGAAGAAGTTATACCATACAGAATGATTATAAATTGTCCAAATCGCTTCGTCTCACTGATGAACGACTGCAAATACAATTATATTTTGACATAGTGGTAGGTCTTCACTTCCTTCTAACAAAAGTTTCAGATTTACTGTAATACCTGCTAAATTACAGAAACGATGACATGAGTTTGTCTCTGTGATGTTTATACAATGGGACATTCAAACAAATAATGACAAGAATTTTCAACAAGATAACCGCATACACAGTTAGGAACCATCTATATTAAATAGAATTTTTACAAGACATCAACCTGTATTTTCAAATGTATGCCAAAATAGGATATTCATATTCAATATAGTATATTTGCAAGATCATTTGCAAATACAAAACTAAGAAGAAAGAAATAAGCCAGGGACTGCAATGAATAAACTGAAACCTTTTTCACACATCTTTAACACCGATTTAGCTCGTTGGAATTTGTTCCAAATTTGCCCATCTGTCTGTTTAGGTCGTTAGTGCCCTAAATAAACAAACCTTTGTCACTTCAACATGTCCTGTCATTATCACCCAGCTATTGCAAATTTCCAATTCCGATGAAGAGAGGGAAATTGTTAAATGATTGTCATAAGCCGGCATAAGATTACCAGCCTTTCAGGGTGGATTTTGTGTGATGATGATAAACCCATGGGCAAATATTGATACAATTATGTTATTGGGGTTCTGTTTCATTTCCGACATGTTTTTCCTCCGTCTTCCCCAATGTTTCATTTCGTAAGCTGGGTTACACATAGGATCCGAAATCCCAACAAAATTGGTCCTTCTTTGAACATGGCCTCGGAATCAATAGGGATTTTCTTCTTTGTAGAAAATCTGTTAATTTGTCGTATTTTCAGACCGAGGATGTCCGTTTTGCGGCGAAATTTCTCTTTGAGTTCCCCTGCAAGGTACTGCTTAATCAGACCTCTCAATTTCTTCTTCGCAAAAATCTATATTCCCGACACTTGATTAGAACTGTTTCTGTTAATACGTGTAACAAATAGACATCACTATTTCGTGGAGATTAGTCGCATAATTCATTTTCGCTACTTTCTTAAAATATCTCCTCCGGCCGTGTTGACCATAGCTCTGGACATTGTTGAGTAATTAACGAGTAAAAAGTGATTTATGGATTCTCTGGAATCATAATGAAAACAGTGTTGGATCCTGGGAAATGTCTTCGGGCTTCTCCAAGATTTAATCATCCCTATGACAAGATTTCTCTTCATAGAAGTTGCAGTCCTTTTGAAAATTTCCTGGAATAGGTTCCCAATTCAAAGGACATTAATGCACAAAAAATAAGCCTGGCTGCTAATAAAATATTGCTTCTTTGAGATCAGTCTTGTTAGTACAAATTCGTCTGTTTGCAAAATTGTTAGTAAAAACTACTTTTTTGTATCAAACATGATTTGATTTGATTTTATAGTAGACTAGTGATTGAATACAATTCTAAACATCTTTGAAATAATTGTTTCGTTTTAAAATAATTGTTTTGTTTCATTGTCACCCTCTACCTGGAATAGGCAATCATAATAATAATGATAATATATATTAATGATAATAATCACTTTTATTTGCTGCAATATATTGTACATAGGAAATTTGTTTCGTGTTTTTTTGCACCCGGCAGCGCCAGTTCAAGCGTTGTTCTATCCTTATAATGCTGAGTGTCAAGCAAGGAAGCAACAACTCCCATCTTTTAACGTCTTTTGGTATGACGCAACCCGGAGACTGGGATGTACCTCGGTCTTCTGGGTGATGAGCAGACACCTACTAAGCTACATCCCCGTTATATATAGGGTTCTTTTCGCCATTTTGTTTTTGTGCACTTTTGTGAAATGAGAATAACACTGTATATTTACATTTTAAAATTGATAAAACATTCATTGATATAATATCCACAAAACTTTCCACACTTGTAGTGCCAATGATTGACTTCACTTAACAATTTTTTGATTTTTAGATAAATGTGCACTGTTCTTTGTTCATTTGACAAATCTAAAGGTACCAATATATTGCCTTCAGTTTTATGTTTCAACATTATAAATCATGTATTAATAACATATATGTATAAATAGGAATGTCTCTTGAATTTCGTTTCCACAACCAAAAACACTGATAGAACTCTCCCTTTAACCCTTACGTTGCGTATATATATTTTACCCTTTTTAGCCCCTGTGGCGGAATTTACAGGCTCGCAGCTCGCAGCAGTAGTTTGAGCTTAGGCACTAACGAGCTCTGCTGGCGGAATTTCCAGGCGGCGATTCCGGTACCGTTTTTACGAAATATACCGCATCTACATGGCGAATACGGGCTATATACGGGCGTTGAATACAAATTCAAGTCGCGGCACCCGTACACAAATGGTTGCTTTATACCCGCATCTTTGAATTATTTTTTTACGATTTTTCTTTACTCCTCTATTACTTTGTAAAGATTGTCTTTAATTCGGGCCTTATAACATCATGAATTTGGAGCGCGCTACTGAAATTTTTATATGGACTTGAAGACCAGATGTTTGTCTTTACAATGATATAATAAATATTAGAATGCGACCTATGGTTATAATTCTATTGTCATCTAAAGTTTGTCTTTATTTCCAGCTTCATGAAATCAAAACTCCTGAGCGCGCATATTGCGAAATTTATATGTGCTTGTAGATAGTTTATTCCTCTTTACAATGACGTAAAGATTATTAGAATACGACTTATGGTTCAGAAAATATAACCAACCAAAGGAGAGTGACGCTACCCCGACAGTACCACGTGAATGGTCCCGACGCGCACCAAGTTACTGGCACTGCTTGGTCCCCCCGGGACTGTGCTAATTACAGTACCGTTACCTCCTCGAGACCTCCTCGAGACCTCCTCGAGGGTGCCAGAGCCGAGCGCGCGTGGAACTAATGGGTACTAATGAGCACAGCATACACTAATCACCGCGGCGAACGCAATACATGTTGCGCGGTGTAAAGTTTGTCTTTATTTCCAGCTTTATAAAATCGTAAATTATTTCGCGCGCATGCGAAACACGTATGTACTTGAAGACAATTTATTCCTCTTTACAATGATATAAAAATTATTGGAATACGTCAAATGGTTCGCAATATATGAAGAGCGTAAGGAAGGCACCCCCAGTACTTAGAAAATTCATTTTTGAAAAACTAACTTTTTGCGACATCTGGCGCATCATTTGCCGCATGTTTATTTTTCGCTGCGCATATACATATGATACATGGAATTGAAGACAATTTATTGCTCTTTACGATGATGTAAAAAGAAAAAAAATGCGCAACTTCGTTCGGAAGCTATAGCGGGCCAAATGAAGGTACCCTCGGTACTTTGAGGCAACTTTTTGACTATCGCGCATATCGGGGCAGGTGCCGCAACTTTAGTTTTTCGTGCGCATGTATAAATTTTATATTGAATCAAAGCCGAATCTTTCCTCTTTACCCCATGTAAGTTTTATGAAAATCGGCCACCCGGTTCAGCATTTATGGGTGTTTTTTATGATGCGGTTCTGGCTGAACTTCCAATGAAAGCTCGCATTCACTTTCTCTGTCTCTTTGATAAAATAAAAAATATTTTATTTGCAATGACATGTATTACAATGAAATTACAATGCATTTACGTACAAATATACACAATATTTACCTGCGGTTGTGCGCAGAACAGCTTTAGGGACCTAACAAGGTATGTATATAATGTGTATATACTGGTTGTCCACACTTCGGCTCTCTTTACTTTCAATTTTCTTCTTCTTCATTCCCTTCTTCATTTCTTTCTTTTTCCGTGGCAGTGATGTAAGCCCTGGAATAGTCAGTGGCGGTGTGGTACAGTTTGAAGCATGGTGCGGCGCACAGAGAAACATTACAATCTGTACATTCATAAGAAGACTCTCTGCCTACTCGTTTTTTCTTCCTTGCTGGCCCATTGCCTTCTTCAATCTGTTTTGCGAGGACGGCGCGTTTTGCCTTAGAGCATACCACACACATCCTTGTGACGTTTTTCTTCCTTCCGACAGGCTCAATCTTCGTCGGAAAGTGACGTCCATGAAGACGAGTGACACTCTCGTCGCTCGTGCTCGGCCGACCACGGGGACGTCTGCAAAGTGATGGAACTTGTTCCTTGTCCGCAAATGTTACTATATGTTGCGCCAAAGCCTTCCTGTATTCCCGACTTGTTTTTAGAGGTTTATCTTTGCTGTATTCTTTATAAACGATGTAAGAGTTCAACATGGCAACGTTGAGAACGTGAAACCAAACCCGTTTCCACCACTTCAGGGTCTTCACTCGGAACGGCGTGTACGACAACATCTGGTCGGCCCGATCAACACCTCCCATGTACTTGTTGTACGTTGTTACAATGCGCGGCTTGAGAACTGGTTCCCCTGTTGCCCGGTTCTTCTTCCCTGTTTGTTCAAGTTGTGTATCTTCAACAGTAGACATGAGAAGCACTGATTTTCTATCTTCGTAGCGAAGAACGAGTAGGCCATGGTTGTGAGAAACTGTCATGTCCCCTTGCTTGGCTTTCTTTTTAGGTTTCTTGACTGAATCAGGAAGTCCCTTTCGATTGGCTCTCAACGTCCCCGTGGCACCTATTCCCCGCTCCCACAAATTTATGTACAGATTTGTGGACGAATAGTAGTTGTCCATAAAGATGTGATGCCCCTGTCCAACGTAGTCGTTCACCAAGTCCATGACTACATCATAAGTTTTGCCACCTTCAGAAACCGGTTCATTCGTTTTTCCAGTGTAGAGTTTGAACTTGCAAACGTATCCGTTGTGCGAGTCACACAACATGAAAGCCTTTATCCCATACTTCTTAGGCTTGTCGGGAAGATAAACTTTGAAAGATAAGTTACCTTTCCAGGGCACCATGCCCTCGTCGACTGAAATGTTTTGATGCGGTTTATACACTCTTGAAAAACGGTGAACTATCCGGTTATACAAGTGTCCCAGTTTATTTATTGGTGAAAAGCACGGGGTGTTACGGCCCGGCATCCTCCTGTTGTCAGCCAAGTGTAGGTAGGTTATAAGAAGCCAAAACCTGTCTCGGGGCATGCACTTGGCGAAGAAAGGCGTTGAGGTAACATCACTTGTTGACCAGTAATCAGCAAAGTTTCTCTGCACAACCAATGACATGGCAATTGTCATGGCTACAAATACCTTCATCTCTTCTGCATTAGTGTCTTGCCACTGTTGCATTCTTGAACGGGGTCTTAGAATTTTGTCCTCCATTGCTTGTTTGAAATATCTATTGGTTTCCGTTGCCATATCCTCATAGTCATCATTATGTATAAACAAATTGAAAAAGTCAATAGGTTCAGGGTTCTCAGGAAGTTCTATGAACTGGCGCAACCCAGTTTGACCAGTGAAAGGCAAGTTTACACGTGGCCGCGGACCATCCACCCACTCATCAAACGTCTGTGAATTATCATGATTATATTGTGGTATTTCGGCAAACTCCTCCTCAAAACCACTAAAGTCTTCTTCGGTGGAATTACCGGCGGCTAGAATCTTTCTGGCAATCTCTGTCTCTATATCACTCAGAACATCTGTGTCACCATGTTCACTATCTATTACAGTGTCCCGATCATATGCATCATCACTGTCTAAACCACTGCTACCATCACTGTCAGTTGACTCCATATCAGAGGCTTCATCAGCATGGATCTCGTTGATGAAGTCGTCGTCGCTTGAAACGGCTTCAAAGCTGCGTGTCCTAGTATGCAACGTCCTAGGCCGTCGCAGGGCCTTGCGTCCACGTCCGCGCAGCATTCTGCTTCAACCTGTAAATGATTGAAAATGCGTTAGATGTATGCAACATATAACATGTGATTAGAGACAATAAACATACAGAGATAATGAATGTGAGCTTCATGGACGTTCATTTGCCAGTTTCAGAACCTCCCGGCGCATCTAGGACGACTGCGCCGCAAGCGCCGACGGCGCCGACGGCTTCTGACATCGCGCCGATTTTTCCGACGCATATGTCAAACGGACCATTTTCTGATTTCCTCGGTGACGTGTAGCACCGGGCGCGAGGCCCGGAAAATAAACTACTATGTCAGGGAAGCTCGGGTTGTCAGTTGCCGAATGACTTCTCTTTTCGAGAAGCAGAGCATCCAAGGAGCGGTCTCTCGAGGCGGAGCCCGGACCCATGGGAGCATACTCCCATGCTCTCCGGGAATTCCCGTCCCCGTCTTCCGCGGCGGACCCCGGATTCAATCGCGGGACAGGTTTCCCATGTTCTCTTTTGAGAACGAGAGACTCCGAGGAACAATCCTATGGGACGAACCCCGGATTCTATTGGGAATGGGTTCCCATGCCCTCTCGACATATATAGCAGAAACCTTCATACCTCGGAATGACACGAACCTTTATTTCAAAGTAGAAAAAAAATAATAATTTGCACAAAAAGTTTGGGGGGTGGCGACCAAAAGCGGGGGGGTCCGCGCACCCCCCCGGTAGATATTTATACTTGTGGGTCGGTCCCGAAGATGACGGACCACGCCCATGTTCATGGGAATTTTTTCTCATTATGTCATGGCGAATCCCGTCGGAAATTCCCCTGCTCACGAAAAAACTAATACCTAAAAAAGTAATTGTGATACAAAAGAACTTTGGTAATAAAAGTGGTGAGGAATCAAATTCTCCATCTGCTCAGTTCAGTCCGCTACACATATAAATAATTCTTCAAATCTTATTGAATGAAACGTCTTTTATTCAATAATGTAAAAGATAAAATAATAAATTCAATTCAAATGGTTTGGAAAGGTGCGCCCTCGCATTTGAATTTTAGAAATAAAAACCTTTCGCAAATGGCATCAGTAACAAAAATGTTCACGCATTTTTAGAAACTCCGAAAAGTGAAATATTTTCCTGAGAAAATATTCCCACGAAAAGGCTTTTCCCCGAGCGGCGGGTCCCGTACTCAAATATATTTTCACTTTTATGTTATATTTTTTTTTCCAAAACTGGAAACAAAATTCCGTCATGACAGTTGTTCATCGTTTATAAAGCTCTATATTTGCGTATCAAAAGAACAGTATTTTAGTTATATATTATCATACTTCTTCACTTATGCGTACATCAATATTGCGGCTCTTCGCGCATGCATAGTTCTTCCCAAAAACATGCGCATTATATCTGGAATTAAAGACAATGTTTTTCTCTTTACAATGATGTAAAAATTATAAAAATCGGACTTGCGGTTCAAAAGTTATGAAGTGCGAAAATTATACCTTTTGGCGCGGCGCTTTGCGCATGCAGAGTTCTTCCCGAAAACATGCGCATTATACATGGAATTGAAGACAATGTTTTTCTCTTTACAATGATGTAAAAATTATAAAAATCGGACTTGCGGTTCACAAGTTATAAAGCCCGTAATGATGGTATATGCTAAGAGCGCCACTTATTCAAAGCCGAATATCACCTTCTGCGCGACACCTGGCGCATCAAAAGTTATTGCCGAAAATACACGTATTTTATATGGAATTGAAGACAATGTTTTTCTCTTTACAATGATGTAAAAATTATAAAAATCAGACTTGCGGTTCACAAGTTATAAAGCCCGTAATGATGGTATATGCTAAGAGCGCCACTTATTCAAAGCCGAATATCACCTTCTGCGCGACACCTGGCGCATCAAAAGTTATTGCCGAAAATACACGTATTTTATATGGAATTGAAGACAATTCTTTTATCTATATACTGATAAAAAAATTATGAAAATATCCCAAGTAGTTTCTTAGAAATAGAGCGCCGAGGCATGTTGGGGTAAATGCGCCACATGTATCAAAATTCAAAAGTGCGAAAGTCGGCTATCTCTGTGCGATTGCTGTATTTTCAGTTATGTTAGCGCAATTGCGATTTTTATATGGGAATAAAGGCCATTCTTTCCTCTTTATTTTGGTATAAAAAAAATGAAAACAACCAATTGGTTCATATGATACGAAGTGCGAGAGAAAGGTAGCTTATCGCAATATCTTCCCGTAATTAGAAGCTATCTGCCCATGTGGCGAGATGCGAGACAGATAAGCATAGGCTATCTGCCCATGTGGCGGGATGCGAGACAGATAAGCCTGTACGGGCCTATCTCACCCCGGGGCAGTGCAGACACTTAGGTGCTAATTAGCCGCCGGGCAGTGTAGCCATCGGAGCGAAGCAGGACAAAATTGGCCTTTTGTAAAGCTAATTATCGATGCGTTACGGGTCAACAATGCACACGCAAATTGGTGTGAATTTTGCTGGACGTTCTGACCAGACACTGAAGAAAGTTTTATTCTCATTGCGGGCTGCGAGGCATAAATACAGCCATTCTCATGCAGCAAGTCGCGGAAACAATCGACTCGGGACCCGGTATGGCAGATAGCACAGTACATAGACAGCCGTGAATTATTCTAAGTAAGCGATCCGGGATCCGTATACAGACACCTCGGAATCGCTTATAGCCCGCCCGGATAATTCCGGGACCCGCATGTTAAGGGTTAATCAGTGGCCTGGATTGTTCCCGTCATTAGTGAGTTGTCAATCCTCATTGTCATATGTTTGGCATGAATTAATTAGTTCAACATCAAAGTTAAGTACTTAAGAATTTCAGTAGCATTTCCTTGTTCATCAAAGTCAATATGGTGTTTCTAAAAATTTAAATCCCCAGACATTGGCAAATGAGAACACCTGTACTCAGTGTGATGACCTATTTTATATAACCGGTAGTTACCTCTCCCTGTGAGACATAGATTTCAGTCCTAATATTCACCTTTAGTACTTGGTGTGATTGAATTTGCCAGACATAATGAAAAATTATCAGACAGATCTGTGAAAACTTTCTCCCGGGTTGTTTTGCTTGTGAAACACATTTTCAGGTGAACTGCAAAACTGTGAAATTACAGTTTAATATCTTATTTTTTCCTTGAAAGCACTCAAATGCGTAAAATATGAAACTTTGTTGCTCTTAAATTTACAAAATAACA
Organism: Gibbula magus; assembly: GCA_936450465.1. NCBI lineage: Eukaryota > Metazoa > Mollusca > Gastropoda > Trochida > Trochidae > Gibbula > Gibbula magus. The sequence continues at coordinate 30,132,446 of OW388291.1, read as the reverse complement.
AAATAATGTTTGTGTATGTGAAGCATTTTTTTATCTATTGAAAGGAGAATTTGGAATGTTCATTTTATACAGGTTCATTTTTCTTGTACATATGCAGCGAGTTAAAAATAATTTGAAAATGTTATAAATTTTCAGGATTCAAACTTTTCACAAAAGTTTACAATTTAAAGTTAACATATTGCCAAAATCAGATAACAACACATTCAAAACCACATCACATTTGAATATCCCTGTGCCTTTTAACTCTAGAACCAATGTTTTAACACAATATGGAAATAGTCATATTTCATCAATCATGAATGTTCCACAAATGAGATATTTAATCATTTTAAGGGAACTCGTTCACAAAAACTAATCCTTGTTTAAAGAGAGTGAACATCCTTTTGTTAGTTCCCCTGAAAGTTAGTAGCTGATAATGTTTCTAATTGAAAAGCTGTGAAGCGACGCGCATGAAAGGCATGCATGTCGTATGTGCGACAATGTATCCATCGCGATGGTGTCTCCTTCCTCACTCCTGTAAACAAGGTTGTGAGAGGAGGCGCAAGCTAGCTAATTATGAGCAATCACACGGCCCCTTTTCCCACAAATACAATTGTTCAGTTTGTTGACTCGTGTCTTGATTTGCCTGTTGGAGAAATTTGATCATGAAGACTTTATCATTAGCATGAACGAACTAATTACTTAAGCTGCACACGGCCGGGATTGGGGCTTCCCATACTCTGGTAATCCTCGCCAGAACCGTCACAACAGATATCAAGCAAGATTTCAGATACAAGCTAACTTTCAAATGAATTTTCGTTTGGGGCAGGATCGATCGACGGACCTCTAACACCCAGTTTGTTGGTAGGCATTGATTCCATTGATGCCACAAACCCATAACAATGTGTTGTGGCCAGCATATGCATAACGTATTGTGAAGACGCACGCTGATAATTTGCGCCGACCCCTGTCACAGATTGGGTTAGGGCCACACATTGCTGCTTCCCACAGCACAGTTACATTATTGTTTGACAATTATTTTTTCTTTTCATGCTCAACCCCAAAATAATTAGAAAACCACAGATTCATTACAGTATATAGTGATGTTTCACAGATGCGCTTGCTTCCATGCTCACGAGACTAATTCAGCCCTATTCAAATGGTTTAGAAAGTTTTCTACAAATATTATTTTTGGTCGAGTATTATCTCTTGGTTATGTTTGATTTTTCTCAGGAGATATTTTGAGACTTTTGGAAAATTTACACGCATCTCACATGAGACTAACTTGATATCTCAAACATCTTTTATTTTGTTTATTGTAAGAATTAGTATATTTCAATTAATTATTTTCTGGGTTAATTTAAAAAAAATTAAAATTATTGTTTAATGTTATTGGTGTCAAATGTCTGTTATGGCAACCTTTATATAACCTAAGGTTACTCTGACATTTATAGATGTATACATTCTTATTCATGTAATCTTTCAATTAATTGTTTTTCAACCAATAATATTCAGGAAATACATTTTCTCTTCTGAATTAGTGATTGAATCAATTTATAGAAATTGGGACGGTTTGTCATTCAATTTGCCCTTTATAATTTATATATAAGTTATAGTAAAATAAGTTTTAATTTATTTATTATCATTGAATTAATAAATATATTTTCAATCCAAAATTTAAAACTAAATCTACTCAAAGTAGAAACAGACAAATATTTCATTTAATTGATTTTCATAATCATGAAATCAAGTAAATTTATTTTTTGATTTATTTGTAATTAGTGATTCGAAAAAAATAGTTTCACTCCTAAATTATTTCATAAATCTACAAATAATATAGACTGACATGGATTGTCCTCAAATTTGCCCTTAATAATTTTCAGATCAGAGGAAATCGTTGTTTATTACATAATTTGTTTATATGCCTAAGGCACGTCTTTTCATCACAATGGTACCAACCCAGTATCCTATAATAGAGGGTAACAAGTGAAGGGGTAGCCTGTATACATACATAGTCGTCGATGACTGGCCTGCTTATGTGGGATTTGCTAGTTAGCAACCATGGTTTTTAACAGTACACTTACAAATCTGTGTACACTTGAAAGAACCTCTACAAAGAAATATTAATGCTCTTACAAGCTTGTTTTGGGTGAATTCATTGAGTAATTCGCTGGAAGGTTAGGGGCGTCAAACATTTGGACATGTTCTGGCTGACGACCCTTGCTTCTAGCGTAGCGTAAATCCGTCCCTGTCGGGGCTCGTGCTAAGCCGGGATTTGCTCTGATGTACTGCGTGTGTCATGAACACATTGGACATGAAATGAGCTTTGAAATAACCGTAACTTGCATGTGAAGCGGAAAAAAGGATTGGGCATAAGAAGCTAAGCCGTATCAATTTTTTGGCACTTGGCCTGAGTATGTTCTTGCAAATTAATTTCCATTTCATAATGACGGGGAGAGTTGAAACAAAGAATGACTGAAATGTACGTTCGATTGATATTGACAAGAGTGGAATCAACTCCCAACAAGAAGATATTAAACCTGAAACTGCAAGAAATATGAATGATGTTGATTTGACAAGAGTGAAATCAACTCCCAACTAGAAAATATTAAACCTCAAACTGCAAGAAATATGAATGATGTGGATATTGACAAGAGTGAAATCAACTCCCAACTAGAAAATATTAGACCTGAAACAAAAACTGCAAGAAAATGTGAATGATGTTGATTTTGACGAAACTGAAATCAACACATCTAGAAAAGTTATTATAATTTAAAACAAAGTTTTAACTAAATGTAAATATTGTTGGTAAAGACCCAAGTCAAATAAAGACATATCTAGATAATATTCACTAATCGAGTCGTTCTCCTTCAATATTAAATGTCTATTTCATTATGAAGATGGCCACTTATTTATTGATACGAGAACATTACAATATTTTATATGCATATATAGAACATTTTGAAATTTTGAATGACAAGCAAGGTTAAACAATTTTTGACATAACTCTGACAGAATAATTTGAACTTCCAATTCCTGTTCATGATAAACACATTCTGATTGAGATGCTTTGCATTATTATTTAATATTTAGTATCAGTACTAGCAATGGGTGTGACAAATCATTAATTTCAAAATTAAAAGTAATGAATGTGTTAAATGTGATTGAAGAATTCCACAGAGATTTCAAACTTTTAGGAAAAAGGTGTTTTTTTCCCCTCTCTAGTGATATGATTGTTTTCATAACTTACTGTGAAAAACATTTATTGCAACAGACATTAACAGATTAATAGGAAGGTAAAATGGTTCTTTTTCTTGCACAATTATTTCATTTTCATTTGAAGATGCAAAATAATTATCAACTGTAAAGGTATTATTGATTTCAAATATAACTTTTTGAGTTTAAAAATGATTTTCAATATTTTTCAAAAAATATAGTTATATGCGAGTGATAATGAAGTTGTTCCATTATAATTAAGTACTTAATGGAATGTGTAAAAATTATATATATAAATATTTAAAAAAGGTTTTTAACTAAAGTTAGCCAGTGAATTCAGGGTTGAGAATTTTCAACTGATTACAGTATTTCCAGCTTTGTTGATTCTTGTGTGAATGTATGTTAAGTTGTTAACCGTTTGATAACATTTTCTTAATGCTTTTAAAAAGTGATCTCCAAATGTTTAATTCTTAAACTGGTCAAGCTACAGATTTATTTAAGTCAACGTTTATAGATTAATATATTTTGTTTTTTTTATAGTCTATGATTTGGTTTTAAAATCTTTTTACATATATTGACAAGCAACATAAAACTTCTTAATACATTAATACAGAAGAAATCTAAAATTACTTTCAAGTATTTTGTCAAACATGTCAAAGTTGCCGCAAATGGCTGCAAAATTGCCCAAGCGGCGTCAAACAATAACTCGCTCACTCACTCAAACATGTCAATTGAAATATTGAAATCTACGACTTTTCAAATTCATTTTATACTGTATTTACTTCTATACTTATATACTTCTGAAATTTCAATGCAAAAGATCCTTAAAATGTCCGTTAAATAATATGATAACATTGAAATAGAAATGATTTTTGATGATTATTATTATTAAATTAAGTTGATATGAATAACCCTTCTTATAAATAATCTATGATAATGGGGCCTGAAATATATTACATGAAGAAAACTAATCACAAAAATGTGTAAGTTCAATTGATTAAAAATACATATGAATATAAAAAAAGTATTAAACATACCAAAATTATAAATAAATGTTTTACATTTATGAATACATTTATTTTTAAAAACTGATTTTTCTTTTTACATCAGAAAATGAATACTTTCCTCTGTGAAGTTTCTTTTGTCTCAAACTTTCATAATGACCCACTATAAATTCAGACAGTAATATCATAATCTCATAATTATATTTCACAGATTAATATAATAAGCTAATGATTCTTGTAATGCATGATAAATGAAGACAGAAGTCTTATGAAACATACATTTCTCAAAGCTCTAAATAAATTTGATTCTTTGAATCTGTTTGAATGTAAACTATCAAAATTCTAATCAAATTGCATTTTAAATAGATATTCAGACTTTTTTCTGACATATTTCACAATTTTCCTTGATTCCATATAAATATATGAAGTATATTTATATTCAGTTTTATGCCATTATATTCAAAAACTATTTCAGAAATATTCCATGAATATCCATATTTCACCAAATATATTTCAGATTTATACTTATATACATAATATTTGCTATCCTCTAAATATAAATGAAACATTCATGTCAAATACAGATATTTTCCTCATGAAATCCATATAGTTTCCACACAAACTTCACATATTCCAGACCCATTCAAGGTATATTCCACATGAAATCCAGATATACTCCAAATCATATATTCGTTTCTATTTCAAACCAATCCATGATTTCACAAATATTCCACAATTTCACACACTTGAAACAAAACTTTGACACACTGGCAATAACCGTCCGCTTGATGACTGCAAACTAGCAATGAACCCAAGTTGGCCACACGAGGGATGTTTTATAGCGTATTGCGTTTCTATCCTCTTTACTGAGATTTAAGAAGAATCTGGGTGGAATCCGGACTTCAGCCGAAGATAAAGGCATATTAACCATTTTGTTGACTTTTCCAGTAAAGCGAGAATAAGTAGCCTGCGTTAAACTCACAAGCTTCTGTTAACAATGGCCTTTTCTTTTATACCCTATGTGGAGATTGGCGGCAGTTTTAGAATTAATTCTGCATTAATTTGAAAGTATCTTACTTTGATAGGTGTAAGACCATTATACTAATGCTATAAAATCAGATTTGGGGAGTTTTAGCCCAAGCACAGTGGAGCTGGAAGGGAAACAGGCCCAAGGATTTGCTCCCAACTCGCTAAAGTGGCTTTTCTTAAATCTTCTTTTCAGGGAGAAGGAAGAAGATTTGGAACAGCGCTCTGAGCTCCTAAAGCGAGAACTTCGCGCAATGATGGCCATTGAAGGTAGGAATTGTTCTTGATAAATTTCCTAATTAAAATTTGTGTTTGACGACTGAATTTATTCAGTGAGGGCCTTGTAAGGTAGGTATTGTTAGGAATTTGTGAATTAATATTTTTGTTTTCATGTTAACCCTTTCCCTGCTGAATTGTGCAAGAAATAAATTGTAAAAGGAGAAAATTAAGATGATGAGAGTGAAGGAAGAAAGCATGAGTAAGATAATGTCCTTGTCTAATTCCATTCTTAAAAAAATAATTGAGCCAATGCCTGAAGGCCGAGGCCCCTTAATTTTAAGGAATGGAGAGTTATGGATGAGTTATAAAGAGAGAATGGACATTAACCTACTTAAAAACCCTAAAATTATTGCTTAATTAATAAATTTACTTTCAAAAGTTTAATCGCGGTTAAAAGCTGCAATACTGCCAAAGCAGCGTTCAACAATTACTCACTTGCTCACTCACTTAAAAGTTAAAACATAAAATTTCTAGATAATTTTAAGATGTTTTTGAGAAATTAATGCAGTAAGAAAATTATAGATATGTTACAAGTGTGATTTTATCTCAACGTGTGTGTGAATTTGTATTTTCTTTTCAGTCTCACTTCAAACCCTTTTCTGTTCAATATGAGTATCAATTAAACTTAAAGTTGTTTACTTCAAGATGGGAGTTTGATAGAAATGACTCGTCAATATTACTGTTTTAGATTTTATCCCTTACCTTCTAATCTTTTATTTATTTCTGACATCTAATTTGAAAATTTTATTAAAAGAAATTCAATATGCTATGTCCCTGAGTCATGTGTTTTGAAAGCGAGTGATCAGAGAGCAACACATTTTTTAAAGTGAGGTGTTTTGATACTTAGAAGGTGATAAATATGTGACAAGTTTCAGGTATTAACTATCGCTGAAACTAGTCATCAACGTTTTCATTAGACCAAATTATATTCTCGACAGGAGAGATTTATCATGACTTTTTGTCAATATTTTGTTTATTATTGTCATTTTCTTTTGTTTTTCATGCCTGCTCTGTTCAGTTTTCACACAAAGAAAACTTATTGAAATATAAAGAAGAAAAACAAGTTCGGTTTAAAGTGATTAGTAGAGAACCCTGGGTTTGGTACGTCTTTGGTTCGTATCAGGAACAAGAATGCAAAAATTTAAATTCACAACAAAACACATTTTTTAATGAACATTAAGTTTTATGAACATAAAAATGCAAAAATATTGGGGGGGGGGGGGGGGGGGGGGAGGTTACATCTACGGAGGCAGTTGTGGAAGACAAGTGTTCAGATTTTGTAATTTGAATAAGGGGCAGTACCTTCCTGGCGATGTTTAGCTCTAAGCTTTATACCATACAGATACTTTAAAAATGCTATTATGTTTGACAGGTTCTTAAATATGTGTAAATATTAATAATATATATGATAGGGAAACCATAACCTTAACATCCTGGGCCCATATTTTCTAAGCTGTCATAGTGCTAAGATAGACGTAAGTCAATGTTAATGTATGGCACTTATGACTATTTTAGCGCTAAGAGAGCTTTGAAAATATGGGTCCAGGATGATACTGAAATACATAGGCTGTCCTATTACAGGTTGTCTGCAGGAGAAGAGAATACAGGAGAGGAAGGAAGTGTACACAATCTTTCCACAATGACCGCATTTGACAAATTCCCTAGCAATTAACGTAGCGTAGTGAGTGTTTACACGGACAAGGCAGATTGCCGATTGTTTGTGTTCATATGAAAATAGTCTTAATCCTTCCTTCCAGTCTGGTGAGCTGACCCAAGTTGGATTGGATCTTTGTTGCTCGACCAACATCCCCTCCCTCCTTTCTCTCTTTTTATCCCCAGTCCCCCTACCCCTGTATACAGACCCTCAACCCTTGGTTACACATGGGATCTTTGTTACTTGGCAACATCCCCTCTCTTCCCTCTCACTTCTTCCTGGCCCTCCCCTTGATATCTTCAGACTTCCCCTGGTTCTATTGGATCCTCTTCTAAGATCCCTCTCTCCTCTTCCCTATCCCCTCCCAGACCCCCTTTCTCTCCTCTGCTAATATCCCTTCTCTCAACTCTCTTGCTTCACCCCTGCCCCCTCCCTTTGATAATTTCAGACTCCCTTCTCCCCTGGTTGTATTGGATCCTATGCTATGATTCCCCTTCTCCCCCATCCCCACCCCGACCTCCTAATGCCTTTGACCCCCTACTCTCCACTGCTAACATCCCTTCTCTCCCCTCTCACTTCACCCCTACCCCCTCCCCCAAATGTCTACTCCCCTTGAAGGGATCCTCAGCTATCATCTCACTTGTCCCCCATCCCCACCCCGACCTCCTAATGCCTTTGACCCCCTACTCTCCACTGCTAACATCCCTTCTCTCCCCTCTCACTTCACCCCTACCCCCTCCCCCAAATGTCTACACCCCTTGAAGGGATCCTCAGCTATCATCTCACTTGTCCCCCATCCCCACCCCGACCTCCTAATGCCTTTGACCCCCTACTCTCCACTGCTAACATCCCTTCTCTCCCCTCTCACTTCACCCCTACCCCCTCCCCCAAATGTCTACTCCCCTTGAAGGGATCCTCAGCTATCATCTCACTTGTCCCCCATCCCCACCCCGACCTCCTAATGCCTTTGACCCCCTACTCTCCACTGCTAACATCCCTTCTCTCCCCTCTCACTTCACCCCTACCCCCTCCCCCAAATGTCTACTCCCCTTGAAGGGATCCTCAGCTATCATCTCACTTGTCCCCCATCCCCACCCCGACCTCCTAATGCCTTTGACCCCCTACTCTCCACTGCTAACATCCCTTCTCTCCCCTCTCACTTCACCCCTACCCCCTCCCCCAAATGTCTACACCCCTTGAAGGGATCCTCAGCTATCTTCTCACTTCTCCCCTGTCCCCCACCCCTTAATCTCTTCAGACCCCTGGCTGTATCGAACCTGTCCCTCAACACGACCCTCGTAACTCTTCCAGCTACTTGTCAGCACACGAGCACTGCCTGATAGTCGCACAATGCCCTGGTTTTAATCCAGCTATTCAAGGCTAATTGCCAGCCTTTCTTAACAACTCTCTTCCGGGCCATGTTTTCCTTGTTTTGTTGAACAACTTGAACAACAACAACAACAGCAGGTGAAGTGTTATTACTCACCTCGAGGGCTCCAGAGACATTTCACTCGCACTCAAACCTTTCCTGAAGCTCTGAAGTATTGAACTGCAAAGGCTTCAAGTCCTTTTCTTAAAATGGCTACATCAGCTCTTTAATCTAAATAATATTTGTGTTTGACTAATAAGGATGTTAGACCATGATTGATTTTGATATGACTGTCGGATTGATTTATCAAATTATAATTTCATTGTATTGTACAGAAATACATTGCAATATGGACTAAAAATTTGCAAGTTAATCAAAATATATAGATATGAGATTGTGCTGCAATTGCAGATTGATGGTTAAAATTTGTCTGTTGAATCTATAATATTTTCCTACAGATCTTTACAATGCTTTCTTAAATCTTTACAGACATTTATTGACGATATTCGCAAGCTTTATTTGGATTTTAGCAACACTAATTGCATTAACACATCAGCATTTAACTGTTGCCACAATGAGGTTCAAGCACAAACACCAACAGGAGTGAATAATTGAAAGAAAACATTTGTCCCTGTTAAATAGCCATGTTGGCCAAGCCATTTGCAAGGAATGCCGGTGATGGCATGCCGGTACAATGTCATCATCCGGCCACATTCAGAAGACCGGATGACATCATCCGGCAATATTCAGGCCGACGGCGTGACATCACATCTCTTCGCCCAGTTTGCAATGATAGGTTCACGTTACGGTTGTGTCACTCAGTGACGTAACCCCCACCACAGTGCGCCCAGTTCTATACAGGTCCCTCTCAAGAACACCCTCAAGTGTCCCGAAGGTCAGCACATTCTCCTCACTCCAGTGAACAGGCTCATTAGAGGGCACAGGTGGCCTCCTTGCCTTACACCCCCAACATATTACCAGCGATTTGTTAAGTGGGGGTGGGGCAGGGGTGTATCTACCCCACAGGTATCAGGGTCGACTTCTATCTTTGTACCCATGACAGATCCTGTTGCAGGTGGTGATCCTAGAGTCCAATGTCCTTCTTGCTTTATTGGCCTCATCGGTCCTGTCAGTTCGTCATATTGCAGATGTCAAGCCAATCACAGTGTCACTCTTCCTGCTTATAATCTTATTTTTGGACTTTGATTCGTGGGACATGTTGAATTGGTATTTTAGTTTAGGTCTTACTACTGTTCATGTTGTCCTCTAAAAGTTTGAGATTTTAATTGGTATTTAGTTTCATTGCCAACAATTTAAAAATGATAGAAATAATGGTTGAATTTATTTGGGATTTAATTGTAATAGTGGATCACTGTTTTAGATTTGATGTTGCTTTTTGATCTTGGGTATTATTTGTGACATTAGTTTTATCAGTATATGAAATAAGGCATGTCCAACAGCCCATAACCTGGTTACTTTCGACAGCTTTTACAGCTTCAGCCACTACATTGCCTGAATCAGGCAGATTCAGCCACTTCATTGCCATGATTCAAGCAGATTCAGCCACTACATTGCCATGAATCAGGCAGATTCAGTCACTACATTGCCATGATTCAGGCAGATTCAGCCACTACATTGCCATGATTCAGGCAGATTCAGCCACTACATTGCCATGATGCTGATAGATTCAGTCACTTCATTGCCATGATTCAGGCAGATTCAGAATTTGAGCAAATTCAGCCACTACATTTCGGTGATTTCGCATCATGTTTTGGACAAGATACAGTCTCATAATTTGAACAGATTCAGTGTCAACAATGTCATAATTTTGTCAGATACAGCTCCAGGCTCCCATAAGATCATTCCAGTGAAGAATACAGTTCTGTCTCCGGAGTCTCTCCAGGGTGCCAGAGTTTGTCCAGATCAAGCTGACATTAGAAGTGTATGTGTTATTGATTAACGACTCATCTCCATCCACCAACTATATCACTAAGCTTATCTCTTGGTGTGCAGAATTAAATCTTCTCCTGGTCAACGCTTTTGGAGTTTCTAGCAAGAAACATTGGTCTCTGTGTTTTCAAATATGTTTTACATTTGGATTACAATTATACGAACTTTAACACATTTTTTGTCAAATTTGGCAATCTTTTGGCAGGGAAGAGCAATAGTGACATTTTCCTTGTGTATTGGATATTTCTGAAGATCTCTTCTCATAAACTCTTACTTCTCATTTTGACAAGATTATGGTCCCAATTCCTCTCACTACCATTAGGACTGTAAGCAGTAGATGATAAGTGTGTATATGTCAAATCTAGACCTAGCTGTCAAGGTTAGTATAACCCTGTGTTGATCCTCTGACTAAGTCTGTTGACCCACGCTAATGTGACTATTACCATGTATATATGAAATAAACTTGAATGAAACCAGCCCAAAAGGGTTATTTTAAAATTTAAATGACAAAATTTAAGACTAAAATGTTACCAGTCCGGACCAAAGTTTCCAGGCTGGTAGATGGGCCTTTTTCATACAATGCTATAACTCTCGCAGATTGGTATACCGGTATGTGTAAATATAAAAGAATTTAAACGTCCCCATTCAATCTCTTGTGTTAGTCCTAAACTAACTATTGAACTTCAGCCCAATCTTATAGATGTTATGATTTAGAGCCCATGATCTGTGCTGCCAATGTGACTAAAAGCGTGGCAGATTAGTGTATATTTAAAATAAAAAAATATCAAAAGTCCAAATTCAACCTCTGAAGTCATGTCTAAACCTAACTATTGATAAACGTTAGCCGAGTGTTGTTGATGTTATAGCAATGCCCGATGACCCTTGTTTCAATGTGACTATAAGCCAAGCAGATTATTGTATATAAAATAAAAAAATATCAAAAGTCCAAATTCAACCTCTGAAGTCATGTCTAAACCTAACTATTGATAAACGTTAGTCGAATGTTGTTGATGTTATAGAAATGCCCGATGACCCTTGTTTCCCTATGACTATAAGCCAGGCAGAGTAGTGTATATAAAATTAAAAAAATATCAAAAGTCCAAATTCAACCTCTGAAGTCATGTCTAAACCTAACTATTGATAAACGTTAGTCGAATGTTGTTGATGTTATAGAAATGCCCGATGACCCTTGTTTCCCTATGACTATAAGCCAGGCAGAGTAGTGTATATAAAATTAAAAAATATCAAAAGTCCAAATTCAACCTCTGAAGTCATGTCTAAACCTAACTATTGATAAACATAAGCCTGGTGTTGTTGATGTTATAGCAATGCCCGATGACCCTTGTTTCCCTATGACTATAAGCCAGGCAGATTAGTGTATGTACAGATGACAGGAATGCTGCCTATTGTGTCTCTCTCTAAGAGCTTTACTCCCCGGTTAGTCGACCTTGTTTGGTTTAGTCAGTACTTACAGTCTCGATATTTAATGAAAGAAAGGGGCAGTTTATTTTAGCTGGGTGTATATCTGATGTAGAGAAAATCCTATTATATGAAGTGCTGTTTGAGCCACATTGCCGTTGATCCATGTTGTGAATGGACATGTACGTGTGACCCTAATCCGCAAATATTGAAAGACTAGATGAATCTTTCATTACTATTTGTAAAGATTTTCCTTCTATTTTAGCTTAGTTTTTCTCTCTCTTCACATGAATGGGACCGTGTTTGTAAACAGAGATTATGGTTGAAGAACGGATATTAGTGTAGTTATCTTTTACATTTCAATGAAAATATGCTTGTCAACTGAGATTGGTTCTATGATTTCTGTGTAAGATAGCTCGAAGGAGCACACCTCACATGGATCCCTAAACCCCTACACTCTACTTATTACTGAAGTTCTTCTAGAAGTTAATGTAAATAAGATTTTAAATACATTAGAATCTGTGACACGTTTTCAGCATAAAATAAAGAAACTATTAATCCATAATATTTTTCTTCTGAAGTTCTGTTTGCATTCTCTGCAGTGATAGCTGTCTATGGTATACTGATATTAGCACCCAAATTTATTTTTAAAATCTTAAATACAACATGCTTGGAATATGATGTTATGCATGCTCAAAGCAAAAGACATGATTATATAAACAACCAATAAGAAATGATGCAAGAATAGATATACATGGGAAACAATGAAATGGTGTAATATTGTTCTACTCATAAAATCTAAAACTTTTCTCTCCATAAGTCGTACAAGGGTTAAAGGATGAGTTCTGTCACCATCTTGGATCCTTTTGCATTACGTGAAATTAAAACACGCTATATTGTACCTATTTTTACAACTTTTTAATAACTAAAGACATACACTGATAGAGTATTCACATATTAACATATAACATGTCATAAAACTAATAAACAATTTGTTGTTATGCTGTAGCCCCACTCGCAGCGCCGATGAATGGCCTCAGTTCTCATATTGTTTTATTTTTCAACAAATGTGCGCTTGTGTTTATCAAGTTGTGAAATATAAATTCATCAAAATATTACCTTTATTACTATCTTTCAATTTGACTGTGTTAATAATGTATTAATAATTTATATGTTTAAACTGGAATATCCTCTCGAAATTCGTTTCCACAAAAAAATAACTTGATAGAACCTTCCATTTAAAGATTTAGAAGTAAAAGTCCTGTATATGGAGGAAAGTGCTTCCAGGCTGTATATAAGACGGCAAGGAAGAAGGAACTAGTGAATAAAGTGATAATGACTTTATAATTGAGGTCTCTGAAAATGCCTTATTTGAAAATTGCTGCAAATAACCAGCCCTTTTGATTTACAAATTATATTAGCATTTGTTTTCTACGTTCACAAGGAAAACGCTTATGAATTTTCATATTTCTTCAAAGAATTCTTTTAAAGAATTTTCAATGGTAATTGCAAAATTACAGAAGAGGAATTGAGTGTTCTTCAAAATGCAGCACTTTGTAACAGGAAAAGTTTGAACAACGGTTGTTTATATAAAGAGGCAGATTTACATTGACGACAAATCTTTGTAGTTCCTCAGCTTGGGGACATAAAGATTTTACATTTATTCAAGATTATAAGAATTAAGTATCTGTAATGATTAAATTTTTTAAAAGACAATATAAAATTTTATGATACGAATAATTTGGAGTTATAGTATATAGCTGTCACAAAGATTTATTTAAAAAAAATAAATTTTGTGTTGCAACTTGCAAATGATTTAAGAAGGATTACAAAGGATTAAACATCTATAATTAATCAAACGTTCCAACATTAAAATGAAATAATTAAGTTGCATGGAAATGTTTGTTATGTTTCTATGCAATTGATTTCTGACTGAAAGGAAGGATTACTCGTTTATTAGTCGACAGTTACGTCATTTGTTTTAATGAGTGCCTCTAAAGCCCAATGCGTAGCTGAATTTTGCCCGGACTAGTAATAATTTTGCCGGTCCCGGCAATAATCCGGACATAATGGTAGGCAAGGGATTAGGAAATCCATCAGTTATGTATCACAAGATTAGTGAACATGCACCCAAAGTATCAATTATTTTGTGTTCCTGATACGAGCGTACAATGTGTGTATGTCTTTGTCCAATTAATTAGACTGGAGACCATGTTATATGTTATAAATATCGCACTTGGTTAACTGTGTGATAATATAATTTTATATACGGTATGCCAAAAGTCATGTTTGTCATTGAGCAAGGCTGGAGCTATTTTCAGACAATTTTAATTTTGTGATGCTGTTTTAAACATTCATTTTCCAGTTAACACTTCTGTGTGATGGGCATTTGTGATAACAATGGAATATAAATGGTGTGTTGTGCTTTCAAACTATGTCAGCATAAGTTTGTTTAGAATTAATGATTAAAGTTAAATTAAAAGAATTATTTTAATTTAAACCTCTCTTTTACTGAAATAGAAAAATAATGTTTTTGATTTTGGACGTGAAAGTTTGGTCAGGCCCCTGTACATGGATAAGAGTTTTCAGTTGGTTTCATCTTTTCGGCTGTGAGGATTTTGTCTTTAGTATATAATTATGCATCTTAAAGGTCTGTTATATAGCCTTTTATTAAATGATATTAATATTATAATGTTTGATAAGTTTACAATGTTATTTTACATCGCCAATTAGTTAAACATAAATTTGAAAACTTTCTATACCAGCTAAAATGACTAATTGGATTTGGTTGTATTTAATAGGTCATATATCCAGTATACATATAAATGGGATGTGTAAATTCGGATTTTGCACATGTATAAGGCCATTGTGCTATTCTCATTGTAATCAAAAATGATTTAAACTTAAATCAGCACATATTGTATTTTGGCACATATCAAAGCCAAATAAATTTAATGAAAATTATTATTAATAATATATACATTAATAATGAAATATTCTGAATTATACCTGCTTAATTTGTCATCAGATCACACAGAAGTTCTGCAATTTTCTTGAGTTAATTCAATCTAAGTGTTGAATATAGATTATAAGAACAGATTTTGTTTTTAAACATTTGATATTTCAGAGAAAAAGTTATGAACTAATTTAGTCAAACATTCCAATGACATTTCTGACTTGCCAAGAAATCATTCCAAGCTATACTACCCAACAAACATCAAAAATAAAAAATGATAATTTTCCTGTTTCAGGCCCTCCTTACAAATATAGTGACCCAGTAAACATTATTGTTATCATTTTAAGTTTGTTTGGTAGTATTGATTTCATTACAAAAATGTAACAAACATATTTTTTTCACTTCACACTTTAGTTAATAATTTAAGTACTGAGGTGCCAATTTATAATAATTTGCCACAAAACTTATTATCACAGAGAATATAGCTGGTTGTAACTCATTAAAGGCTCTCCCAGCATATTTTTGGACTCGTAGGTAAAAGGTTAATATTTACATATCAAATGTTTTACCATGATGATAAAATACGAACATATGGTTATCGTCTGTTAGCAATACATCATGCAAATAATTCATCTAAAAATTTGAATTTGTAAGTGTGAATCTCCTTTATTTCAACATCAAACTTCACATCTGCGTATAACAAGCCAAACATATGGTTATAGTTAACAGTACTCAGTACTTAGGGTTTTACTGATGCATACTTTTCTACCTCTTGAGGTGAAGAGCGGCATCCATCATGGCTGACAGGCATAAACAGAGCCTGCTGTCTAGCGGTACAACCTTACCGGCCCGGCTCCAGGAATCTGGTACCAGGAACCTCACATGCAATCAGCCATTGTTTCTCGCCTGTCACAACCACAAACTTGAAAGCGATTACCTGTTCGTCTCCCTCTACCGTGTGGTGGCTGACTAATTGTTTCTCTGCCGACCATCAAAACAAAATGGCCACAATTACGCGATTGTGTTTGACAGGAAGACAACACGACCATATGGCCAAGGAGGGGATGAGGTGCCCAAGACCAAGAGGATTTCGGGCCGCACCATCCAAGTCGACTTACGTTGCAGTCGTCTTGACATTGAGCTCTCTCCTCCAAAGAGATTTTCGCTGGGGGTAATTTCTCAGTGAATACTTAGATGTGAAAGATAGTTACTCCTTGATCCGCATTGGCAAATTGGTTCTGATGAAAAAGAGCTAAGCAGAGAAGATTATCCGGCAGACGTCAACATCCCTCTGTTCTGACCTGACATGTTTTCTTGGTGCATTAATTGGTTCAGAATCAGAAGTATCCACTTTGGGATGAAAATGATAACATTTTACCCAACAAAGCAAATATTCTTTATCAAGTCGTTCTTCTACAAATATCAATTGAGCTGAATGAGTGTGAACGTTTTATGATGAAAATTATGATGATTGAGTAATTGATTCAAATCACAAATAACTTTTTGGTGATGTTGATACTTTTTTCTACAACATATTAGAGATCTGACTTAAATATATGTTTTAATGCATTTGATTCAAAATAAAGTAAAAAATCCACTTTATTTAGTTGGTATAAGAGTCCTTTCACCATGATTTTGACAAAATTGGTGAGGGAAAAAATCAGTATCCTTCAAAATGAAAATGTTCCAAATTTTCCTTCCCAATTAAAATCTTTTTTAGATTTTCCTACAAACTAAGAAATAAGTGAAAAATTATTATTTTCTTATTCAATTCTGTGTCTGTTTTGCCTATCGGGACACTTCTCATTCACACAGAAAGTTGCTTTTTCCTTTCTTCAAATCTTCATTTTTTTGCCTCCAACCTTTGGACATTTTGACCAAATATAATCATAAACCAAATAATTAATTTTGATAAAATGGCAACTTTTTACCACCAAAGCAAATTTTCTTTTTCATACAAAAAATCTCAAGTGGTAAAGTTTAGAACTACCCATTTTGTATAAAAAAAAATAAAAAAATATGTCCACATAATTAATGTTCTTTATCATTATTCCATAACAAATATACATTGATAAAATAATAAAAAATACAACCTGATCAAATGAGCATGTACACTCCGAAACGTGTAGATACACAATATAGCAATTTATCCTGAAAATCCTATTTTCTTATATTCCACTTCAAAATACCCCTCAAAGAATTTATCCTCACCCTAACCTACAGATCCAATTCTCTACAAGTACATGTAACAGTTTTCTAGCCAGCTGATCACAGAATGCTCGAGTATGCAGTCAGTCTTGTGACAGCAACAGTTCAAGTGTGATGGAAGATGCGTGCACTTGACCAGCCACAATTAGACATGCGGCAAGGTTAGATTGCACCGCTCTCGGAGATGAGAAACCAGAAGCAGGACCATATGTCCCATGTTCCACACAGACAGATAGAGTTTCACCTTGCGATACAGAGGGATCCAGTTTCACCTTGTGACACTAGGTTCGGCCCCGCTTGTTTCACCATAATGGGGCCATGTTTGTGCAGAAACCGATATGTGCAGCATTGTCTTAGACACAAGTCTACCGGGCACCTTACGGTGTTGCGCAGAGGATTAAAAGAGAAGCGCGTGTGTCCGCTGTCGAAGGCTGTCAGCCTGAGTGGACACAGGAATATTAAGACGTCAGTGAAGTTGAAAGGGAAGTTGGTCCGTCAGCAGAACTGGTTGGCCACCTGGCATGCAGAATCTACGGTTACATGTCCGGCTTGTCATCCTCTGTAGTGGCACGTGGCCCCGTCGTGCCCCTCCCCCACATAACAGTAGAATTACATGCAGGAAAACAAGAAGAAAATTAAGTCTTGATTCCTCATACCAACTTTTGTTACCAGGATCGACCGTTCTCTTTGACAGGAGAAAATTAAGCTTTGGTCTTTGTATACACAACTTTTGTTACAGGGAATTTTTTTTTTCATGAGAGTGTGAGTAATTAAGTCTTGATTTTGTATACATAACTCATGTTACAGGAAAGTCTCCTGTCTCTGTGACCAAATTTAAATCTTGATTTTTGTGTATCCATATCTTTAAAATCAAGACATACACTCTTTGACTCTGGTTTTCACAACTTGAAATACACAGAATTGACTCTTATATATGTATGATATAAACAAATCTTTTTTACTGTTTTGAGGATTATTTTTTTTCATAAAAGCAGAAAAAAATAAAGAGAGACCTTTGTCTCATTTACAAGGGAATCTCTGTCATTAGTTATTGAAAAATTCAGTTCAGTGATACCCAAAATGCCAGTAAATTGATATTGTACTTTTGTAAATATATGTATCAAAAAGAAAAATCCCAAAAAAAAGAAGATTTTAATCACTGTTTATTCAGTACACATATAACAGATAAAGGTATTACACTGCATAAACGGTGCGCATATAAAATACAATTGTTATGTATTTATTTCCAATATTGATGAAAATAACTGATTTAATATTTTCAGTACCAGCACATGTGCACACAATATGTTTGCCAAGCAACCATTGTTCCAATGCAAGGTCCCAAATTTCATAGTCTCTAACATCATAAAACAGTTGTTTGTGGCGTCATTGTAGCTAGCCTTCCCAAGAGAATTGGTCAGTTTTCTGGCTTTATTACGCAATTAGAATGGGTAATAATGTAATCGAAAGTATGCCATATAACTTTTCACAACTCATACCAATTGGCATATAACCATTTGGGCAATACATAAAATCACACTCGTTTTGTATGACATCATATGACACACTTCCTCAGGTAATAATCTCTACATACAGTGAACATATGACAGATATAATAGATAAATATGTATACATCCTGGCCCGTCAAGTGATGCCTATCAGGTCTAACACATAGTAATTAGTGAGTGATTAGCGATGATGACATATCCATATGGTGCTGTCCCCCTGTTACCCTCCCATATGTCGGCTATTTAGAACCCTCACACCTCACTTTGGTTACTGAACATCCTAAAGGGTGATAGTCAAATATTGACAAGTATTTTTTGGCATTCTAAATCCTTTGTCGACGGCTTATGGCTGTTGTTTGAAATAACTCGGTAGGGGTTCGACAATGAGACTGCACACCTCCATTACTGTTTCATGCAGTTTGGTCAACATGCTTGAGTTTATTCTGTAGTATTTGCGAGGCTACGCTAAAGCTGCAAGTGGCCGAGCCCTGTGTGATGTGTAAAGCAGGTGACGGAATATGTGTGTTGAACATTAACCCTTTGCCGGTCACACAAACATGATATCTATTTGTCACACCTTGGCAAGATGGAGTTTCATCTGCAGATGTTCTTTGTTTAATCTTTGTCACCTATCCACATTTTTCAGCACAGACGTTTAATAAATCTTTATCTGGAGATTAACATCATGCTTTGTTTTGCATATGAGAGTCAGACCCGTGATTTGGTTACAGTTGAAAATCGTCCAGAAAGCGAGTTGTGTGGTTAAGCAAATCATTATTTTGCATAGAGAAGATTTGAAATACTACCATGCTGTCGGTTGGGTTTCCGGATATACAGGGTTTGGATAAATAAAGTCTGACTGTAGTTTTTGTGTCAGAACTGCAGATAAACATCCAGAAATTAACTGTTTTAAAGGGGCAGTAGCACGTTTTTTCGCTGAAATAAGTTGATGAAATGTTTTTGTAAAATAATGTCACTAATGGTAAAACACCCTTCCCTCTTCGGAAAATCAAGTTAAAAAATGAGTGTACATGGTTCCATAAAGCCTTGGGAATCGTTTTTGTCATACAAAATAATAAATTGTGTTCACAATAAAATGGCCACCATGCAATTTTTGCTTTATACACAATACCGTTATTACCACTGCGCATAATTGGTTTGTGTAATATGATGTTTTACCTTTTGAAGTAAATATAAATGACATAAACTATCATTATAAATGGGAAATTTGAAAAAATAAAATTTGCCAAAAACGTGCTACAGCGCCTTTAAAGTACTTCGGACTAGTGCATGGAACTGGTTCAATCTAGGCAAATAGACCTACTTGATCATATTATCCTTGAATTATAAGCTCTTCTGACTACCATTTCATTTCATTTTCTCAATGTCTCTTTCATGACACATGGACTTGCGGACAAGTGCTAATTTTTTCTGTTGATTGAGATAGAAGAAAAGCAAAATTGTTGGAGAATTTCATTATGAAAAACACAATATTTCAGTGTGCACTGTATTCCACTTCCAAATCTTCTTAGATTTGACAAAATTGTGTGTTGGTTTTTATGGAAGCTACAGACAAATATTTCAGTTATAAATTGGATGATTTTCTAGAAGAAAGGATGAACTTAAATTTAAGGATTTGGTTAACCAAAATTCAACAACTAGAATGACAGACCTCCTAGATGTTTTACCAAATATATGCTGTACAGGATATAAAGACGTAGATTGGTATAACTAAATAATTCAAAGGAGGAAAGAGCCGCCATCAACCCAGGCAGTTATCAACAAAAAAAGCAGAAAGTTAATGTTACATGTTTCAGAGTCGATTGACTCCTTCCCTAAACCTAGACCTAAATAATTCAAGTTCAGGTTGTACAATGTGATGTCATTTCATCTCACATTTACACAAAACCACATTTGCTTCTGTTTCTTTTTTCGTTTTATCAGATTAGTCATAAGTAAAATAAATTTGGATAAAGTCTCATGAACTTTTTTCATTGAAAACAGTTTTTTGAACAATATCTTGTGAAAAAAAGTATGTTGAATGAGCAAATAAACCTTTTTCATATTTTTGATGACATATGTGTCTAAATTCCAACAATGATACTTTGTAAGTATTGACTTTAAAACCTGAATTATTAGCATTTGTAACCAAAATATAAAGTGATAATTCAAAAGTTTTTAATATTCTAAAAGCCATAACTGTTTTATAAATATCAGTTAGAAAATAGTTTTCACACAAAGCTTGAAGATTATATATAAATATACTTGGCTTAATTCACAACTGCAGAAAATAGTCTTTGAATTGTATAAGTATTTATAAGTATAAGTCCATCTAAAGCAAAAAAAACATCAAATAAGAAAATAAATGAACATGGCACTGACGATATATAAACAATATTTCAAATTTGTTATGACAGAAACAGTTCAAATAGAACATCTCACATAACTTTTAAAAATTCACATTTCTGTCTTAAAAAAATATTTATTGCATTTAATTGTTGTTTAAACACTTGGAGAATATTTGTAAATGCTGTACTTGCAACCAAAACGTTCTATGCTAAATTGTTGCTCGTGGACAGAAAAAAAATCTGTAATGTAATATTACACTGCCATTCTCAAAATTAGCGAAGCATGATGAAAAAATCACACTGTAAATTCCTTCATCATATACCATTTAAAATCATTTAATTGTTGACACTATCAAAATGGTCTGTAAATTGTAAGTATGTATGTGTTCAGCCGTTTTTATATAACAATTTACGACAACACAACCCGGAAGTTAATTTACCCGCTGATCAGGTGAGGTGAGGTGAGTTCGGGTTAAACGCCGCTTTCAAGAGTATTTCACTTATATCGCGGCTGCTAGTATTATGGCAGGGAGAAAGCCCGCAACGCCATGTGGCTATGCACTGCGGTGAAACCTGCGAGCAGTGGCTGGAACTAGCGAACCATGGGTGGTACTGCGCTGAAATTCAGTGTAGCATTGAACCCAAACCTTACTGCGTGTAGAACAGTTCTCTACTGCCCCTGGCGGGATTCGAACCCCGGACCTCTTGATCCAAAGCCGAACGCTAACCACTGCGCTATCCCGCCCCGCGCCCCACGCCCCCCCCCCCCGCTGATCAGCACGGCAACTTTGTCTGCAGTAGAGAACTGTTCTACACGCAGTAAGGTTTGGGTGCAATGCTACACTGAATTTCAGTGCAGTACCACCCATGGTTCGCTAGTTCCAGCCGTTGCTCGCAGGTTTCACCGCAGTGCATAGCCACATGGCATTGCGGGCTTTCTCCCTGCCATAATACTAGCAGCCGCGATATAAGTGAAATACTCTTGAAAGCGGCGTTAAACACCAACTCACCTCACCTCACCCCCGCTGATCAGACCATGTGGTATAAATGTTTCATTACAACATGTCATAACAAAGGTTATTGTCTCGATTGAACATGATTAAATTTTCGTGGGATTGTTTCATATTTAACTGCTCAATTTTACATGAACGTAAATATTCATTTCAATAGAATATAATGAATAACTGAAGCGAAAATAGTACACATGAGCACATTTGAAGTTTGTCTTTTTGTGATTTGTACACATTTCTTTATTAATTAATCTGTTTCTCGGTAATCACATACATTAAGAAAGAAAGGAAACGTTTGATATTTTAAAAAATCAAAGTTCTAATGCATGGTGGCGATTTTACTATAAACAATCAATAGGATGTCTGATAGATGTATTCATAAACCAATGATGACTAACTTTACTTGTCGTCATGAAACACTACGGACCGACGGACCTACGGACCGACGTAATTTTCGAACACTATTTGGGGTCTTGTGTAACAAATTTGTTTCTTCTCTCAAATTAAACTTTATCATCACTTTAGACTCTGAAACAATTGGAGTCAAACTGTTCTGGGTGGTCAATTTACTGGAATCATAATACAGGAACTATTCTTGGACCCACAGGTACAGGTCTGAGTTGACTGAAATATATCAGGTGCATGTGCAGATGTGTTAATGATTTTATTTCTGTTGCAGACTGGCAAAAAACGGAGGCCCAGAAGCGGCGGGAGCGTCTATTGCTAGAAGAACTAGTGACTGTGGTGGACAAGCGGGACGAGCTCGTGCAGCACCTCGACACACAGGAGCGCGCGTAAGTCTCACAGGCTGTATCTCTGTCTCATGTCATGTCTTTCTGTCTCACTTAATATCTCACTTTATATCTCTCTGCCTTAAAGGGGCAGTAGAACGTTTTTTTGAAAAATAATGTCACTAATAATGAAACACCCTTCTCTCTTCAATCACGTTAGATGGTTAAAAAGTGAGTGTACCCGGTTCGATAAAGCCATAGAAATCGTTTTTGTAATTCAAAATAATTAAATGTGATCACAATAAAATGGTCGCCATGCAATTTATGCTTTATACACAACATCGTTATTACCACTATGGATAAATGGTTTGGGTAATAAGATGTTTTACCCTCTAAAGTAAATTTAAATGACATAAACTATCATTATAAATGAGAAATTTGAAAAAATAAATTTGCAAAAAAAAACGTGCTACAGCCCCTTTAATGTCTCACTTGCTGTCTGTGATTTGCGATGTGTCTGTCTCATACAGTGGCCAACGTGATGGTTCTCAGTCTCACTTGTCGTCTGTCTGTTTCAATTGCTATCTCACTTGATGTCTCTGTCTCACTTGCTGTCTCTTTCTGACCACTTGATGTCTCTGTCTCATACTATGTCTCACATGATGTTTCTCTGTCTCACTTGAAGTTTATCTCACTTGCTGCCTCTTTCTGACCACTTGATGTCTCTGTCTCATACTATGTCTCACATGATGTTTCTCTGTCTCACTTGAAGTTTATCTCACCTGCTGCCTCTTTCTGACCATTTGATGTCTCTGTCTCATACTATGTCTCACATGATGTTTCTCTGTCTCACTTGAAGTTTATCTCACTTGCTGCCTCTTTCTGACCACTTGATGTCTCTGTCTCATACTATGTCTCACATGATGTTTCTCTGTCTCACTTGACGTTTATCTCACTTGCTGCCTCTTTCTGGCCACTTGATGTCTCTGTCTCATTCTATGTCTCACATGATGTTTCTCTGTCTCACTTGATGTCTGTCTCACTTGCTGTCTCTTTCTGACCACATGATGTCTCTGTCTCATAAGATGTCTTATGTGATGTTTCTGTTTCACATGGTGTCTCTGTGTCTCACTTGGTTATACTTTCTATAATTTCATTGGTCAAATGGTGTGTTGAGTAAAGCTTTCTTCCTCTCTATCTCTCACAATACTTTTCTTGATTCATGGTTCCATCTTGCTACACCTAAACGCTCACAGGGTACAGTCACCCTCACTGTCTCTGTCTTTCTGTCTCATCATGGTTCATCGTCAAGAATAATTTTTGAGTGTCCTACATCAATTTGATTGCTTCCAATTAGTAAGGAATCTGCTAATAATGATTAGTAATGATAACAGCATGATATTCAGGAAAGATAACAAAGATTAGAATTCATCAAATCTAACCTCACTTTTTGCGTAATAAATAAACACATTCACCTCGACAGGTATATTTACCTGTGATTGATTCTCACCTGCTGCTTTGTGTATATGCGTGACATGCTGTACGTGGTATCTCTCTGATCAAACAGCATTTGACACCATCCTCGGTTCAGAGCCCGATATTGATCTCAAGTTTCATTTGAAACACGATACCCTCTCATATTTGAATATTTGAAAGATGATTACAAAATATCTGTGTTTACACATAATGTTATTTTCCCTTTAACTTGCAGTTTTCATCAATAAACAGATGATTTGTTTAATGCAAACTCCAGTTTTGTTTTTGCTTGTAGCTATTAGAATTAACCCCCTACCTTTTGTGATAGTGTCAGTGATTGAGAATGCAATGTCTATTTGGATATTTTTTGTGAAAGCGAATTTTGAGAGGACATTCCTTTCTCCACATATTATTAATGACTTTGATATAATAAGTTTAAACATATAACTGAGTTTCACATTGAGGCTTCTTTATTTCTTTGTTTTAAAAAGAATTTTTGTTTTCTTTGTGTCTAAATTTTAAGTTCTAAGGAATAAATCTTCTCCATTGTAATAAGTTATATAGTTTATTCTTCTTGGACAATTTCAAGAATCTGTGATGGTCTGTGATCTGTCAGTAACTGATACCATTGTGGAAGAGGCCGCCATCTGATGATATCACAAACTGGATAAGAATTTTCAGAATGTTGAGTCGCGACAACAAGACCTATAAAGAGCCCATTTAGCAACCTGTACAAGTTGAATGGACCTGTAAATACTTCTTCAGAGGACTTGTAGAGACTCTGAATAGAAGTTTTAGGACTTGTGGAAAGGCTGAATGGAAGTTTGAGTCAAGTGAATGGATACAAGTGTGAAGCTGTTTGCTAAGGCTGGTGTTCAGGCCTTGAGCACAAGCTCTCTAAGCTCGGGAAGTGGGAGGGGAGGGTTTTGTCTTCCCTCTCCCCTCGGGATTCTTCCACGCATACCCATGGTGG
This sequence comes from Gibbula magus, assembly GCA_936450465.1. Taxonomy (NCBI): domain Eukaryota; kingdom Metazoa; phylum Mollusca; class Gastropoda; order Trochida; family Trochidae; genus Gibbula; species Gibbula magus. The sequence continues at coordinate 30,107,340 of OW388291.1, read as the reverse complement.
GAATGTAGGTTCTGGGGTCTGCAGGCCATCTCTGTTTGAGGACGTTTCCTATAGAAATTCCCTCTTCACGCCCCCTTGGGTCCTCCTTTCAGCGGGCCGTGATCTATTCTCACACCCTGCATACCCCTATCAAAAGTTAGGGGGAGAATGTTTGCTTTTGTCAGGTCTCATACCAGCAAAATTGGATATGTACTAATGGGTAAACAAGCATGTCGCAAGGCAATCACACGTGTTTATTGGTTCAGTTTGCTGTTTAGCGAGACCCCTCCGAAGTGCACGTCCAGTCTTAGAGGAAAGGGGCTCAACTTTCACTTTCGCCGTCGCAGTGTTAGCCCAGGGACACCCTATACGTGTGCCACTTAAAAGAGCAGAGAGGGGCGAGTTTATGTGTGTAGATTGAGATTGTTCTCTAATTGTGTCGGTAGTGTGGAGCTGGGAGAGGGACCGGCGGCGAGACTAGGTGGCACCACCCGAGGGACCATGCTGTCCTCGTGTGGACATCATACACAAAGTAAACAGCACCGTGTACAGGAAATCCACCGCTTTAAATTCCAAACCGTTAACTTAGAAAGGCAGGGACAATGGGGAGAGTGGATGATAGGTAGGAGAGGGACTGGTGTCCGATTATCTATTTGTTTGATAATTATTGAGGTGAGGGGAGGACAAGGCTCGAGATTCATGCAATCATAACGCGCCGTATCTCGGCCCTCGGAACCGGGATCAGTTTACGCAGAAGATCTCTCCGCTCGTGAGACGATACGACACGGTATATCTACTCAGGGCCAAAATGGAGTAAACATTGGCAGTCTCATAAGCTTTTGATGTATGAAAACAAATCTGAGAAATCCTGGTGTTCACAAGTCGGGAAGGAGGGATGGCGAGTGATTGGACGCCAGATAAGTAAGCCATCGACGATATGCGATGGCTTGTACAACTCAATCTGCAAGATTATCTTCCTTTAATGGCATACTCGGAGAGGAAATATACCATTGATCCAATACAGGACCTCGGTGTCTATAACCCAGATCTCTGGAATCTTTGTTTGCTAACTTCCTGTCCTTATTTTGGTTCAGAATGCTGAAATAATTCAAATGTCGTCCTTGTGCTCTCATTGTTGTTTTGGACCATATGTAATGAAGGCAGGATGACATATCTGGTGTAATATTTCAAGGGTGGAATATGGCATTTGAAAAATAAAATAATAACATTTCAGTTAGTTAGATATCATGCTATTCTACTCGATGAAGTAATGCTGTCAATTAGATAATACCGTTGTTGATATCATGTTATTGATACCCCTGCATGAATAGATCTTCATTCATATTTTTCCATTATGGAAATGGAATTGTGAATTATAAATTTACCACCTTTGTCTGCGTTAATCAGAAACATTTTTATCTTCTTCTTTGTGATCTTGATAAGATTGTATAAATAAATAGATAAATAATAGTGGATGTTATAGTCCACCTTTTCCCACTCGCACTTACATGCTCAATGCGCTATTTGTATTTGACAAAAATATATATTTCACAATCTAACAACCTTTTAAAATCAGTGTCCTTTTAAAAATGTTGACACAGGATTTGTTATTTATATTATATATCATAATTTCTATAATCGAGTGATACACATCACAATATTTGAACTTAAAATATAATCTCAACTCATGTAAAGTAATCTGGGCAAATGTTTTTAATCAATATGATTAATTGAGATTTTGAAGTTGAAAGATACTCCAAATAACATATAAAGTAATTAGCTAATTTAGTTTTCGATCAAGGTATAAAAGTATCTTTGAAGACGAAAGCAGAGCGAGAGTAAAGTCTGAGAAATATGGGTCAAATCACTCTGTTAATGAGTTTCTCAAAGGACAAGTCTCTCGACTAGATTAGATTCAGTGTAAGTGACAAACTCTCTCATTTCTATAAAAGCATCAACTTTGATCTTGTAATGAAAACAGTTCTCTAAAGGCAATAATTAAAAAACATACAGAATCAAAATGGTCACAGAACTCCAGTCAATCATATTTTTTAACCTAATATATATTAAAACATCACTTTTGGACACGTGGCTCTAAGACAGGATAAATACTAATGCGGACAGATCTATAAAATATGGAGAATTGGCTTGGAAACACAATATTTGCAATAGTACAAATTCTTGCACTTGTTTGAGGACAAGTCCCTTGCAGGATTCGAAAGCACACCCTGAGAGTCAGGCACCAATGTTACAACTATCAAAGGGGTACTCAATGTAAATATAGCTTAACTACTTGTTGTTTGACGTCATTGTTGTCAAGGTCATGGTGACCGAATGGAAAAGATTTTTGTACAGTCAGTGTTTGTGCCTCACTCTGAGGGTTTAGTGTTCGTATCTCACAATATAAATATGTCCCATATAAAGTAAAAGAATTTGTACTTTTGCAAATAGAACTATGTTACATTAATTTTGTTAACTATCTAATCTGCATATATTCTGATGTATAAAATGTTTATTCAAACACAGGGATCGACACTCGCACTTGTCCGCTGGCCCGAGGCCAGTGAAAATTCAGAAGGGCTAGTGAAATTTGTATAAAGCACTACAGATTAAGATAAAGATTTCTAGCAAGCGTCTACCCCTGAAACACTTTCCCTGTTAACTGAGATTGTCAAAGTTTCAGCACATAATGTCCAAGAATCTAAACAACTCACCTATCTTCCCCAAAAAGAACCAAATATGTTACTCTTCCATTTAGTGTAATGTCAATTTAAATCTCTAAGAATCATTGAAATTGTCCAAGAAACAATCATGGTTAGCTTTTGTACTGTTGATTGGCGCCTTTCACTGGAGGTGAGGCTATGCATATTGTAGCATCCCAAATATTACAATGTTACACATAACATTTCAAGTGATTAAGAATATTCAGCATGTGCACAGATTTCATCTTTTCTCTAAGAATATTTCAATAAGTCATTACAAACCTTTAATTATTTTTTAAATTCAGCACTTTACATTATATCTCTGCTTTTACTTGAAATAATTTGATGTGATCTCGAATAGTCTTCCTTATATCTTTACTTTGAACCTTCAATTTCCAAGCCTATTTTTCGTTGAAATTAATTCTATTCTTTGCTTTTATTTATAATCATTTGTATGGTTTGTATTTTCAGGATCGAGGAGGATGAGTTTTTGGACAAACAGATTTCTGAGGGCCGCATTCCGTTGAAGGATGAGAAGAGCTGCTCCATACAGTGATGTGGAGACAAGTGATATCCCGAGCTGAGCTGTGATACAAGGAGAGAAGCATGAGTATGAGATAGAGGTAGAGAGAGAGGCCTTCTGGTGTGCCTCCTGGATCTTCTACAGAGGATGATGATCTCCATAGGAGATATAGACCCATTTGGACAATAACATCTTCAACAGGTCATGAAGTATCTCCATTTGAGATACAGACCCAATGATGGACAATAACATCTTCAACAGAGGATGGTGATCTCCATTGGAGATACAGACCCAATGGTTGACAATAAGATCTACAATAGGTAATGAAGTATCTCCATTGGATATACAGACCCAATGGTGGACAATAAGATCTTCAATAGGTCATGAAGTATCTCCATTGGATATACAGACCCAAATGATGGACAATAATGTCACCAATAGGTCATGAAGTATCTCCATTGGTGGACAATAACATCTTCAACAGAGGATGATGATCTCCATTGGAGATACAGACCCATTTGGACAATAACATCTTCAATAGGTGATGGTGTATCAACATTTGAGATACAGACCCAATGGTGGACAATAAGATCTTCATTAGATAACTGTGTATCACCATTTGAGATACAGACCTGTTGTGGACAGTAAGATCTTCAAAACATTTGAGTGTGCATGTGTGTTGCCATGATCTTCAAAGATGACATGTATGATGGTATAATATAGAAATCAACTTTATTGTGTGCTACATGATCTTCAGAGATGACCTTGTATGATGGATGGTATAATATACAGATGAACCTTCAGAGATGGCAAGGTCTGGACGGGATGTTTCTGGAAATCTTCAAGAGATGGCTCAGTATCTGGTGCAGAGCTGATTGTCTTCACAGGCATTTTTGCTGTGCATCTATGATCATGATGGACAATAGACAAATCTGTCAGAAACAAAGACTTCAGTGCATCATTGTGAGAGATGGTGTGGAGAGACTTGAGATATCCCATTGTATATATTGCATGAGGTCTTGTGTGCCAGAAACAGATAACGACTCAATGTCAATGAAGACCTAGGTGCAGATCTCCTGTGAGAGTAGTTAGTGTGTTGTGTCTATAGAGGTGTATATCTAACAGAAACTGGATATCTGTGTAATGTTGGAATATGAGATTCTAGACTATGTTCTGTCAATGTGATGCCAACATTGTGTCTATAACTGATATATGTGTCTGCCAGAGTCTCAGAGGAATGTGTGTTAGGAGACTAGATGCTTGAGACTAAAGACAGCTGAAGGTTGTCAGACTTCAATGATAGCCAGAACACACCAAGTGATACATAGGGCAAACTGAACTTGTCACGCAATTTGGACAGTAGGCAGTGACATTCAAACCAAAAGCACTTTTGCTATTGGATACAAGATTTGAAAGTGTTTGTTTGCACTGCCAGCACACCAGACCATTTGAAGATTTGCAGTTCCATGAGATTAATTCTTCTGAATATGTTGATAACTATGTGATTTGAACAAGTACTCAATTTGAGTGCAAATGCGGTCAGCTTAGTAAAGCATATTGTATCTAATAGCACTAAGGTGTATTATACAAATTAAACATTTTATCACTTGATTCAACCAAATTTTACTTGATTGATGTGAGATACAGAATTACAATTTTGTTGCTTGGTTAAAGCAAATTGTACCTGTTTTATTCCAATATTGTGTGATAAAAAATTGGAAATTTTAATTGTCAAACTATATATATATATATAATCATACCATAGTTATGTGATAATGATGTAAGTATAGTTGTCTGTGTATGATATTCCGTAAATTTCAGTCCCAGTGGTATCAAACTCAGCCAGAGCATCAAGTGATTGTCCTCTATGTGCAATTGTAACTATATCCCTCTGTGTAGCAATGTACAGGAGTTTGTCTTGTATATCGTGTCCAAGGCCCATATTTTCGAAGCTGTCTTAGCGCTAAGATAGTTGTAAGTCAATGTTTATGTATGGCACTTACGATTATCTTAGTGCTAAGAGAGCTTCGTCCAGTTCATTAACCCTTACCCTGCTGGCCACAGTCGGACTAAATTCCTGTTCTGAGGAATAAGATCTGCAAAAAAGGACATACCTGGATATAAACTGGTTCTATAGATTTTTTTCCACAAGGTCTGATGACTCCCTGTATAGCCGCATTTTGTACCGGTTTACTGCAGAGGAAGTCCAGTCATATAACTGACCAATCACATCACACGGTCACTGTTTTGAAAGTATTCAGAATCTTTTGTATCATATTCCTCATGTCATGGAAACAAACAAAATGATATCTGTTTGGAGTTACCTGCCCCTAGCCCCAACACAAAAGCTTTTGTTGGGGGTCTTGTGATTGGTTAACTGAATTGCATCAGAACATGCAAGCATACAGGCCATCATTAGACTGTTTGATGAGTTATCCTTCAAACGATATGAGTTCGTATCCTGATAGATGCACTAATTTGCAACTTTTATTCCTTGGACAATGGTCTATTTTAATTCGAATGCTGGCCATGACACATGCACAAAGCTAACTTAGCAAAAGAGAAAGGAATGTAGTGTTAATGTGCATCTGCCATCCTGCCCCAACAGAGCTTGTTACCAAAAGGAATATTCTGGAGTTGGTAAGATGCTTGAGATTTGTACACTCTGAATATTATAACATAAGCAATTACACATCCACCTTCAACAGGGTATTTTCATCCACAATTCTTCTACAAATCCATAGATAAAAAAAAAAACAGATGCCGTTTGACTATTAAACCGAAACTTTTTTTATAGATGAAGGAATTTTCATTTTGAAAAGAAATTTATAATGGAATTATATTCAGTCAATAAGGGTATAAATATTGAAATAGGGTAAATACATTCATCTTCATGAGGTTGATTGTTTGATTTTCACACAATGAGTTTATTTTAATAAAGATGCAATGTAATAATGTATCCATTTTAAAATGACATTTAGCAAAAATGAAGTCAGTTTAGATATTTGAAATACAGTTAGATTTAATTGAAATGTTCTGTTTAAATGTATCAATTAAGTTACAACATTTTATCAAACAAAATCATTTTGATATATACTATATCATAACTGAAGCACATGCACTTATAGCTTATTAATCAGACACCAGATTCTATTCCTACCAGGTCCCCAGTTTCACTGCTTGATTGATGTCGCTCATCAATCTAACCTCTTTGAAAGGTGCAATATAGACATATTCTCTATTATAAGAAATATATTACCAATGTTCATAATATCACCTTTTTAGTCAAATGTATCTGGAATGTTCAGTTTTCTTGCCAGATCATTTACAATACCATACTAAATTATTTCTTCTACTGGTGAAGTAAACATCCAGTTTATAACCTTTGTTTATTTAAAGGCACTGTAGCACATTCTTTGTTCTGTTCAAATTTGACATTTATAATAAAATTTTATGCAGTATATTTGTAATTGAGAATGTAAATAAGGCCCATGACCCGACACGATTACCCGTAGTCATAGAAAACGGTGTCTGTATGAAACAAAAACTGCTAGCGGCCATTTTTGTGTGAACACCTTTTTATAAATCAAGTGAAATGGATCCACATTGTTTAACCAAAAATAAACATTCATTTTAGAACTCTATGTATTGGTTGAGGAGGATTGTTTTGCAATTGGCAATTTTTTTGTGAACACCTTTTAATAAATCAAGGATGGAAATGGATCCACGTTGCTTAATCAAACCATAACCATTCGTTTTAGAACTCTATTTATTGAGGAGGATTGTATTGCAATTGGTAACGTTTCATTTCCATTTTGTAAGATCTCTTTATCTCCATTAGAAAACGTGCTACAACCCCTTTAAACTCTTACTGAAAAGAATGTAGGAAAAGTCAACAATAACTTCATGATGTTCAAAGCAATACCAGTTTCTATTTATCTAAGGTGTCAAGTGAATGTTTTCATGTCTTTGTTGATTTCCTACCAACATCTCTCATTATTCCAGAAGGTCATTGAATAGGTAACTAGATAACTTTATATAGGCTATTTAATACTATTCTAGTGTCAGACTGTTAAAGGGGCAGTAGCACGTTTTTTTGCTGAAATAAGTTGGCGAAATGTTTTTGAAAAATAATGTCACCAATAGTAAACCACCCTTCTCTCTTCGGAAAATCAAGTTTAAAAATGAGTGCACATGGTTCCGTAAAGCCATTGGAATCGCTTTTGTCATTCGAAAAAATAAATTGTGTTCACAATAAAATGGCCACCATGCAATTTTTGCTTTATACGCAAAACCGTTATTACCACTGCGGATAATTGGTTTGTTTAATAAGATGTTTTACCCTCTAAAGTATATATAAATGACATAAACTATCAATATAAATGGGAAATTTGAAAAAAATAAATTTGCAAAAAATGTGCTACTGCCCCTTTAATGCTTTTAAATATTAAAACGGAGTTAATTTTTGTCAGTAAGGTACCACTTATTATATATAGGCAATGTTTAAAAATGTTGGTTTACTGTTTTGAACTGTAGTGATTAATGTATAGTCAGTTTGCAATCTGTCTTTGGTGCTACGTGTATATATTTCTATTTATATATTATGAGATGGCATTATTTTAGTTTGTCTTAGTGCTATCTATGATTCCTGTTTTTGTTTGCAATATGTGAATTTATTTTCATGATATATTTGTAATATAGCCCCTTTTAAAATGAAAAAAATTGTTGATAAGATAGGTTTAGCAATTGTCAATTTTGTCCGTGATATCAGGGAATATTTTACTAACTTTTTGTACAATTTAACAATGAAAAATACAAGCAATTTTTTAAAGCACAACTTGTAAGGATTTGATGCAGGGAATAGTTGTACTGGTGACTTTGATTTTCTTACAATGTGTTGGTTTAAAATGTTTTTAGATTATAATTGATTATCCATTCATGGTAAAAATGTAACTTTAATATATAGCTGAAGAGTCATGCTAATTTGGTTGGTAATTAGGGAATTAATCATAATAATTGCCAAAAAAAATGCACTCACAATTTTTGTATGAAGTTATATACCGGTACTGGAGTTAAATTTTCAGTTAAAACTTTGAGTTCTGTATCTCTTTTAATACATTTTCATTCACTGAAACCAATGATTTTTATGATTGTTCACTAAAATGGTGACAATTATTTTGAATATTTTAAAAAATTTAATGTTTACAAACTGTTTGTTCAATTTTAATGTATAAGCTTTAACTGGTTTTATTGTGTTTGTCTTGTGTGATTTGTGTTTGTAAATATAGTTCCGGAATTTAATTAATTTGGAGAGAGAATGGATAGCAAAAATGAAACAAGCTACATTCTATCAAATATACTTGCCCTTGCCTTAACACAATTCTCACCTTTTTGAAAAGGATGCAAAATTCTTGTTACACATACCGGTATATTAATGCTTTTTATCATTTCACTTGTCAAACTCAACATTTTTTTTTTTTTCAAAATATAAAACGTTGATTCAAATGCTTTTTTCCCTAAATAAAGTATCCAAATGTATAACATATATCTATTGTGTGTACTGTGTATATAAGTGTGTTAAAGATAGTTATTATTTATTGATGCTTATGTTTTACAAAACATGCTTATATCTGTTCACATTGCTTTCCTTGGAGTGAACATTTTAAACAATTTTCATTATTCTACTATTTCAGGTTTTAATTGTCACATTTCAGTAATTGAACAATCTAAATGGTTTTAAATCAATACTCAAAGAATAAGTTACAAATTAAATATTATCAAATTGGATGAATCTTTTATTTCAGATTTACATATAACACAAATTGAAAAATATATATATCAATTTCTCTTTTACTTTTAGACATCCCTTACAAGTTTATTAACAGTTTATTAACATTATTCAGAAAGGTAGAAGGTATTTTGAAAATGGTTACACTGTATAAACCATCATGAATTACATAAAAAAAACTCAGTGTTGTTAATGTTGCTAAACAGCAAATACTTCCATTGAATAAAACATGTTTTCTGTGTATGCTATATCCACTCAATGAAATGCAGACCTATAATTACCATTAAATACCTGGTAGTTTTATGTCGGTATTTAATTCAGATCATGTTATTGTCTTGTGGCCTGTTGGTGTATGACAGCTTTGTGAATAAATATGTCCACACTGTTTTCACTGCTTTATTTTGTCATTTTGAAATGATTATGATGGATGGTGCCACTAAGGACATGGAAGTTCAGCAACAATATGTCCCTGGATGGGTGGTCCATTTTTTAGATGGAGTCTAGGATGCTCGCAGGTTTCACTGTTATACTTAACCACAAGGGTGTTTCAGGCTTTCTCCCTGCTATAATACAAGCCGCTGTGATGTAAATGAAATTCTCTTGAAAGGAGTGTTAAACCCCAAATCACCTCACCTCTTTGATGGATAGTCTTAGAGGTTGATGGGTTGATTATCTGCTCCACACTGAAACACGAGACAAGAAACCTATGATGTCACTTCCGCAAGTGTCTATTCAAATTGTATCTCTGTTCCTAGAGGCTGCAGGACACTGGACACCTGGTGAGGGTTACTTGAAGGTAATTTCATCATAATATTATTGAGGAAACGCAATACAAATTGACAATCCTTATGATTGTCCTATTGTCCACAGACAAACATTAAATGCCATTTAAGTAATGAGGAAAGTGTTTGAATATGACAAAGATTACAGTGTCTCAATTTGTACTATATGTAGCATATGTGAGAGATTAACATCTCCTTATATGTAATAGAGAGGCATATGTGAGAAATGAACATGTCCTAATATGTATTTCAGAGACATTTGTGAAAGATGAAATTGCCCTAATTTGTATTTCAGGGAAATATGCTAGAGATAAAAATGTCGTAATATGTATTTCAGGGAAATATGTGAGAGATGAACATGTCGTAAAAATGTATTTCAGGGAAATATGTGAGAGATAAAAATGTCGTAATATGTATTTCAGGGAAATATTTTAGAGATAAAAATGTCCTGATATGTATTTCAGGGAAATATCCGAGAGATAAAAATGTCCTGATATGTATGTCGTAATACGTTCTTGGGTGACATTTGTGAAAGAAGCAAAATGAACGTATCACAGTTTGTACATGAGGGCATATGTGAGAGATTAACCTGTCCAGATATTTATACTGGTAGTTTCAAATTATCATCATACCAACTAATGTGATATGCTTCATTAGAGTTTAACCACTCGCTTTGAATATGGGAACTAATACCTAATACCGAGTTAGTAAATATATAGATGATAGGATATGATATCCAATGTAATTATGTGTTTATGCCATCAGTGCTTTAATTTATTGTGCCCCCGAGGAAGAACGAAAGATTCATACAAAACGATTGATATAACGAAATGTTATATGTAGTACTTGGTTCATGAAATTGAGAAAAGAATGCCAAAATCCACGTTCAATCTACTTTATCTGCATGTAGAAGGCAATATCATAAACGAAACGTGACATCATAGCATTGTTCATGACGTCATGTTACCATGACAAAGTGATATTTTGCTCTAGAGCACGGTATTGAATATATTGTTCCCGGTAACTTTGCTAATAGAAATACATAGTAAATTAATATAATAAATTCAGTAGTAAATACATGTCAAATATATGAAGCTCCCAAAACATATTGACAAACAACATGTGCCTGACAAAAAGATAATATTTACCCTCTGCACCTGACCCAGACAACAGTAAGACAACATATGCATATTTCTTGACAATCAGCCAACAGGAAGTCAAAAGAGCATTTATCGCCATTTAATTAAGAATATGTTAAACATTCGTTCAATAACGAATAGGGTTTTGTCAGATCCAACAATGGAATTTAATGCAATGAAATCACAAATTATAACATTTCCACAATATGCATGCTGAATTTACAGAAGTAAATATTCAGTCTTGATAAATAACATATTTCAACGTCGTAAACATTACGACCATATAATTTGACAATTTACATGCTTAAATCTACAACAGCAAAAACAGTTTTTCTCAATAAATAATATCAGAGTAAACAACGGTAATTCATTTCCATCATAAATAACACATGGAACTAATTAACTACCCAGATTAATAACTTCTTAAATAAATATCATGACCCAGTGCATGTCGCTATTTCCATCACAATCGCCAATCTCTACCCCGATCTCTTTACCTTGTTAAAAGTAACAGCATCTTGAAAATAATACCCAACATTTCACTTCATAAATCAACGATAATTCGTCTTAACGAGCACCTGTGCTATCCCCTTTGAAGTCGCCGCTAATTGTCTTTTCTTCTTCTTTATCCCTGTACACCTGTACGGCAAAGATAGCAGCGATCGGCTGGGTTCCGCCTATAATCGATTTGCTACAATCTTGTATTTTTTCGTATAAATGCTGAATTTATTCAACGGCAGCCTAAGATTCCGATCGTTTAATGTTTTCCACAATCTGGAGAGTCGGTGATTGTATTATAGGCGGTGCCATATGGCAATAAAAGTCGGGAGAACATGACCAACACACAATGATTTCCGGCCCCAGGAAATGCCCGGACTGCCGTTGTAACTTCACTATTGTTGTTTCGCTTATAGAACGGCAGTGAAATGATTTTGACATATTGTTGTTTCTCAGAACGATTGACGAGAATTTAATAATTTTATTTAATATTAACATATTAGCCTTCGTATTACTGTTACTGCGAGTTTGACATTCCTAGTTTAGAATAGTACTTTGAATTTGTAATTTCATTTACAAGTCGGAAATGCATGTAAAGTTTACTTTATGCGGTATAATGATTGTCGTCCTTTCTTTTGGAACTTCGAGGGTGATTTTGATTATATTGAAAAATATAAATCACTTATGAAGTAGATTTAACTTCCTTTTCGAGAATTATATTATTATGCCAAATGTGTGTATCAGAGTGAAATAACGAATCCTTATTTTTACTACAACGGGATTCGCGCAAGTGGTTTTTCGTAAGTTGTCTATTCATTATTGAAGTTTATAATCATGTTTTGATATAAAGATAAGTACATAAATGTACATATGAAAATCAAGCAGTTTTGAAGGTCCATTGTCCGTCTAACTGTTCAGTAATAGGTTGTCCCTTTCGGCTTCTACGAATTATAACCCATTTATGTGAATACGATACAGTATTAATTTCCAATCAACCTGTTCGTCAGAAATAAATCGTTTTTAGACAATAAAACAATTTTTTTATCAAGTACTTTTGTTTGTCAGAGTACACGTGCGGGGTTATACTCTGCGCGTGTGGATGAAAAATAAATCACTGCATAATGGGCCGAAGTGCGCAGAGTTCGCGAGATGCACGTGCATACGTCAGGTTGGATGATTTTACGAGAAACAAGCGAGTCGTCCCGACGTGGCTGATGGTGCGACGAGAGGTGAGGCTTGGCGCGACGACAGCATGGGTTGTACATGTGCCCGTCAACTCCCCAACTCATCACCACTTGGTCAGGGTGAGATAGATGAACACGGGTCGCCTGCACGTGCAAACCTCGCCCTCCGTCCCTCCCAAAATGATGGGACTGCGCTTAGATTAACCCTCTCCCTCCACGCGTACACGATATGGTTGCGTGTGCAAAAAGCTACCTCCCTCAATCCTTCAAACGACAGAAGTGGAGACAGGATTCAGTAAGCTTACGGGGTCATTTGCACGTGTAGACCTCGCCCTTCCTCCACCCCTTCACGACATGAGTTGAAACAAGGTTCTCTAAGCTTTGTTCGCGCTACTTCTGTCCGCCCACCCCACCCGGTGATGCGAGTGGAAATTAATTTGATTTGAAGAGGATTTCATCCTATCTTGTCATTACTTGCCCAATACGGCTTGTGTTGGCTTCAGGAACTAATATGTTATTAATTAGAAGCGTGCCCTCGGCTTACTACCTGGCCGTCTAATTATCCGGATCAAGCAAAGTACGGCGTATTCCATGTTGGTCCAACACGCCATCGCGTCCCGTACACCAGTGGCAGATTTTGATCGAGGGGGTGAGCATACTCTGGCCCTCCCCTCCCCAACTAGGTAATCCCCTTTAAGCTCGAGTTGGGAATCCTGTCAGAGACCCAACTCATGTATTGGACTGATTCGCTAATCATCAAGCAGTCAATACGTATTAAAAGGGAAATATCACTTTCGCTATTCTCTTTAATTTCATAGCGTAGAAAGAGAGGGGTAAATAGAAGCGCCCTGCCGCACGCAACGTTGACAAGCGTTGTAGATCGCGGCCGCCTCTCTAGCCTCGACAGATTAGATAAAGTCGCTAATGACAAGTTAGTTAATTATGGACTTCTTGTAATACATTTTAACATATTTCACTGCTGCCGCTGACGGCTTATTGATGGTTAACGAGATAATGGCTAATCGCATCATCAAATACAAGATGTGTAGGACAATGTAATGACTTTTATACGGATTGGAATCGGGTGGAAAAAACACCAGATTCGAAAAGAAAGTTTGTTTAAAAAAATAAAATTTGTTTTATTTGTCAATTCTACTCAAAATACAATACTCTAATACAAAATAAACTCTCAATACAAAATATATACATGTAGGAATATATACAGATATGTTCAAGTAAATACTACCCTAATTATAACGTCCGTACTTTTAGACACCAGAGAGGAAGGCAGCACCAGAAAATAATATTTAATTGTTTCAAATATCCGCTATCTGATGTAGTGAACACGTGAGAAAATTGCAGACGTGAGAAAATAGGGAGTAGTAAATGAACATACAAATTCACTCTTTGTCCTTGCAACTGTGTCCTTGCAAATGGGGTATTACACTGAATTAAGTGTAAGACAAGTTAAGACACGAAACATTTTAATCGTCTTTGTGCATGAAGATTAAAATTGTCAATAAATCGAATATTGAATTAATTTCCAGCACGATATTTTCATTTATTATGAACTTTGAATAAAATAGGATATTTATATTGTTTTCATATTTTCCAAAAAAAACCTCTCATGATCAAGTAAATTATAAATGAAAGTCTATTTACAGCATAGAAGAAAAGTAATGAAAACTCTGATAAAGATCTAGAGCGTCATAGACCCTACATTCTTGGGACGGCATAGCGCATTCGGCTTCGGACAAAGAGGTCCGGGGTTCGAATCCCGCCAAGGGCTCAAATAAACTGCTGTAGATAACTGTCACACTGTAATATTTGGGTGCAATGCTACATTGGATTTCAGTGCAGTACTACCCATGGTTCGCTAGTTCTAGCCGATGCTCGCAGGTTTCATCACATTGCATAGCCACAGTGGTGTTGCGGGCTTTCTCCGTGCACTAATATTAACACTCGTGATATAAGAAATGTTAAACCCGAGATAAACTTCACCTCACCTTATATTCAGACAGAAGTTCTCTTTTTTTTTTATCAAGATCAAACCTAAACTGGCATAACCACTCCAAACACCAATATGTAAAAGTTGCCTTGAAATATATTCATAATATAACGATGTCATATGTCTCGCATGATTAACTTTGTTGTGTCTTTTTATGTATAGAAGCGAAATTTATCATCATGTTTAAAGGTATATTGTAAAATAAGTACCACTAACTGTTCAAGGGGGCGGGATAGCGCAGTGGTTAGCGCGTTCGGCTTCGGATCAAGACGTCCGGGGTTCGAATCCCGCCAGGGGCACGGCAACTTTGTCTGCAGTAGAGAACTGCTCTACACGCAGTAAGGTTTGGGTGCAATGCTACACTGAATGTCAGCGTAGTACCACCCATGGTTCGCTAGTTCCAGCCGATGCTCGCAGGTTTCATCGCAAAGCATAGCCACATGGCGTTGCGGGCTTTCTCCCTGCCGTAATACTAGCAGCCGCGATATAAGTGAAATACTCTTGAAAGCGGCGTTAAACCCCAACTCACCTCACCTCACTAACTGTTCATGTTGGTGAAACACAACAAAGCCGTGTATTCCAGTATTACGCTTTACTTGTACTCAAGTACCCGGAAGTTCGTTTCAAGTATACTTTACACGTTATTTCAGAAGTACTTGGTCCCAATCAATGATGAGAAGACTTTATTGGGCGCTTAACATTCGTTCTACATGTATGTCTCAATTGTGGTTATACGAGAAATAAACTCTGAAATCAATCAAAAGCAACGTCATAATATCTGTGTGAATTGTGCAGTAGTTCTCTGTGGGAGCCAGCAAGGCGGTGTCATGTCTCCGTATATTTATTCTATAAAAATGGGAACACGATAAATACATGTGGTCACTGACAAGATTTTCATTCTTTAGTCACATACTTTAAAATACAAATAAAAATGGTTTATCTTTTGTATGGAGGATGTCGACAAGGCGATCCTATTTATCTCATTACATTATTTTGTTTTCAGAGATATGCCAACTTGAAACTAACTGATCAAAGTATTTAATGGAGGCATTTACGTTGAGATATGTCAATGAACATGGTGGATATATGTAGTGACTGTTTATGGCGTTCTGACTTCTGAATGCTATAAGTAAACGTGAACTCCGTGGTTTTTAAATGACAAATGCACTTTTGATTGTGGACAAAGTGCTCCAATCTCTAAAGGAGTTATGCCGTATATATGTCATCATTCATGTCGATTATCCAGCTGACCAAAGTATTTATTAGAGGCATTTACGCAGAGATATGTCAATTAACATGGTTGATATATGTAGCGACTGCATATGAAGTCCTGACTTCTGAACTCTACAAATAAACGCCAAACTCCATTGTTTTGAAGTTACAAATGTAATTTTGATTGTAGGCTAAGTACTCCAAACTCTAATTGATATGTGCTATATATATGTCACATATATGGCAAATGTGTCAATAGATGTCGGCAAGGTAATGTCCTCTCTCCCTGTGTATTTATTATATTTCTTTATTCTAAAAACAGTTATATATATTCAAGGGAACATAATTGATTTTTGTTTATTTGTTTGAAGATATCGACAAGTCGTTCTCATCTCTCGTCATGTACTTATTTTAAAAATATGAAATTAAGAAAGTTTGTCTAATATTAGTAAATTAGGCATTCCGTCTGAAAAAGGGAGAAAATGAACCTGAAATTAAAGGGGGGGGGGGGGGGGGGGAGTGTTATGTCATGTAGGTTTTGATTCTTCTTATGTCACCTAGGTAGTTCTAACGACACGGGTAACAGGTGACCCTACTCCATACTTACCTTACCTAGGTTGTATACAACACTACTGGGGGTCCGGCCGTGACGACTGTGACAATGTCACGGCAATTACCTGACAATATCCTGACATATTTACGTGGTTCTATTTCCGTCCTGACCGTCTTCTCACCTCCGTTTCAACCCAACTGGACCGGCGAAATTCCACCGTTGTGACGTAAAAGATAACAGATATTAGTAAAGAGGCAAAAACTCCGACGTCTCTACCTATTTTAGTGTCGAACGCCGTTTTGTCACACATTTGCCACATCGTTGGCGTTTTTCCGTCCCCGTCACATCACGCCGAACGCTCGGTCCCTCGTCCCCTTGCTACGATTCTACGTGCCTTTCTGTAGATGGGGCACACTCCACATTACCTGGACGCTCAACTTACTTCTTCAATGATCAAGTACTCTAAAACATTGCCACTTATACACCTGGGAGATCTTATCAACTGTGAGAAGTTTTACAGACAACCTGAAGTCCTTACAACTCGTGAAGTTTTTATCAATTTGGAGAGTCCTTTTCAACTAAAATGAGGAGTCCATAACATTTTTAAGTTGCAATCGCCCAGTTGGAGTTTACTTCAATACCTGTGAGGACTGATTGCGTTTCTCACCTGAAAAGGTAAGTCTATGGCTAATAATCTATCAAAATATCATATACTGGAAACAAACAGTTAGGGATATTTGTAAGTTTTGAGATTATGAATAATGATATATTTATTCATTTGCACACTGATAAAATAACAATAATACAAACATATACAAATACAAAATATCCCTAACTTATTTGTTTTATATGTTCATAAATCATGTGTTACCAGTTGCTGATAATGTATGTATGAAATAACTGGTTACTTTTATTCTTAGCAAATAACTTTTGAGGTTTTAAATTATTTTACCGTAAATTTTATAAATCATGCTTTGGGGTTGATAACTTATTAGGCTAATTTCATACAGTCAGACACAAATCTTATATTAGAAATCTCTGGGATATAGATGTAATCGTTTGAAGTTGAAATTTGATTCATTTTATTGATTTACTGACATCTAGGGTACAGTTTACATTTGATGATTGAAATTGTAATACTTTGTAACAGTTCAAGTTTCTTTCACGAAAAGGCCTTTGAAAGTAGGGCCATCATGAGCCAATTGTTTGACGTCTATCGTCCTGTGAGGTAGATAAACGACCATGTTTGTTTTTCTCTCTGCATCGCACCCTGACAATAATAATGAGCATAATTACATCGCGCTAAATCCACAACACAAAGGGCCGTGCTCAAAGCGCTATACACACATTAATACCCGGGTATAAGGACAACCATCGTTCACTTTTCATTCTCAACTCCCTTTGGAGTATGCAACCTAGCTACCAATTAAGGCGTTTGAAGGTCACATGGATATATGACAAACATGAATAAATAAATAAATAAATAAATAAATAAATAAATAAATAAATAAATAAATAAATAAATAAATAAATAAATAAATAAATAAATAAATAAATAAATAAATATTATGGAAACAGACATTCACATGACCTACAGCTGAGTATATGACAGATTTCTCCATCTGACTAAAATGCTTATAACACATTTAATAATCTTGAAACGTATATCCCAGAAGAGTTTTAATTGCTATTTCATTGTAAAAGATCTAAAGCAGTCACTGATATAGTACTACTAAACTCCCTTGTAAAAGAAACGTCACCATACAAAATACAAGATGTTTTAACCCACGAACAATATATACGACCAAACAGAGTTGCAGCATGTCTTTAGAAGCGAGCTAAACTAAATTTGTATTTGTGAAAACATTTTCTGTTCATATTTATGAGAAACACACGTTTTTTAAAATAGTCGTTTTGTTATTTCCTCAACTGGACGAGATAGAGAGTCAAAAGGGGATTTTGGGCTTGTTTTATGACGTCCTACAGTAAAGACGAGTAACAAATATAAGTCCAAGAATGTTACTATGTCGACAACATCTTTTATATATTTCAACATTTTACCACTTTTATCTCAAATGCTAAATATTCTTATCAAAAAAAACATTTCGAAAAGGCGATTTCAGCACCCATGAGTATTTAAACTGACATAACGGTAAAAGTGTCATACTGATATATGAAATTGAGATTACTTCTCTATAAAACATATGTCTATTAAAATCATTCAAAATCTACTTTCTCCGACAGCAGTATTTCATTTTATACTCTTTTAAAATGTGGGGACGTTTCTTTTGCACGTGAGTATATACCCACGAATGTTCTGAACATAACTAGTTTTAAGGAATTTTGAGAATTTTATATCACACGCATATACAATCTTACGATATTGGGTTAACGTTTTCTTCAGAAAAACATGCTTGGACTAACTCAATCATAAAATTCATGCTAGTTAAGAATGGTTTCCACAATTTTTATTCATTCACCTACTTGGATAGGCGTTCATTTCATATTATAACAATTTGTTTTGATAATGCGAGTATTTTTGCCAAGTTCAGAACAGTTTGCAAATATCGATATGAATGATATGAATATCTTAACACAATATGTTTGACATATGCTCGTATTTAATATTTCATGAAATCGTAGATGCACCATAGTGTCCACAAACACGTACTAAAATACTGCTATGGCGTTTATGGTTTTAACTGGTATCGTGTACAAAAAGTGGAATATGAAAACAATGTAATTGCAAGGGAATAGACCTACACTGTACACAACAGATACTTGCCAATATATCTCTCTTATACCATTGGTTGTCTGGTTCTGATATTGTTACCATGATAGACAGACAGACAGACAGACAGACAGACAGAAAGTTTATATTTAGTCTCACCACATATATACAGTAAACGTATATAACAATAGCCTTTAAAATATATGTGCCACTCTGTAAGAGTTACATTGTACGAGAGACTTGTATACATATACAAGTATGTGTATATATATCGTACTTATACATAACAATGACAGTGAATTAAAAGGAATAGCATGTATACACAAAGTACAAGAAGTATAAGGCGTTAGAACAGAGATTAAATAAATTTAAAGGAGAATAATAGGTAAATAAAATATATGATATGACGGTATTGTTGATGTCATTTAACACTATACTGAACTCGTATGATGACAAGTGACTATGGCTATTTACAAGCATTTGAAGATGAATTCTCAAAGAAATAATGTTTGCTCTTTCTATGTAAATTTTACTTCATAATATGATCATAGCTACACTACTTATGTCACTATACACGTCATATCACTCATTGAAATATATATGGCGGTGTCCTCATTGGATGATACATAATTATTACGTGAATCAAGTCTTTTACAGGGGCAGTAGCACGTTTTTTTAAAAAAAATTTTTTTCTTCAAATTTTCCATTTATAATGATAGTTTATGTTATTTATATTTACCTTAGAAGGTAAAACATCTTATTACACAAACCAATTATCCGTAGTGGTAATAACGGTGTTGCGTATAAAGCAAAAATTGCATGGCGGCCATTTTGTTGTGAACACATTTTATTATTTCGAATGACAAAAACGATTCCCATGGCTTTACGGAACCATGTACACTCATTTTTAACTTGATTGAGAGAAGGGTGTTTTACTATTGGTGACATTATTTTTCAAATATATTTCATCGACTTATTTCAACTAAAAAACGTGTTACTGCCCCTTTAACATAACAAGATTTTCTAGATAACAATTTCCTTATTGTGAACATACACGACGTTTCGAAGCACATGGTTACACCTCCATCAGTTGTAATGATCGCGATCATGTTTTCTATTATGTGAATGCTGGTAAATGGTCTATCAATAAACTTAAATAGCAGTATATCTTATAAATCACTGGTTAAAGTAACACAGACATATGATTTGTCACCTATGACGTCATTGCGTCATCGTTCACTGCTTTTATGTCACGACACTATCAAGATCTTGTTGCCATAGCGACAAACGCTTTCTGGCACTGTCACCAGGGAAACCCAACCGGATGAACAGGGAGATGCGTTGGTTATATCATATAATGAATATAAATCACCCTTTTTTCCACAAATACCAAATAATTAATGTAATTAACATGTTTAGAGAAATGTATCATAGCAATGTCATATGGTTGTCAATATCAACTGTTTCTGGTAAGTAATGACATGTCATGTAATTCAGGTTATATGATATACTATTATCATTTCGAATAGTGTTTCAAAGTCAATCAAAACTTTGATTTAATATAAAAATTTTTTTAAAGTACTTGTATAAGTAAAATGGAAGAATTATGTATAGAAGGTCTTCAAACGTGTACATGTATGGAAACGGATACAACGTAGTTTAAGTACTTTATAAAGAGTCTAATTCATTGAAAAAAACACAATATATATGTTTAAAGGATGAATATGTATGAATATTATAAGCTTATTGAACAACTGAAGATTTTAAGTCATTTCTAAATATTATCAACCATTTTAAGCGATCGCGTTGAAATATAAATACAATAGATAGCTTAGTTTTGGTATCTATGAAATAATGAATTTTAACCTCTCTGTTTTGTAATTTTTGTGAAATGTCTTTTCTGGATAATAACTTCTTTATTGTGAAGATACACGACGTTTCGATGTATATGCTCATGCAAAATGCATCTTAACTTGTGGTACTCAACATTCCACCTGATGAAGGGGTGAGCTTATACTGTAAAACGTCGTGCATCTCATGTTTCCAAGATGTCGAGCTTACACAAAACCAGGAGCAGTTGATGATGAGGAAGAATGACGATAACAAATATTTGATTTAGTTAATTTTAAAATTATAATTCATTGGACAACGATTGACAAATAATTCAAAATTTAAAGTCTTAGAAAAATCTTTTGATTCAGGAGGAAACTGTGTATGAAGATGTACATCATTTATTCATCTGTCCAACTCATACAAATATTAAAATGGTCACATCCTAAATGCGTAATTTTGAAAGAAGAATCTTGTCAGTCCAAGAATGATCCAACCAGTTCACAAGTTAATATATCTCTTAGCAAACGTTTCACCTGGAAATATAATAGAGATTGTGTTTGTTCTACATTAATGTTTCTTACTAGTCTTCTAGATAAATGTTTACTAATTACGATGTAATCATCCTGGTGAGAAAAGAATTCATCTAGTGGGATCCATTCATACAGTGGAAAGCATGTTTGTTGGTTTATTGTCCAAACAAGGAATCGGTTACATTTTCAGGGTACAAGCATTATCAAACAATTTGATACATACGATATTTGTAATATTTGTAATACTTATAATAAGTTCCATATCAAAGCCTGGGTGCGTATAACATTAAACATACGATATCATCCTTAATCTTAATAATCTTTTCGAAATGATGATAACAAAGTGCCTTTTTGGTATCTTCAGTCGTTATGGTATTTCTAAGGAGCACAAATCAGGTAGAGTTTATTCAACACAGCTTCAAATGCTCGTGTCCCTCCAGATCACAAAATGGTTTGTCTGCGATCACTTGAACAGTTTGTGATTGTACAATTGAACTGATTTGTGAGGCATTTTAGAAGCTGATATGACTTATATCACTTGAAAGACATTGTTATCTCATCTTGTTGTATTTGTTATCTCTTTATCATACCAACATGTATCCTGTATATAACCTGCTGTTTCACCATCTCTTCCATATGCTTGATAACTGTATAAGGATCTATACCGAAACGTCGCCATTGTGAAATAAAGAAGTTGAACATCCATAACTTCTAGAATGCCTCTCAAACTGTTTATTGATAACGGTGCTAGTATCTGCATCGAAACATCGCACCCATAGCAATAAAGAAGTTGACTAACCATAGAACTCGTTCTCGTGCACTGTATAGCTGCTTCCGTCAAAGCTTGGACAAGCTTAAACGTTTTCCTTGTGGTTATTGATACGATAATTTCATTAATTGTAAAAGATGGTGAGTAGTAATTAAATGTTGAGTTGGATATATCGTTATCAAATTATTTTGCATATGATTTTATTTCTTTTTCAAATACATAGACAGGTAAAACATATTTAATTCATAATAGAAAGATTTACAATATAAACAGTATCAGATATTGCAAAATCAATCAAGAATTCGAGTTTACATAGAGATAACAAGTCGTTTCTTAAAGTGGCATGCTCATGGATTCACAGAAGTTGCAGTGTGATCTAATGGTCTTTGAATAGATGATGACACACACACCAGAGCCTAGATTTCAAAGCTCTCTTAGCGCTAAGATAGTCGTCAGTACCATAGATTAACATTGGCTTACGATTATCTTAGCGCTAAGAGAACTTCGAAAATCTGGGCTCAGGATTTTGTGAATTTAAAATAATTGCAGTCTGAGTAACATATGAGTTTATTTATTCCATAGATATGTTTTAAGTCTTGTTTTATTAAATTATATTGAGGTATAGATCATTTTAATTTTGATATGCATATATTACACTTGACTGTTGTTATAATAAGGTTTAGGCTCATATTTGGTCATTCAGGATATCCGATAAATATATTGTGTTTCGAAAGGTTTAATTTTGAACCTGTTTTTCCCCTCTATGTTTTGAGTGCATCCAATATGTTATTCACTATCGGGCAATAATAGAATATATGAACTTTAGTTTCTACAGACACGTTATCAATTTATGTTACTTTCTTTCAAACTGTTACATTTCTCTGTCTCGAACCTAGTGTCTCTGGCCTTTCAGATATTGATTTCGAAGTAATCATCGACAGACCTTCAACCTTTTAATTTTTCTCTGGGTGTTTAGTGAGGACGGATGACCATCTTGATATCTGTCATACCCTAAAGTTGTGTCCAGCTTTGTCTCTGACCCTGTCAGAACGACAATAATTTAAGGTTATAGATTTGTCGAAATGCTTTAAAAGTTTGTATTCTAAGGCACAGCAAACGCTCAGTATTTTACCCCAGAATTTAACTTGTTGCAATCTGTCATATGTCAATAGTAATACCAGGGTGCAGTCAGATCATTGAAATGCATTCAGCACCTTTCAAATGTCTCTGTCTGAAATGTTTTGTTTCTGGTGTTTGAGGTAATGATTGTAGGGTGGCCACTGGAATGTATTCAACAGCTTTCTACGACATTTGCATGTTGAAGTTTTGTCTCTGGTCCTGGTGGACAATCGCCTGCTGGTGTAGGCAGGACGACTATCCCACGTGATGTCTGCCATACCCAGGCATACCCAGTGTCCACCCAAAGCAGACAGAGATAGTATCACTAGTGACACGTGACTGAACGCTTTTCAGTTATGCAAAGACTGAAAGTGAGCCGTCACGGCCCTATCGTCTGCTATGTCTCAATGTCGTCTGCAATGTCATACTGTCGTCTGCCTCCCTCCAAAGGTCTGTCAAGTCCCGCTCGGCCAATCACATCACCGTGACTGTAATTAATGGCTTCGTTGTGCATATTAGCGGGTAGCTCTTTAACTGTAATGACCGCATTCACTGGACCAGCAAGAAATCCACTGATACCCATTGAATGGACAAGGCCCTTTTTTTGGTCACCCCAAGTGGTCATTTGGTCCCTGCTGGAACCTGTCAGCGAGTCTGTGTTGATGATTGTCCCCCCGGGCTAGTCCCCCTGCCGGGATCAGACGCGCCGACCCCCTTTCCTCCTCTCTCCCTAACTTGTTAAGGGTAACCGACTGAAATTCATAATGATTACAAATACCTGAACATGTGAGGAATGCTGTTGGAATTAATTATGTGGAAGATCTTATTCTGAAGAAAATCTTTCATCAGAAAATGGTGGTACTTGGATACCAACGACTCAGAAAAGGCATTTTTGGGAACCACTTTGAACATGTTTCTACATATGAGTACATATATGAAGCAATACACGGGTATGAATGCATATATATGTACTGGGACTCAGCGAAATAATATTTATCACAAAATGATACTTTTATTACATGGGAGTGATAAAATATGATTATAACAAAATGATAAAATGTAATATGTGAAAATGAATAAATGATCTAAAAATTTATTCTCAAATCGACATACATAAATCTACGATATATGGTATTGCAAAATAAAATACCAACCCACAACGAACCATTATAACCCTTACATAGCATTTTGAATGAGACATAACATTTTGAACGTGACACAGAAATATGTAGAGACAAAGTATTTTGAATGAGACGACAGTATTTGTATGAGATAACATTTTTATGAGACAGCATTTTTTTTATGAGACATAACATTTTGCATAACATAAAGCATTTTGAATGACGCACATCATTTTGTATGATACACATCATTTCGAATGTGACACAGCATTTTGTGTGATACATAGCATTTTGAATAAGACACAGCATTTGTATGACACACAGCACTTTTTAAAAGATACATAGCAATGCGAATGAGACAGCCTTTTGTATGAGACATAGTATTTTGTATGAGACATGGTATTTTGTATGAGCTGTTTTAATGTTCTGGAAGATCTGACTCAATGAAAACATTCTGGTATCTTTAGAAAATGGAAAAATCCATTCAACAAAGTAGTCCTAACGAAACAGGACGTGTCAGTAATATCTAGACAGTTAAAACACCAGTAACAAATCGTAACATTTACACCGATATGCTTTAACGGACATTTCCTCAAGAGAAACACTTTAATTGTTTAGGGAAGACTACTTATGGCCAACAAGCTGTCCACTCGCAAGGAAGTTTAAATAACTGTTCCCAATATTAGATTGTAAGGACGATCCGAAAAATACCTTTTACTCAATGGCTATTAGCTAGAACAGGAAAGGCTATCAACAAGAACTCACTCGTAGGCCCAAATAAATGAGCACAATATCTGATTGTAAGGATGAACCAAAAAGACCATTGACCAACTGACCATTACTTTGGCAATCATTGATTTGAATGAGACCACCTGAGCTGCTGTCCACTATTTGTGTCATGATCATGCAATCCAAGTGGACAGTGGTCACTACTTGAATATTAACCACTGGTCAATTTACTGTGAAATTGATTGTCACGCTGTTTAGACCATACCCGACTTCAAGGTTACATAATTTGGCCCCATGTTGCGTGACGTTGGGTTGACATTAATTGCAGCCATTGAGGATCTGTCCGCGACTGTCACGATGATGTCTTCACGCCAAAGAGGCTGAACGAGTCCTCTCCTAACACCCATCTCTCCCCCACTTCTCCCCCACAAGGCACCCTTTACTAGTCTCCAGTAGAGGCAAACAAAGTTTGAGTTCGTTTTATAAGGTTTTTACATGATACCATTCGACTGCAATTAAGCAAGAAGGTAAATTACATACATGCACGATGCAAAATGTACATCACGACACATGGATGTTTTTAATTGCAATTTTCAATGTTTATACCTTTGTAGAATAATCATTTTAAATATAAAAAGATAACGTTACCACGTTAAAGCCATCAACAAATTTATAATTCAGTAAGTAAATGCAATACTGATCTGCATGAGGTTAGCGAAATTGTGCTTTTTTAAATGTTGAAACAAATCGTGAAACAAGTCTGCAAAGTTGTTATCAACTATTAAACGTGGCGATGAATTTAATTTGAATTTTACATCGCGAACATCAGGGTGATGATTTGATTCTGACCTCACATAGCTGGATTGACATAGTCTGGTTTTGTGTGACATGTACATTTCATCGCGGAGCACGTGAATCTTGATTTCTCGTATCGTGACTGCCTGCGATGATGTTCGCGTTGAGCTTGAGACATTTATATCATATGTTGTTACAGATATACCCATACCATAGCATAGGTTGTTACATAGAGAAGCTCACCCAAGTGTATACTTATATCAAATATATCAACACAAGTTGATTACATTTACAAATATCCGAGAACATACCAGAGTGAGAATTTATTTATCATTCAAAATCATACTTCAACAATTATCAACACAGGAACTTACATATCTGAAACACAAACCATTTAGCTTCTTAAACTGTGATACCAGTGAGGAAATAGCATCGTGACGTCATCAGCATTATGGTAGCATAACCTTGTTACATCATCAAGTGTGTGACGACATAGCATTGTAAACAGTGTCCTCAGTGATGTCAAAGTATTGTGTTGTCATTAACTGATGATGATGATGATGATGATGATGATGGTACAGATACATCCATATCATATCATACGTGACGTTGTTACAGATACAACATATGTTTTGCGCTTAAATGTGAATGCCGTTGCAACGCACACAAAATTCACTGCTTAATGCATGAGGGTAAATAAAACACATATCGTACTCAAAAGACAAATATACATACTAACCTATAACTCGAGGTGTATTAAAGAAATAAAATATATAGATAAAAAATGCTTTAAATATATTATATGTATACAAACAAATACATATTTACTGTAAATATTTCTGACATGAAGTAACCTGCTTAAATTAACCCGATCGATTTCATTAACACCTGCGTCGAGCCACCACTCGAATACCTGTGTAGTGAATGATTTACAGCTCCTGTTGACGTGAAACTGTTATATCTGAGGGGAGAAGCACGTCCAGGATGACCCCCGCCTCGTCTCTCTGACCCTCCCCGACCCCCCTCACACCTGGGACCTACCTGGGCATTTTAAAAACATAATTTCATATCGTTCAACCATTATTCACATCGTGATTGTATAACATTATCAAAGATGAATATTAAACATTGTAAACACATTTAATATGTCTATAATTACTTCAATGACAACATACATAAATTGGTAAACAAATTATAGTTATTTAACACCGCTTCCGTAATAAAGTGCAAGATTTGACGGCATGAAATGTTAGAGTCTTAACACGAAATATATTTAAAAAAAACATATTTGGTTTAAACATTACAGTGAAAAAGGTCTTATAATGCTAGTTTCAGTGGACTGGTCACAAAGGTTTATAACAAAGGCCGCGCCAGTAGATACGAATATATGAAACATTGTCATGTTATCGAAATAAAACATTTTCGAAAGTTATCAAACAAAAATCAATGATTTGACAACCAATACATCAATGCAAATATGTCTTTTATACAAAGAAATGCACAGGCTGCGAACACAATTTGTTCGTGTAACATATCTATTAAAATTGTTAGCAAGACACGCCAAGCGATAGCACGGGAAAGTCGTGTTGCACGTGCAAAGCGATGAAATATACACGCTTACTCGCGTTGAGGTGGGTAAGACAAACATGGCACATTTACACGATTCGTTGTCAATATCTCTCTAGAACTCTCGTGCAAATCCCGGATAACC
Source organism: Gibbula magus (assembly GCA_936450465.1). Taxonomy (NCBI): domain Eukaryota; kingdom Metazoa; phylum Mollusca; class Gastropoda; order Trochida; family Trochidae; genus Gibbula; species Gibbula magus. Next base: position 30,079,634 of record OW388291.1, on the reverse strand, counting down.
TAGGACATTCATGGGGAAACTGAAGGATGTTGACGAATACACCCTGGAAAATGTAGGTATTGAATACCGTTATCTAATACACACTTGAAATGGAAAGTGTGCAGAAATTCAACCACGGTAGTTGATAGAGGTGATGTCAGAACGAAGGGGGCGGGGAGGGGGAATGGCTGAATATTTGGGGGTGGACAGGCTAGCTCGATGGGGTGGGGCACTGCATACCAGAGATGCTTGGAATATTTCTCGGACAAGCGTTATTATGGGAGCGATGACTCGCATTGGTTAACTTTTTCACATAACGTCCCCAATGTCGATGCGACGGTCTTCACTGTTGAAGACGCTTGAAGTTACATAACATTATCTATATTGATATTGTTTACAATAATATGTTACATTTTCATCAAAATTTTTTCAGTAGAAAACTTGTCATTATACCGGATCTTAGAAACCGGTTTGATGGTTTGTCTTAGAGGTGCATGCATTGTGTTTCATAAAAAATATTTCGCTTTAAAGGCGCTGTAGCACGTTTTTTGAAAATTTTATTTTTTCAAATTTCCCATTTATAATGAAAGTTTATGTCATTTATATTTACTTTAGAGGGTAAAACATCTTATTACACAAACCAATTACCCGTAGTGGTAATAACGGTGTTGCGTATGAAGCAAAAATTGCATGGCGGCCATTTTATTGTGAACACATTTTATTATTTCGAATGACAAAAACGATTCCCATGGCTTTACGGAACCATGTAAACTTATTTGTAACTTGACTTTCAGAAGAGAGAAGGGTGTTTTACTATTGGTGACATTATTTTTCAAATACATTTCATCGACTTATTTGAGCGAAAAAACGTGCTACAGCGCCTTTAATACGTTCCAACTCACCATATGTGTTGTTTACAGTACAAATAGATTCACTCAGCTTGTATATTCATCCCCCATCACCAACTGTATCATAATTACTAGTTAAAATTAAAATCGAGAAACATCATTAGGCATTGTGTAGAATAATCAATCCAAATTTGTCACTTTAACTGTTATAAATAAGATTCCAAATTACTTTTGACTCATTGGCGCGCGTCAATCGCGATGTATTGTCCGGTTTTCGATCAGAAATCACCACTTTTACCTTCATATCGTCAATATACTAAGTCGACTATCATCAAAATTGTAATTATCGGTAACAGTCGGTCCTTATCGAAAAAGAAACATCATTTATTCTGTTGGAATATGTTACCCCCAACAATGGATGCATCTTAAACGAACCTACTTCCGCCTTCTTGTTGGGTTGTTTGATAGCGTGGCATGTGAATCCCTTTGACATAGTTATTTTTACTTAAGGATGTCCGCTCCTTCCAAAAATGAAATATGATTAAGTAAAGATTTTTTCTGATCTTTATTTACTACATGATATTCTACATCATCTACATACTTTTAAAAAACAAATGAAATAAAGAAAATGTGACTTCAGAACCTCTAAAAAGTGCTTAAACAGCATAAATGGCCTAAATTTTACAAAAAAGGGTTTTTTTCAGGTATATTTTGTGTCAAAGCTTAAAAAAAACCACACTACCATATATATTTTTTTATCGATTTCGGTAGGGTAACATGAACTTTGTAACATATCAAAAAAGGAAGAAAAAAATTAATACCAGAAATGTTGTATATTAAAGTTTTTAGCAGTTTTTTTCTCATTTTCCCATAGACTCCAATGTTAAAATTGTACTTCACCCCACTATCTTACAGGCGTCATATCTCGAAAAAACCCACACTACCCCCTATTTTTTAATGCTGATTCTCCAATCATATACTTTGATCTTTTAAAAAATATAAGTTAGAAAAAAAGTTTAATACTATAAATTTGAGGAGCGAACATCCTTAAGAAGTCAATATGAAGAGACAGATTTCAGTATAAAAACTTGGAACCAACTAAGATTATTCGTATAGGATATTGTCCGAGTAACTCTTCATTCTCAGAACCTAATGGAGCCGAGGCCCGAAAGAGCGAGGTCGATTGTAATTAAGGAATTGACAGTTACGTGGATATTAACGCACTGCAGTTATACTAAACGTTTTGCTTGTTTGACAAATTTACTTTAAAAACTTGAACTTATGTTCGAATCCCACCAGGGGCACGGCAACTTTGTCTGCAGTAGAGAACTGTTCTACACGCTGAATTTCAGCGTAGAACCACCCGTGGTTCGCTAGTTCCAGCCGATGCTCGCCACATGCATAGCCATATAGCCTTGCGGGCTTTCTCCCTGCCATAACACTATATAAGTGAAATATTGAAAGCGGCGTTAAACCCCAACTCACCTTCTTTTAAATAACGCTCTGTGAGGATTAATCACATAATTCTTTTTTCTCACTCCATGCCAACCTTATTCTTAATCACGAACATAGTTTGTACATAAATCATAAAACAAAAGGATAAACACAAACGACAAACGATACAGACATATAAACATGTTTCATTGTCAGAAAACTCTTTGTATAAACCCATCTTTTCAAATTATCCTTCTTTTAAGCTGCACTTCATAGTCTAACACTTAGACTCTGAAATTTTTTAAAAGTATCCTTTTGTAATAGAACATTCCTTTTCTTACAGTCTCCTTTTCAATATTTGATAAAATGGTGATATTTTCAGAATAAATACTTTATTTCAGAGTCTGAGTGTAAAAAAGTTTTTGAAAACGGGTTTAAAAAAAGCATTATCAATATGACAGCATTATATACAAAACCTACACACAGATGTTTAGAACTCTCTACAATAAACAGAATCTTCACAAAATCTCATATATCAAACTGGTCATTATTAAAATTTTACATGCCTTTCTAGAATTCCATATAAACAAGATATACTAATGGTAAAAATGGTTGACACCCCTAAACAGAAAATGGATTTAAGCAAATTAAATGCATGGACAATTAATATTGTTCGACGTTGTGGTATTTTCGAAATCAAATGGCACAAACACATGATGTAAACTATTTAATACTTGCGATGTATGTATTGTGTGCGAATGAGACTCCATGAAAGATTTTGTGTAGATTTGGGTTCAGCAGATATCTTTTTACAAAATTATGCAACTTTTTAAAAATTATTTATTAGAACCAAAACGAGAACACTCAAGCACTGTAACAATATACCAATTTCAAGATCTCAAGACACAAGAGATGAAGTATTTTGAATAACTTTCATTTTTCTTATATTCATCTTTCTTTGGTATTTTAAAGTACAAGTAGAGAAATAGCAAATGCTGAAGGAAACTATTCACACAAAAAACATCCAGTAATAACATGTTTTACCAAAAAAATTATCGAAACTGACACGTTATGTTGTTTATATAACATTTCATTCCTATAACTATTAGGGGGTGTCAACCATTATTACCATGAGTATATTCATACAAGTTACATACACAATCTTCACACAAAAATGAAAAGTCTTAATCGTGAGACGAAACAAGAATCTAGACCATGTTAGGCCGCCCCGTCGGCTAAGAAGTCAATGTGAACTGTACGTGAGAGAATTCCAAATAGTGGCCGACGTATGACATCTCCCTGTTGCAGACTGTATTCGTGCCGCTTCCACGTCTACAACAGCAAGTGTTGCCTTCGACTTCCAAACCCACTTCGCTTCCTTGTTTGCGAAAACCTTACCGTTGACGAGTATATAGGCCGAAATAACGTCGTTACGTCCCCAGTGCGGGTGTTTAAAAATAGCCGCGTATATTTGAAACGGGAGACTAAGTTTAGACCGGTAGCGTATCCTCGAAATGCTCAGTATCCGCTCGGCGCTGCCTCTTACACGCTGCGCTGGTCACTTGTTTATGCATGCGTCAGCATATTTTAGAAATCGGATATCCGAATAGTTGAAGATAATCGAATAGTTGTAAATCGATTTTTGAGGGCCAAGATTTGTTCCTATAATGATTTTGCAGTTGGCATGTATTTGCAACATCTGATATCGGCATATTTTTTCTTTATATTAAATATTGAGCAAACGTTAAGGGCATATATAATAATATTGCAATATCGGATTTCCCAATCTTTAGTAATTAAAATTGGACATGTTTTGTTAATTTTATCATCGTTTAGATGTAATATATAAAGATTATTAACCAAGTTTTCCTATGATGTCAAACATATCAACTTGAAAGTGACACCTTTTTATTTTTTTTGTATAGATATATTCGATACAGGGAGACGCTTGTGTTAACATTATACTTACCGTATACATCTATTACTCATTAGCTTTGAACAGAAAATTTACGCATTGACTCAGTATTGTCATTAGAGTTACCATATATTAAGGTCAAACCATTGTGACGTCATCATGATTTTGACATCATGTATTTGTGATACCGTGTACTACTGCAACACGATATCTTCTTCATTACTTGATCTCACACACGCGATGTCTCTTTGGATCATATATTACAATATGTAATATCCGAATATTTGAAGATGTTAACATTTCAGAGAAATAAGCTAACGTTCTGGATGGGTCTAGATAATGTTGTGATTGTTTAATTGCCATATACATACATTGCAATATAAGATTCTGGAAGGGTTTTTTCATTGTTAAGATAATATCACAAATTTTAAGGCTTTTATTATAAGACCAACAACAAAAAAGCATTTGTTTCCTGTTTCCGTCCGCGTCAGTTTCAAACACACGCCTGACGTCTTTTTTCTCGTTTTGTTTAAAAAGGGGCATATAACACTACATGTAATTCTTTTAGCCTAAAACATTTTAATGATAATGAGCAAACGTTTTAGTAATAGTAAGCAAACGTTAGGTCATAATAAGCGAATGTTTAAATGATTTAGTAAGAATAATTAAACGTTTTATCGCAATTTTTGTTAACCAGATAGTCGTTTAGTGGTCATATATTGCATTATGGGATATTGGGAGATGCATTTTAATATTTCTAAAAGAAAAGCTTAATATTTGGATATATACTGTTGATCTTTTAGTGGTCATATATTGAAGTATCAGATAATGTCATATTTTAAAGATTTTTTTAAAGATTTTTTTAAAGATAAGATTTCTGATGTAGGGAATAATCTAATGTTTTGACAGGGTTCGTATATTGGGTGATCTGCTATAATAATCAACGGTTTATTAAAATTTCGAATACTTGAATGTTTGATAATTCTCATTGAAAAGAAAAACATCAAAAGCTTAAAGTTTTTTAAAGTTGAAATTCGTATTCCATATGTTTTAATAAAGAGTGTATCTATTACTTGTGTACTTGTGACCTCACATAAACATGTCTCGACAAATGATATGTATTCATCAAATATATAGTTGCTAAAATGACAAAGAGTAAAAAAAGAAGTAAATATTGCAGTGTACATTGAAATATGCAGTTTGTTTTTTGTTATGGCATTTATTGGTTTCAGAAAATTCATCTTCCCACGGCATCTTCATGTGATTATGCATACATTCGATGGCCATATCTCTATCGATTTATTCTGTATATAACTGTTTATGTATTATACTCATGTACCACCGATGGAGGAATTAAGTTAATAAAACCTTGAAACTTTGAAACCTCTATAGCGAAAACTGTGCCTCGCTCGAGTCTCATGAACTCCTTGTGGCAAAAAAGGCTCAAGCAAAGGCTCAACGAAACATAATCAAATCTGACCATTAATGCTAAATAAAAACACTTAATGTTTCTCGGGCATCGGGGCATCACGTTTATGTGTACGCATGACAGATTATTTATTGTCATTATAAATAAATGAAGAATTTGCTGCATCATTTTGCTAAACAAGCAAATTATGGGTCTACAGGAATGGATGTGCTTCCGTTTTGTATACGTTTACAACTTTCAAGTAATATTTTAATTAATATATTATATATACATATATATCATATATATATATATATATATATATATATTATTATTTTGCAACACAAAATAAAAAAAGAAAGTCCTAGTGTGTCCTAATGTGTCCGATAAACAATGAATTTTTTATGCATCCTAACGCATTTAGTTTCAAATGCAAATTCCTCATCTTTTAGAAACGTGCGGGTTGATTTACATCTCTACTGATTGTTAATACAGTATAAATTATCAGAACCCTCTTTGCACACATGACTCTATAAAATACAGCCACTAATAAAACTATATTAATGTTGTGGTTTTCTATTTTAATGTTATAAACCCCTGAGGCGAGTCATTGTTTTCGCGATGATTCAAAATTTTAAAATCTCATTTGATTGGACTATTTGTTTTATTGACAGTCCAATGATTTCTTAGCACAAGAATATGTTAATGCAACAAAGCTGCTGTCATACTATATTTGACTTGTTTAATAGTCACCCTGGCCTGTCACGTGAGGATGGCTTTTACCGAAACAAACTTTTAGAAGCTGTATACATTTACAGAAAATGCAATTTTGCCGAGAAAAAAATTAAAATTAACATCAGCTTAATTTAATTTCTATCATCGGATATTATTTAAAGACACACAATAAACACATAAAATATCTCTCTTTAAGTGAGGGGGAAATACACTTTTTATAGGCTCTTATGTAGAAAAAAAAGGTGCGATGTGAATTTCGTTATATTTTTTTAGATACTTTACCAATCTTCTATTTTTTGAAATGACTTATTTAGCAACGGTTTTCGAATAATCATATCATGATCACTTGGTATGTTAGTTTATTTAATAAATAACCTTTAGCGTGTTTATTCGGTGAAATATGCCAATTTAACTGTTATCTCTTTCTCGTTTACTCTTACATAAAAAAATTTTCATCGATATCAATTTAGAAATATCTTGCTATATCACCTGTTTACGTTTAAGTTAAGTTGATTTTGCTATTTTCTTTCATTTTAAAAAAATGTTGATTATCAATAATCCTATTGCCTTTGATGTCTATGAACCTGAAATCAGTGAAAAAAATTCAGTAGATCATTTACGTACAACGGAAGTGACGTAATGGTATCTCAAAACCGAGATTGGCTATAATAGGCGTGGCCTCTTGATGGGACACGAAATGAAGAGTCTTCTTCCTCACGTGTGTTTATATAGAACTTCCGGAAGTTGTACCTTTCAGCAAAGACAAGGTGCCTTCACTGTCACCTTAAGTAGGTCACGTGACTAAGACTTCATGCGATGACAATATTGTTAATTCAAGATGTAAGTAATTTACAAACTATATACAAATGTGTTATTCACATAATTTGATTGTAGGGAATACACTTAATGTATTATTTTGTATCTTTGATAATGTTATACACGGTTTAATGTAAGAATTGAAGCCCCTTTATCTGCAAACGACACAGAAACGCACACTGATTGAATATAGAAGAGGAAGAAGAACATTAGTTAATTAAAGTGTCACACTTTGCATTTGTACATAATGAGGCATAAAATTATCACAGAAAATTTAAAAAAGTCCAGCCTATCTAGGCTTATGATACACTATATAACATAGATATTCCTTGTATATAAATATGATTATAATTATAATTGATAATATATATATATAATATAATATAAATTTATAATAAAATTATGCACATACCGTATACAGAGGGCATAAATACCCACACAGCGTAGACAAAAGGCAAAAACACGTACGTCGAAGAAGAGGACATACATACAGAACACGCACAGTTATAGTACCGTAGCAGGGGCACGGCAACTTTGTCTGCAGTGGACAACTGTTCTACACACAGTAAGGATTAGGTGCAATGCTACACTGAATTCCAGTGCAGTACCACCCATGGTTCGCTAGTTCCAGCTGTGGCTCGCAGGTTTCACCGCAATGCATAGACACATGGGGATTTCTCCCTGCCATAATACTAGCAGCCGTGATGTGAGTGAAATACTCTTCACGGCGGCGTTAAACCCCAACTCATCTAACACAACCTCGCCTAGTAGTAGTAGTAGTAGTAGTAGTAGTAGTAGTAGTAGTAGTAGTAGCAACAGCAACAGCAACAGCAACAGCAGCATCAGTACTAGTCGTAGAAGTAGTAGTAGCAGTAGTAGTAATAGTATCAGTAGTAGCAGCAGTGGTAGTAGTAGTAGTAGCAGCAGTGGTAGTAGTAGTAGTAGTAGTAGTAGTAGTAGTAGTAGTAGCAGCAGTGGTAGTAGTAGTAGTAGCAGCAGCAGTAGGTAGTAGAAATTGTAGAAGTAGCAGAAATAATAATTAAATAATTAAATAATAATAAGAATATGAGCAATAGTAATAGTAGAAATATTAATAATAGTAGTAGTTTCTGTAGTAATAATGGATTGAGCAATATTTGTCCATATTTGTCGCCAACAAATTAATAACGGCCTTTCAGTGAGTATCATTTGACTCGTGTGCAACCATGTGTGACTTCAATTAACCGGTGTATGTGTCGGTGACAGGAAGAAAAAACGGTGCGTGTATGAGATGAGGATGAATGGCAACTCCGCTTCTTCCTCTCCTGTTCCTTGCCATCATCTGTACCACCAGGTCAGAGCTGCATCAAAGAGTCTGCCACAATGCAGTAATATCTGTGGGACGAGCAGAAAACGGGAAATTACGTCGGCATGAATAATGAGCATTCATCCCTACAGCTTGCTAAAAAAGGACACCATTTATGCAGTGAATGGATCCAAATTAAAGGCCCAGTCAGACCATACGCCATGTATATAGACCGGTTGCCGTCACGCACGCATCAATGGAACGTCATTTCCTCCCGTCGCTCGTGCCTGCTACAAAGCAGACGACAGCGCAAGCTAATTCTGTGTAAACGCTAAACGCAACGGGTTTGTAAAATCAACTAGAGTGCTTATTTTTCGGCTTTGTATGCTTTCATTGTTTCTAATAGTTCAATACATGTTCCGCCACGACTTCCGTTGCCAACGCCAAATGTACCCGCCTCAATGGCTCGTGTCATACAAATTTCCGCCAGGAACAACTGGATCGATTTTCCCGCCAATTCTCGCCAGAGCTTCGATCGTCTGCTGCTGGCTGTGAAAGGAACAATCTGAAGCGAGGATGAGAGTTCTGATTGATTCACAGCAATGTTTGTCGTTTGGATCGGGATGGGGATTTGGGAGGGGGACGGTACCGAGAGGGGTCCACAGACCATGACACAGCTGTTCTCAAAACCCTCAGGTGCTTCTTGGCAGAGCGAAGATGCCCGATATTCTCCTGATCGATATTCTGAGATTTCCTTTCCAGTTGTCCTATTTCTTTATTGTGGAGAATGTACACAGTTTGAGTTGATATGTATCATGAATGACGATATGTATTCGTCATTGGTGGATTCAAGGTGCAGGCTCAGAGAGATTTACAAATATACTTCATGCATCGCTTAAAATCTTTTTAAAATTAAATGTTAATTATTTGCTTATAATGAATCGCCTTATTGTTAATTCTGATATTGTCATTATTCCATAACGGCTGAGACAGGACATCAGTTGGCGTCTTGCAGTTTTTCCCTTTTGGGTAATGAAACTTCGCCATGCTTTTAAAACGTCTTTCCAAACATAGTTTGTTCTTGGATTACAAACATGCTTCGTCACTGCTTCTGCGCTGTATTGATAAAATCACTGTGTGCCGGGGATACGTTTACATGAAACAGTTGTCCGAATTGAAGAGTCGTTTCACCCAACTTATTTTCTGCGAACAAATTGGATTCTTATATCTAAAACCACCTTCATTACAATTACTAGTTATTATTGTACGTTTAATTTTATCGGGTTTCCCATTCCAAATAAAGGCAAAACAAAGTCTTTCAATGTCCTTCAATATGTATTCACTGTGATTTGGAAATGTTGTAAATATCTGGTTTAATTTAGGCAGGACAAGGCTTTTTAAAACGGTCGTCTTAATTTTAATGATGTTGTCATCATCGGGCGCATCCCCTCTTGTTCGGACATACATTTGCCATTATTAAATTTTGGTAGATTGGTAAATGGTAGCATGAAATAATGTTTTAAAGTATTTGGTGTCATATTTATTAATTAGATATATATGTTGTTGAAAGGTACATTTTCTTCTAAGAGTTGCTGCCAGCCGAAGAGCACACAGAGCTTCAATATAGGCGAATTATTTTATTTACTATAGTAAACATCAGTCAAGGGCGGTCTATTTTCATGTGCAATTTTTTAAAAAGCTTTTGTTACCATCTATTTTTTAAAACAAATTATTATACGGGAGAAGGTATAGAGAGTACCCCTGCGGTTCACGGACAACGCAGCTGTATTTACAACGTGTGTTGTATGTGTGTGATATGTTAAATTAAACTAATATTTCAAAGCTTTTGTTATATCAGAAAGTTAACCAATATCTCAATATTATATTGGACAGTGGGGACGTGAATTTATTTTCATATTAGTGCTCTATGTATTGTATTCATCGCAAAAAGCGACAAATGAAGATGAGTCATGTTGCAAAATACAACAAAATTAGTCTGTCCTTTATCAATTGTTTTTTAAAATCATAACCTTACTAAAATGGTGCATATAAGACTATTTAGTATAACATTTAGCCTCTTTGTTGTACAAAATAAAAAAATTGAAGAAAAAATAAAAAATAAAAAGAAGCCTCTGAGATGTGTTCATTTTCCTTTAAACTGAGCTCAGAGTCTTGATGTAGACTTGCCAAGGCGCTTAAACAATTAAGGGATCTGAATGACAGACTAACTAATGGCTTCAAGGAAATTGCAATGTAGGAAAAAGTATTTGACGTTTGAGAACTAGCAAACTGTCAAGACGATTTGATTACTTACTTACCGTGTTATAGACTGGCAACTTTAATATCATATCAGATAAGTAAACACATAGATAGATACCTTGACATCGACCTATAAAGTGTCACAGTTCATCCAAATTACCAGGGGCGCGGCTTCCTGTTTAAGAATAGTGTATCCATTTCACATGGCGAGATACATAGAAAAAATAGAAACATAGAAACAGGTTTTGCTCAAAAGCAGATTTTTTCATTTGTATATTATGCATTCATTTTATTAAATGATGTTGAAGTACGGCAAGTAAGGTTCAAAGAATTGCTAAATTCATGGTGTCATGAAAAATAAATCTTTGGAGTAGTAACTCGGTTGGTAGAATGCCCCCTCATCACCCTTAAGGTCGGGGTTTAATTTCCGCTCGCGTCATATCAAAATATGTTAAAAGAACTGTTACCCCCTTGCTTGAGTAAGGATAGAACTACGCATGCACAAGTGCTACACTGCGGCTACAGGGTGCCAAGGTAAAAACAATAATTTCCGAATGTCCATTGTAATGTGACCAATAAAATATTAGTATCATTATCCAGTTTTATGATGACGACATAACTGCCAAGTGTATAACCTGAGGCCTAATTGTAACTATAAACCTGTGCTCTTCATTGGAAGTATCATTTAGTAACCTTTACACGCACATACAAAGTGGTGTTGCTTCACCCAGATCGATTTACCATGAAGGCGCCAAACCAGAAATAACGTACATGTGTTTGTCCAAGTCCATGTGAGGTATAGTAACTCTCACATCCTTTAAACGTAACATATGCGTATACCAGGATAATATCTGTGATGTGTCTCCTTCACTGACACATGGTATCCATTTGTGAACACTCTCACAGTCTTCTGACACATTTAGTACCAATTTAGTACCACGAACATCTCAACTTGTTACCCCGTTACCTTCAAAGACTGCTTTTATCTCTTTAGTAGGTTAATCAAATGTTTAAAAAAATACCATTTCCTTTAAACTCGAATAAACGACCGCTGTCTTTAAAATAAAATATTTTCCTAGAGCGTAAATAAAATTTGATATCATGACGTGCAAGTGAGTACTACTGGGTTGAACCGTGCTATATCCGGGTAGACGTACTATGACGTCACAACACGTGACCATCAGCGTTTCAACTTCATCAGTCGATACGGTCTTGACGAACAAGCAACTCTCTGCTCTAATAACTGATTTAGGAGCGGAATATTTACCCGCGTAATGGCGCTTTTATCACTTTGGTTCCGCCACTGCATGGCAGAGGCATGGGGTTTGCCGGTCTGCGAGGGGAAGATAGCCCCGTTTCCTATAAATTGTCCCCCGCTCTCATCGCTCGGCTGATAGGATCGTGATTACCACAGAAATTTACGTGCAGTTTTGTGTAGTATGCGAGCGTGGCCTCAGCCGATAAGCTGCAAATAGAGGCGGGAAAACCTGCCCGTGTCGTCTGCCACGCCATTGTCGCCATTACGCGTCTTCCTTTTATAGTCGTGCACCGATATCGCTTCGTCTCAGAGTCCAACAAATATTTCACTCAGCGCTTTTATTGAAGATGTGACGATGTGCCATCTAACAGGAAATTTATCACACAGCGTTGATATTTGAGATGCACACGCACGTCCTCTTCATTTCTCCAGTTCTTTTGCAATTAAAAGGGCCAGCGCTGGAGTCAGGGTTGGGCGTACTTTGATACTGTAGCTCAGTTGACATCCGCGACGTTGCCAACATGGTGGTGATGATGATTTCTTCCAGTATCAATTTAATCGTAGTGGGTCAGTGATGATGGGTTATATTATGATGGTGGTCATCAAGGTGATGATGATGATGATGATGGTGATGATGTTGTCGGTAATAATGGTGATGATGTTGATGGTGATGTTTGTATTACTGGTGGTGATGTTGATGATGATTATTATTATTAATTCAATATCATATCATCCTCGCTATCTTATTAACATTATGATATATTGTTTGTACATTGCCAGAGACCATTTATTGTGGCTTGTGTCAATAAAAGTTTCTGTTCGTCTGTCTGATGATGATGATGATGATGATGATGATGATAGTGTTGATTAGGAGTACTTCCCAGATATAACTGTTATATCAATAACCATGACTAAAAAGAAGTAGACCATGTCGGTATGATTCGGTGATGATGATTATCATGGTAGAAGGGATTGTGATGGTGATGGTGGTGATGATTTAATCAACATCTTTAGAGTCAAAATCATCATCAAATATAACAATATTCCAGCATACCATTACTTTTATTGCCATCATCCGCATAATCGTGAGCAACGTCGACCATCATTACCATCTGCATCATCAACAAATATCGATAGCACAGAAAGGTTGTAGGCTTATAACTACATAGTTGTTACATATACATGGCATGACATGGCGTGTACAGTGCAAATTAATAATTGTAACACCTTTGGTGCATTATGCAATAAATAAACCTTGCTAAACTAATAAGTTTACAATCTGATGTTGACATGATGAATATCAAATTAGAAGAAGAAGAAGAAAAAGAAGAAGAAGAAAACAAATATTTTATTTAAGTGTCACACACATAAAAGTGTCCGGCCAAGATGACCTATGAGACACTAAAATCATCATGATGTATTTTGATATGTACCATATATTTTAGGTAAAATGTTTGAGCGGATTTTTTTAATTTTCGAAGAAACAAGAAGAAAATGGTATAACTTCATTCTCATCATTCTCTTCATCGCATTGCGAGCACAGTCCATCACTTCTACCTACATGTACAGTATAACATCTGCCGGTTTCAAAACGTAACTAACCGAACTAATCGATATGGGGAAAAGTCATCACTTGAATTTTAGTAAATCAACACGATCATCATCATCATCGAATCCATCCTCATCATCAATTAGTGATATACCATCATTGTCATCGTCACCATTATCATTATCATCGTCATCATTATCATTATCATCTTCATCATCATCAAAACCGTTGTCATCAGTACGACTATCATTTCTAACACCATCGCCATGATGATGATGATGATGATTATGGGGTGATCATCATCATCATCATCATTATCATCATCATCATCAACCATGTTTACGTTATGCGAAGATCAAATAAACATGATCAACGCAATGTCATTCAAGTGTCATTAAGCTTATTGTATTAGTAACATACATAATTCACATCTTTTCCCACAAAAAGTTTGAATCCGACCTAAACACAAATATGATTTTGTCGTTATCTCAGAGAGTAAAGCATTGATTTAGAGATAGTGTATATATTGTCCATACGACAGTAGTTATATAGCAATTAACATTCTCCAATAGATATTATCAGGGCTAATATCACCCGTCCATTTATACCAAATATTCTAATTCTTGAGATAAATGATACCCTATGATTTATAATAAATAAACGACCTGTATCTTTATAATCTCTCCACTTTGTGAACAAGAACGCCTCGCTAAGTCGCTACTGACTTCTAAATCCACGTTGTAAAGGAAAGGTCACCGTGAAAATGCACGGTAAATGACATTTGTAAACAAGTGATTGCGTCTCGGGTTGGGTATAATTGAGTATATGGAACTGCAGAGAGGTATTGAGACACATTATCAGGTATTTATTTGAGTTATCTGTCCATATGAGCATTACAGAAACCAAGCAATGCAACGCGATAGTCAACGAGATGAACATCTTGAACTAAAAACACTTTTCATGACATTACGCGAATTATCACCCCGAATGAAAATACAAATACTTTGAGCTCTGCTGTTATTATAACGGCTCTCTATGCGCTATCGTGACAAGAGGACTAAATGGTAATAGACTTAACAGTGGTGATGAGAGTTGAGCAAGCATGTTTCATGGCGGTTCAACTTACACCCAGAGCGTGTCATTTACTGAGCGAGAATGTTGAAGGAGAACGACTAACTTGATCCATTATGAACCCATTGTCTGCCTTATTAAAAACGTGTGCTTGAGAAAAATGAATTATGAAATTTAAAGCATTGTTCACCGATTGCAGTGGTGGTGACACGCTTGACGTAGGGCGTCACTTTAACGGGTGTAACCGGATAGCTCGCTGCGGCTCGACACGACGAGTTCGAGTCTTGCCCACACGCTCTAGCCGAGAAACCCGACTGGAGCGATGACTGTTCCAATATTTACAATGATATTTAATGCTATTTAGCTATATTTCACACGTATGCAAAGTGAGGCACCGGACAATGAAGGTGTTTGTTCGCAATGTTTACTTTAGTCAGGCCTGGCCGACAAGAATGCCGAACGTATATGAAGCGATTCGCGGCAAATTGTTGACCGTTGATGGGGCTAAGCGCGTTACTGACTAGAAATCGTGATCGCACGTGATGAAACAATGTACTAACCTCGGTCTGAAGAATACAGACCATCTAACTCATCATATATCCAATAGAGTCCCCTTCGCGTTCCCCTGTCACTCTCTACCTGTACAGGTAGACATCAAACACGCCGACATGGGCTACAGGTGTTGCAGACCCCCCTGTCTCTAGACGCTGTATTGTAAGGTAGGGACGTGGGGAAAGGGTGATATAAAACTGCGCTTTCGTGGGAATCTTATTTAAAAGGTATACAAATTACGCAGTTCTCATTCAAAGCATCGTATTTTGATATTGTACCTTATATGCCACACGAGGTTCGTAGCAAATGCGATTCCGTATTATGTGAAAGGTGTGACATTTAACATATTTGCGAATCCCTGTATTTTGATTACAGTTTATTACATTTACTTGATATAGATTAGAAACAGCTTAGTATATGTAATGGCATTCTTAAATATACATTCAGTTTATCTACTTTCGTTTTTGTGTTTTATATGACGTGTATATTTCTGTATGCATTCATTCATCTTCTCAGTTTAGGCAAACCAATGTTAAATTTGTTGTCATGTTAGTTATCATGACAAGAATGCCAGAAATGCCATGACCAAACATCGCCGAAACAACATCCCATCCCATCCTGATCTCTGTTCGTATAAAAGAGTCTCCTCTACCCTCTCTTGCAATATCCACCCTGAATGCGTATGCTCCACATTAAGCAAAAATATTTTGCCCAAATGCTTTATAAACAAAATGTACTAAACAATGGTAAGTAATCTATGATCCACTTCATGTATTCCACACGAATTAATCTCAACTATATAAGTTCTCCTTCGAAATATCCCAACCTAACTCATTTTCACTCTTCTTCCCATGTTTTAACGCAGTGAAATTCATCGCAATACTCTCGCCAAATTAAGCCTAAATAGCAAATACCCCTAATAAGATAATTTTCAAGTCCACTTTGTCTAATCCGTACACGTTTTACTTTCTCTCGTTTCACCCTCATCAAGTATTATCTTCCCCTTTGTTTATTTAAACACTGTTAAATGACCTTAAACGTGTTAATCCACATAATCTATTCCCCCAATTTGTCTTTACGATATATATCCGCTATACCCAATCCCCTAAGTTCCCGCCTTAAGTCCCCTTCCCCAAACCTTCTCACATCTGATCCAGCCGTAGTCTTACCACTTTCTACCCTTAAAGGGGATCTCCCCCGGAGCTCAACCTGATTTTCTCACCCATAATCAGACTATCTAGTTAATTTCCTGTACAAAAGGTCTCCAAAAATTCCAACTGTGGAAGATTCGATAAAAAGAAGACGAAGGGGAAGAAGAAACATATTTTATTAAGGTGACACTCAACATACATGCTTGGAGACAGTTATCAATAGCAATATGTAGAGCACGCTGTCGAGCCAACAACGGCATGAGACACCAAAAGACGTCTAAGTGACTAAAAGCGTTTAGGCCCTAACATGATTGAAATATATATGTATATGTAAAAAGTACAAGAATTTCAAGAGTACACGATGTTTAAGAGTACAATAAGTTATTCAAGTTATATATTGGGGTTATATGATGGCGTTTTTTCTGCGTTTAAACACAAGTAATTATTGATTTTGTTTTATTTATGCACCCGTTTGAAGATCAAATCAATCATATGCTGCACATAAATACTTCCAATTCTGAAGATTTTTCTTTACCAGCCTATAGCGAATATGTTCTCTTAATAATATTCCCTTTAAATATTAGGCATACACATACACCTAGTTTCCGGCAACGTCTGCATCCATGTTTACTTAACGGAGTTTCACGGACCTTATCAATTTCACAACTGACATCAATATGTGACCTTTAACCCTCTTGGCCCTCTTCCTAACGCTGCATACTCAACCCATACCGATTTCCAACCCACCCTGACACTGTACACCCTGAATTCTCCCCCACCCATACCCGTTTCCAATCCACCCTGACACTGTACACCCATCGCCCGTTTCGTCCCTTCCCTCTATAAGGCTGCATTTTACCCATTCACCCTGACACTATAACACTGCATACTCCACCCTCACCCATTTCCCATCCACCCTGACATTGTACACTATAACCCTACATTCACCCCCACCTCTACCCATTTCCCATCCACCCCTAACACTGTACACCCAACACCCGTTCAGCCCCCTTGCCTTTAACGCTGCACCCCCACCCTAACCCATTTCCCATCCACCCCTAACACTGTACACCGAACACCAGTTCCGTCCCCCTTGCCTTTAACGCTGCACCCCCACCTTGCCTTTAACGCTGCACCCCACCCCCACCCCTAACATTGTACACCCTGGCACTCTAACGCTGCATCCCCAGCCCCACCCTAATACATTCCCCATCCACCCTGACACTGTACACCCTGGCACTCTAACGCTGCACCCCACCCTACATTCCTCATCAACCCTCACACTGTACACCCTGGCACTCTAACGCTGCATCCCCACCCCCACCCTAACACATTCCCCATCCACCCTGACACTGTACACCCTGGCACTCTAACGCTGCACCCCACCCTACATTCCTCATCAACCCTCACACTGTACACCCTGGCACTCTAACGCTGCACCCCACCCTAATACATTCCCCATCCACCCTCACACTGTACACCCAACACTCGTTCCGTCCCCATTCCCTTTAACGCTGATACCCCCTCCAACCCTCTCACCTGACACCTCATCCCCTCAAACCCAGCGTTGCATATGACGACGCCTAATTTGCCCAATCTCTCAGATTAATAAACTTTCACGAGGTCAGCAGTATAGATTTCCCACCGGGGATGTCACAGTCTTGCCCGGCCCTCAAGTTAGGTCCTTATACGTCCTAATTAACTTCTGAAAATCTGAATACTATCCTACGTATCATCGCCGTGTAGATGTCGGGCTCGAGGTTAATGTCTTCATCCCTGTACTCAATGTATTGTCCCTAATCCGACAGGTTTTTCGTGCCCCGTGGCAAGTGAAGACAAACATAGAACCAATAAATGTCAAATATGCCCATTAGAGACTCGCATATGTATGTCTTGTCTGTTTACAGAGCAGTCAAATCACTTTCAAATAATAAATTCAAATTTTATGTTAAATGGTATTATCCTTGGGAAAGAATTACAACCAAGAGAGTGAGGGTGTTTAGTGCGTTGACTCTTGTGTACTTAAAATGATATTTTGGGGTAAAACTTGAATTTCTATATTTTAATATTATTGCACTTGCAAAAAAACCCACATTCATTCTAAAAACTTCATTGCGCATATTACAAAACTGGGTGAATTTTACTGATTAAGATATAGGTTATTGTTTGTACTTTTTCCTCTTAAATGATATCTGCTTAAGTTTGTTGTTTATAACAACAAAACTTTATTATATTACTTAACACATATGAAAATAGTTATATTGTTTATACATATAAGGTCAGAATATGTAAAACATATTTTAATCGATCTCATTTATATAATAATTATTTCCTCCAATGTGAGGAGTACAAGGGATTGCAAAAATGAAAGATACGATAGCAATCACAGATTACCCGCGAAGATGTCAAACATATATACAAAGGCGCTGTAGCACGTTTTTGCATATCATTCATATTCTCAAATGTGCCATTTATTATTAAAGTTTATACAATATATTGTCACGTTAGAGGGTAAACACCTCATACGACCCCATAAACCGTATCCATAGAAAACCGTTATTCGTATATCGGAAGAAAATAGTGCATTGTATAAAGCAATAATTTTGTGGAACTCTTCAGCGTGAGAAGTAGATTTGTAGGTCTCAGTTCAGACAGCAAGATGGTTGACCATTCCATCATTATACCATCGCATGTCATTCATATTTGAAACTATAAAACTATCTGTATAACAATCGATAAAACTAACGTCAGAGCAGAAACAGAAACCAAAACTCTACAACAAAAATGAATTCAAGGTCCTTTGTGTCACACTCGCTCATAAAAATCTGATGTAGAAGTTTATCACCTTTGGTGACACCACGTGTGCGTTGAAATGGTTAGCGTATCTTGCTTTACCGCGAGAACCGACGCAGCGTGAATATAGACAGGCAGAAAGATCCTATCTAGTAGGACCTCTATCATCAATTTAGATGTGTCACACTCGATATATGTTGCCAACCATAACAGTTTTGAAGATTTTACAAGACTTGATACAAATCGTTATTTTCCCACGGAGGTTACTTGCAACAGATTTCCGATCCTAACCTCTGCTCTTTTTCGTTTGAAATCGAGAGCGGAAGCAAACTCCCCTAGCGGAGGAAAGTGGAACCTTATACTCAATCACTGCTTCTTAACCACTGGAAACTCATCTTTCAGCGGCCATGTAGACCGAGTGACTTCAAAGATCTAGGCATTTGTCCTTCGAATATGTCTGATGTAAATAACACAAATGAAATAATTTTGGTATTTGTCTCTGTTTTGGTCTTCTTTATTCATAAGCATGTTTGTGATCAATAGTTTTCACAAAATCAAATAGCTTATTTCGAGGAAAACACATTAAAGGAGTACTTGTCATTTTTACAACGACATCGCTGATTGCACAACTAGATTCAATTGCAACCAATCAGGACACTCCCTTTCTGCCCTCGATTTCAAACGAAAAGGAGGTTAAGATCGGAAATCTGAAGGGAGTAACCTCTGTGGGAAGAGAATGGATATAATTGGAAAACATGGGCTCCGTTCCATAACAGCGAGCGCTTATAATCGCTCATTGATCGCTCAATGTAGCGCTCATTCTCTCTCGAACGACACGGTGCAAATTCCTCGAAGTTTGCTCGCCTTGCATGCTACGTAGCGCTACATTGAGCAATCGCGTTCAAGAGAGGTTTAAAAGTAATCGCCCATGGTGTCACACATCAGCTACTGTATGCAACAAACGCATTGAAATTCATAATTTTAAGCTTTACAGAGCGATTGTTCCTATCCCTTGTTTCATGTTGGCCTATTTGAATTTTATAACGAACGTGTTGATATCTTGTCACCAGCGTTTGGGGGTAATTCTGAAATTGTACGGAGAAGGCCATTGCTACTAGGGGATCAACGTCAGTACATGTAGTCCTTACCCCTCAAATAAAGCCATGACAGACAGTATCCCCAAAACATTTACGCGGCATTTAAATAGCCTCCATTTTTACAGAATGGCATCTGTGTGATATGGAGACTGATCCTGACCCTTCCCTTTCCCTTAACATATTGAATCGTCGTCCCTTTCAGGAATTGAGGCTATTTAACAGATTTGTTGATATTTTATCATATTAACATGAAAAAATCCTAGATCATGTCTATAGCACCAATAGCAGTCCACCCTTTGCCCCCTCCTTTGCATAGCAATCGGGGCAGGATAGCGCAGTGGTTAGTGCATTCGACATCGGATCAAGAGGTCCGGGGTTCGAATCCCGCCAGGGGCACGGCAACTTGATCTACAGTAGAGATCTGTTCTACACGCAGTAAGGTTTGGGTGCTATGCTACATTGAATTTCAGCGTAGTGCCACCCATGGTTGGCTAGTTCCAGTTGCTGCTCGCAGGTTTCGGCGCAATACATAGCCACATGGCGCTGCATGCTTTCTTCCTGCTATAATACTAGCAGTCGTGATATAAGTGAAATACTCTTGAAAGCAGCATTAAACCCCAACTCACCTAGCCTCAATCAGTGGGATCAGTGTTATTTTCTAAACCTCATTATTAGACTTTACTGCTTCTCAGAGGCATAGACTTAATTCAAGAGTCCTTTGATTTAAATATTATTTCGATTTGGCAGCATGGTATTTCGGTGGCATCCAACATGAATTATCAGACTTTCGTCAATTCAAGCAATAGATTGTGCGATATCAGTTGAACGATATAATGGGCTTTGTTAGAATGTAGATGTTCGCCTTTTAACCATCCAAATCCTGATGCGCTCCAGAGTCCATGGATGTAGTTTAAAAATAGACGTTACATCCAATTTCCATAAAGTAATAAAACGTGTTTATGTCGCAAAAATGGGTTGTAAGTACGCATATCATATATGTTCATTCTGTAGCCTTGAGGCTGTATGAGCATAATTACGCAGTTTTTCATTTGAGTTCGCTTGTATATTTCATCGCGCTTGAACGTGTGGCACGGATTGCACGTGCAAGGCGGGTGGCGCGGACCACACGTGCACGACCTGCCAAAAGTTGAAATGTGTTACTGAAGAACCCAGGCAATGATTTGTTCTGGTTCTTTGTCCATGAACTTGTCGAACATTTGTTGAAAAGTCTACAAATAATAGGATATTTAGAAATAGTAACTTAGAAAAGTGGTAAATATCTGGATTAATCAGTTGCATATGAGTTCGGATGGGTTATTCAGAAAGTATCAGTATCGAGAAATATAATGTGATATTTGTAACTACACCGTATCAAAGATACTTTAATTAATCCATTATCAAAATAAAGATATAAGTAAACACTAGATTTTGAAAAGGCCATAACAAGTTTTCAACATTTGATAGAATTGACGAAATGTAAGATTTAAGAATGAGTTTCACAAGTAACTTACTATCATTCGAAAGAAGGCGAAATAGATTGTTTATGACTATATTTATTGTGGTAAAATATAGAAAACCACACACATGTCGGCACATGTAAGGCTTATCATGATGCAAGAAAACATCACTATGTACAATTATACTGAATTACTTTAATTGTGCTGGCTATGATTACGAATTGATCTGGCCAAAATTAGGACTTAATCCTTCTGAAAAAGCCGCATATATCTATATTCTTACCTCCAATAATCTTAATCGCTTGGATAACATCTCTTACGAAAGGATTTAAGAGTCGGGTTCGTTAGTCAATAGAAATTAACCATTACCTTTATCAAGTATAATGTTTTCCGCTTAATTCCGCGTATGTGTGTTATGCGGGTGGAGGTAATTACTCTCCTTGTCGAACCCCAGCGCGACCAGAGAACGCAAAACAGCGGGGGAGAGTCTTATTCCCCCCAGGGACACAAACTTTTCTTTCATCGTTTGGCTTGTGTTTTGCCGAAACTTGTTGTATGATTTGATTGTCCCAGTGTGCTATTATCGTTTAGTAGGTTTGTTGATTGCGATCTGTATGGTGTAAATATTGTCGCCATTTGAGTTCAGATCGGTAAAGCTCGCTTAGCGGGGCTTCTCAGAAACGAACATGGATTGTTGCACGATAGTGTATGGTAAAAGTTCAGAATTAAAAAAAAGTAATCTAGTATTTTTTGTTAATCGAGTATTTTCCATCAATGAAGGATTTGAAAAAAAAAACATTTTAATGTAGCATTTAAAAATGTGAGTTTGTTAAAAAGGAATAGACCCATGCGAAGCTAAAAAGCTTTCGATGAGGGGTTATGTCAGAAACTACTACGGTTTGTTAGTAACTATAGTTTTAGATATCTAGTTAACGTTTACGTAAGAAAGTTTAAGTTCGTTAAGCTCAACACAATACCCTTGCATTTCTTCTCACAAATCGAATGCGTTTTCCTAATATATATAGTATTACTTCAAATAAAAAGAAATATATCCAATTACAGGATTGCAAGAATACATCGAAAGAAATAAAGAATTTTTTTAGATGCATTGACTGATGTTAATATTCTGATATTGAAAATAAAAACAGATGAAGATTATTTTATTACCAAAATGATAGTATCTACAGCTTGCAGGCTAACATTTGAACATGCCGTTTAAAAAAAATATAGAACGGTTATTTGTTATAAGAAGTCTTGAGAAATTGGTCAAGCCTAGAATTATTAGTGGACATGATTTTAAGTTGTTTAGAATTTTACATACTGAAATAGTAATATTCCAAAAAGGAAAGAAATTCATGTGACACAGTTTCAAGTATACTTCTACAGTCAACTACTAACAAACACTTTCTACTTTAGTGATAGTTTCAATATTAAAATACACGAATTCAATCAAAATTTTGAAGAACTGCCCGATCCGTTCTATCTGCAACTTCTGCAAGAGCTTCCGCTATTAGCCCAGACATAATTGGAGCCGACAGCATGTAGTTAATTAATAAACATGCTCTAATGACTTGTTTAATTTGAAGTGATTAATCGGTGGGAGCTGCTCCTTAACTACCATTAGTAAATTACAAACACGTTATTAATAACAATAGGGCGATCTTGTGGAAGATAAGGGATGGCCCTAAGAGAGACGGGACTTTGATGTCCTACCTGATTCATTAATTGTTGTATTCGTGATTCTGTGATCTCTCGCAGAATCAGGTGCCTTATTGGTTTGCGAAATGTTAATTTTGGTTATAATGATATTTGTCTTAAATCTTTGGCAATGATAATTTAATATGTGAGTTATTTCCTAAAGATGGATGCGATGATACATTCTCCAGTTTATATTGGCGACTACATATGTGGTGTATATCATTTCGTTATCGTCCATGAGAGCTGTATATTTTTCAGTCGCATGGTTGTAACAATATTTATATATTCATGCACTGGTCACAATGCATTGAAATGAACAATCATACTTCTCTTTGTGTATACGTATTCACAAATAAATAAATACACAGCAGGATATTAAAGGGGCAGTAGCACGGTTTTTTTCAAATTTTATTTTTTCAAATTTCCAATTTATATTGATAGTTTATGTCATTTATACTTACTATAGAGGGTAAAACATCGTATTACACAAAACAATTATCCGTAGTAGTAATAACAGTGTTGTGTATAAAGCAAAATTTGCATGGCGGCCATTTTATTGTGAACACTTTTTATTATTTCGAATGACAAAAACGACTCCCAATTTACTGAGCCATGTACACTCACTTTTAACTTGATTTTCCAAAGAGAGAAGGATGTTTTACTATTAGTGAAATTATTTTTCAAATACTTTTGATCGACTTCTTTGAGCGAAAAAACGTGCTACTGCCCCTTTAACATACGTTTTTGTACAATAATGTACAAAATTACACATCGTTGTCCAGAGGCAACGATTTGGATTATTCATTTTGAAATAATTTAACATGGTATGTTTACCAAATGATACAGCAATCTCATTATGACCGTAATATAACACACATTTGGTGTCCCTCGCCGCTAATGGCTGCAATACTGCCGAAGCGGCGTTAAACAATAACTCACTCACTCACATTTGGTGTCGAGTTTTTAGATAATTGGGTAATAAATACTTACATTAATATATACTATTTCGTAAATGTTTATGTTTTTTTATACTTTAAACAAAAGGAAAATTTCAAGCAGATATGTTTTCAAAAATTTAAATGAAATTTAATCTTGTTTTAACCTTCTGGTATGGCATATATTGCTAAAACACATTTTTTATTTATAAAAAATGCAATTTATATATTAGTGTGTACATTCTGACATCAATGTCATATATTAATCGAAAAGATATCTGCGTATGACGTGTTCATCAGAAGACACTTTGCGTATGCTTCATGTGAGCATTTGACAAATGTGCTTTAAAGAAAGTGTTCTCTTTCTTGACAATAGATATAAATATTCTGGTTAAATTTACTGCGATCCTTAAAGGGGCAGTAGCACGTTTTTTCGCTCAAATAAGTCGATGAAATGTATTTGAAAAATAATTTCACCAATCGTAAAATACCCTTATATTTTTGTAAAATCAAGTTATAAATGAGTGTACATGGCTAAGAAAAGCCATTGGAATCATTTTTGTCATTCGAAATAATAAAATGTGTTCACAATAAAATGGCCGCCATGCAATTTTTGCTTTATACGCAACACCGTTATTACTACTACTGATAATTGCTTTGTGTAATAAGATGTTATACCCTCTAAAATAAATTTAAATGGCACAAACTATCATTTTAAATAAGAAATTTGAAAAAATAAATTTTGCAAAAAACGTGCTACTGCCCCTTTAAATAAGAAGTCGTAATTCAGTCTTGGCTATATACAGTTTTGTATATATATATATATATATATATATATATATATATATATATATATATATATATATATAGAAAGATTCACGCACACATATTACCTGTGCATGCCACTAAGGCACGTGGATGAAAGCGTGCTTCGGTTTAGTGACACGCGCACAGACGTCACAACTTCCCAGGTGTGTCGGCGTTAGACATAATTCTTTAATCATGTCCAGGTAGAACATTCGAAGTGACAGAATATCTTTTTAATTTCCATCTAATGATGAAGTCAAACGCATGAGCGTCGAGATTCATCTGGTAAAATGGCCTTCCAACGTCGTTGATTTTGCCGCTCTGTAATTTCAGTCTGCGATTCGCATTGACACAAATCAACGCTGGCACGAGATGTGAAATGGGGGGTGTGATAGGAGACGCTTTAGGGGGAAATTGGAGGGGAGGGCGAATGGGGGAAAATTAGGAAGGGAAAAAAACAGAAAATGTGTTTAAATTGGGGGAACGGGGACGAGAAAAGAGTATAGGAAAGAGAATAAGCAGAACAGAACAATTTGATTCAATTTAGAAATTTAAACTCAGAGACCCCCTCTAGAAATTACATACAGGCTATGGAGACGGGACATTTCAAGATTAGAGTTAACTTTGCTTTGCTTGATGAAAGTAGCTAAATAGAATTTTAATTGAAGATTGTAATGATTTAAAAAATCTTTATTTGATGGACATAATAAAATATATCTATACATATTTACTATGCTCACATGATAGTTTTGGCATACACAGATGAAAAGAGAATGGGAAAATAGGATGGGGAAAAGATGAAAAAGAAAAGGGGAAAAGAGAATGGGAAAAGAGGATGAGAAAGGGTATGGGAAAAGAGGATGGGAAAAGAGGATGGAAAAGACGATAGAAAAGAGGATAGAATAGAGGATAGAAGAGAGGATGGGAAAAGAGGATGGGAAAAGAGGGTAGAAAGAGGATGGGAAAAGAAGATTGAAAAGAGGATGAAAAAGAGGATGGGAAAGAGATTAGGGGAAAAGGATGGAAAACCGATTAAAAAGAAAAGGGGAAAAGAGGATGGAAAAAGATGGGAAAAGAGGATGGGGTAAAAGAACAGAATACGTGAAGAAGAGGGTAATAGATGAAGAGGGGAAAGGGAAACAAAGAGGGAGTCAGGGGAGCGGACAAGAATGGGTGATTAGTAGGTTAAGATAGGAGGGGGAAGGAGATGAGAAAAAAAATAAAGGGAAAAGGATGAGAAAATAAGATAAATCAGGGTATTGGGATATACTATAGGGACCTGATAAGAAAAGGGAAAATGCGAAAAGGATAGGAATTGAAGAATGGTAAAAGAAAACAAAGGTGGGGGAATAGAATGAGAAAAGAAAGAAGTGAAAAAAGGGTAACAGAATAAGCCAATAGAGAAGTGGCCATGGACATCCAGAGAAACGGAAAAAGGGATGAGGGGAGGACTAGAATTGAAGAACAGAAGAAGTGAATAAAGGAAGGGAGGAGTGTGTCAAATAAACAAAATGGGAATGAAAAACAATACGAAAAGAGAAATGTGTGTAAAGCAGTGGAAATAGGATCGATGAACAGTAAAAGTGAATAGCGAGGGAAAGGGTAAATAAAGTCCAAGGAGCAAGAGTTGAAGGGTGGAAAGGAGGAGTAGACGGATAGACAGAATGCCATAATATAGTAGACGCTAAGGGAAGTCATTGAGTGATTGGGAAACATCGTATCTCCACGTATAAACCATGGGTTCTTTTTCCCATCGGCACCTCTCTCACCACGGGCTCTATCTGAGTCCTTGATATATTCGGGTTTCGGGGGTTCATTCATCCAGTAACCCCTTTCCCCGGGGTGTATGCATATAAGACACCAAGAACAGAACGGAAACACATACATGCACTTTCAAATCTAACTGAAATGGTGTAGAACATGATGGATCCGTTGTACACAGTCTCATTTGGTTGCGTTGGACAACTTTGGCTATGAATAGAACATATTTCTTGAGATGAGACAAAGCAAGGACTCTCTAATTTATCTCCACAAAGAGTCTCTGGATAAACAGACTTTTGTTGGTTGTCGAAGAATTATAGTCAGGGGAAAAGTATTTCGTTAATATATGTATTTGGAAAATAAAGGATTGTGAACAAACAAGGAAAGGTTAAGGAAATACTTCAATATAACCAGTCGTGTGCCATCATTGTATGTACGTGTAGCGGTGATGCCAGTTCCGTGTTCAAGATAGGTTTCAAAGTAATCGCTCAATTAGCGATTACTTTTAAACCTCTCTTGAACGCGATTGCTCAATGTAGCGCTACGTAGCAAGGCGAGCAAACTTCGAGGAATTTGCACTGTGTCGTTCAAGAGAGAAGAACCGCTCATTGAGCGCTACATTGAGCGATCAATGAGCGCTACGAAGCGCTTCATTTTTTTGAACCGCCGGCTGGTGTCGCATCAAGAGATAGTGGGTTCGAATCCCTCCAGAGCTTGACAACTTAAAGGGAGGGTTCTGTCGCTATCATGGATTTTTTGGCATTACGTGAAATGAAAACACACTAAATTGTACCTAATTTTGCAACTTTGTACTAACTAAATACAAACATACACTGATAGAGTATTCAAACAGTAACACATAACATGTCATAAAACTAATAAACACTTTGCTGTTATGCTATAGCGAAGTCTTCCCCACTTCCAGCGCTGATGAATGGCTTCAGTTCTCATTGTTTTTATTTTTCAACAAATGTGAACTTGTGTTTATCAAGTTGTGAGATATAAAGTCATCCAAATATTACTTCCATTACTAACTTTCAAATTGACTGTGCTTTAATCATTTGTCAATGACAGATATGTATATAAACAGGAATATCCTCTCGAATTTCGTTTCCACAAAAATACCCCGATAGAACCCTCCTTTTAACTCACGCTTGAGGATTATTATTATTATTAACATGTTTTGTGATGTTGGTGCCATTCTACACCGAAGTTCATCTCATTGTTGCTCGCTCGTTCATAAATCGCTTGTCGATTGTATGGCCGTGTATGTTTAAGTGCGTTATACTTTATGTACAATGTATATATTTACATTACGAATGGGAAGTTAAGAAAATGATCTGTCTTTCCAGCCAATCCTCGTTTGTTTCACTTTCATAAATTCATAATTAATATAAGCAGTTGATATATTTTTACGTACGTCGACTTTCGTATTCTTTCAGAAAATTGATTTTGTTTCACCGGATATGACACTTAAAGGGTATTCTTCGTGTCATGACATATATAGACATGATTTCATCATATTTTCATGATATAATTGTGTCTATCAAACTTAAAGGATTTAAGAACAGGACGATTTTAATGGATAACAATTTATTAAATGTGAAAAAACACGACGTTTCGGGGTATATACTCACTCCTTCATCAGGTGGAATGTAAGGGAATAACAAAATATGATAATCTGATGAAGCAGTGAGTATATACTCGGAAACGTCGTGTATTTTGACAATAAAGAAGTTGTGATCCAGGAAATCCTTCTGTTCTTATGTTTACCACTTCTAAATGCCGTTCAGAGACCTTAAGGGTTTTAAATATATATTCATGATATTCATGTGGAACTATAGATATAACACACATCTACGTTTGAAAATGAACCATACATTCGCGAGCGAACCTGCTTTATTTTAAGTCCGATGTAGTAAACACAGATCAATGGTGTAGACCTCACCGTTCATATTGTAGACAGACAACCAGACAGACCTATTGTATTGATCGATAGTACATACGATCCACTGCAGCAAACTTTAAGATTCAAATTGTATTGATGACAACGTTTTCCTTATTGATAACACAACATAGCAACATGTTTCAACATCTTATTTTAATTAAAGCTTATCGAAACGACCTGATGGATATAAAGTGTGAACATGATTGTTCAAATATACATCGATAAACCTCTCTTTACAGAAAATTATACTTATAAATATAAATCAACTGGACAAGGGGATTACAAGATTACGTACTTACTAAAACTGTGAACGACTTTAAGGCAGACAGATAGACAGATTTTTTATTTATTAAGGACTTGGGCACTCCAGGGCCTGATCGGGAGCTACAGATTTAGGTTGTAGATACATGACAATGGGGAGAAAAATAAAAGAGGAAAATTGGTTTATTACGATGTCGCGTGCATATATATAAATGTTTAAAACTTTTTAAAGAGTAATTTACAGAAATGTGAAAATAAAAGAAAAAGAAATGATATAATATGGGTTAAGCAAATTACCATGAATTATATGAAGAAATAATATGGTTCAATAATAGAAAACACACTTGTTAATGGTAACATAGCGATATTTCGGTATCTTTAGACCATAGAACCTGAATGTAAAAGTTAATTTATGAACACTAGTGGCGGAATTTCATTTGCAATATGATTCTTCCATTATTATTTTTACATTCCGTCGGCACCAAAAGGGGTTAATTAATTAAGTTACCTCGTAATAATATATATATTTTATGTTGTGCACAAGGCAGATTAATTTTATACTAATTAAATTTCAATCACAACAGAATGACTTAGGAAACGGTAATTTTTCGAAGAGACTTAATTCTTGATTACTGTACCTACCTTTTCGGGTTAATGAAACAGTAATTTTACGAAGATATTCAAGTCGTGATCGCTCTAACAACGTTAAAGAGTTAATTAGGTCATTGTCACGCATGAAGAAACATTGTTTACAGAAGGATAATACCGGGTTAAATCTGTCCGCCCATCAGCCACTAATGAAGTGAGTTCTTCTTAATCACTGCTAATTAACTGAGCGGTATTTCTTCAAAACAACTTTCTTAGTTAAGCTAAATTAATTTATTGTAACGATAATTTGTTCGATCAAATTATACGTATAATTATAATATAGATAATTACAGCAAACCTTAAGTTAAGAACATTTAGATTACATTAGACAAAATAACAATTGAGTATTTAGTTGGAATTAACCACGTTATCAAGATAAATTGAATTAACCTCTTAATTTCTTGTATTAGTTGTGTTGGCTTATTATGTGAAGATGATAATGACTGTTTATTTAGTCAAAAAGATGAAAAGTTATTATATATAATTACATCTAAAATAAACAAAAATATATTTTGCCCTCTTACCGTTTCTAAAAAAATAAGCATTTAAAAAGTGTGTGTTTAATAAAAATTTTTTTATTTTTATATATAACCACCCTGAATATACTTCCAAGTAGAATAAACTATTAGATTCTTTCCAAATATGTTCACAACACCTGAAGATGAAATAATCTAGATAACATTTTTGTATACAAGAAATGTCATCCTTTATAGGTTCCATTCCCTCAAAGGTCTGTTTACAAACACCTTACAGAAAAAACAATTAAGAAAACATGTTAATGTCACTATTTTGCTGTCAAACTAATTAGATTACAATCACATCCCACCTGAGTTTCTCAATCAAGGCGTTACTACACCTCCATCCGTATGACATGTAATTGTCACCTGGAACAATACTCACCTTAGCGTTGTTGATTGAGTAAGTACTTACCTTTTGTTTCTCATCACCTATCTGATTAACAGGTGTCTTACCTGTTAGCGTCAGGTATGGCACTGATAGAGCTAAGCAAACACACGGAAACAATAGCCAGGTGTGCTTACCTGCACCAGGTATGTAAATATATGTGTTTACAGGTGAGAGATAAACAATACCTACCCTCACCTTCACGTAAAAAAACTTACTTGAGTGATAACATTAAATTTTAGAAAATTGACACGTGCTTTGACACAAACTAAGTTAGATTTTTACGTTATAGCTTTGACATCGATGGTACAATAGATCTTGTGCTTTGCAAATCTTATTTCACAAATAATCTTTTATAACTACAGAGGATTATTCAATAACACACAATTACACATTCGTTTTGAAATATGGATTATGGAACAAACACAAAGAATGTTTAGGAAATCATGACTCCAAAAATTATATTCGAATACATCTTTTGAAAGCAACAAAAGTATAAACAAAAATAAAGGAGATTATATGCAATTATAAATAATATATAAATCTACAGAGTTGACAGTCTTATTTGCATGATAAAATTATGATGAAATATATCCATATTTACAGTATCGCGGATCACCATTGTCCCATTATTGAACCAAATGTTCTATTAATTAATATAAGCCCTTTTAATAAACATATATGTTGCCTAGTGGTAGATCTCCAGGAGTCAGTTACCACACTATAATCAGCTTACTCTAAAAGCCTTCCCATGCTTGATTCATGACAGGGCTAAACACACTACATGGAGAATATAGAAAAATGGACGAAATATTAATAATTCAAACCTAACGAATGCAAATTCATGGTGAAAGTGACACGTTGTTCTTATAGCAGGCCGAAACCTGATAAAATTATTATATCGAAATCCCTTTTGTTCATAATTTGATTTCCAAATTTAATTCAATTTTAAATATTAAGTTTTAAAATCGGTGACACTTATGTCTTTATTTCCATAATGTATGTAATAATTAGATGCATTTATAATACTGTTTGCTTATCCAATATTCTTCGGTTTCATATTTATATTCAATACTTATTTATACAAATAATAATATAATTTATACCAAAAGTTCAGTTGTTGCTTCAGCATGGTTTTGTTTGTTCTATTTGTGGTTGCATTGCTTAAAATGATGTTGCATAGGGTCGAATTTTATCCGTAATTTTAAGTCGAAATTTTGATTGTTGCATTAAATATAAGTCTGTCTTCAAAACAAATCTTAAAAATACAGAAGATATAATTTTAAGGGATTAGAGATGGTTTAAGAAAGTATTTTTAAAATGAGATAAATGATATCTAACAAAAATAAAACATGCTATCAACAAATTTCAGTTGTTTTTATGATAATGTGTATGGAAAACATTGTATTTGTCTAACAGTGTATCTGAACTTTATATACACTAGAGGTCTGTGGTACTTAAGTAATGAATAAAGATTGATTTATCGAAATTCCAGCAGGGATTTTCATATTCTTTGTATCACAACTTGCAAACAACTTAACCTCAATTCCATATTTTGTATTCATTGTTGACAATGTCGATACAGCATCGATACAGTACAACAAAATTGTATACAACTCTGTTGTACTCTGGGCACGAGGTCTGCAAAACTGATTAAAGACTTTCACTTATAGTGAATGTGAATGCCTTAGATAACAATTTGTTTCAATATTCAATAAACTTAAACGTTTAGTAGTGATTCGTGACATTATACTATAACTGTTTGATTTATTAAAGCACCTTGCGTTGCTATTACTTCAAAATTCAACAGTGACATGGATGATCTCAATAATCCATAAATTACATGTCAAAACCATTGACCTTTTCAAGTTGTACTATCTTTCAGGAAGCGGTGAAGGGGCAGACAAAAGTACAAAACTTATATACATAAAAATAACAGTTTAAAGTGAGTCCCATTTAGGGTTTTGAGAGATTAATATATTCACTTAAGATAATCAAAAGTAAAATTACTATAAATTACTTCACAGAGTAAACTCGAGATAAAACTTATTACTCATTAAAAGGTAACCGGTATGCTATATAAGGATATAGAATGTCAATGACGGTACAGGATTATATGATGTTTATGTCATACGAGTATATATGATAATATATATAGTATATTATAAATGTGTGTATCAAAGGCATGCATGCAGCCCTTTTCCTCGTTTCTTCATATATACATCACATGATTATACAAGAATTCTTTAAAATGATAGATGTATTCGTATATATACTGATGTATATGACATATATACATCAATGACAAATGTTAATAATTTTCACATATCAGTAGTAAAATAAATTTGCTTTCATTGCAATAGGTATTGACTCTCCATAATTTTCTTTTAAATTTCTCATTTCAATAGTTATGGATAAAATATCAAGTACAAAACTACATCGATATATCAGTTATTACAAATAATTGATAATATGTATATAGCTATGTTGCATATGTTACATTGTATCAAATATTACAAATCTGATACGTTACATCACTATACGACTTGAAATGATACAGATTGATATTCAATATCCACTATATACCTGTTGGTTTTTGACTGTGGTAATATAATAAACGTCTCCCCCTTGAGTAAACACGACCTTGCTTACTTGGTATAAAATGATATTTGATAATCAATTTTGTTTGTGGATAATTCATAATATTCCATTGAACTCTCAAAACATTAATCACAGTTTGAATTCATAATTAAAATTAATTTTTTAGGAAGTGAATCTCGATAATAAACATGTTTATTTAATTTTACGTTTTCCTCTCGACTTGGTATGAACAAACCGCCATGGTCTCCATGTGTTGTCTGACTTTGTCGCCTGGTATTGTCCGCACGTCGACTTCAACTATTCCGTTACGAATTTCCTTCGCCTATACAGGGCCTATTGTTGGCCTTTCTATGGCCCGTTACAACCGGTATTCAATTCCCCAAGACGAAATTTCTATGGTCCTTGCTTTCTGTGAGGACGCGAAATGCTTGTGTATTGAGAATTGTAACTCTTTGGTTGAAACCAGGAGTAAATCACACAATGTACGTATCCACCGATTTTGACTTCTCGTATCCACCACATCAAGTATACGTATCAGCACATGAACTATACATATCACCGTATCAACTATTCGTATCCGTCATATCAACTATTTGTATCACCACATCAACTATTTGTATCGCCACATCAACTATTCGTCAGCACACCAATTCGTCGTTTCCACCATGTTTTACTCTTATACATCACATTTAAGCAAGGTAATGTTCCCCATTCTGCTATGTTTCCCCTAGAAATGCATCTCGACAACTGTATTTCGTTTGTAAAGTGTGTTCTTATTATAAACCCCTAACTAGCCTAAATCTTAGTTGATCTTATTTCGTTTAATACCAGTGGAAAAGTATGCGTGTTTGCACAACAGAATAACAGAGTTAAGGTTAAGTATTGCGGGAGAGCCGATTTCTCCCCAGCTTCGGTAAATCGAATCCCATCGGATTACAAGCAGATTCGCAAAGATGCAACTTTCTATGTCCTGTATTTTCACAATTACAATGAACTGTCTTCGCTCTTGCTTCAATGGGCGGAGCCAGCCGTCAATTAGATTACCACCTTGTCGCCTCCGACCAATGGACAGCTGGCACTGATTGGAGCTACGCGCTGATTGGCTCAGGGGTCTTTGGGGGCGTGGCTATTATTATTTATTTGAGCGATAAGATGGCTGTGTGATCAATCAGAACTATTCGCATTTATCAGTCGTAAGCGGGTTTTACGGTGCTAAGCCACATTCACAAAGTAAGTACGACTCGTAGAAAACTTGGTGTTCCTTGACTTAATACTATATACGATACGATCCTGCATATTAGTTTAATGCGTTTAAGCTAAGATTCGTCTTAAACTGCACTTGTAGGTTGTGTTGAACACCCGCTAGACCTTGTATTCACCACGCTTTTCTTGGACTTTCGCAGGTTGACTTACACAGGATACGTTGTACGCGAAATCTTCAAAACTGGCTACGGACATTTCTAATTACAAAGGTAAGTTATGTTTTTTGTATTTTCGTCTCGTATATTTAGATCACTGACTGTCAGCTAAAATGCATGCATGTAAACAATAGACTATAAGGGTAACGCTGGTTGTAGAATTTTCGGTTATTACGATGACCATATTGCTATTAGTATATACGTTACCATTACACATATATACAAGGCTTCAATCAATCTGAACTGACACAGAGCAAAACGTTAACAAATCTAATGTTTACTTCACCCTCTGCCAAACAAAGTACTCAAGGAAACACTACTCTGGCCGTGACATAATGACTAATTAATTAATGAAGCGCAGCCTAATTAACGCTATTGTAGTCACAGGTGATTGAGACGTAAGGTATTGTTTCCCACCTGGGTTTCAATAACGCTCCCCTCGCCCCGGTGACTCGGGGGGTATATAGGAATGCGTCTACCCACGCCGCTCATTCCCCTCGCATACCCCCTTCGCGTTCAGAACGCTAAGTTACAAGCAACATCGGACTTTAGTTCAAATTTGGATTTTATTTTGGGTGTACAGTGCCGGTTTGTAGTGGAATGAAGAGCCAAACACGTGGGTATAATGTTTGTAATGCGTCGAAATAATCTTTAGAAATACCCCACAACACAACCAGAGCGACAGTTGACTATAAATCGTCATTTGTATATGGTTATTTATTTTTACAATTCTTTATACCAAATGCATGCATATTAGACAGTTGTATTGTATTTAAGTGTCATTGTAAGATACACAGACCTCGTACTATGGCGAACATTGTCATGCCCATTTGTAACTTTACATTAATCATAAAGTATTATTTATTATGTTCATGTATTTTATCGTTATATTTGTAAGTTATTTTCAACTTAAGATAATTATATT
This sequence comes from Gibbula magus, assembly GCA_936450465.1. Lineage (NCBI taxonomy): Eukaryota > Metazoa > Mollusca > Gastropoda > Trochida > Trochidae > Gibbula > Gibbula magus. Next base: position 30,044,122 of record OW388291.1, on the reverse strand, counting down.
GTATCTTTGTAACCATTTATAACGTTTATGTAAATAGTTTATTAAATGACAAATACAAATGGAATGAACTATTAGAAATGAAATAAGTTATGCTTTCTTAATAATGAAAGAAAAGATTAAACGTTGACATATATATGCCAAAAAATATTATGAGCAAAATGACATGGTATTTAGAAATCTTAACAATTTCATTCTATATTAGGTTAACTATTTATACTAAAATGACCCGTTTTGTTCTGGTTAAGCTAGTGCCGTGAAATGTAAGGCCGTGACATTGGTGCGACGTCACTTACTTAACTTGTAAGATGTAAGATTGAATGTAACCGTGTCACGTCCGTATCTATAATACCAAAATATCTCTGTGAGAATGTGGTTGTCATAGTCGAGCTGATAGCTCTTGAGGTCGGAAAGTAGATGGTACGTTGTCCACTTTTGCTAATATTTTCGAAATTTATTTTTTAGCATTGTCCTTGAACTCATTTATAATAATTTTCACAAACATATTTCTATTTTTTAGTATTGTATATACTTAATAATAATTAATGTCTCACTTACTTTTTTTACTTGTACTGGATAAGTTCTGTGATTACAATTGCGTCTAGTATTTTACACATGTGGTTGTCGTTTAACTATATATTCCATTCGCTTATAAATAGTAAATATTTATCACTTCTCAATTAATAAAAATTATCTATATTTTTCTTAATTAACAGTTGTTTATGTCAAGGTATTTTGTCTTTGTGATAGTGACCTGTCTATGTGCGTCAGAAGCATAATTTTCTCTTTAAAATGTTTTGTTTATGACATATATTCCAATGTTGGTCAGACAGACAGATTATTTATCAAAGTCTCACCTCATTTTTACACAAAAGAAATTCTAATAATTATGATATGTCATTCGTTTTTGTATTGGATTTGGTATTCAAGCAAACCGATCTAGAGACATTGTGTAATATTTTGTTTAGTTGACCAATAAACTACATCATACAATTCCGAGTAAACACGCTGGTCTAATGGCAATGCTTGCGAATTAAGATAAAAGCAAATATTCCCTCCAATTCTCTTCCGCATTTCCTGACTTCCCTCTGGACGTCCAAATATCCCCATAACAATCTATGACACGTACGTCTTATAAAATGACGTTATAGTGCTGGCTTTCATGTCCTTTTAACTTTCCAAATTTTTAACAAATGAAATGGAATGTAGTGTTAGTGATTATTAAGTAATGCACACCACCGTTTCAATATAAATACAAAGGGAATTTACACAACAGGTTTGCTTCAATTTAATAATAAATGTAACATTTCATTTATTATAACAATACCTTTTTCAATTTTATCAATGTCTATTTTGTTCTGTTGTGTTTGAAAATATTTAGGTCCAAATTCTCCATTTATGTGTTTATTTGTTTATTTATTTATTTCCTCCCTTATTTCAGCTCCCCAATATCTCAACCATTCTGAAGAGCAGCCCTCAACCGCTACATCATCTTTCCAAATGAAGAGTAGGTATTTTTAACGTACTTTACCAAATAAATAATTTTTAACGTGTATCTTGTCCCCAAAACATCCATATTTACCACGATCATTTTGGACTTTTATCAAAATATGATAAGTCTGCCCATACTTTCATTTACAATTTACAAAATCACTAACGAGTATTTGTGACTTTATAAATGAAAATTCTAATATCAGACATCATGAACAATAGCTTATACTACATTTATGACTTCATACATTAATATAAATCAAAATAAATATTAAATAACTGATCGACATTTTTCATCATCTTCACAAAACTAACAGTAGATCTTTTGAGTTTTTACTTTCTGTAACTATTGTTCGGTATCGCCCCATGCCTATCCTGTCTAGCTATTAACGGTCTCAATGTAGTTTACCACACCAATTCATCAACTCACAAACTAATCACAGGCTGCTCTTTAGATGCTATTTCCATTGATTAACGCGCGCATATGTGCACAATCTCTGAGTTAGGGTAATTTGTGAAGCACAGATTCCCAGTTAGGGTAATTTGTGAAGCAAACCAAGATTAACTTGTAACAGGAGCATCAATTGACGTTATTCCGTGGATGCTATTCGCTAATTACCGTGACTGTTAGTTTGATGGCAATCAAGGCCGCCAGGTAATATCAGGTGACAATAACGCTCAGGTAGACAGGGCATTTACTAAATTAATACATCAACGTCGGAGAAGCCACGATTGAAAGTGAGGCGAACCGGAGTAATCACTGAAGCAACAACAAAGACGCTCTAATTGATATAGAAGCGCATGTATCTCCGATAAGGCACACGTATTTTTATTATCATATTTTTATGAATACATTTACTAAATTAATATCTTTGGAAATGAGTTTTCGTTTGGAAAGACATTCTTTCATTTCTTGATTAAACATGGCGGCAAATCGAATGTAATTCGGACACGTTTGATATTCAATTATTTCCTATGAAACATAATGCAATGAGAATGGTTCATGAAATATGTAGGAAAATTGATATTACATAATTTCTCAATGAACACGGTAAAAGGCGGTGGCAATTTCTATGATGTTCAGAATAATAAATATTTCATTATTTCGTATGAAACCTGATACACTGGCGTGTAAATGGCGTGTAGTGTATCATGATAATTTACTAAACATTAACATTATTACTGTGACATGTCACATGTTAACTGTCTGCTAATTTTCCACCCGACTGGCTCGGTTCGTCTGGGTAACGGTTTGAGATATAGAAGGAGTATTTGGCAGTGTCTAGCGCCGTAGTAGTTGAATGGGCGGCTTAATGGCTAATCGGATAGTAAGGTCTAGAGCAAAGGCGATTACCCCGCTTGGTGTATTATACAAAATGATTCATTTTACGACTATATTTATCCCCATATTTACTTCTTCTTTTAGCGGTAACGTGTAGGTTATTCAGTTTTCGTTAAGTCCGGATTACCCTCACTCAATCATAACGTGAAACACATTCACAGCTTTAAGTATTCGATAAAATCCAATTATTTATGAAAGAGAATGTTGGCTTCAGATGTCGACAGATTTTACACACGTGTACACTTAAGCCTAGTAGCTTCGTAGTTTTCTTCATTTCTAACGCGGGGGGTAAAGTCCCCCATTAGGGGTCCGTCCTATTCCTCTCTCCCTCTCCTCACCCCCTCGGGATAGCTCGTCCCTCCCAACTTAATAACAAGGAGGGAGGTACTAAGACGCCGGGGGTGGCGAATAGTGCACGTGCATACTTGGTTCTCAGCCTTGACCATATGTTAGGGTATTACCACACGTTAACTTCATGTTAACATAATAAACATCGTGTTATGATTTGTTAGGATATTAACCACTTCGTGTTAACATAATAACCATCTTGTTATGATAAGTTACTAAAATAATAATAACATTATAATAAAAACGTTAAATGTATCTTTTTTTCAATAAATAAGATATTATTTCTATCACAACAACTTCATCAAAACGCAATAAACATCCAAGTAAATTCACCATACACGATACGACCCCGCTGTGGGCAAGGTGGTTTTGTTTGATTATATTTATCGTTTTAATTTGAATAATCGATATTCTGTGAATGGTCGTCGATGAAGTCTGTGCATGGATACACATATTAAGACACTGGTGTCGACCATTCACTGAACATGTGTTGAGGTTAGGGAGTGAGGCACGCTGTAGTATATCATATCGATGGGAGCATTCCTTCACGTTCTGGTGAAATATACATTGATTTCACACCTGGCTGTTTTGGTTGTCACTCACCTTTCCTCGTATCTCACTTAATATCATTCACATTTTAGTTTCCGTAGTGGTTGGTATTCAAGAAATTATGCTTTCATTTCAAGAACAAGCAATCTTTTGTTTACGTTCTACAATTGTGGACTCTCGGTCACTCTTTAAGATATATACTTTAGGTATTTGTATATGACATTTTATTTATGTCGAATACATAATTAAGACATAGCAACGCTTTCATATAACATATCACCTTCTATAACACTTATAGAATCCAATAAAGTTCACGCCTTATATATTTATTTTTTTTTTAAATATTTGAAAATGATAATAAAACTGCCAATAAAATAAAAAAGTTATATCAGACAATACCAACGCGAAGAGATGTGTTAATGAGTAGGCCTACTATGTTGTTTTCCTGATAACCATACGTCGTTTGGTACAATGAGAATGCGACTTTTATCTGATAGCAATTTTTGTTAGACTTGTCCTTTTCTTCCCTTGTTGTTTGCAAAGTTAGTATGTGTAAATTGTTCTGTAATGTTTTCCTAAGTGTTGCAATATTACTCAACATCAGTGAGATAAGAAAACTCAGCTTATCTCCACTTATCTCCAGACAGGTTGAGATAACTGTTTTAACTGCTAGAGATTAGTACTCGAGTTGGATGGCATAACAAACACTCATACATTTTTTGTTCTTTATTATAATCCGTAAATTGTGCACTTTTATTTTTATCAATCATCAAAGAAATTTTAATAACTAATTTTCCATTACTTGAACAATATTATTTAGAAATTTCAGAATTCAGGTTCTTAAGTAATACTACTTCATATTTACTACTTAAGTAATACTCATGTTACCATATGATGTACACAATTTGTCTATCTTTGAATTTATACTATGTATTTTAGAGAATTCTTCATCTAAAAATTCGTCTCTATATATATCTAGTCTATATAACACATTGAACTTAAAGAATTCTTACTTTATATTTTTAAAAATTATACCATTGTTGCTAGGGTGTCATAAGGTGGCAACCATGGATTATGACGACGACCCGCCCTCTGTCGGGTGGACCAATGGGGTGGGAGTTACTACACCCCGGGGGTAGATTAGTATAAGACAATGTCGCCAAATGTAGCAGTCGGGCCGCTCTATGATTGGGTGTTGTAACAAGTGGCAGTAGATAATCTTCTACACCTCATTACCCTGCACTCGAGCCTCATTACCCACTCGCTCAGCCCCTCGTTCGCTCGGCGTCCCCCCTCCCTCCTCCCCTGGATCAGTTTATGACCGACTGTATCTCACCTTGACAGATCTAGAGCTTTCTGATTATCTGCACGACTGCTTCACGCGTTTATCAACGTATGTAAATTACCAGATTATAATACTCTGACTTATTTCTAGGATTGTGCTTTTTCCTACTGTGTATGTGCTTGACTATCTACCCCGGATTTATACTTCAGTTTTGGGGATTTGATACACGGGATTATAGTGTATATGACATTTAACATTCTTGTATGACATCTCAATGCATATTGGATGAATTAACATCTGTGTGACTTCCAGGATGGATGCTGAAATTGTGATTCATACGCTTTTATTTAACGATTTAACCCCAACTATATTTAATCTAACCAATTTGCAGTGATTAACAAATTATAACCATTTATTCGATACCGCTGAGCCTCAGTTGATACTTCCACTCACCCCAGTCTCCGCTTCTCCCCCAGATCTCGAATACGCATCCACTCCCGCCACCGGTGCTGATTATCCGGTATCTCTTGCAGTGTGGTCTGACCGCTACCTCCCCCCAAGCACCGACTCCAGAGCTCTACTTCCCACCCTGGAGTCCATCCCCACAGAAGACCTCAGGATGGCCTCTATGGGCTACCCTCCTGTTTCCTCAGCCCACATGCAAAAAGCCGGCAACCCCTACACAGTCAACGGGATCAGTCTCACTTCGCCTAATGTTGATCTGCTTCATCCAGCCATGGGCTACCAAGGTAAATTGGAAAATTCAATTTTTAACGAAATATTGTTATTTGTTGTCATGTTGTGAGTTTTTAATGTAAATTGTTATATACTGACGTCGTTGCTACCCGATTTCATAAAAAATATACTTTGAAACGAGCGAAACGTTTTAAAGATTTGTATTTTCACTTTTAAGAAAGTTAATTTTCTGTTTGTTTTCGTAAAGTCTTGGCGATAAAAATAGCTTAGTGGCCTGAAATATTTCGATCAAAGAGAAGAAAGGGTCTGTTTACAAGTTGAAAATCTTGAGAGCGTCCCGTGTATTTGTGACGGTATGAATGGTTGTGTATGGGACATAAAGAGAGAGAGTCTCACTTGGGAGAGCAAGTGTCAATGAAGTAATTATATAGCAATCGTAGTAAGGCTGAGCTAGTGTCGAGGGGAGGGGGATGAAAGGGGGGCACAGCACGACCCCGGTGTCTATTACAGGTAGAAATTCACTCCTTTATTTAGCTGTTTGGGGGACAGGTTAAAGCCATTGTCACTTTCCCTGAAAAGGAAGCGCTTTCGTAGCCAGCGCTAGATCTTATTAAAGCGTGATTCCTCCTGCGGTGCCATATTAATTTGAAAATATTGAAAAAATACTTTTGTTTAATGTTGGCTTCGTTGTTTTGGTTAAGATTGCATGTACTCACATGAACTGATATACATGCATTTTGTGTGACAATTACCTTCATATGAGTTCGGTTTGATATTCCGTTGTTATAATATCGAACACCGCAAAATAATTATTGTTGTTGGAAAAAATGATCGCTTTGGGCATTCGAGTAAAGGTTAAGGATTTATTTTCGACATAATACGCTATCAAATATCACGAAATGTTTGAAAGATTGGCAAATAAAATGATTGACAGTTTCTCAGATAATCCCCCGATCTATTGCCCCGCGGATTTGTTCAGAGATTATTAAATACGGGGAACATATTGTGGTGGTGGATTGCTGTCCGTGTACTGTAGGCCGAGGCGATCTCTGCGGTTGACAATGTAGTATTGACAATGTAATCCATGTTGTCGACTTACATACTTTCTCTTCTTCCTGTCAACATACTTGCTCCTGCTCACTTTCTCTTTTCTATTTTTGTGATTTGGATTAGGACGAAATTTCTGACAACACTGCTTGTCCCATCTGTCGGCAATCGGAGAGCAAACCTAATTTCAATTCACACGTTTTGCTGGAAAAATAAAGTGCTGTTGATAGTTATGGGGGCAAGAAGACGGCCTGCTCTTGGCTTGTTGGTCGGGTGTATTCATTCGGTCACGGCTTCCATTTCAAACCGCCGGGTCTATCTGAAAGGAAAATTGCATTTTTATTAGATAGATTCGTACGCAGTAAAGAGCAACGCTCGGGCAACAAGAAAGAGCGAGGAAATTCTGATGGGTGCTTTTGTAGAGACGGGAGGGTTTGAAAGGGTGGGGGAGGGAAAGGGGGACAGCGTTCTTCACAAAGTCCCCCTTCTTCCGTCGAAGTACAATACATGTCAATTTAGTGCCGTTGTGTCGCTGTAATTAAAACTATTATTGCGTGTGAGTGTAAAATCTTCCGATGGGTTTTCATCACTTGTTCCGGGCCGGGGAAGTTCAATGGGCGATCGCCCGTCACCTTTCAAGAAGCAATGCAAACAGATAAATTTCGATTTAATGGAAGCAATTTTATACCCATTCTTTCTTACGCCTCATTTATTTCCATCAAAGATCTCGGCATTTTTAGATGTGCAGAAGACAACTCTAAAACCAACAAAATTCTTTAGAGAACCAACTGGCAATTTCAAGGATTTATTACACAATAAAGACTCCCGTATCAATCAGTTTTACTGATCGTGATTTGAAAGACAGCGTCGGATAAAATTTTGCACTGCTTCTAACGGGCATCAGTGGGGAGTGTAATACCTTATGTAATTTGTCACGACAATACCGGGCACGTTGTAAGCTGTTTAGGGGATCTATGTTGTTCTCTAAGCAATCCCCCCATGCCGAACGTCAACTTAGACATCTCTGTCTTAATCATAGTCGAGTGCTTGCTAGTTTTTTTTTTATTTAATCATATAATCCTTTTCACCATTCCTTACTGAATGTCCACATTTGAATGATTAGAGTCACGTCACACCAATTAAGTGATTTATCTTGTTCATGTCTTTTTTTCTTCTTTTTTTTTCTCAGAAAATCATTTACTGAGATTAAAAATGGTGATAACTAAAAATAATGACGCTACTGAAAATGTCGGTAACACCAACTAATATATGTTTGTTTATTCCAGCAGGTAACCCTCGTAAGCAGCGCCGTGAAAGAACAACATTCACAAGAGCACAATTGGACATTCTTGAAGGCCTATTCCAGAAGACACGCTACCCCGATATCTTCATGAGGGAAGAAGTCGCGCTCAAGATCAATTTACCTGAATCTCGCGTACAGGTAAATACATTTTACATATACATATACATATATATTAATAGTCTGGCAAGAAACCGTGTTTCCTTGACGCTCATTGCTAAGGATCTGATTTCGTTCAAATTAGTCGTTCAATTTCAAAGGATACCTGATTTGTAACTTCTGTGATTAATTAACAGATTTGACAACCCATGTGGCATAATTCTTAACATTTACCTATTTTCCTAAACCTTGGACAATAAGAATAACACCATCTAGCGGCAGATCTGGTCTGATTTAGCTATAATGTATCATAGGGTACATCATGTGTTAGGGGTGATATCATGTGACAGTTAATATGTCACATTTCGTTAACATTAGTCGCGATGTTTGACTCTGATTACCGCCACACGAAGTCAATTCCTGATATCCGAGATAACACTAAGTTAATTGGGTGCTAAACTGTTTGCTGGTTCCACCATCTGTCCACTATTTTCCGGTGCCTGTGTCGTGATGTTGACACCCAAACCGATAATTGCACATCATCACTTTATTAATACAACTCAACTTGATTATCCTCACACTTAACTTGTAATTTCAAACAAATTTAGCCTAATTAACGAAAACCATGTTAACATCACTGTCATATTTGCCCAATTCAATTATACTCACCAATATGTCTCATTCATTTGATTAAAATCCCCACTGAATATATAGCCTTCATATTTCTCAATATTACAAAACTTAATATATTTAGTTATTTTGGAATATTATTTTTGTAATCAGAAGGCCAAATTCAATTCAATTATCAAGATGTCAAATTGAAATTCTTTTATGAAACGTCCACAGTAAATATTTTAACACTTCAAGTAAAACTTCTGTATATCAAAGCAAGAGCTAGTGGCCCATTCATTATTTAGTTTGCACGGTTGAACTTCCTGGCGGGCTGAAATGAAGGGTAAAATTTAATTGCATAATTGTAACCCGTTTGTTTGAATCGGGCATTGTGAGCTGCAGAAGGACCGGCGACTGTTGACATTGTTTGTAGCAGTTGTCATGATGCAAGAATGCACTGGTATGTGCCCTGGGGCACTGTGTACACTTACTTTGGACAAGTCAATTAAGACCTGTAAACACTTCTTAATGGCCAGCCCCAGGGTACCCCTTACCCGCCTCACCCACCCTCTTCAGAACTACCCTTTGTAGAACCACCTTTGACCACCAGCGTTTGGTCACTCAAACCTGTTAGTTGGTCATCTAAGCCATGTTCTAATTGGTCAAGCGATGAACACCTGAAATAATCCTTGTACGCCTCTTGCCCATCCTTGAATTAATTCAAATACCTTAGGTTTTCAATCACAGCCATTGGTAATGTTTGCATGGTTTCTGATGTTCAAATTGGTGTTTGGGGATTTAGAGTCATATGACTGTTCTATCAATTTTTGATAAACACATGTTTTGTTGGAGGTGTTTACAACGATTAGCATACATCATTACGCAGTTAATCCGACAGCTAATCCCTGCGTATCTCAGAAAGTGTTACGTCACTCAGGTAATCCGTACACCTGTTCTCACACCTGACTCATGTCTTCCTTACTTTCCAGGTGTGGTTCAAGAACAGACGTGCAAAATGCCGCCAGCAACAGAAAGCTCAGGAGCAGAAGACCAAACAACAAGGCGGACAACCCAGCCCCCCTCAGAACTCCCAGTCCCCAAAGAAGGAACCAAAGACGCCCCCACCTCAAGCCCCCTCCCCGGTCGCCTACAAGCCCCCAGTTGTAAGCACGACGCCCCCTAACGGCAGCAGTCTGAACGCCTCGTCCTCTATCTGGAACCCCGCAGCATCTATGCCTCCTATGAACGACCTGATGGCTAACAGCAGCTGCATGCAGAGGTCAGCCTACCCCATGAGCAATGGTCAGAGCCACACCTACAACCCTCAGGGCTACGGACACTCATCTTACTACGGCAACATGGACTATCTCAGTCAGATGCAACTCCCAGTCATGTCCAATCAGATGTCAAACGGGATGGGTAGCATCCCCAACACTCACAGTAACCAAATGGCCTCATACGGAACATTGCCCTCTGCGCAGACTCTTTCTCGCGGTAACCACGGCGACTGCCTCGACTACAAAGACACATCCTCATCTTGGCCTAAGTTTCAAGTACTATGAGACCGTGAATGACTTTTAAAGTGATTTTAAAGACTCTGGACTAATTAATGTCACTTGTGAAGGAACCTAGTCTTGAACATGTTGCCATGCCAACAGGTCTTTGACAGTGATGACGTCATTGTGACAAGTGAACAAATCGACATGTGAACATGCTACTTCCAGTTTGTGGCGAAACTGCCAGACATCGTCATCAGGTGTTGTGTATCACGTGACCCCACAGTGATATGTACTTACGTCATCAAAAAGACAACCTACGTCACAACAAATGACGTCTGCGTGTAACGTCCATGACCTCTATGCCCAGCGAAACGTGCAAGTTCCCTCAGTGGAACCCCTATTTATATTCTAAGACTCACAAACGCCAGTGTTCTCCCGGAGCACCTGTCCGCCAGCCGAACCGATACCTGTAAATACTCAGAATTACTCGTGCTCGGCACTTCTCAGTATTAAGGTCAACACGCCACCTAGCGGCAGAATCCTCTCGGCGGCCATATTGACAGCTATATACTGTTCAAGTATGTTGCTGCTACAACGAAATCCCTGTCCATCTTTGTGTAATTGTAAATTATTTACCATGTGACTGAGTGATTTGCAATGTAGTATTACTTTTCAACTGTAACCTTTTGAATTGTTTTCTTTATGGTTTCTCTATTTATGGCACCGAACGGTGCAATGCGCCCTCTGCACTCTCTAATATATTTAGTGTGACTCAGAAATGGGTTAGTAAATAAATCGTTGTTTTATGAATATTTTGTTTTGTTTTGAACTGTTGGTTATATATCAAGGTTTATGTTAGAATGAAGTTCAAAAGGTTTATCTTAGAATCATACAAAAATACAACACAGACCACTTACAACACAGACCACTTACAACACATGGCAGCGAAGATTTACCTCTTGCAGTATAATTAATGATAATAATAATACGTCATTTTGTATAGCGCACTTATCAAACTCAGCAGTTTCTCAGTAGTAATTTCGGTGAACATTTTGTTATTTTTTGCTTAAAAGACATTTATCGTTAACTTTGTTTGACCGCACTAACATTGGAAAACACTCCTAAATCTTGAAATGAAAAACAAATATTTGGTTTTTGATATTATGTGTTCCTAATGAATATCTATCTTGTTAATATTTTCGATCGAATTCTACACTATAGATATGTCTCGTCTTGAAATTATCAATAATATTACCAATTAGACGTTTAACAATAACTCAGTCACTCGTCTTGTAATGAATTAATCCATAGATAATATTTTACTTTTTGTCAAAATTTTTGTCAGTTAAATCTTGTTTTGTCTGAAACATATAACACAACCCCAAACTAGAACTCCTTCACAGTCCAAACTTGCAATGAACCTATGTTTCCAGTACACCTGGTTGTCATAGCGACACAGCTCCCAGGTAAAAAATTCTCTGTTGCATACAATGGGGGCATTTCAAGGGTGGCATACTTCACCTTAACAAATATCCCCCTGTTTTCCTGTTCCCTCAAATAACTGGACACAAATTTGTTATCCTTATGACTTAATTTTCATATTTTATCTCAAATTTGGACATTGTGGGTGTCCAATACAATATAAGTGGAATAAGAAATGAGCTATCTGCCAAATTTCCATGTTTCGAGAACAATACCTAAGCACGGGGTTTTGTCTCCGACTTGTACATTGTACTTGAGGCGCATATCTCTGGGGTGGATACGGGTATGTCAAATGGAGGTAACAATGGGTAAGGGGGAGGGGTAAGTTCTCACACTCACCCCCAGAACATCCTTGAGACAGCTGCTCGTAGAGTGTCCTCGTTCTCCTACCGGATACTAATTTTTCCGTTGTATTGTATTTTCAAATTTTGAAAGGCAGATTTTCAATTCAGTATGATAATAAAGTATCTTCTTTGTCTCTGGCGGATACCGTGTTTCCCTTACACCCTGCATGCATTTTGACAAATACCAGGTTTAATTCATTATACTAGTAGATTGTATCCATGGCCGCCAACTGCATGTTTCCGTGATATTGTATTTAAAAATTTTGAAAATGCAGATTTTCAATTCAATATGATAATAGCATGTCTTCTTTGTCTCTGGTAGATACCGTGTTTCCCGTTATACTGTACATGCATTTTGACAAATACCAGGTTTAATTCAATATACTAGTAGATACCTTCATTCCATTATAGCACAGTTCAATCTATTTATTATTTTCGTGCCATCCATTTTGCTGGTAATGTATCTATTGTTCCAATGTGGATAAAATGTTCATACATTTTTCAATTTGAACACTCAAAGAACACTAAAATTCACAGGAAAACAAGTTTTCAAGCTTTTCTCAGGAAAATATCCTCGTTGTTTCGCTGGTAGTTACACGTATTCCTTTCCCTATACTTGAATTTTCATATGCTTGACGAACATAGCTTTTAAATGGATATCATTAACATATTCTATAACACACCTATCTTGCAAGATGTTTAAGGGTCTTAGACGCAAGTGCAAGTGTATATTTATACACAAATATCACTGAAATAAGCTGAAACATTCCCAAGGTTTCACAACACACGTCACCAGCTAGGCATGAACAGAAAAATTATTTAAGCCAGACCAAAGCGGTAACATTCATACGTCAATTCAAATTCAAATAAGACGTTGACATATTTAAATAATTTGAAGGGATAATTCCATTAGCATACAATCTGAATGTAAATTGAAAAAAGTGTACTATTGTGTGGTGTATCTGTTGTCACCTAAAATTTATAAATTCTGTTTTGAACAGATCTTTACATTCGACAAACTGAAAACTATGACTTTGCAATTAATGTTTTGGCCAAATAAATTATTGAAGATTTCACAATGTAACTGATAACAATCACCATTTTACTGATGTATTGCAGACGAAGGTTGAATATGCCTTTCATGTCAAGTTTTGATGTTATAATATATATGTTAGTTTATTATAACTCGATCATATGGCCCTTACTTGTTCAGTGGCATCCTAGTCTATGTGTACTGTGACTACAACAGGTCATGTAGTAGTCACATGTAACTTCTCACATATTCCTATACAACGATTACTGTAGAGCGGTTAACATGTTTACATGTACTAATTATGATGTTTTAATTTTTTTGGGCACAATTTCATTTAGTATTCGGGAGGAAATGGTTTCTCAAATCGAACTCGTCTCGCAGACTTTCTGTCGTAATTCTTTAAGTGGGCCTTGCTTGAGAATTCCAATCCTTTTCTCTCATTTAAAGGGGATGTAGCACGTTTTTTGCAAATTTAATTTAAAAAAAAAATGTTCCATTTATAATGGTACTTTATGCCATTTATATTTACTTTAGAGGGTAATACAACTTACCCGACACACCGATTATCCTTTGTTGTAATAACGGTGTTGCGTATAAAGCAAACATTGCACGGCGGCCATTTAAATGCAAACAAATTTTATTATTTTGAATTACAAAAACGATTCCCTTGACTTTATCGAACCATGTACACTCATTTTGAACTTGATTTTCCGGAAGAGAGAAGGGTGTTTTACTATTTGTGACATTATTTTTCAAATGCATTTCTTCAACTTATTTGAGGGAAAAACGTGCTACTGTCCCTTTAATATGAAATAAAACAATGTAGCAGTCTTCAATTAAACAGATCGGATAACTTAGAGCTGCCATGAGGACGATTTAATTCAGTTCTAAATATTGGCATTTCTGCTGAGTAATACTGTGCTGTTTTGGGAAATAGAGTTGCTTTTGTATCTGAGGCAAAATTTGCATTTGGAGTTTATGCTCGTACATGCTTGTCTAAATTTTAAAGTTGACACTTTTGCTGATGTAGGCAAATACGTACATTATAGTTTGTTGTTAAAATCGCATTTATTTGGTTAGAACCAGAAACAGCAATTGCTTCATACTCCCTAAGTGTGTTAGGGACAGCGCAAAAAAAGGCAATATCGATAAATTTATTTCAAATAATTTTCCACTTGTTTTGTGAAACGAAATAAGCAGTCCTTTCCAAATGACTACTTCTTTGCGCGGTTGGAAAACAGCTGTGTCACATATAATAAATTTCAAAAATATAGGTTTTGAATTTAAACAATTTTATTCTTTATTTGAAAATGTTTTTTTTTCTCAGAAAATTTGGTGTTTGTTTGTTTCCGTTGATTTAATATTTCGTATGGATGATGTGTGAGTCATTTGAATCCTAAAAGTGAAGTGTTTACCTCTGGTGATGGTAGATCACCTCGCGATGTTTGTCAAATACGTATTTATTCGGATGCGAGATCACTGCTGTGTGTTTGTCAAGTACGTATCTGTTACGCCTAGTGATGGTACATGCGACATCCAATACGACCCGATTTGGTCACCCAACCTTTCGACCCGTCATTTAACACAGTCTCTTCTTATTCAGCACAATTTAAGTTGACATTTTCCCTCTTTTCACGAAATTATATTTTGTTTTGAAAATTATTAAGATACCTGATACATATTGGACTGTGACTAACTTGACAGCCGTCGTCAAACCGAAACTGCAAACATGATATTTTCCTTCATCAACGGATTTGATTAATTAAATATGAAACAATATCATATAGTGCATTTATAACTTAACCTTTCAACCTGACTTCTGATAAGGAAAATACTTGTAATCGTTGACATTTTCCTTTATAATGTTAAAAAACATTGTCATTAATTTTCATCCCGGTAGGTCTAAAGTTAAACAACCTTCTTCTTTGTAAGAATTTCTGATCAATTTCTAGCAAAGCATTCTTATTGAGTTATTGATGTAAAATTATTGTCGATTGTTGGAAACAAATACACAATAAATGTTTTTTTTACTTATAACTTGACTTTTCTATATATTCTGATACCGTTAAAACATATATTCAAATCTAATTTCGAGTGAGTTATTGTTTTAAATAAGTATAAAGATCAGACAAATCATTAATCTATTAAGAATTGATTTGTAGATAAAAACCCATTTTACTTGCGTTATTAAATTTCATATGTCATATTTCATAAATAGGTCATGCAATTGAGTGGGTTTTTAATACATTAATCTTATCGATATAAAACGTGTTTTGCATTATATTCAAAAGGTGTTGGTAATTTTGGTATTTTTTAACAAACGACTTATAATGAACCAAAGGAATACACAGATAAACAGAGAAAGTTTGATTCGGATATAAAAGCAGCCACTGCAAAACATTTCGTTCGAATGCACTAATAATACACTTATGTTAAGTGTCAAAATTATCTTACCGGTAGTGAAATTCCATAACCAATATATTTTCTTCAACACACACTACACGTATACACAATCACATTCATGTCTCTTTAGAAAATATAATATAATTAATCCAGTTTCTAACTAACTTCATAATTTTTGTAAAGATAATGCCCTCTTTAACCACTCCTCCGTCGTCTTATATATTTGAATATATATTTATATATTTATTTCGTGACAGTGTTTATCTCTAAAATTAAAACCCATAAGTAATGTGTTTAGTAGTTAAACTCATTGACGCAGTCACTTCCACGATGTCGTACATCTTTGTCATGAGTAACAACTTTAAAAACTAAAAACAAATATTACGTTATAAATTATTCAATAATCAAGTGCAGTTTGGAACGATTTCTTTGTAATGTGATATTAAGGATATAAATCTTTTCCTTAAATATTTCAATCATAAAATGACATCATCATGACCGCAGATAATTTTACATCAATATTTCAATGATGAATTCAAGTATTAAAAATATACATCAAGGAAACCCTTCAGATAAACTTGAACATCTGCAATAAATTATCAGAAGAACCTGACAGTGTTTTGGAAGATTGAAAAGGAAATGGAGGAACATCATTGATTATTGGAGATTAGCTGTGGAGGAGGAACAACGTGGGGTGGGGTAGAGGGTTGGGAGGGACCGGGGAGGGGGTTCTGAACATGCAGGGATGGAGGGAGGGAGGCCATGTGACGGCGGAGATAAGACGAAGACAGCGAGGGGGATGCATAACGCGGAGGGGATTAGTGGAGCTCATTGATTATCTTCTACATAACTAGCAGTATCATATTGGTCTTCTTGTTACAGTGAAGAAACAGGGGAGAGAGAGAGAGAAAGAGAGAGAGAGAGAGAGAGAGAGAGAGAGAGAGAGAGAGAGAGAGAGAGAGAGAGAGAGAGAGAGAGAGAGAGAGAGAGAGAGAGAGAGAGAGAGAGAGCGAGAGAGAGAGCGAGAGAGAACAAACGAGAGAGTGAGAAAACAAGAGAGTGTGAGAGAGTGAGAGAGTGTGAGAAAGTGAGAGAAGTAGAAAGAGAGAGAGAGAGAGAGAGAGAGAGAGAGAGAGAGAGAGAGAGAGAACGAGAGAGAGAGAACAAACGAGAGAGTGAGAAAACGAGAGAGTGTGAGAAAGTGAGAGAAGTAGAGAGAGAGAGAGCGATTCTCAGAGTGTCGGAGAGCAGAGTTTAAGAGCGTTCGAGTTTGAGAGAGCGAGAGTTTGAGAGAGTCAAAGAAGTAGAGAGAAAAGCGAGTGAGAGAGTAAGAGAGTGAGAGAGTGAGAGAGTGAGAGCAATTAATAATAAGTACAATATTGGTATCGAAATAACGACGGGGAATGAGAGGATGAAGTTTGAGATTGGGAGAATATGAAGGTTGGAGAGAGTAGGAGAGTGAGTCAAACGATGAGAGAGTGAATACATTATTGAGGAGAGAGTGCATGAGAGACATAGAAAGAAGGGAAACATTTAGATAACAATTTTGTGTGAGAGTGGTAGAATAAAAGCTTATAAAATATAAACAGAGATATAGAAATGGCGAAATAAGATAAATTCATACATACAGAAATACAAAATGTCAACAATGACAAAAATCAAGTAATAAGCACACATTAAAAATGTAATTTATGTTTTTAAAAAATCGTCAAATCAAATTTCAAAACGCAATAATTAAGTAATAAACAGACAAAACAAATCCCCCGTCACTTTCAACATTCGACAATGTCTAATTCAATGTCAACATAGCCCATACACGGCGAAACTAATGCTGCAAATACTCTTAACCCTGAAACATATAACGCTCATTCTTTAACGTAAGCCGGATAGATGTCGAAACAACAATAAAAAGATGACTTTGTCACACTTAAAATCCACAGAAAAACGCTAAAATCATAACTTTTATTTTCTAAAAGAATTTGAAATAAGCTTCCCATGTCAATTAGAATAGGACTCAAGGCGATTAGGCACCAATAAGATGAACATGAGATTTGGACTAAAATCCGAGATAAATTGACGTTGGGCCATTATTGAATATTTTTCTATCTACGTGTTTTATAGGATTTTGGTAAAAGTTTTCTATGATTCATGTCCATGCCCAATGTATACATTTTAAGGAGAATTTTATGTCCATTTTAATTTAATTCATAAATAAATCATTATTATCATTTTCATTTTTTCTATAAAGCTTGATCAATACTGTAATCATAGAAAATAATTGTGAAATGTTTGAAGGGTTAATGTTATTTATGTTAAGTTTGTAAGGTTGACTTACTCATGTTTATGCTTTTTAAAAATTGCTTTTGTTTTTCTCAAAAGATTGATAAATAATGTGACCATCGGACACCAATTGTAAATTGTTTGAAAGATAAATGCAATGTAATGTTTAACTTGAGCGAATCACGGTAATACTTTTTAATGTTTATATACATACCCATGACTTTTAGTATGTTTCGTTTTTCAAATGCGCCCATGTAATAGATACATGTAAATGGCCAAGATGAAAGTTACAACTAAATCTAAAATCTAAATTTCAAATATCTACGGATTTCACTTTGAACAAAACTATTGAAGAGTAAGACAAACCGAATTAAATTGCTGACAAATTAAACCATTTGCGTTCCTTCTATCACACAAATATGAAAATACGTGCACGATGTATTAAATATAGTTGAATATTTATAACACATTTGGAAGACTTTCAATTCCTTACAATAGTCACTTTTAAATTTTAACTTCAAGAATGTGAATATATTTTAAATTTAACTGAACGTTTGATATAAATAATATCCTCTATCATGATGAAGTATTCTTTTAATATTCATACGTTTCATGATAAACGTATCATATAAAATATAAAATTAGTTGACATTGAAAGCAAGATCAGTTTAGAGTAGATGTTTAAAACATTATAATTACATTCATTCTGTGGTTTACTCATAGCAGAGGATAACACGATACTGTAATGAAAAGTTATAGGCGATTGGTGACATCTTACAATCAATCCTATTCTCTGCAGAATTTCTGCAAATGCTTGTCAATGTTTGAAAACAAGCACACACTTAATATACTTTGACTTTAGTAGTTATTCTGAAAGCAGCAAACACGTACTTATACTCAAACGTTATTTTTTATTCTATAAGGGGGTAACATCATCTGCAATAGAAAGTTAACGATTGATAACGTAGCACAAACAACCAAGGCCTTTTTTCTTTGCAGAAATTCTGCAAATATTATGCATATTAAATGTGGTGTAAATTTTATGATATTATAAATGAGATACGAATGTATTTAAATACATAATTTACGTAATCTATAATTGTTTAATCTTAATGCCAAATATTGTTATTCTTCATATTTGAAACAATATTATGGAAGATGATGGCATCACCATAGCAAATACACAAAATGAGTACATTGAATGCGAAATGCAATAACATATCCTTAATAATAACGTTTTAAAAATATTTTAATAACTTTATCGAATATTTCTTACCCGTTATCTATATACCACATCTTACCCATTTAATAGCGCTTTTAATTCAGTACATAACATACTCTAGAGCACGGTGACTGCTACAACATATCGTGTATGAATGATACAGTTTTATCGATATAAGCTGATCTCATAACACCACTCCCATTAGCAGGAGTCCCTCCCAGTTTTTGACGTCTACATTAATATTTCAAACAACGGACTCGGCACCGAACTGACAAACGCGTCGCAGCGCCAGACGCCACGGTTTCAAAATGAGGAATTACTCTCCTGTTCTCCGTTTCTCGCCAAGTTCCAAAGCGTTGCCATGACAACTAATCCCCCTTGCTGCCAAAGATGGTTTCCAGTAGTCTGATATTGTAGACATGTTCTACTCTGGATGAATACCTTCGAGTGGAAATCCATTTAGCATCCAGCGTTGGAATGGACCCCTATAACAGGAGAATGAGGAGGAATCCCTGGGGACCTGGACAGTTAAGGGAACTAATGGATTGACGCTGCCTTCATTTAAAAGCATGTATATTTGCAACATGAACCATTCTATCAATGTCGTATATTTTGTTAGTTTTTGACCTCGTGTCGTCTAACGAATGATCTAAATCTTAAAATTAATATCGGCAATAAAATGAAATCCTTTCGATACTTGATTTTCTTCTATTCGTCTTTGTTAATGCTTTGAATATCAAGTAAAACATTGCTTTTTTCACTTATCAAGATCTGATCAAAAAGGACGCTCGTCACAAGGGACGAATGTTCTGCTATGGAAAGGTCAGTGTACGAAATAAAATGACATCCCAGAAGGATAATAAATAAAATACATGTATAACATTTCTTCGTTAGATTCTGTAAAGGTATTTTTATTAGAATGAAGCTCATAAATGGTGATGAAGTTTTTTTACTGGGAGATATATCATTAGAATAGTAGACAATGCTTTCAGTTGGTTCACATATACACAAGCGTATAACAAACATGCCAGCAGAATTGATTTCTTTAGCTAATCCTCTGTATTAAGACACATGAATATTTATGATAAGGATTTTTTTTGTTTCAGCAGAGGACATTATTGACGTTTCAAGTTCATTTTAAAACAAAAACACATTTTCGACAATTCTTTTACGCTAAATGGATAGAATCTTTTCCGCCAAATTGATTTACAGAGTTAGTTTGTTGTAATGTTGTTTTAGCTCATGACCTTTTCCCTGACATACTATCTGCAGAATGAATAGAATAACATCTTTAGTGCAAACATATAAGGTTATGTAAACGAAACAGTAAATTATATTGAATATACGAAATAAATGAACATATAGATGCTATTAATGAAAGATAAAAAAAGATCAAGTTTTGCATCTGTGATGGTATTAAGGAATTAATGTTTTGCAGTTAATGACAAAATTTAATTTTCAAATCGTATATATATATACATTGTATAATGATAAATAGTATACAAGAAATATAATTAAAAAAGTTTTCAATATCCTAGAAAAGTCAATTTGGTATTAAGGAGTTAATGTTTTGCAGTTAATGACATAATTAATTTTCAAATCGTATATATATATATATATATATATATATATATATATATATATATATATATATATATATATATATATATATATATATATATATATAATAATGATATATAGTATACAAGACAAATAATCCTAAAAGTTTCCCTAGAAAAGTCATGAATATAACTTAATGAAAGATGTAGATTTCTTATATACTGACTAGTAGAAGAGAAACAAATCATGAATATAGTTTTGTCATCACAGATGTATTAACACATTGCACTCTCCATAATCAGTAAACTTAATTTTTAAAAACAATGTAAGCAAACTTGTTTTGTATATCTCACATATAACTCCACCATTGGTTTCATTACCAGTATATAATCAGATTTTAATATAATATAATACACAGACGCTTTCCAAAAAAAGAATGAGGATTTAAAAAACAAATATTTGATTTGCAAAACATAATGCTGTTTCATTTGCCAAGTTTAAAAAAAGTATTAAATATTATTTGATCGATGGCAGTTTGGTATAAAGTCGAGTAATGATATGTGTAGATTATCAATGATATCAACTCTCAACTCAACTCTCAACTTAAACTCTTTATTTCTAAAAACCTCTCGGCGTTACAAGAGATAAGTATTTCACCATAATAGTAACACATAAGGCCACATGGAAGGGTACAATAATGCATGCAAAATAACTAGAGTGTCAGTTCAGAATACAAGAAAGATACAGTTAACACATAATAATAATTACATATTTGTACACATTTTTGTCAATAATAATATTTAAAGATATAATGTTAAATAGTTTTACTGTGCAACACATTAGTATACAAATATATTTCTATAATATAGGTGTAAACATTTCTTAAAACAACATACATAGTAATTATTATTTATTATCAAATCAATAGAATTAAAATGTGATTCTACGTTCACATGTACGGATATATAGTGCAAGATAGTAAAGTTTAATGTCCACATGCATATACGTATTAAATACAATGATAACTAAATAATACACATCAGATAACGGGGACAAGAGTTTTGATAGGTTCTTAGGTTCAAAGTTCATAATAGATTGTTTAACATAGCACATCTATCTAACTGACATTCATATTGGTAAAACAAACATGGAATGGTAAACAATACAATGGTAAATACAACAATGGTAAATAATACGTTCGTTGGATAGCCAATGTCCTGGAACAAGGTCCCAATACATATCAGATTGCTGTGCCATATCTTAACCTTTTACTAGGTTTGCTGTCACAATTGAGAATTAAGTATTAAGATAGTTGTTATTGTAAAACCCAAACATATTCCTAATTTATAAACCTTAAGTGAACACAAAGTAAATATAAAGTATGTCAATTATCAAAGTTGACATTTTTGTTTTAATGTTCAGAATCTTACCTCAATGTAGAATGTAAAACTCTGGTAGAATCTCAATGTAAACCTCTGGTAGAAACCCCTAGTAGAATCTCTATGTATACCTCTTATAGAATCACTATGTAAACCTCTGGTAGAATTTCTATGTAAACTACTGGTAGAAAGTCTATGTATACCTCTGGTAGAATCTCTATGTAAACCTCTGGTAGAATCTCTGCGTAAACCCCTGGTAGAATCTCTATGTAAACCACTGGTAGAATCTCTATGTAAACCACTGGTAGAATCTATATGTAAACCACTGGTAGAAACTATATATAAACCACTGGTAGAACCCCAAGTAAACCACTGGAAGAATCTATATGTAAACCTCTAGTAGAATCTCTATGTAAACCTCTGGTAGAATCTATATGTAAACCACTGGTAGAATATATATGTAAACCTCTGGTAGAATCTCTATGTAAACCTCTGGTAGAATCTCTATGTAAACCTCTGGTAGAATCTCTATGCCAACCTCTGGTAGAATCTCTATGTAAACTTTGAATGAATCTCCGTGTAAACCCCAGTAAAGCATACATGTATAGACTATGGTTGTCTCAAGTCGAAGTTTTTAAGTCTCTGATTCACATTTAAACCGTATAAAAGACTGTCATTGTGTGAGACTCTGAATCTCTAGTAAATCTCTTTTACTCTTGTAGTATTGTAGAATGTTATGTAGATGTATTTCTCTCTCTTCAGATCTTGTAAACACAGTCTCCCGTGGAAGACCATTTGAAGCAAAGAGTAACACTCAGGCCGAATATCACGTCCACTTGTCATTAGAGTTGAGAGAAATGATAAAAGTATAATGCAAACTCAACCTGTGGTCATAGTTTGAAGACTATTAAAAACTCGTGTGGAATGACTATTAGAAAAGCTTTGGTATTTCAACGTCAAAGAAATTCTCCGGACGTCTGGTGAAAGCTCGAAGAAGACGATGCTATGCTTGGCTCGTGTGCATCACTGGTATAGACGACCTGTAATCCTGGGAGGGGAATGTTGTAAGGCGTCCAGCTACATGTGTCCTTAAAGCTAAGCCTTCTTAACACACTGTGAACAAGAGTTGTTTTCCAGCTTTACTGTCTGATAATAAGGGGGAGGGAGGGGGATTAGCGTTCGACTTTATCTTGTCCTGTCGTTATGTACAATCGACTGTGACAGTATATTATTGGGAGCCTTGCTTTCTTCAATTGCTACTTGTGTGAGAGATTTAGTTGGGGATTATGACTCGCGCAGATATGTTTTGCTGGCGTGAAAGTGAGCATTCTCGAGTTGGCTTGACGGCGGCGGTGTCAGTGGTTGACCCTGCTACAAATATGATATTACCTTCAGCCGTTGGCAAATAGCAGCTACAAAATCGAGCAAAGGGAAAAGCAAGAGGGACGTGTGGATCCTCACAGCACAAACAGAACACTAATCTTCTCAATGTATGCAAGAACAGAGATCCCGCGTTCTGTCTGTCATTCAGAGACGGTGTGGGGGGACCCTACCCCCATTGTCCCTCTTGCTCGTGCACTGCGCGAGGGGGTAGATGTGGTCACGTGACCTCGGTTCCCACGTCTGAGAGTCGGGTAGGCTTCGAGTCTGTAATCCTAGCCCTCCTAACATGTGCTAGTGACCCACCCTGATAGATTTATTAGCATGTACCACTTGTAAGGACAATACATCGCAT
The DNA here is from genome assembly GCA_936450465.1 of Gibbula magus. Lineage (NCBI taxonomy): Eukaryota > Metazoa > Mollusca > Gastropoda > Trochida > Trochidae > Gibbula > Gibbula magus. The sequence continues at coordinate 30,020,419 of OW388291.1, read as the reverse complement.
GCAAATCAGATAGCGAAGGAAACCGCGTCTTCACGAAGTCCAAACTGTTTTGCCTATGCAAATATAACTGAAGACTTCCTGATGGGGAAATGTTTTGACATCATGTCGACATCCTTCTTCTCTCATTTCAGTCTACCTGCGAAATTTTGGAATGTCAATCGTTGACATTGATGTTGTCAATAATGGCACTTGTAATTGATGCTCGGGAAATGAATTAATGCTTATATTACCATAAGTAACTACTCATATCTACTGTATATTAACTATGAATATATCAATTAGTTCGGAAGGTCAGTCGTTGATGTTGATCATATCACCTATTATATTGAGAACTTTAGGACAAAAGTTCAACTGAAATCAAATTAATGTCGTTTTAGTAATGAAGAATGACATGGTTATCAGTTAATACTTCATGCTATTTAAAAAAGAGATTAATCCTTCATTTAATAATAAAAATGGCTACTTATATAATAGCGCATTGATCTTACTCAGACATTAATTAACTTGGGATCAAATGAATACATTCATGTAGGAGTGTTGGCCAGTCAATCAGAACCTCTTGGTACTTGAACACCTTTATATAAGATGCTTTGGCAAATGTGAAAAAAATTACTTTTTTATATACTTGCTTAGACACGATCTCTTCAAATTTCAAGTTGCCATGCAACATTACATGCGGTACCTATGTTTGTCACATTTGTCAGTGTTATTAAATGTTCTACAACCTGCTCGATCCTGCAACAGTTAATATCTTATCTCGTTAAACAGACAGTTAGACAACGTGTTATTATTCTATCACACATTTGTCACGAACAGCTTTCACAAGAACCTGCTCACTGAACAACGGCAGCAAACTGACTAGGAACAACCGGCGTCTACTAATGGGATCATAACAATTATCTGCAAAACAAATACCAACATAATGTTGTAATTTCCAAATATAAACCAACATGTATCAGTGGTGATACAAGAGGTGGATTACAATTAGAAATATATCCAACGCTACCGGAAATGGTCGCTATTCACATAATACCCTACAAATACCCTACCTGTACAGCCTTTCACTAAGTTTGAAAAACGCAAAATCTATTGCATGAAGTCGGGATGGTACATGAAGTGGAACTTACTTACGGTAAAATTTTGCGACAACATTTCATAGTTTTGAAAAGGTCTAAAATATATGGATTATTTGTATTGGAGCAAAAAGCAGAAACACTTAAGTCCCAAAATCCTATACCAGAAACAACAGTCCCAAGATCCTAAACCAGAAACAATAGAGTCCTAAGATCCTAAACCAGAAACAAACAGTTCCAAGACCCTAAAACAGAAACAATAGGGTCCCAAAATCCTAATCCAGAAACAACAGAGTCCCAAGATCCTAAACCAGAAACAATAGAGTCCTAAGATACTAAACCAGAAACAAACAGTTCCAAGACCCTAAAACAGAAACAATAGGGTCCCAAAATCCTAAAACAGAAACAACAGAATCCCAAGATCCTAAACCAGAAACAACATAGTCCAAGATCCTAAACCAGAAACAATGGAGTCCTAAGATCCTAAACCAGAAACAACAGTTCCAAGACCCTAAAACAGAAACAACAGGGTCCAAAAATCCTAAACCAGAAACAACAGAGTCCCAAGATCCTAAAAGACACATGAAACACTCTCAAACCAGTCCCCAATACACTAACTTGCCCCCATTCATTCATCGATAACTCCACTACACGACTAGACGAGTATAACTCCTATACCCGAACTTGTGACTTGTAGAGATATAAGCTACTGGTTAACTAAGATCCGGCTTAGGTTAGTGGTAATCGTTGTGTCAACCATGTTTCCATGTAAGAGTCTTACTGTATCAGTAATATGGAGCTTAATGCTCACCAAAATCCCTTAATATGTAGACTCAAAATCTTTCCCTGCCAACTGCAAACAAGGAGGTGAGCCTGTAGTATAGAAACCCGGTCTCTCGTGGATTTATATCTCTTTCACTACAATAACTGTAAACTACTTAGATAAACGATTGTCGGCTTTAATACCACAGGGTAAAGATTGATAGATCATGTGTTCTGTCCAGTTAAGAGGCCTTTTGTTGGAAAAAAATAAATAAATAAATAAAAATAATTTGAAAAAAGAAAAATAATAAGAGAAAAGGGAGAAAACAGAGAAAAGGGAGAAAAGGGAGAAAAGGGAGAAAACAGAGAAAACAGAGAACAAAGAGAACTCAATGAAGGATACAAATGTATTGAAATAACTTGCACAATCACACACAAATGTCCATACACCATGTCGTCCATTGCCGCAAAATAAAATCGGGAATATTGGTTAAAAAAGAATGCATTGAATTAGAGACTGAAAGTAGAAGCATGATATGTTTCAAGCGTCACAGTAGGTCATGGGTGCACTGACGACACCTTAGTCGTTGTGTCCTCCCCCCCCCCCCCTACAACTGCCCCCTCCCCCTCTAAAGTATGTTCAAACAATCACCGTACATGAACATATTCATTTGTGACAATAATGAGACACCGTTTTCTGAATAACCACATTTACAGTCCCGTAAAACGTAAAACCTAAAATCGAAACAACCATCTTACATTAAGGTAAACATTTATAAAGAATTGAACTCACTACATGTAAGCTGAAAGCTACACCCACAACACACAAGAAACAACATGCAGTGGTATGTTTCGCAACCTGGCCATGTAGATTTTGTCTCAGGTGTATACTTGATTGACAGGTGCGGACAGGTGAGTGTAGATATTCAGGTGGGGAGACGCCGCGAGACGGAAGGTTAACACTGAACACTGCCTGGTCCAAACACCGACTCTTAGCCCAGTGGGTAGGGTTTCGCCTGTCAATCTGGTGCCGGTGTTCGTATCCAAGTCCTCACCGATAGTGTGTCCTCACCTGTAACATAACACCTTTACAGACAGGTAGCATACCTGACCCGTGACCTATATCAATCAATCAATCAAGGTCCAACTGATTCATGTTGTGGATTCCTATGTTAGAAAGGTTTGAAGTCACAGGTGCTCAATAATAAAAATGTGAAAGAGAGAATTTAACTGCATTTGAGTTTACGTTGAACTCGTTTTTTATGCAACAATAAGGAGAAACGAAACACGCATGTCTAGAGTGCCCCAAGTCAAGTTTCTTTTCTCCGTTACATTTTCTCCAGTATGTGTTTCATTCGTTTGTTGTTTCCCTCTTTCCCATATTTCTATCCCTTTCTTTCTCTATCAACGATTTTTTTTCATTTGACTTATTTTCTTGCAATTTTTCCCCTTTATATATTCCTTTTACCCCGCTTTTGTATTTCTTTCGTTTTACCCTACTGCTACATCCCTATCTTAAATTCTCCCTGTTTCTGACTGTCGCTGTCTCTCTCCCTCTCTGTCTGTCTGCCTGCACGTCTATCTGTCTCTCTGTCTCTGTCTGTCTGTCTGTTTCTCATCACCCTTCCTTCTTCTCCTTTAAGATCTTTCTTTGCTTCTATATAACATTTTATAGTTTATGTTGTTCACTATCGTTTTCTACCCCTAATAATATTGTCTCATTTCCCTGATTTATTTCCAATGTCGATATGCGTTGAACTTCCTTTCTCCGCCATGCATCCCATACTTTCTCTTACAGCCCTTTCTCTCATGTATATATGTAAGTATAGTATCCACGTATTGGTCTACATACATACATTGTCATCTGATGTGTTTACGTTCACTCCCTTCTAGTTGTTTTGTTTACTTACCTGAACTACCTGTGAGTTGTGAGGTAACGCTGGGGTTACCTGTCCTCTTTCAAGTGTACAGGTAAATGGATCGTTACGTCATAGTTGACCATGCCATGACCTTAATCAAACTGACTTGTTTACCGAACCTGTCACAGTCTCCCGAAGCTTGGTTGTCCCTTTTATAACCATAATTATAAAATTTAAATTATTTTCCGATTTTGTAGTGTTTGAAATGGAGTTTGGTTTCAGATGATATAAAGATCGTGATTATAAAGATGAACCGTATTCTGTTTCAAACAATCAACTTGTATATTTGGCATTCATTTATATTGGAGAACTGGTTAACGATCTGGCCATGGGATTATAACTTTTTAAAGCATTTGTTATCACCACTTATTGAGAAAGAACAAAACTGATTACATAAATAAAAACTAAACTAGAACCACGAAAAAAAAAGAAAAAAAAGGAATTTTGTAATTTGTTTATTGTATCGTCAAAAGAAATAAAAGAAGAAGAAGAAGAAGGAGACGACGGCGACAAATAAAAATTAATAATATCAGGAGTAAGTCCTGGAAAGCCTCACACGTTTTTCTCAAGAATTCATGGTAGATATTTCGCCATTTAATCAGTTAATCATCAAAGATATTCGTCATGCTATCCGTGTTATTAACTTTTATTTTAGTTGATGAGACCGCTGTCAGCTAGCACATACCGTCTTCTTGAAATGTTTGGAATACTAGCGCTACCGTTAAAGGGACACTGCGTCGAGGATAAAATGAGTCACATCTTTATCTCACTAAGCTGTTTAGAGTGTCTGCTAACGAGTTACGCTTCACTTCACTGTCAACATGCAGTAGTTTTTATTACCAATTACGTCAATTGTCCGAAATTTGGTGTCTGTGACTTGTTAGCAGACATGTTAATCGGCATAGGTAGATACACATGATCTGATTTTATTGTCGACGCGGTGTCACTTTAAAGGTGTGTTTTTTAAAACTTGTATCTGGCTTTAATACATGCCAACATACGATATGTGCTGATACCAGTTCAAATAATTTCACTCAACTTGCGTATTCATCCCCAATTTGCAAATATATAATTATTACTAGTTTCCAATTAAAATCGAACAACATCATTATACTTGTGCAGAAACCGAAACTACACGTTCCATTTACATGCACAATAGTTATAAGACCTCTTAAACATTACCAACTTAAAATTTTCTTTTTAAGTCCACACGCGGAACATTGTCCGGTTTTCGATCAGAAATCGATACTTTTACCTTTATATCGTCGGTATACTGAGTCGACTAAGATCAAAATGGTAATTTTCGGCAACAGTCAGTACATTTCTATAACTTAAAACAATTTAGAACTTTTAGCACATGCGACCCCAAACAACACAATGGATGTACCTTTAAGAGAGGACATGTTGCTCGTGTGTGGAACACCTTCTTTCATTATTGATTGAGCTCTGTTCATTTTGTCACGTTCATTGGAATAAGTTCCACAGGTAATTGAATCATAAGCAGAATATAATGTAGATGCTTTTAGGTGAGGTAATTTGAAGTTTAACGCCACGTTCAAGACATCACATCAACGAAAACCGAGGGTATAAGTCAACCACCAAAAGGAAAAAAATAAATATACATTGTACATTGTTATTGATATCATTTCTAAATTTGAGGTTGAACTGTTTTGAATATTTGATTAACCCTAACCCTTCTTTATATAATTACCGTAAAACGTCGGTTTAATGAAACCATTAGGCTGGCCCAGCTGGGTTGGCCCGGGGGTAAGGCTTCGTGTTAGGGGGAGGAGCATTTTTGCCTGGCTAATGAGAGCAGACAGGTATAAAGGTATGTCACAAACTACAAAGGACGCCGAAAACACAGGTGCGTCGGGCACGCGTCCCGAATCAAAAGGTGCTCGTCTATACGAAAATAATTAGTTGATATTTTACTGTGATCTTTTGTTCGCTTTTACGGCTATTTGGCTGACTATAATTTTGAGCATTATCCGAACATTAAAAGAAAAAAGTGAGAATATTATTAGGGCAAATGAAGATGTGTGTAATGTGGCGTTTGAGCTCTGTGCTTTGATTGACGGTTGAATGTACATTGCAAACAACATGCGTTAGTTGTCTGGCTTAAACTTGTGAAGCCTAAGTGACATACTCACCCGCAAAAGAAACATCACCTCATTTCAACGTGTAAACAAGCAATACTGTCAGAGAAAGTCGATGTTGAATGTCTTCGATAGGTACATGTTGTGAAAAGATGCATTATCTAGTTGATGCATCACATATATAAAATATGATGATTTTATGTTTATGTTAGTTTATATACACTTACACTAAGTATTTTCAGCAATGGTATTTGGCCTCTCATTTAAGTCGAAAAAATATAACATGTAGAAGTGTAATTAACTAAGATGATATCGACATAAATAACCTTCTTGGACTTAAATGTATTGACGTATCATTACTGTAGGACGTCACAAAAGAAAGCAAAAAACCCATTTGACTGTCCTATCTCGTCCAGATAAGGACATTCCAAAACAATTTGTTTTTAAAAACCCATGAAATATGAATAGATAAAAATTCAAAAAAGCTTGAGTTAGCTTCTGAAGATACATGCATAGTGTAACTCTGCGTCAGTGGTATGTATCACTTGTGGTTTGAAGTATCTTGTATTTTGTACGGTGACGTTTCCTTTGCGGTTGAGTGTATTGACGCGATTGGTCTTGCGTTGAACGTTAACGCGACTGATCTTTTATTAACAATTTGATACTGATATTTGTAATAAAACAAAATTACCTGATTACACAAATAAGAATCACAAAAACTTAAAAATCTCTTCAAAGACTTCAGAGGCGTCTTAATTTTGAATTCCTGCAAATGCAATCTTAATCAGATAAACCAGAGCACTTGCAACACGAGTTCAAGTGGTAATACTCTACCGGACAAAAGAAACTACACGATTCCTTTGAGATGTACAATTAAATCTTAAACACAATTAATGGTAGTCTCAAAGTTAGGTTGCATCGTGGGAAAGGTGTGGTACTAGTCAATACATTTTAAGAAAACCAAACCCAATGAAGACTGCTACTTTCTGTTGATTTACTTGCTCATCGTGACCACGAATATCTGAAGTGTCATCACCACTTTAATGCAAATGCGTACCTGTATTGTTGCTTGTGGTTGTTTGTAAATATGTTTCAAATGCCATTTATCAGAAGAAAAATTAAATTTAGTCAAAAGAGTTCATTCCTTGTGATTTCATTTTTCTGATATTTCCCTTTCTTTGGTATTTTAAAGTATAAGTGGAGAACTAGCAAATTCTCAAGGACACTATTCACAAAAAGACATCATGTAGTTACATGTATTACCCAAAAAATAATCGAAACTGACACGTTTTGTTGTTTATATAGCATTTCATTCCTATAACTATTAGGGGGTGTCAACCATTTTTACCATGAGTATATTTTGTTCACAATAAAGAAAGTGTTATCCTGAAATCCTATCTTTCGTATGTATTCCACTTCTTAATTCACATTAATGACTTCCAAGGAAAACCAACATGGAATCGAACTGCAACTAAACAACCGAATTCTATCTGAGATCGTTTATGCACATACTTTACGTAATGTAAGAATACACTAAGCATCATTCACGGACATACTTAACTTCATTCTTATATACACTTAACGTCTTTTTGCTAAAAACTTCCATACATACATACCCACGTATAACATGTTTCGTGCATTAATCTACCTTCCTTTCTGTATGAACCTTACGTCATATGTGTTTGACTGTAACGTCATTAAGACGGTATTTATACGTACAGTTGATTTCAATACTTTATGATTTATGGCTGAACGTCATCCATGAATACACTTAGCTCCATTCTAGCAATGTATTAAAGGATACACTAAGCATTATTCACGTACATACTTAACTTCATTTATGTATACACGTAACGACTTTTTGCAAAAATCATACCTACCCACGTCTAACGTGATTCGTGCATCAATCTACCTTCCTTTATGCATGAACCTTACGTCATATGTGTATGACCTTAACGTCATAAAGACGGTATTTTTAAGTACAGCTGACTTCAATACTTTATGATTTATGGTTGAACGTCATCCATGACTACACTTAACTTCATTCTAGCCATGTATGTAAACTGTTAACTTCATCAATGCATACCTCATTTAACGGCGTCAACGCAAAAAAATGACGTTGCTTATGCTTAACGAAAATGTTTGTTATGGATATTATGGAAGTGCCATTGATGTAAATTACGTAGAAAATGTTAAACACCATTCACGGATTACAGTCATTATAGCTTATTTAAACAAAAGCATTACCAGTTTCGGCAATTGACTTTCACGCCATATATTAATTATAATGCATAACAGATAAATATCATACACATAATTGATAACAGTTATATTGAATTAAAATTCCTAGTCGACTTCATTGTAAGCCTAGATCTCAGGTACCTCATCATAAAGTAAATGAAGTTAAAGACATCATATAATATGATAATCCCAAGCACAGGGCAACTATTTCATTTGTGTACCTCTAAACGCCCATGCCAATATTAATGTAAAACGGTTGCATGGCATAATCCGGGGTCTTTATATGAGCGCTTATAATGTTCATAGCGACATTTAATGTAGTGCTATAGTTGGCCCTTTATTAACTTGTGGGAGCAAATCGTGGTCGGCGATCAATCGCTTTCAATAATAGTACAAGAAATAAGCCAAGCAACTCCTGGGACAGTGATGGCAGTTTCGGGTTGGCTACAAAAGGCCAAATGTAATTAAATGCGGACAAAGAGTGTGTGGAATTGTGTTTCGGCACAAATGACACGGCAGGGAACAGGACAAATTTTGCGCTTGCGTTTCATATAATTTTTGTATCATTTTCCCAGATTCGATTCGGGCGATCAAAGAGTAACAGTCTCGAGGATTCCATAGATTCCGTGTTATCATCAATAATCGATGATGTGGCGTAGCGATTGCTCTAATTTCACCCAGATCAAAGACCGCTTCTAGAAGACAGCATTGAGCGATCCAACATTTTGATTGACTCGTCATGTTTGCAATGTCCACTTGCCGCCACTCGGAAACGTCGACGAGAAAACGCGGTGATTTTTGCATAAATTGTTTCCATTATATTGGCCACAAATGGCACTCCGGTTCCTAACTTGACTTCCACCTTGTCTCAAAGTGCGACTTTTGTCTGCCCGTACAACAGACCGGGTTCCTATTCTTCCGTCTGCACTTGCTGACCTCTAGCTGACGGCTTCGGACAACGGCCGTCACAGAAGTCGAAGGAAAAGAGTGACACTTCTTTTCTCTCTGGGTGAATGCAGTTGGGAAAAGTTCGCTTTCCAGTGGGAAGGGTGATCATATTGGGGACGGGTCATTGGGGAGGGGCGGGGGCACAATGGGAAAATGTGCCCTCTGTTCAAGTCAATACCCGTGTAAACAAGACAAACTGAGAAGTGAATTCTCACATCAATATCCCGGAAAAGAATTTACTTATGATATACTGTACATCACAGAGTACAATTAAGTTCCAGCCTATCCCTAAATCCTAGTTTCTATTTCCATGACAGTTAAATTTTCCTTGTTGTACAGATGGTAAAGAAACTATTTTGGATTTTAAAGCTTAATTTTGATTACATATTGACATTTGTCATGAAAATAGAAGTACTTCCTGTTCACGTGATCGTCATTGAATAACTGCTTTTTAAAGGATATATGTTTTGATTTCGAAACGGAAATTTGTTGATATGATGTCATTTGTTTCATGATAATCAAAGTAAATTATTATTTTTATATAGTTTTAGACAGAGGTTATATGGCAAATCAACTTCTATATTTTAATAATTTGCTTGACAACGTAGTAAACATCTGCACAGAAAGTTACACCCAAGGCAGTAAAGAAAATGATTATCATAAAAAGCTTAACCCGCGACTCGAGTCAATATTATCGTGAAGTGCACATTTATTTAACTCCTTCATGCCTGTATTATTCAAAATCATAATCGTAAATGATAAAAATCAAGAGTGCTTACATACACGTATAATGTACGTCATGCTTATGATGAAAGTCATTTGAAAGTGTAACCACTGAATGAATTTGTCTTGTTTCATGAGTATGTATTTTACCTGAGAAAAGATTGGAAAATGGTCCAGAGCAGACCCATCACTGAATGGCCTGTTTTAAAGGGGCAGTAGCACGTATTTTCTCTTCGGAAAATCAAGTTAAAACTTAGTGTTCATGGTTTGGTAAAGCCATGGGAACCGTTTTTGTAATTTGAAATAATCAAATGTGTTTCACATTTAAATGGCCGCCATGCACTTTTTGCTTTATACTCAACACCGTATTACCACTACGGATAATGGTTTTGTATAATAAGATATTTTACTCTTTAAAGTAAATACAAATGACATAAACTATTATTATATATTGGAAATTTGCAAAAATAAAATTTGCAAAAACGTGCTACAAGAAACGTATCTGGTTGTTTTGGTGAATTTATTTTAAATGTCTTCTATTTTAGTCTTCACAGCTCCAAAATGTGCTTTATTTCCAACACATGGATTAATGACATTGTGTTACCATAGATACATTGTGTAGTTATAAATAAAAGTGAATCCGGCTTCAACAGTTATTTGCCAAAAGCGACAGTTTTGTAGAGTTTGGATATTTAAAAACTATATTTATTGATTTATTGTGTATTTATACTTTACATAAAAAGCTGTTCTTACCTATTCTATATTTAAAACAATAATTTATTTTCTACCTGAGGTCATTTTTAATTTTCAAAATTTCGTTGGTATTGTGTATTGTCATAATGAAAATTCACATTCACTGGTTGAACATATTTGACATACTTGATTGACACTATTGGGCTGGATCGTCGACTTCTTATGCTTTCTAATGAAACTAGCGATTAGAAAGATTAGAAGTCGACGATCCAGCACTATAAGTAAAAGTATACAATGTACTTTTTAAAAATAGTATATGGGGCTGAATCGTCGACTTCATATGCTTTCTAATCACTAGTTTCGAGAACACAAGCCGCTATGCGTAAGAATACCCTTCGAACTTCCATGCATCTGCAGAACTTTACATTACAACAGCATTCCGATTCATTCCGTCTGTGTGAAGGGTTATGCGTTCACACAAGGAGGCGACATATTCATGTCAACCGTGTTACTGTTGTATTATGTCAGGTATTGATAAGCAGTTGACAAGAAATTGTGGCGCAAGTCAAAAGGTTGTGAAAGTATGCCAATACGTCAAGTCTATACATCTACATGCATCATCGCCTGTCTATAACATAGGGCAGGTAGAGTATACCTGTGTATATAGGTAGGCGGGAGGAACATGCCCCTTGGGTAGATAATGGGGAGATTACGGGAGAGTGAAGATACAGGGTTGTCTCAAACCAAACGTGTGTGACTGTTGAGCTGGAAAGCACACTGACTGCAACAAGTAGCGATCTTACTGTCGGCTTGGTGAACGATATCGTTGACGGCGCGTTTCTACCCCTACCCCTCCCCCCTCAAATTCGCACCTGGGCACACCTTTACAGGTGATCAACTGGCGAGCAAGCGTATCGGTAACGCTCCTGCTTTGAGGGGGGCCAGTGAAGCGGAACACCGAGCACCCCCCATGGCCCCCCTCATGACCACACAGAGGGAGTATTGTGGATGTTCAACAGGAGCAGCCCTTTCTTGCTAACCAGGCAGCTCCAAAGGTCACGGGTGACAAATTATTTGTTGTCAAATTGAAACCAGGATCTCCCTTGACAAACGAAGCTAATTTCATATCTATTAACTCCCCGTCTTGTCAATCATAACGCCGCGCGGTAAGAAATAGGCAGCGCTTGAACACTGCAACACCGTGCCTTTGATACGCGGCGAACAATTGGCAACATCTGATGGCGGGGTAGAAATAAACGACGTGTTTTCTATCGCCTTGTTAAACCTCATCAGCATACAGATAACATGGGACATCCGACTTTATTCCACGGCGTGGGTAGCCTCAAGATGTACCCGTTCACCCCACCCTCTCCCTCTTTCACAAACATCTCGTAAACGGGTAACCATCCGGAACAGCGTACGTTTGTGTCCGGCAAATCAAGCACGCCGTTGTCCGCATACTTGCACTGAAAACATATAGGCGTAGGAAGAGGGTAATCTCAAAGAGAAGTATATTAATAGAACATATATGTCCACTCCAATGCTTCTTCTTCTACGTGTTTTATAGATGTTTTGGTGACTGTCAAATGCTGTCTTCCGTTTCATTTGATTTGTACCACAAAAATACACGTCATTATTCAATTAGATTTTCACCTTTGTACGTAGTTTCATTTTTACCTTGGAAATACCTGTATGTCTCACTTCTTAAGCTTTGTTAACATGTACTTTTGACGTACGTTTAAAGGACTGTCGTTCTCAAAATTATATAAAATAGGTTTAATTGAATTTAAAAAAATAATTCTTTATTTGATGTGTTCAAATTCGTATCGTTTTGACCATGTTTTATAAATAAGATTGTAGAAAAGAATAACAAAATAGTAGCAACCGTTTACGAATTTTTTGAAAATAATTACGTTGAAATTATCAAAATGGTTCATATAAGGGCAGCGAACCCTTATCGCGTGGTATTTAAGACATGAGTCAAGGGCGTCATATTGAACAGAATGAGACGTACCAAGATCATGAAAATGTGATTGGCATATTCAATATAATCGTCGCTTCATGGAAAGGAAATTCGAAGGGATATTTCCAGCTGCATTTGAGAGAATGCAGAACATTTGCAACATTGCGCGGGGTGTTCTTTTGATCAGCGTTAATAGCATGCTGATTGCTGAACAACCGGGAGCTATTTGTCCATATTCTGTTATTACAAACAAAACCAGGTTGTCCTATGACGCTATTATTATTAGCACATAAAGCTAAGATAAACTAGTGGCAACATATATTTAAGATAAGAAGAAGAAGAAGATAAATAGTTTATTTTTGTGTCACATGCTAAAATTGATAAGCTAGGATCAACATAAAACTGTTATAAACTTGTGTCAAAATAACGCTAAGGTAAACTGGTGTCACAAAAAGCCGAGGTAATTCACTGTAAAAATAAGGTAAACTGTGTCAATACAAATCTAAGGTAAACTGTGTCAATACAAATCTAAGGTAAACTATGTCAATACAAATCTAAGGTAAACTATGTCAATACAAATCTATTAAAGGTAAACTGGATATACAGCTAAGGTGAACTAGCGTCAAACTCAACCGAGTTAATATAGCGTCAACATAAAGCTAAAGTAAATTAGAGTCAACATGATATATGATAAATTACTGCCAACGTGACAGTGAGGTAAACTAATATTAACTTACATATAAAATATACTAGTGTCAATGTAAAGTTAAGGTAAACACTTGTCTACTTAAAACCGGTGTTCACGCTAAGGCGGACCTGGATATAAGTACAATTTGACGTCCATATGCAATGTTCTGGAGCGTGTTCGTCTAAACCGCGTGTCGTCTAAACCCTAGGGAGAGGACACTGCACGCCCTATGCATGTTTCTAGTGTTTAAATTAGTTGGACAGGGTCGGGCCGCTAATCCTCTATTGCACGAAACAGATTAGTGCTCGATGAAGAAAAATCAATGACACACCGTGGGCCCTATTAGGAAATTAACTGTTTCCTAACACGAAACGCGCAGTCGCGTGTGTGAGTTGTTTCCCGCCACCCTCGTCTTCTCAGCGCCTCTGTCTGACCTGGTGTGATGATGGTTGCAATGAGTAGCACCTCAACACCTCACTGTTAGCTCGGGTGATCTAGAATGTTGACCATTGCCACAAAAAATCACCTCGCCAGCTCTATCAACGCCTCCCTTTCACTCAGTTATGATTTCCACACAGAGCGCCCAACAACCCTTCTTAGCGCCTCTCTTACAGCTCAACTGACTTGGCGTGGCAATCATTGCCACAAGGAACACCCATCTTCGAGCTCCTCTCTTGCAGCTAAACTGACCTGGCAATCATTGTCACATGGAACACCCATCTTCGACTACCTCTCTTGCAGCTAAACTGATCTGGCAATCATTGTCACATGGAACACCCATCTTCAAGCTCCTCTCTTGCAGCTAAACTGACCTGGCAATCATTGTCACATGGAACACCCATCTTCGACTACCTCTCTTGCAGCTAAACTGACCTGGCAATCATTGTCACATGGAACACCCATCTTCGAGCACCTCTCTTGCAGCTAAACTGACCTGGCAATCATTGCCACAAGGAACACCCATCTTCAAGCTCCTCTCTTGCAGCTAAACTGACCTGGCAATCATTGTCACAAGGAACACCCATCTTCGAGCACCTCTCTTGCAGCTAAACTGACCTGGCAATCATTGTCACAAGGAACACCCATCTTCAAACACCTCTCTTGCAGCTAAACTGACCTGGCAATCATTGCCACAAGGAACACCCATCTTCAAGCTCCTCTCTTGCAGCTAAACTGACCTGGCAACCATTGTCACAAGGAACACCCATCTTCGAGCACCTCTCTTGCAGCTAAACTGACCTGGCAACCATTGTCACAAGGAACACCCATCTTCGAGCACCTCTCTTGCAGCTAAACTGACCTGGCAATCATTGTCACAAGGAACACCCATCTTCGAGCACCTCTCTTGCAGCTAAACTGACCTGGCAATCATTGTCACAAGGAACACCCATCTTCAAACACCTCTCTTGCAGCTAAACTGACCTGGCAATCATTGTCACAAGGAACACCCATCTTCGAGCTCCTCTCTTGCAGCTAAACTGACCTGGCAATCATTGTCACAAGGAACACCCATCTTCGAGCACCTCTCTTGCAGCTAAACTGACCTGGCAATCATTGCCACAAGGAACACCCATCTTCGAGCTCCTCTCTTGCAGCTAAACTGACCTGGCAATCATTTGTCACAAGGAACACCCATCTTCAAACACCTCTCTTGCAGCTAAACTGACCTGGCAATCATTGTCACAAGGAACACCCATCTTCAAGCTCATCTCTTGCAGCTAAACTGACCTGGCAATCATTGTCACAAGGAACACCCATCTTCGAGCACCTCTCTTGCAGCTAAACTGACCTGGCAATCATTGCCACAAGGAACACCCATCTTCGAGCTCCTCTCTTGCAGCTAAACTGACCTGGCAATCATTGCCACAAGGAACACCCATCTTCGAGCTCCTCTCTTGCAGCTAAACTGACCTGGCAATCATTGTCACAAGGAACACCCATCTTCGAGCACCTCTCTTGCAGCTAAACTGACCTTGCGTGGCAACCATTGTTGCAAGGAATACCCCATGATCAGCGCCTCTCTTGCAGCTCGAGTAATCTGGAGTGGTAATCATTGCCACAACAACACCCTATCATCAGCGCCTCTCTTGCAGCTCGAGTAGTCTGGCGCGGCAATCATTGCCACGAGGAGCGCATCCCTTTCCTACGCCTCCCTGTAAGCTGTTTGATTGTGATGTATGCGAATTGTGAGGCAATAGAAATAGCTGTCATATGCATGCTCGATTGGGTGTTTGACGGCACTTAATTCACAGGAAGGCACAACGTGAAAGGCGACCATGTTTATTACAACATTGCACTACCTCACGGTATCAATGACGTCACAACACTACGGCATAGATATGGGTAGCTGTATACCTTTCAGTCACAATACCAACAATACCCAAGCTGCTTCAACCGTAGTGGATCATGAGTTAATCATGTTTTCTTTATTTTCATCATCTTGTCAAGTGTCAATTTGACATTCCTGAATAAGATGTCCTTATTCGAAGGTGAAATGTGGCTAACTAAGAGGCTATACAGGATATAAGCAGAGCTATATTTAGGTTGAAGAAGAAACGAGTTCTATGGATTTACAACTTCTTTATTGCTGAAGTGCGCTGAAATGTCGCACTCCTGCGATAAAGACGTGGTAAATTCATAAACCTCATTTCTTTTTCATCTAACCAACTTCTGAACGCCTCTTAAAGAAGTTATATTTGTGTTTACAACCAATCTGCACTCAGTAGCCTCCTTGGTCAAGCATGATAATGATTGGCACGAAAAGTGCTTCATCAGCAATGTTTCTATCTTTTAAATTCTAGGAATCACCGTCGTGATCCCTTAAAGGTGCTGTAGTACTATTTTCTCACTGAAATGAGAAGCTCTTCCAAAATATAAATAAGTGTTACCGATGTCTAATAAATTCTCCTAAATCAATAAAAAGAGTTATAAAACGAATGTAAATGGTTCGGTTAAACCTTGCGAGTCGATTTCCCACTGAGCGGCCATTTTAATGTGTTCACATTAAAATGGCTACTGGAAGGTAGTGCATGTGATCTGACTGATGTAGCGATACCTAAACACTCAGAAAGGAGTTTTAAGTATGGTACAATGATGGAATGGTTAATCATTTTGCTGCCTGAACTCTCAAATTCTAATGAGTGCTTCACATCTACTTCTCACACTAAAGAGTTCCACAACACTATCGCTTTATACGTAGTACGATTTTCTTCAAATACAGATAGCTGTTTTTCAATGGATTGGGTCGTGTAATGAGATGTTTTATCCATTACGTACCAATATATTGTTTAAACTTAAGTAAGAAATGTCAAATTTGAGAAAACATAATATGCAAAAACGTGCTACAGCGCCTTTAACAGAAGAATAGTGCATCAGCGCCTCACGACACTAAATATCAAATCACTATATGTATTTGTCTTTCTCACTTTAATTGCTTGAGGGTAAACAATCTTCTGTCTTATTAATTTCCATTCACTTCATTTAGAATATCCACACTCAATCATTTTTCTTTGATAATAGAAATTTCGAAACATAATTTCAGAAATATCTTTGAAAACAACGTTCCCCATCAAACAGTCATCCAAATTAAATAAAGATTAATTTATCTTACATCATTAGTACTTAATATCTCTGATATATGGCGATGCTACATACTGTTATTTGTTAAAGTTAATCTGTTTTGGCCAAGTTTCCTTTTTCTGAAAAATTTAAGTTTCAAAAAACATATATAGATTTTGACAATTTCAGCGACGGTGCTTCATGTTGGTTAAATATACGCTTGGTTTAGTGGTTAGCGTGCTTGCCTCTCACGCCAGAGACCCGGGATCGCATCCTGTGAAATGAGGCCTGGGTCATACAGTGTTGTGTCCAGGAGAAGGCACTTCATCCACATTGCACTCAGTCCACCCAGCTGTATAAGTGGAATCTGAACACTTGAACCATAGGCCTATATACAATTGAATGCAAACGTTGATTTGATCCATGGAGTGTATATTATCATTTTCACAATCATAAGACATAACCATATCCATGACATCATTGATTACGTCATACGATTAAATATGTTATGCCATTTTGAAAATAACATGCTATTTGATAATGTATAGTAACTTCTTCATTATATATCAGTTGAAAAGGTCAACTGTTGAATATTAGTTATCCAATTTAATGCAAACGTTATGAAATGGTTGTCTATTATGCCTCGCTATATCATGAAGATTTTGTCCAACCTCGTCCTCAGGGCTGATCAACTATCAACTGAAGTCTTGACGCAGGAGAGACGTAACATCACTGTCAGGAGTTTGGGTCTTGCAATGGAGTCATCCTTCTGTCATAATTTTATTATAACGTCACCATATGCATGACATCATTGATCACGTCATATGATTGAACTTGTTATCATATTGAGAAAATAACATGTTACCTTACTCCTTGACATACGTGTTTAATTTCAACTTATAAAATTCATTTTTTCCATGCAAGAATAATAAACTACGGTTAACACCACTGGCAAGTAACTCTTTTGAAAAACCGGACAGCAAATTATGAAAATGTCAATGTTCAATTCAACCTCCTTAATATGAACACTTCGCGCAAAATGTAAAAGTTCGCATTAAACATGTTTTTTAATACAGCGGCCTGTTTAGCACGCTGGCCGCTTTACAAAATATTCTTTTCAAGTTAAGAGGACAGAGCAATTAAGCGAGGTATGTCATCCTTTAAGCAGTATCATTGTCTTATTAGCTTAACGTATCGACATCTTCTTCTGACGACAGGTCCGAATTGAGTAGTTCTAATTCTACAAGGCGGATATAAATCTAATGACGGCACAATGATTAAGTATTTTGTCACCAACCCTTCACAATGACAATTTAATTAAGAGGCCGTCTCCTAAATATTTACGCTCTTGGTATTTTGAGCTTTTTTTTTTAGATTATTGTCAGGCAAAAAGTTTGGGATATTTTTCAAGTAAATATCAACAGATCTTGGAAGAAGCCTAATTACGTTTTGATTAATGTCGGCAAAATACTACTCATGGTGATAAAGGAAAATCCGATGACTAATTTTCTGCCTCGGTGGAGAAAATGAAAATTGTCACTAGTAAAGGGAGATTAAAGACGGAATCCTCCCTAAAAGGATTTGCCACTATTACTTGCCTACTTGCAGAGATTTTCCAGTCATTTTCAGATTATACCCTACAAGATGGCCAATGCTTTTATTTCCTTCTCCCGTGGCGTGTGATATGCCGTTGGTAAGACTCCTCCCCCGTTCTTCTCCCAGGGTGCCCATGGGTCTTCAGGGAACGGCGTAATTGGGAGCCCACAACTTATATTTCTCAACACGTCAGTCTCGCGTTCCCTCGCCACCATCCCAGGCTCGTGTGCAGCGCGTGAGTGATGAGGCTCGGCGCGGAGCTCGTAGAACCATCAATTTTCAGATTTGTTACCTCTAAAAACCATTAGTGTTTTCTCTTCTTGGCACGCTGCCTCACTCTATCTCGTCCAACCGAATCAATGGGGCAAATACTCAATACTCAACTCGCAGTTGTTAACCCTATTACCGCCTCTGACATGTGAGTTCCAAGGGTAGATAACAGTACACCCTGAGATGTGAATGTTCGGAGGTAGAGTGGTAAAGACTTTTATCTGAAGGAATAATGTTATCATTGATTTTTAGCAATTTTTCATTTTTTATTGAATCTGCCTCTTAATATTTTTTAATCGTTTGCAGGAAATACTCGATTTCTGATTATTCTATGAATTTGACTGACATAGACTGATTGTGACACCTATCATCGATAAAGAGAAGCTGACGCAAAACAAGAGCTGTCAGCACCCCGAGAGTAGCACACCACATCAGTATGTCAGTTGTTAGCGCTCGGAAGGTATCGCTCACCACTGAGGCAGTCATCTGTCCTCCGAGGGTATCCCTCAGCACCCTGGTATACGTCAGGGATTCTTGGGCACCTCTCACCATCCTGACAGTCATCAGTTCTTACCGGGTACCTCTCACCATTATGACAGTCGTCAGTTATTGTCGGGTACCTCTAAACATCCTGACAGTCGTCAGTTCTTGTCGGGTACCTTTCCCCATTCGGGAAGTCGTCAGTGCTTCTGGGGTGCCTATCACCATTATGGCAGTAGTCAATGGTCAAAGGGTACCCCATACCATTCTGGCAGACGTCAATGCTCCGAGGATACCACTCACCACCCTGACAAACGCCAGTCTTCTAGGGTACTTCTCATCACCCTGGCAGTCGTCAGTGCTCGAAGGAACCCCTCGGCATCTTGGCAGTCATCAATGCTCCAAGGGATAACCATCTTGGCAGTAGTTGGAGGTAGTAGTCATCACCCTTTGATTTGGTCAGACCTCACAATGGTGTTATAAACACTGGGCCGCCCAGGTAACCCGATATGCTTCTCAGGTGCCAACTTCACGTGCACTCAACCCCTTAAGCCCGCCATTTCTGCACGTGCAAAGTAAGCGAGGCATCACCTTGGCCCAAACTGATCATTAAGCATTTAGTTTCAGTGGTGGTGTCCTTTGTTCATTTGTAGCGATCTTTGATGGCCACATTTACAGTAGCGCCTTCCTCTGACTGTCACAGTCAGGAGTCCTTTTCACCATCAATAAATGTATAAGATTTCCACGCGGCACTACGATTACTGGCTTGGGTACTGCTAATGCGATTACATGTATTAAGAAAATAATTTATATTCAAACGGAATGGAGCACGTCTCATAAACATAATGCGTCTATGCCAGTGTCAGTAATTATCATCAGGGGTAGCGGGAGTTGGGGTCGCTCCTAGGAAGGGAGACGATATCCTGAAAAGAAAAAAAGTGCATAAAACGTTAATTATTTATCCGATTTTAATGGTAACTAATTATGAAAGAAGACGATCTGTTCATTAGCTGTAAATCTATAACCCAATCTCAAGGTGCCCACTAAATTGTGGATCAGCCGAGGAATTACTCAACTTGAAGCTTTTATAGTCTATCAGATTGAAGTAATTAAATAAATACTTCTGATAAATTGCTGCCTCTACAAAGGAACAGAAAAAAAGCTGCTTTGTTTTGTTTATGATCTGTTTGAGAATCATCGTCAGCATCAAAATAATCATCATCGGTCAATAAATGGGTGACCGGAAAAAGGTCACAGGAAAATAAGACGCAGTAAAAAAAGTCACAAATGTGATTAGGAAAAAAGCCAGAGGTCACAATAATGATGGATACGACCGACATGACATTAAGCGTTTTAAGTAAATATATAGAAATAAGTACGTAAAACAGTTTCACATTTTTGCCAATTTTGGATAATTTCGATACCCATGAGAAGAAGCCGATTTATTGCACTGTTTCTATTTTGATTTTACTCCATGACAATATGATGAAAAACTTTAACAAGAGTAACTTGCGTTGACAGCGTTAACAAATATGAATATGCTATCTCCTATGTCCCCTTTTCTAGTTTCCTTGAAACGTTGCACTTTATTTCCTATCCTTTTCTCCTTCACGTTTTCACGACTGCATCCCAAAAGTTTATCTTCTAATTTCCGATTATGTACCAGCTATTGTAGATTCAGTTTACAGGTAAATTATTGTTTATCAATTGTTTGCAAAACTTTGGTAAATGATCACCAATGTTCTCTGAGTATACTTTTTATTCATCTAAATATAAGAGTTCTGAATTTTTAAAATTATTTTGGCATAATTAAGAATCTGATGGGACCATTACAAATTGCATGCGAGTGTGTAACATGAAATATATCTTATTTGGATAATTTAATCTTATAATCTATCATTGAAAAAGTTTTATAAAGTTCCACAATAAAGTACATTTTCAAATCCAAATTCTAACCTGAGCTACCGTAGCGCTCGAACGTCCCTGCCCACTTTGCACAAGGTACCCAGTCACTGCTTGGTGAACAGAGGCACACGTTGAATTAGGTCACTTACTGCTGGGTGAACAGAGGCACACGTTGAATGAAGTCACTTACTGCTGGGTGAACAGAGGCACACGTTGAATGAAGTCTCTTACTGCTAGGTGAACAGAGGCACACGTTGAATGAAGTCACTTACTGCTGGGTGAACAGAGGCACACGTTGAATGAAGTCACTTACTGCTGGGTGAACAGAGGCACACGTTAAATGACGTCTCTTACTGCTGGGTGAACAGAGGCACACGTTGAATGACGTCACTTACTGCTGGGTGAACAGAGGCACACGTTGAATGACGTCACTTACTGCTGGGTGAACAGAGGCACGCGTTGAATGAAGTCTCTTACTGCTCGGTGAACAGAGGCACACGTTGAATGACGTCTCTTACTGCTGGGTGAACAGAGGCACACGTTGAAAGAAGTCTCTTACTGCTAGGTGAACAGAGGCACACGTTGAATGACGTCTCTTACTGCTGGGTGAACAGAGGCACACGTTGAAAGAAGTCTCTTACTGCTAGGTGAACAGAGGCACACGTTGAAAGAACTCTCTTACTGCTAGGTGAACAGAGGCACACGTTGAATGACGTCTCTTACTGCTAGGTGAACAGAGGCACACGTTGAATGACGTCTCTTACTGCTGGGTGAACAGAGGCACACGTTGAATGACGTCTCTTACTGCTCGGTGACCAGAGGCACACGTTGAATGAAGTCTCTTACTGCTAGGTGAACAGAGGCACATATTGAATGACGTCTCTTACTGATGGTTGAACAGAGGCACACATTGAATGACGTCTCTTACTGATGGGTGAACAGAGGCACAGGTTGAATGAAGTCACTTACTGCTGGGTGAACAGAGGCACACGTTGAATGACGTCTCTTACTGCTGGGTGAACAGAGGCACACGTTGAATGACGTCTCTTACTGCTCGGTGACCAGAGGCACACGTTGAATGACGTCTCTTACTGCTCGGTGACCAGAGGCACACGTTGAATGAAGTCACCTACTGATGGGGGAACAGAGGCACGCGTTGAATGAAGTCACTTACTGCTGGATGAACAGAGGCACACGTTGTTTTAAGTCACCTTCCCAGGGTGACACCGGAAGTCGTTCAACTCATGTCTCAATGCGAGGCAAAGAATAATCATTTAAACCCTCAGTTATTCAGCAATAAAGCAGCAAACTTTTGGGATGCAGCAGTTAATGTAAGACACAAACGGTGTTTTACATGGATGTATGGTGAGTTGTTTGCATTACTCCTAACTCTATCGAAGTTCTTGTTACACACTGTCACTCTCTATTTATTTCCAAATTATGAGACATTTGGGAGTGCTTGAAATGTCATTTAAAAGCTAAAAGATGTAAGTATAGAATGTCATACAATATTCTCCTTTTACAGAATAACTATATGTCGAAAATTATTCTTAGGTTCCAGTATGCTGTAGTCTGTCTAAAACATTTGAGTGATGACAGATCATCAATGCCTAACTTCACGACGATAAGGAATTGAAATGGTCGCTTATGTGTTGTGTTACTTTCTTATTTGTAACGATGTAAAATGGATAAATAAAGATCTTACTACTCGTGATATAGAATACAGGAACAGATAAACAAAGATAATGTTTTGGAGATAACTTTAGTTAACATGCATAAGTATGACCCGGATTTAAAAGCCGATGCAGAAATTCTGCCAACGTATTTCTAGCATCTTCTCATACAAGCAGAGACTCTCTAATTAGTATATACTGTCCCTGGTACAAGTTACATTTTGCAAATTCATATGTGAAATTGTCTCACGTAATATCATCTTTATCAAATTCTCATGCTTTATATGTATATTAGAAGTATAACATCATATCATAAAAATATATTTAATATATCTATATCATAATAATAACACATTCAAATGCAGCTAATCCCTAACGTTAAATACTCACATGTGTCATTTACTCAAAGGAGATTCTAATGAGAATATATACATGTAGATAGTACTATCTAATTTTGTCATTCTAAGAAAATATCGTTTGAGATCTAGCGATATTTGATTCATTGGACGTGTTGTAAATATCGCCAAGTACACAGGATCACAACGCATTGATATCACCAAGTACACAACATCACAACGCATTGATATCACCAAGTACACAACATCACAACGCATTGATATCACCAAGTACACAACATCACAACGCATTGATATCACCAAGTACACAACATCACAACGCATTGATATCACCAAGTACACAACATCACAACGCATTGATATCACCAAGTACACAGCATCACAACGCATTGATATCACCAAGTACACAACATCACAACGCATTGATATCACCAAGTACACAACATCACAACGCATTGATATCACCAAGTACACAACATCACAACGCACTGATATCACCAAGTACACATCATCACAACGCCTTGATATCACCAAGTACACAACATCACAACGCATTGATATCACCAAGTACACATCACAACGCATTGATATCACCAAGTACACAACATCACAACGCATTGATATCACCAAGTACACAACATCACAACGCATTGATATCACCAAGTACACATCATCACAACGCATTGATATCACCAAGTACACAACATCACAACGCCTTGATATCACCAAGTACACAACATCACAACGCATTGATATCACCAAGTACACAACATCACAACGCCTTGATATCACCAAGTACACAACATCACAACGCCTTGATATCACCAAGTACACATCATCACAACTCATTGATATCACCAAGTACATGACTCACGATAAATAACATGACGTTAAAATTTCATGACAACACAATGCTATAATGTTAGAAACTATTACGTCATAAATCTGACACAATTCTTTATTGTAACTCAATTAACTGCGTTGTATTACATGATTTACATGTTCCCTTACATGTATAAATGATGTTGGTTGAACAACAGAGTCCCACTGTTGTATTCCTTGATATGAAATATATAATATATTTTATCATATATTATCATATATCAAAATTTTAATTGTTATTTATCCACTCATTTAAAGATTAAAAACGACAGAAGGATATATACCAAAATATCGCAGTCAGTGAATAAAGAAGTTGAATATCAATAAAAAAACGTGTATTTCATTATATATAATAATGTAATAATTCATCGTGATAGAACAACAATCACAACTTCCAAAGGTGTTTTAGAGCAGACTGCAGTTATTAACGTAAGCATAAAAACCATCTCTGTACATTAAAGGGGCAGTAGCACGTTTTTTCGCTCAAATAAGTTGATGAAATGTATTTGAAAACTAATTACACCAATAGTAAAACATCCTTCTCTCTTCGGAAAATAAATTTTAAAATGAGTGTACATGTTTAGGTAAAGCCATTGGAATCGGTTTTGTAATACAAAATAATAAATTGTGTTCACAATAAAATGGCCGCCATGCATTTTGCTTTATACGCAACATAGTTTTTACCACTACAGATAATTGGTTTGTGTAATGAGATGTTTACCCTCTAAAGTTAATTTAAATGACATAAACTATCATTAAAAATGGGAAATTTGAAAAATAAATTTTGATAGTGACGTTATTATTCAAATACATGTCATGAACTTATTTGAGCGAAAAAACGTGCTACTGCCCCTTTAAAACCATCTTCATGATCATATCCTAATTCCTGCAAGTCAATCACGTTAAGAACAAGCCAGGGTTCAGTCATCACTCCACACACTTTTATGCAGATTATTCTATTCAGCGGACCACTAGAACATACATTACACGCTGTTAAAGTCAAGTGAATCCTTCAGAATCTTCACAAGCAATCAAATCAAGCCGCGTCGCTAAGATGATTGAAACAAGAACTTTTGAATTTACAACGAGTCCTTTTAAGAAATATTGATATGAATAATATTTATAAACGCCTGTATTGATACTTGAATGATCAGGTAGCTAGGGGCACCTGAATTAAATGATGATTCGTTGATTAATTAGTTTATTAGAGGAGTCGTCATCGAGGCAAATGACAAAGCCTTGAAGACGTGGAGGAGGCGGTTGAACCAGCATTTCATTAGCAATGTTCTAATCCAACTCCTTCATACAAACAGTCTCGCTTGTAGCAGGTGCAAGATTCCAAAGGGCATAAGGTCCCTGCTCTCAGACCTTGAAATCAGTCGTCTGGACAAAACGGTTGGTGTAAGACAGTCAACATATTTGCAATTTCATTACGATGATGCGGTGCTTTAAGCCAGCAACACAGCGGGCAGTGTTGGATCCAAATTACTCGCCGTTTACCCCTCTAAACAGTCAGGCGGGGCTGTTTTTAATCAGAAACAAGATGGCACTAACATATTGTGCCTGGAAATTAATTGGTTGAACAAATCAATAACTAATAAGAAGCCTATGGGTATGGCGACAATCTTGGTCTTTGTTCCCTCGTCTCATCATACAGTGACTCGGCAGTAAGCAGATTACGCCGCATAAATAGAAAAATATGATTGCGGCTCTTACCGTGCGTCCATCCCTGTGGCGTTCTTGAGGAAGTCGACGGCACCAACGTCGCCAGTTGGCGTACACCACCGTACACGTGTTGGGACCTGGTCATTGCTGGGAGGGGCCGGGGAGCTGGGAACAGTTGCTGGACAGATTTACGTTAGAGGCTATGCTCTTGTCTTCTGTCTTGTCGCCACCTTGGGTTGTGGGAAATTCGAGTTCCTTGATTTGTTTTACTGTGGTGCCGATTCGATTAATTGATGTTTGGGGAGTTGTGGGAATAAGGTAGTTTCCTTAACAGATTTTTGGTTGTTTGAGTATGTCAAGTTTCTGTTTTGATGATAGAATGTCATTTTTGGGAGGTATATTTAAAACTTGTCCGTTGCTTGGTGAGGTGAGAAAGTTCTTGTAAATTCTTTAAAACTTGTCTTGATAATTGGTGACATAAGTCATTTTTGTTTGTTGACAATATATTTTGAAATTCAAATATGCAGACCTGTGAAGATATAAGTATAGTAAGAATATTACTATCGTGCTATTGATGGATATATCATTATTATCCTTGTTCTGTGTTAATCACAAGAGTATTTTGTAGTGAATACATGTAGTTCTGAGTTAAATTGTTGAAATATACTTCCGGAATCTTTGGATATTTTAAAAGTTTGTAATATGAAATATAACACAATACTTAATCATTTATTGATTTATTGTTAATGATTTTTGGGAAGTTTTGTTTATGTCTCTTGCCTTTTTTTTCTTTTACCAGTGCTACATTTGTGCTGGTGGAGATTATTTTATATTGATATGCATTATAATTTAATAAAATACAATTGAATTATTGAATGGAAATGAAACCAATGCCAATTAAGAGTTCACAAGCAAACTCAGAAAAAAATGAATCATGAAAACGTTATACGTAAAGTTGTCCTGATTCATTTACGGTTTCATGTACTTATTCAACATACTTAATATACATGTCGTGTAAGCCATGGGACATGTGGGTTTGCATGTGAGTACAGAAGATTGATGAACTGTGCATTAAGTTAAGTCATTCACGTTACGGAAAATAATCTGTAACACAGGCCATGAGAAAGTCATTCCTTGCTAATCAGACAATTCAATTTGAGCTCTGATACGCATGGGCAGAGAATTGCCAGATTGATTTCCGTTTCCGTAATATGACGCAGTACCTGTGATGCTTCATGCGCGTGACAGAGTCACGTGACAGCATGCCCGCAGTGTGAAATAAACAACTTGGGACAAGAAATTCGTGAAGCATGCAGCGCGTGCACAAAGCACGCCGACGCTTCGCAACCTGTCAGTCAAATGTCAAACTCTGTCAATTTCTACTCAACCATTTGCTTCGATGACAATACGTGCAAATAACAAACAGATGTTTAGGCCTAAAGAATACCCGTGTATAATCTTAAACGATGGCTTATATTGTGTCCTTTGCAAATTGAATAGATTCATTTTTTGGCATTGTTACTCCACAAACTTTTAATATTTGAAAGAAACGCAGGTACGACCATTGATATTATAGACACTTTTGTGACATTTACAAATAATTTGCCAAAGAAATTGTGCAAATATCGCCTTTTACGCCCGTACTTGCCCATTATATTGATATCAAATAATACTGGACAAATTTGTTTGGTATATATAAATTTGTAAAATAAACAAAAATACAACATCGCTAACTTGACAACTTATTTTTTCCATTTGTGTATATGTAATGGTATCAGGACCAGACAACATTTTTTTTGGAAAAATGGCAGGAGGTGAAAATAAAAAGACAAATCAAATCAAAATTTGCATGAACGGGCTCAGTGGGCGTGTATCGCTCAGAAAAAACGTTTGAAAGACATATACCTATATAAAAGGATAGTAATAGGGCAGGGTCTATATAAGCATATATCTTTCAAACGTTGTTTTTAAGCGATACACGCCCCTGTGTTCAGGTGAGAAAACAGACATAATAACATAATAAAACAACAAGGTGATGATTGTTCACTTTTTGTTAGTTATTTGATGTAAATTGGCTACATTTTAACTGGAACAAAAAATGTGGCAATAATTTAATTTGGATGAGTAGCAGTCCCTCAAACTTTGTCAAATTCATGTGAGAAGATTTCGTAAAACATCTCAATAATTAAGTCTTTGAAGGGGTTTTAGAAGAAGTTTACATAAGAACGGGACGATTTTCTGGATAACAACTTCTTTAGTGTGAAAATACAGAAAATCTTCCTATTCTTATCTAAATAATTGTTTTCACCTAAGCTATTATTTATGAAAACCTTTACAAAATACTACCATGGATAAAGCATTTAAAACACTCAAAATTGATGCTTATAAATGCTGAACGAGATAAAACCAAACCACGAAATGATTGAGTAAACCATTTCGAATTCTTATTTAATCAACAACAGGCCCCAGGTGAAGCTCTGTGTAGCCAGGCGGAAGCGAACAATTACTGTAAACCTGGAAAAATGAAGTAGTTTCTGCTTGCTTGAATTAAATTAATAAGTTTTATTCGTTGTTCATTTTGCATTATGAAATAACGATTTGAAAATAACTTAATCAAATAAATCGTTAAGTAATGGTTTTGTAAATGCTTGATGTCCAACAGAGGATTTGTTTAGGTTGAATAAGAAATGAATTTTTGTGTGTGATATCTCTAAAAACGAAGTAAATTTTTTTCATCATTTATGCTTCGTTAGTAATTCCCAAAAAAATATGATTAAAGCGAACATTGATATTAATTGTTTTGCATATGTTACATTAATATCTGACCATTTTTATCAAAAATAAAAAAGTGATCCCAAATTTCGCTATTAATTGTAATTTTTTTTCAAAATCAACCTTCTAACTTTAATAAAGTAATCTGAATTGTGTTCTTGTTATTTTCAAAATAAACTTGTAAACATTGAACAATATGTTGTACTATCAAGCCAGTAAGCGATTTACCGTCCATCATTTTAGCTTCATTATCAGTACCTGAAAACAAAGTTTTTAAAGGTACATCCATTGTTTTGTTGGGGGTCTATTATTCCAAACGTTATAAATAGTGTTACTTTTTCGGTAAGTACCGACTATTACCGAAAACCACAATTTTAATGATAGTCGACTTAGTATATTGACGATATGAAGGGAAAAGTAGTGATTTCTGATCGAAAACCGGACAATGCGGCCATTGACGCGCGCCGATGAGTCAAAATGTAGTTTTGGAATCTTATTTATAACAGACAAAATCAAACATTAGGGTTGATCATGTTAAATAGGTCATATAACTACTGTGCAGGTAAATTGGACGTGCAGTTTCGGTTTATGCACATACATAATGATGTTTCTCTATTTTAATTAGAAACTAGTAATTATGATATATTTGGCGATTGGGGATGAACATGCAAGCTGAGTGAATTTATTTGCACTGTAAACTTCACATATGGTGAGTCGGAACGTATTAAAGCCTAATAATTTTTTATAAAACACAATGGATGCACCTCTAAGTGCATTATCTCCATGTTCAAAGACGATTCATGCAGGTTTTACCTCAATGCATAGTCACACCGACTTTCGGCCTTTCCTCATCGACTATTTTGCATGGCCGATTTTGTTTATTTTGTATGGATAAAATTTGTGTTATGTTTTATATTGTATTATTGTTGTATATTGATGAAAGGTCAATTCTGTAATAAACAAATGTAACGATAACATTGTCTAGCAAATACTTTTGTTTTATTGCTGTTGAAACATGCTATTTTATTCAACGTTTTATCGTTTAGAATTTGTAAAATGTAAATGTTTGTGTAAATTAAAATCGTTCTCTCGCATTACGCAATATATCAAATACGAATCTAACTTTTACGTTCAAGGCAAAATTAAATATCACCTGACCAATCATATTTTGAGTGAGAGAATACCATTTGGCATTTTGAAACTCACTTAATAATGTTATTCATTTGTAAGCTGACTATTAGCATACAAAACACAAAAAGGAATATGTGAAATAAACTTGAATTGACATTTTCTATTAATCGGTCATCAAAGATCTATTTTCGCGATTTAAATCAGAATTATCTCCCTTTAATTGATACCCAACACTCCTGTTAAATATTCTTTTTCAACAATTTAAAAATGATCCCTTTTTAACGACATAACAATCGTGTAGGACTAGTTAATAGTTTCCTGGAGCTCATTAATTGTTCAGGATTATAATTATTGCGACACCGCACTAAACTACAGCGTTCGAAGTCGGCATGAACAATCACCGACAAGTGGCGATACGGGTAACGTGACGAATGACCGTTTTCTGCTAAATGGGTGAGGAAAGGTGAGGCCACAGGGAGGAGTGGGGGTGGTTGTAGGGGTGGGGGTGGCAGTAGGGTGCGGGTGCTGGGGTGGGGAGGATACGCGTGAATGAGGAAAAATGGAGGGGGTCGTTGAGAAAAGGGAGGAAGCTGTCGATGAAGGACAGGGGTCACAATGACTTGGGTGGGAAAGTTAGAGGTGACATTGTATATCTTAATAATCTACATATTTAGTCCATGACGTGTCTATAGTCCCAAATGCTTCCCTCATCTCAGTCCCAAAGGGGCTACGGAGGCGTGGATAGTGATGGATGTTTTCTATTAACTCTCAATTGTAACAGTGAACTTAAGTTAAACTGATGAATATGATTAAAGTTGCTCTTTGAATATTTGAAAGTTCGAGAAAAGAGAGAGAGAGAGAGAGAGAGAGAGAGAGAGAGAGAGAGAGAGAGAGAGAGAGAGAGAGAGAGAGAGAGAGAGAGAGAGAGAGAGAGAGAGAGAGAGAGAGAGAGAGAGAGAGAGAGAGAGAGAGAGAGAGAGAGAGAGAGAGCTATCATGCTACCAAGTCCTCTCACATAAAACATATATATGTGCACGCATATGAAGTTAAGTATTCAATAAATAAATGTAATAATCATGAATATAATTGTGTTGGACACGCTGCTTCTTTGTTTTAAGTCCTTCATTCGATGATATACCTTTAGGAAAGATAGGTATATTCAGGGACTTTCCATACAGATATATAGAACGTCCCCGGTATATTGAAGGGAACAGAGGGGTAAGGCAGTGTCTTTCAATCTCCCAATATACCGACCGATCAGCTGACTCCCTTATTAGAGGCGTGCGCACCTGAAGCTGAGAGCTTTGCCATTAGTTAATTCTCTTAATAAAAGTCGAGGCAACTATACCTGTGGGACGAACACGAGTCATTTAGATTTGCGAGACATATCTGTGTTCTTTGTTTAGTGTGTGTTGGCACGTGCTGGCGATGTTGGCTACTGATTTATTCCTCATTATCACAGGTAAAAAGGCGCTCTCTGACGGCGCTTAGAGGAAAATGGCTGGTGATTTCGTACCGAGACTAAGCCGAAGCTAAAAAAAGACAATGGGAACATTTTGTACACCAAATAAATTCTGCTTCAGATAAAGAATATAACTCTGTAATTGGCGCGAGCGGGTGTCCATTTCTGAAAGTACATGCAGATTTCAGGTGATACACTTGCGACTCGACCCGTATGGGCACGGGGTCTTATGAAGTGTAACGTCCGCCACGTGACGTTACGCGCTCTTTTTTACTCGTGACGTTACGCCGTGTTAAATATGGCAACTCATGGGAAATGCGCGCGCATGTCACACGGCAAAATATGCTGCACGGTCTTTGGGGTCTGGCATTGTGTCGTATTAAACATATTGGTTCCTTTGGGAGGTGTGAGCTTGAAATAACACCGGCCATATCCGAGGACACGTCCCCAGGACACGTCCCCAGAGTATATTCAACGTTAACGGCGACGTAGTTGTTTTCATGACGTTAGATACAATCAATGTAAATCGTGCGTGTGTTGTTTTGCTCACACGTTGTAAAATCATTGCAATTACGATTATCCGTATGTGATTACTGCAGTCTGATTAAAATCGACCTTGTTCCGAGGAATAAAATTTGCAAAATTTTGCATCTGCCGGGATACGAACAGGTTCTGTAGATTCCTCGCCACAAGGTCTGAGAACACCCCGTATAGGCGTGTGTTCAGAACCAGTTTAGCGCAGCCAAAACCCAGTCAAATAGCTGACCAATCACATCATAGTATTTAAACGGTTGCGGTTTTGAAAGCATTCGGAACCGACAAAAGGATAGCTGTTTGGAGTTATCTGCCCCTAGTTTCTCGCACCGAAAGCATTTGTTGGGCATCTTTTGATTGGCTAGCTGAATTGCGCCCGAACACGCTAGTGTACGGGGTGCTTTCAGACGGTTTGGCGTGGAAACCCACGAACGAGTTCGTATCCCGGTAGATGCACTATTTTGCATTTTTTATTCCACGGAAAACCGTCGATTTTAATCAGACTGGTGATTACTGCCCTGATTTACTTTTTATTGGCAAATGAAGTTCGATGTTAATATGATTACCATCTTATAATATGCTCGTTACGTTATCTGAATATGGTATCCCCGTGTCGTTAGATCGTGCAGATTGTTATTTCAAGCGGACTCGTCCACGCATTGCTGTTACAGCCATGGTATTTGCTATGGCTCTTTCTCATGATATTTACATCAAATACAAATCGAAGCCCCTCTCATATATTTCTGTTTTTACATAGTTTGAGTGAACATAATGAACAAATGCATTATGCATTATGAATAAATTGACACAATTATATAATATAGAGAATATGGAGAACATGTATGCTATAATAGATAGATAGAATATAGAGATGTCCGCCTTACATATAATTTGATGTTCATTTTATAGTAAATGTTCGGGATTGAAAACTGATTATATATGACTGTCTATTATTGAAATTTATGTATACAAGGCCAAGTTTTGCATGATTATTGGAGAGATATTAAGAAAAGGGCGGATGTCTTTCAACATTGCTTCTAGTAAAGGCTATGTTTAAAGAAGAAGGCTATGTTAGGATAATCTTCTTACATGATTAAATATGTCGTATTATTCTTTACAAACGAAAACCGCAGGCATCCAAGGTAGTTATTATTTGATTAATGTATATGAAATTAAACGATATATGCATCAACGTGTATGGAATTAAGATGATAGAGATAATTGAAATACATGTCTGTCATAGATTTCATAGAATAATTATGATAGGAATATTTGAAAAAGAATATTTGTTTAATGACTTTTTTCTCTCTCCAAGTACAACGTATATAATACATTTATTCTTAGTGAAATAGGCCAAATAAATCAATTTTATCTAATTTATTAAATTTGATTCCTTGATCTAGCAGTGCAGTCATTAGAAAGATCCGTTTGTGTAATTTCAATTTAACTTAATCCACACACAGCAGTTTATTTATTTATTTATTTATTTATTTATTTATTTATTTATTTATTTATTTATTTATTTATTTATTCATTCATTCATTCATTCATTCATTCATTCATTCATTCATTCATTCATTCATTCATTCATTCATTCATTCATTCATTTATTTATTTATTTATTTATTTATTTATTTATTTATTTATTTATTTATTTATTTATTTAGTTAGTTAGTCAGCTAATTAGTTAGTTAGTTACTTTATTAATTTATTTATTTATTAAATAAACAAGAACAGTCAAGTAATGTAAGAGACAAACAATATGGTATTCAGGTCGTCGATAACATTAAATTAAAACCACGATTGGCATTAATTCTAAAAAAATGGCTGACCAAATATACCTCGCATCAGTTCCCATCACTGGTTAAGTTAAGCTTTGCTGCATTTCTTTAACTTTTCTGTGCTAGCGTAGCAGTGCCAACTATGGAAAACAGGTGCAGCACCCTGCTACGCCAGATCAAAATTAAACGAAATGCTGCAAGGATTGAATTTGCCTGTGAGTAAACAGGTCAAACCTTTTTGTCTAAATCTTTAAATGAACATGTACATTACACACGATTGCTTGTTTTACTGTATGTAATCTTAATATATATATTGGCAATGATAGTGGAAAGATATTGTACTGTTGGTGAACGAATGGATGGGCATTTCTCTTATCGGGTCTTCTTGGACAATGGGATTTCAAGGTGTTTTCTTTCACTTAAAATAAATGTAAGTCATATGACGCCATAGTTGAGGTCATGTAAAAGAGGATGACGTCATAAGTTGGTGTTGGTTACGAAAAGCAATCACGATGCTACATTCATACAGATTAACGTCGTTTACCACCCTTAAATAAGGAAAATGATTAATATTTGTATGTTATGTCGAATACCACGTATACAATATCATATTATCTTGTGAAGTAGAAATACAGCGTATACATAATCTTTTGAAGTAGAAATACCACCTTTATATCATCTCATGAAGTAGAAATACCACCTTTATATCATCTCATGAAGTAGAAATACCACCTTTGTATCATCTCATGAAGTAGAAATACCACCTTTATATCATCTCATGAAGTAGAAATACCACCTTTATATCATCTCATGAAGTAGAAATACCACCTTTATATCATCTCATGAAGTAGAAATACCACCTTTGTATCATCTCATGAAGTAGAAATACCACCTTTATATCATCTCATGAAGTAGAAATACCACCTTTATATCATCTCATGAAGTAGAAATACCACCTTTATATAATCACATGAAGTAGAAATACCACCTTTATATCATCTTTTGAAGTAGAAATACCTCCTTTATATCATATCATGAAGTAGAAATACCACCTTTATATCATCTTTTGAAGTAAAAATATCACCTTTTGTATCATCTCATGAAGTAGAAATACCACCTTTATATCATCTTTTGAAGTAGAAATACCACCTTTATATCATCTCATGAAGTAGAAATACCACCTTTATATCATCTTTTGAAGTAGAAATACCACCTTAATATCATCTCATGAAGTAGAATACCACCTTTATATCATCTTTTGAAGTAGAAATACCACCTTTATATCATCTCACGAAGTAGAAATACCACCTTTATATCATCTCATGAAGTAGAAATACCACCTTTATATCATCTTTTGAAGTAGAAATACCACCTTTATATCATCTCACGAAGTAGAAATACCACCTTTATATCATCTCATGAAGTAGAAATACCACCTTTATATCATCTCATAAAGTAGAAATACCACCTTTATATCATCTCATGAAGTAGAAATACCACCTTTATATCATCTCATGAAGTAGAAATACCACCTTTATATCATCTCATGAAGTAGAAATACCACCTTTATATCATCTTTTGAAGTAGAAATACCACCTTTATATCATATCATGAAGTAGAAATACCACCTTTATATCATCTCACGAAGTATAAATACCACCTTTATATCATCTCATGAAGTAGAAATACCACCTTTATATCATCTTTTGAAGTAGAAATACCACCTTTATATCATCTCACGAAGTAGAAATACCACCTTTATATCATCTCACGAAGTAGAAATACCACCTTT
This sequence comes from Gibbula magus, assembly GCA_936450465.1. Lineage (NCBI taxonomy): Eukaryota > Metazoa > Mollusca > Gastropoda > Trochida > Trochidae > Gibbula > Gibbula magus. Next base: position 29,985,453 of record OW388291.1, on the reverse strand, counting down.
ATATCATCTCATGAAGTAGAAATACCACCTTTATATCATCTTTTGAAGTAGAAATACCACCTTTATATCATCTCACGAAGTAGAAATACCACCTTTATATCATCTTTTGAAGTAGAAATACCACCTTAATATCGTCTCATGAAGTAGAAATACCACCTTTATATCATCTCATGAAGTAGAAATACCACCTTTATATCATCTCATGAAGTAGAAATACCACCTTTATATAATCACATGAAGTAGAAATACCACCTTTATATCATCTTTTGAAGTAGAAATACCTCCTTTATATCATATCATGAAGTAGAAATACCACCTTTATATCATCTTTTGAAGTAAAAATACCACCTTTGTATCATCTCATGAAGTAGAAATACCACCTTTATATCATCTTTTGAAGTAGAAATACCACCTTTATATCATCTCATGAAGTAGAAATACCACCTTTATATCATCTTTTGAAGTAGAAATACCACCTTTATATCATCTCACGAAGTAGAAATACCACCTTTATATCATCTCACGAAGTAGAAATACCACCTTTGTATCATCTCATGAAGTAGAAATACCACCTTTATATCATCTCATGAAGTAGAAATACCACCTTTATATCATCTCATGAAGTAGAAATACCACCTTTATATAATCTCATGAAGTAGAAATACCACCTTTATATCATCTTTTGAAGTAGAAATACCACCTTAATATCGTCTCATGAAGTAGAAATACCACCTTTATATCATCTCACGAAGTAGAAATACCACCTTTATATCATCTCACGAAGTAGAAATACCACCTTTATATCATCTCATGAAGTAGAGATATCACCTTTATATCATCTCACGAAGTAGAAATACCACCTTTATATCATCTCACGAAGTAGAAATACCACCTGTATATCATCTCACGAAGTATAAATACCACCTTTATATCATCTCATGAAGTAGAAATACCACCTTTATATCATCTTTTGAAGTAGAAATACCACCTTTATATCATCTCACGAAGTAGAAATACCACCTTTATATCATCTCACGAAGTAGAAATACCACCTTTATATCATCTCATGAAGTAGAAATACCACCTTTATATCATCTTTTGAAGTAGAAATACCACCTTTATATCATCTCACGAAGTAGAAATACCACCTTTATATCATCTTTTGAAGTAGAAATACCACCTTAATATCGTCTCATGAAGTAGAAATACCACCTTTATATCATCTCACGAAGTAGAAATACCACCTTTATATCATCTCATGAAGTAGAAATACCACCTTTATATAATCTCATGAAGTAGAAATACCACCTTTATATCATCTTTTGAAGTAGAAATACCTCCTTTATATCATATCATGAAGTAGAAATACCACCTTTATATCATCTTTTGAAGTAAAAATACCACCTTTGTATCATCTCATGAAGTAGAAATACCACCTTTATATCATCTTTTGAAGTAGAAATACCACCTTTATATCATCTCATGAAGTAGAAATACCACCTTTATATCATCTTTTGAAGTAGAAATACCACCTTTATATCATCTCACGAAGTAGAAATACCACCTTTATATCATCTCACGAAGTAGAAATACCACCTTTGTATCATCTCATGAAGTAGAAATACCACCTTTATATCATCTCATGAAGTAGAAATACCACCTTTATATCATCTCATGAAGTAGAAATACCACCTTTATATCATCTTTTGAAGTAGAAATACCTCCTTTATATCATATCATGAAGTAGAAATACCACCTTTATATCATCTTTTGAAGTAAAAATACCACCTTTGTATCATCTCATGAAGTAGAAATACCACCTTTATATCATCTTTTGAAGTAGAAATACCACCTTTATATCATCTCATGAAGTAGAAATACCACCTTTATATCATCTTTTGAAGTAGAAATACCACCTTTATATCATCTCATGAAGTAGAATACCACCTTTATATCATCTTTTGAAGTAGAAATACCACCTTTATATCATCTCATGAAGTAGAAATACCACCTTTATATCATCTCACGAAGTAGAAATACCACCTTTATATCATCTCACGAAGTAGAAATACCACCTTTATATCATCTCATGAAGTAGAAATACCACCTTTATATCATCTTTTGAAGTAGAAATACCACCTTTATATCATCTCAAGAAGTAGATATACCACCTTTATATCATCTCATGAAGTAGAAATACCACCTTTATATCATCTCATGAAGTAGAAATACCACCTTTATATCATCTCACGAAGTAGAAATACCACCTTTATATCATCTCACGAAGTAGAAATACCACCTTAATATCGTCTCACGAAGTAGAAATACCACCTTTATATCATCTCATGAAGTAGAAATACCACCTTTATATCATCTCACGAAGTAGAAATACCACCTTTATATCATCTCATGAAGTAGAGATACCACCTTTATATCATCTTTTGAAGTAGAAATACCACCTTTGTATCATCTCATGAAGTAGAAATACCACCTTTATATCATCTCATGAAGTAGAAATACCACCTTTATATCATCTCATGAAGTAGAAATACCACCTTTATATCATCTCATGAAGTAGAAATACCACCTTTATATCATCTTTTGAAGTAGAAATACCACCTTTATATCATATCATGAAGTAGAAATACCACCTTTATATCATCTCACGAAGTAGAAATACCACCTTTATATCATCTCATGAAGTAGAAATACCACCTTTATATCATCTTTTGAAGTAGAAATACCACCTTTATATCATCTCACGGAGTAGAAATACCACCTTTATATCATCTCACGAAGTAGAAATACCACCTTTATATCATCTCATGAAGTAGAAATACCACCTTTATATCATCTTTTGAAGTAGAAATACCACCTTTATATCATCTCACGAAGTAGAAATACCACCTTTATATCATCTTTTGAAGTAGAAATACCACCTTAATATCGTCTCATGAAGTAGAAATACCACCTTTATATCATCTCACGAAGTAGAAATACCACCTTTATATCATCTCACGAAGTAGAAATACCACCTTTATATCATCTCATGAAGTAGAGATATCACCTTTATATCATCTTTTGAAGTAGAAATACCACCTTTATATCATCTCACGAAGTAGAAATACCACCTTTATATCATCTCATGAAGTAGAAATACCACCTTTATATCATCTTTTGAAGTAGAAATACCACCTTTATATCATCTCACGAAGTAGAAATACCACCTTTATATCATCTCACGAAGTAGAAATACCACCTTTATATCATCTCATGAAGTAGAAATACCACCTTTATATCATCTTTTGAAGTAGAAATACCACCTTTATATCATCTCACGAAGTAGAAATACCACCTTTATATCATCTTTTGAAGTAGAAATACCACCTTAATATCGTCTCATGAAGTAGAAATACCACCTTTATATCATCTCACGAAGTATAAATACCACCTTTATATCATCTCACGAAGTAGAAATACCACCTTTATATCATCTCATGAAGTAGAGATATCACCTTTATATCATCTTTTGAAGTAGAAATACCACCTTTATATCATCTCACGAAGTAGAAATACCACCTTTATATCATCTCACGAAGTAGAAATACCACCTTTATATCATCTCATGAAGTAGAGATATCACCTTTATATCATCTTTTGAAGTAGAAATACCACCTTTATATCATCTCACGAAGTAGAAATACCACCTTTATATCATCTCACGAAGTAGAAATACCACCTTTATATCATCTCATGAAGTTGAAATGGAACGCATACCTCGTCTCGTGAATTTAGAAATACAACGTATATCTCACACGTGAAGTAGAAATACAACGTATATATCATATCTTAAAGCAGAAACACCACCTATATCTCGTCTCATGAAGAGGTAATACAACGCATACCTCGCCTCGTGAAGTCGAAATACAAAGTATATATCGTCCACTCTAGTGGAAAGTGTATATTTACACTTGTTGCTGTTGCAATCGTGAACATACATTTTGCCACTTCACATATATACATGTACATCAAATTCGCCGTTAAATTTGACTCATGAAATAAATTACATCTAATATTTTCCAATAGAAATTAATATTGTTCATCACAATAACTTATCATTAAAAGCCCATATGGTCATCTCATGTTTTGGATTTTAACTATTGGACTTTTAACAATTAAATTAATTCCTGGCGCGCGTACAACAGATATATCTGGTAATGATATTTGTCTAAAGTCGAAACAAAATCGTAACAATTTTAAAGGATAAAAAAGCTTAACACCTTCCTTAAACACTAACATATGTTTAATGTGTTATCACCCTTCGAATGAATAACTGCAATAAATTAACTGCGAATCTTATCATAGGCGAACAAACATCTTCTTGTAAACTTATGATTAATTTTCTCTGTTTGATAAACGCATAAGTCGTGCAATCAGTCGTGAATGACCTCAAGGAGCTTCAAAGCTTTGGTCACACTGTTCTCATCTCTTCAACAGAATCGGCAACAAAAGCGACGACCTCGTGTCATCATTTCCAGGACATTATGATCGACCTATGCTGCCGTCTGCTAATCCTAATCGTCTGCCACAACTCCTGTCGTCTGCTTGGCTAATCAGCACGCGCTGGCCGCACGTGCGCATCTCGCGAGACCATCCGAGAGGCAGTGCGCTCTCGACAGGGATGCCGCCAGTTCGGTATAATTCATTGTTACGAGATATTTCCGTGTGTCGCCCAAATAGATTGAAGATTTCCTCTGGAAGAAGAAGAAACTTGCAGGCAGATTTTCAATGAAGAGGAAATTTATTTCTGAATTGACACCGGAGTAATTTGAGTTATTTAACCAGCTGAAAATCGCTGATTGACCAAGACCCGTCATTAACATTGGCCAATTTAATGAGCTTTATTAATGCGTTTAATATTTCAATATTTAAGCACGATTTTCTTACTGAAAAATTTATATCTAAAACTCTTTTGAAAAATAATCGAGTAATATTAACAATATTTTAAAATTGTATTTGTGTATTTATAGACAATACGACTTTAAGGAGCTCCTAGTGAATTGTTGGAGTCCCATCTGTCTAACATGATAATTGTGTAGTACTGAGAGTACTGAGAAGTACTGACTGTTACCGAAAATTACCGTTTTAATATTACCAGGATAATAAAGTGATGATATAAAGATGGAAGTAGTGATTTCTGATCGAAAACCGGACAACGCACCTCGGCAGGCGCATGTTAATTAGTCAAACGTAATTTTGGAAACTTATCTGCAACAGAAAAAAATGGGTTGGTAATGTTATATAGCTCATGTGACTACTGCACATGTGAATGGGACGTGTAGTTCGGGTTTTGCACGTGAATAAGGCTCTTGCCCGACTTTCGTATGAAACAAGGAAGTATCATATATTTGTCGATTGAGGATGGATATATACACTGAGTGAAATTATTTCAACTGAAATCAGCACATATGGTATTTAGGCACGTATCAAAACCAAATAAAATATTAATAAAATCACCTTTAAATCACGTGCTTACGAGAGGAACAGAGGTCATTTAAATTGCTATTATGTTAGTAAGTATATATCAATACAATGTACGTCTATCTTACCGGTTTATTATTTTACAAGTTTTGGAGGTTTGGGGGTCCATCGAATTTACATGCCAAAAAAAAAAGAAAAAAGAAAAAAAGGCTCGAACCCCCTGACCCCCCCCCCCCCCCCCCCCCCCCCTAAAAAACCCACAAAAAACCAAACCCCTTCTGGCTGCGCCACTGTGTATCGATATAACTAATTTCATATCCCAGTTTATTCCAAAGACTAATATCTTACCTGTATTTTCTAATCGATGTAACTTAACACATATGTGTCAATATACCAACTACCTGTAAGGATACAAGTTCAGTAGATAATATGGGTCACACATCGGTAACAATCAGTAACGACGTGTTAATAACATACAGTTGCCTGTGTCAATGTAGATACCCTAATATTGGTCAAGGTGTGATGGTCCACAGATGAAAAGAGTAATCTGTACAGGTGAGAAGAGGCGGCGTTTAACATGTTCTTTTACCTGTATGTTAGTCCAATCGACAGGTAAATGCAATAAGTAAACAACTGTAGCAGATACTTAAGGGGGATGACACGCGTTTAGCGGATCACCCCTTAACCATAGTCGCGTAGACTTGCAAATTTTCACGCAAAATAACGACTACTCGAAAGTTCACACCGCAAACCTGGATAAACGTATATGGAATGCGGCAGAAGAAATGTATATTTTGACCTACAACTTCAAATCCCAAGGCTGTCCCAAATGAATGTTTTTGTTTAAGAAATACGAATGTCACACCAAGCGTCACACCTGAAGATTTTATGTAAATAGTCGGCTCTTTTGATCTGTCACGAGTCGTTAATTAGGGAGTGTAAACAAAGCAAACATCAGAATATATTTACTTATAACTTGGACAGTATATGAAATTCATATATGGTAATACATCTGATTGATATTGCTACAAGCTTGAATCTATTTCTTTTACATAAAACGCTAATACCTGATTTATTAGCTTTTGAATTACTGATATAGGTATTAAACAAGATAAGTATTGAAGCCATTCATCATTTTGATCTGTCACGAGTCGTTAATTAGGGAGTGTAAACAAAGTAAACATCAGAATATATTTACTTATAAATTGGACAGTATATGAAATTCATATATGGTAATAAATCTGATTGATATTGCTACAAGCGTGAATCTATTTCTATTACATAAAACGCTAATACCTGATTATTAGTTTTTGAATTACTGATGTAGGTATTAAACATGATAAGTATTGTAGCCATTCATCATTGATTTGCAGTGGGTTTCATCGCCCCAGGTAATTGGTGAAAATCTTAACGCAACGTTTCACATGACAAGATTAATATATAAACACAACGTAGGAGTGCTTCAGGGTTATATGCATTGTGCTTGTGTATTCACATGAAATATCCCACACACGTTACAAAATTATTTCTGAGTTTTTTTCATTGGTATATTATATGTTCTACTGATTACCCCGAGGTGATTATCTTATTGCTATAACCTTATGTACTGTGCCGAACATCGTGTTTGAGATTAAGCTGTTGTTATGTTTTTATGAAAGTATTCGAATTATAGGTCGTCTGCAGGCATTGGTTCAATGAATAGACATATTTGTTTTTTTTCAAAGTTAACAGTTGAAAACTTAATATCTTATCTATCGAAGTATACATATCCGCTGAAATCATCTACTATAATTTAGAAATATTTTAACGGATATAGTGTTGTGAAATACCTTACTTAAACTAGATATTTACAAGTATAACATGATATAATAAAATACATGGAGCCGTAAATCAATTTCAACCCTATGACTTAATCTACAATTAAGTAAGAACATGAATAATTTCTTGATAACAACTTCTTTAAAGTGAAAATACACGAAGTTTCTGAATTTATACTCACTCCTTCATCAGGTGGAATTGTTACCCCGAAACGTCTTGTATTTTCCGTTAAAGAAGTTGTTATCCAAAAAATCTTCCTGTTCTTATGTATACCACTTCTAAACGCAATACTAAGACCCATATTTAAGTAATTATCGAAATGAGTCTTCATAAAATGATCTTGTATTTTCTTAATCTGACACTTTGTACGTACACAAAACTCAAAACTGTAGATTCTGAGTCATGTCACAATTTAAAGAATGGATCGCAAAAGTGTATTGACAGTTTTCGAATGAAAGCAATTTTTCAATAACTGTTCTTTGCATTTCAGTCCTGGATAATTGACATTTGACAAATGTAAGCGTTCTCTTCAAACAAGTTAAAATGTTTTGTCTGCCCACAACAGTTCAGATTCTATGTATTTTAACACTGGCAATGACAACGAAGAAACATGTGTTCTGCACATTTATACCTTCATATTATCTTAAACCATAAAACTACCAATATAGTCATGTCTTCACTGGACGATATTCGTATATGGGTGACACAGGCGAGATGTGTTTTTACTAGATGACTTGTACTCGTGTATGGTCGACATAAGCGAGATGTGTTTTTCGTGCATGATTGAAACAGTCGAAATGTGCCTTTCGTTAGATTTATTCACGCATCATTGACACAGTCGAAATGTGTATTTCGCTAAATGTGAGGTCGGACCATCAGTACATACAAGTTATATTATAATAACGTTTTAACTAGAATTTAAGTGTAGATTGGAATGTAACCTTAATTATTTAACTTTAAGATTATCTAAATACTATCTTAATCTATCCGAAAGCTTCGATCATCTTGTCCAAGGGTCATACTGTAAATACGTCGTTGTGCATGTTTTCTTCTTTTCATACAGTTTGTGAAGCTTTTAATAACACTATATACATGTATCACACCTTACTTGCTTATGTCCAGTTCATCAGAATCTAGGACGTCCTTTGAACTTCGATAATACCAGCACGTTGTTCTTTGTGAACAATATATCTTATCTTATATACTTATCACTTGTACACGGATATAGTTCTATTCCATGGTTGACACAATGTCATCCAAGCCCAGACACAATATCATCGGCCCTGACACAATGTCATTCCCGCCCTGACACAATGTCACCCCCGGCCTGACACAATGTCATCAAAACCCTGACACAATTTCAACCCCGCCCTGACACAATGTCATCCACGTCCTGACACAACATCATCCACGATCTGACACAATGTCATCAACGCACTTTCACAATGGCAATTACGCCCTGACACAATGTCATCCACAACCTGACACAATGTCATCCACGCCTTGATCGAATGTTTTCCACGCCCTAAGACAATATCATCCACAATGTGACACAATGTCATTCACGCCCTGACCTAATGTCATCCACACACTGACAAAATGCCATCCACACAGTGACACAATGTGGTGGCACGTGGTCCTGTGCATAGCTCAGTCGATCGCTATCAGCACTAGCGGATCCAAGGGGGGGGGGTTCAAATCCATGTATAAGTTCACTGTTGGGTCATCCACGCCCTGACTTAATGTCATCCACGATCTGACATAATGTCATCCACATCTGTCGCAATATTACCCATACCCTGACACTATGTCATGTACACCCTGGCCGAATGTCATCCAAACCATGACACAATGTCCTGGTACATTGAATTTGGACATCCACACCCTGACAAAATGTCTTCCACACCCTGACAAAATGTTATCCACACCCTGACAAAATGTCATCCACACCCTGACAAAAAATCCAGGCCCAAGAGTTAACTAGAAGTGAAGTGTTGCTGGTGTGGATGCAAGGTAATACATGTATGGGAACACTGTGTATAGCTTTACACAGGGACTCAATCAAATGTTTTCCTTATTTCCAAATTTACGTTCATTCCTTAAGTTCAACCACACTCATTGGGAGAAAGCAATAACAAAAACTGTTTCCATTTTTAAAAGGCTTATGTTGACTAATATGGTGTACTATCGACCTGTTTTATCGATACGATGTGTAATGTATACGATTTGGATGTTCTTAGAGTGAAGTTACTTACTAAACTTACTACAAATCGTGACTACAAATCGTACCATGAAAACAGGCTTTTAAAGGAGCAGTAGCACGTTTTTTGGCAAAATTTATTTTCAAATTCCCATTTATAATGATAGTTTATGTCATTTAAATAAACTTTAGAAGGTAAAACATCTTATTACACAAACCAATTTTCCGTAGCGTTAATAACGGTGTTGCGTATAAAGCAAAAATGCATGGCGGCCATTTTATTGTGAACACATTTTATTATTTCGATTTACAAAAATGATTCCCATGACTTTACCGAACCATGTACACTCTTTTTCAATTTGATTTTCCGAAGAGAGAAGGGTGTTTTACGATTGAAAATTAATTTTTTTTATATTTCATCGACTTATTTGAGCGAAAAAAACGTGCTACTGCCCCTTTAAAAGCACTCGCAGTGGTAAAAGTGATACAGGTTTTTCTTAGAATACAGATACATGAAGGCAACATGAAGGAGTACAGTACAGTTAAACACTATATTCTTGACATTTGAAAAAAATAATGGAATTCATCTGTTATATCAGTATTAGTTGTCATAAGAGTGTGTGTGTTCATTGTGATAGTGGTGCTAGCTCGTACAGTTCATCGAGGAATAGTACAACTTAATAAACACTTGATAAGAAATAAGAAGAGAAATATACATATATTTCATATCCATAATGAATATATTAAACTGGATCACTGAATACCAATACCCTATAATGCCAACACCCCCTTTACATGTATGAATCCAAATCCACCGAAGGCACCGAAACCTTATCTTTCATGGGAAAATGATATTTTCTATGACACACTGTCAATGGTTTACTAGATAAAGGGGTGTGGCACGTTTTCTAATTGAACTAAAGATAAAATGGAAAAAGAAATGTTACCAATTGCAAAACAGTCCTCCTCAATCAATAAATATTTTAAAAGGAATGGCCATGGCTCGATAAAGCAACTCGGTCCCATTTCCCATCCTCGAATTAGAAGGTGTGCACTCTTAATTGGCTTCTAGCAAATTTACACCAATTATCCGTCGTGGTAAACACGGTGTTGCGTATGAAGCAAACATTGCATGGCGGACATTTTATTATTTGAATGACAAAAACGATTCCTATGGCTTTACCGAACCATATACACTCATTTTTTAACTTGATTTTCCGAAGATAGAAGGATGTTTTACTATTAGTGACAATATTTTTCAAATATATTTGAGCGGAAAAACGTTATACTGCCACTTTAACATATACAGTATACAATTCCCGAAGAGCCGATGCCAATTATTATCAAGAATTGAGATTTTCGAGGACACAAGTCCAACTAAAATACACCGATATCATTGCTTATTTAAATTATTTACTTAAATTATTTTGAAAAATGAAATTTCGAATTAAAATACTTCAAGTGTGCAAATTAATTATACTGAAAAATAAATGAGCGAGGACAGTAGGGCGACTAGTGTAATTGAACGGGTGCCTGTATTTTCCAATCTAATAAAAGGATGATCAGCTGATATGTACTTTGACTTATGTTATTTACAAGTATATGTGTCAATGCCGTAAGCTGTTTGAATAGGTGATTCACCTGTAGTCTCAGTAGCACATTAAACATATTTTGAAAAATAGTTAACAATTATAACACTTTCGTATCAACAGTTGCATGGTTACCGACTCTAGGGCAGTCATGTCTATCACCTTGTATTTTATCCATGAATCATGAATCATAATAAACGTAAAGTCTCCTTCACTTGACTGTATCAAATACCCTATTTATGAAGTCAATAATCCAAGGTGATCATATAAGCGTACCATTTTATTATACTTAAAGGTACATCCATTGTGTTGATGTGGGTCACATATGCCAAAAGTTATAAATGGTGTTACTTTATCAAGAAGTAGCGACTATAACCGAAAAATACCATTTTGATGATAGTCGACTTAGTATATTGACGATATGAAGGTAAATGTAGTGATGTTTGATCGAAAACCGGACAATACATTGCGATTGACGCGCGCCAATGAGTCAAACGTAATTTAGGAATATTATTTAAAACAGACATCATAAAAAAATGGGATGATAATGTTTAATGGGTCATATAACTACTGTGCATATAAATGGGACTTGCAGTTTCGGTTTCTGCACATGCATAATGATTTTACTTTATTTTAATTGGAAACTAGTAATTATGATATATTTGGCGATTGACAACTCCTTTACTGGCTGCATTAACGCTAGGAAATCAGAGCCCACTATACGTTTTAGGTGCAACGATCCACAATGTTAGCATGGAATAGCAAGACTTAAAGGCACAGTAGCACGTTTTTTCGCTGAAATAAGTCGATGAAAAATAATTTCACCTCTTCGAAAAATCAAGTTAGAAAATGAGTGTACATGGTTCGTTAAAGCCATGGGAATCGTTTTTGTAATTCGAAATAATAAAATGTGTTCACAATAAAATGGCCGCGATGCATTTTTTGCTTTATACGCAACATCGTTGTTACCACTACGGATAATTGGTTTGTATAATAAGATGTTTTACCCCCTAAAGTAAACTTAAATGACACAAACTATCATTATAAATGGGAAATTTAAAAAATAACTTTTGCAAAAAAAAACGTGCTTCATCCTAAGCCCACTAACTGCCGTTTTTCTGTAGAGTGGTTACTAGTCGACATAGAGCATGTACTTTTTCCAAACAATGAAATGCCGTGATTTTGAACGTCATTAGCTGGTTATTTATAATCATACGACAGTTACAGAGCTCAGGGAAGTAGAGTATGGTAGTAGCTTAGCACATACACTTGTATGTCTCAAGAGAGGTTTCAAAGTAATCGCTCAATTAGCGATTACTTTTAAACCTCTCTTGAACGCGATTGCTCAATGTAGCGCTACGTAGCAAAGCGAGCCAACTTTGAGGTTTTGCACCGTGTCGTTCAGGAGAGAATGAGCGCTACATTGAGCGCTACATTGAGTAATGAATGAGCGATTATAGGGTGTGCGTTCACTGATAGCCACCTATTATTTTTCTCGTCAGAGAACATGGGCTTGACTGAATCTAGAATGTTGCATTGATATTACTTATGTTTATGAACCACCCAGGACTGAATATAGACATATATATCATTACTTGCTGAACGTTTTGCAAATCGGATTAAGATTATGTATAATTAAATCATGATTATTTAGAATAGGCGAGTAGGATCCCTACTAATTATTTATATCGACCCATCTATTATATATAGGGATGTAGTTATAGTGGGAATAATGATGATATATTAGATTAAGTAAGTCAGTAATGGTCTTATTAACAAGATGGTGAAATTCACCGTGCACATAAAATATAGAATAAGTCTAACACGATTTCGATGCCCATCCCATTAAATTTTGATTAAGACAGGTAGATATGTAAATATACATAGAGAACAAATAACGTGTATGCCTTTCAAATGTAATTGAAGACGAGTATCATTTCCTTCTGGCTTGTCCTATCTACAGGAACATTCGAAAAAATATTTGAAGGGTAAATATTATGTCCATCCAAATAAGAATAAATTTTCGTCACTGTTAAACAGTTCAAATATCCAAGAAATTGAGAAATGTCCATGTATATTTTCTACGCATGTGTACATAGAAACAATATTGTTGCATGAATTATCATAAAAAGAAGCAAATGTATATGGAATATGTAACCAGGCCTGATGCCTTTTGAGTACCGGAAATAAAAAAAACATTCATGTATATCTGCATCCATAAAGTTTGTTCACCTACTTTCATATCTTAGCGCAAATACATTTATCAGGTATTGGTGTCGTGTGGCATCGGCGCATGACGAGGACGAAATGTGTTGGTGATAAATAGACTTATAGATATAACTTGTAAATTGACATTTCTATAAAATCAGAACCATTGATTCCCCTATGAACCTATTCTGCAGAGATGATATGTGTGCTATTGGTAATATATTCTGAAATTGTTCATATAAAACTATTGATCCAACATTGGATATATAATTGCACATTTAAAATAATATTCACATAACGAAAATTTAATTGGATATTTAACCAAAATTAAGCCCTTTAAACAATCATTCTTTGTTCAATAAGCTGATCTTGAATTGCCATGATAAATTCTCTCATATGACTATGAGACAAAGAGAGTTATCACACTATTATGAAATAACAAAGGCTAAAGCTTACTCCTCATGTTGTTGTGAATTTTTGTCATCACTTTTTTACATAACGTCATGTTAAATAAAGACAATGTTGTGCATCTTATGTAGCCTATATCCAATCTGTAAAACCAAACGAAATGTAAATATTAGTATAACAGTGCATCCAAAACGGCTTTAAAGAAAACAAATAAAAAACCGGTAAGTTGTCACTTTAAATGTGATGATAGAATGTACCATAACATATATCTTTAAATATAACACAATTAGTCTTATCAGATTTCACAAATCGATAATGTGACTAAAAATTTGGAAATCGTCCACTTATATCTATTTCATCTTTTCAAACTCGAAACACTCAACCATACAAGAAATGTCACCATAATTTTAACTGTGTAGAAAGAAAAATAATTTTGATGATTTTAAATGCTTTATATTGGAACATGATTTGTAAAGAGATACTCGCAATTTCAAACATCAGAGAATAGTGCTTTTAGCTGAATGTCTGTTCAAGTATAATTTGGGTGTTGAAATGACTTTTTCAAAATGTTTTTTGGCCAGAATGTTATTCCATTTAACTTAAAAGATGTAGACATTTAATTTATTAAAGGTGATGTCGACATACATAATCTTCTTGGACTTAAATTTGTTTTCGAGTCTTTACTGCATGGCGTCATAAAATAAACCAAAGAAGCCCCTCTTGACTCTCAGTAAAGGAAATTCGAAAACGACGATTTTTAGAATTCTTAAAACGTGTGTTTCTAAAAAATATGAATAGATAATGTTTTGAAATTTCAAATTGAGTTTAGATGGCTTCTGAAGACAAGACGTATCTCTGTTTCAGTAGTGTTTATCACTCGTGGATTGAATTATCTTGTGGTTTGTTTGCTGACGTTACTTTTGCAGTTGAGTGTATACATTCATACGCGGATCCGTTTTATAAGTTTATATAAGTGTTTATAATTAATTTGTTTTAGAATATTGTCATTAATAAAACTTGTTTTATCACTTTCCGCCATAATGGTGTTGCATACGTCTTTTTGAGAACTTTATTTTGGTGTGTAATGAGTACATTGGCAAACTTCCTACCCCCAGATATCTTAAATATATATAGATTATTACCCGAAGAAGTGTGTCATATGCCTTTTACGAAACGAGTATGAATTTGTGTATTACCCGAGCGAGAGCGAGTATTTTACACTCATTTGTACGAGTTTCGCAAAAGCCATTGGCAAATTTTCGAGTGTAATCAGTTCTTTATCACCCATTCTATTCATCACAGGAGTTTATGTTACCATATTTATGTTTGCTATTTAACACTATTTTAGAAAGTGGATATTTCCCACAAGTATGGAACAATGGACTGATAACAACCATCTTTAAGAAAGGAGACAAGTCAGACCCCAATAATTACAGGGGGATAACTCTCTTGGATGTGATGGGCAAAATATTTACATCCATAATCAATACAAGACTCACTGTATGGACAGAACTGCAAAACTGTATCTCAGAAGTGCAATCTGGATTCAGAGAAGGACATTCAACAATAGATAATGCATTTGTTCTACACTCATTAGCACATAAATATTTGAGAAAAAGAGGTGGTAAATTTTATTGTTTTTTTGTTGATTTTAAGAAAGCTTTTGATGTGGTTGATAGATCAAAATTACTTTTTGTTAGCTTACAAAAGGGTATACATGGAAATGTTTTTAAGCTCCTTAAAAGTATGTATTCAAATGTGAAGGCATCAGTTAAAGTTAATTCAAATCAATTTACAGATTTATTCAATACAACATGTGGGGTTAGACAAGGTTGTATGTTGTCTCCATTATTGTTTATTTTATACATTGATGAACTTTTACATACCATGAATAATGAACATTTAAAGGGCATATTTATTGATTGTGACATTGATGATATAATTCTACTTTTATTTGCAGATGATGTAGCCATATTTTCTGATTCAGTTGCTGATTTGCAAAGAAAGATTTTATGTCTTGAGAATTATTGTAAAAAGTGGGGTTTAACTGTAAATATTGATAAAAGCAAAATTATTGTATTTAAAAATGGAGGTCCACTTTCTCAACATGAAAACTGGTTTATTAATGGTAAAGCTATAGAGGTTGTGTCATATTACAAATATCTGGGTATTGTTTTTTCATGTAGAAATAACTTTTCACAAGCTTGTTCAACTTTAGCTAAGCAAGCAAGCAAGGCACTTGTTCCTATCAAAAGAATGATGTATAGATATCCAAATTTGAATGTTGATGTATATATGAAAATATTTGATTGTAAAATTTTGCCTATTTTATTGTATGGTGCTGAATTGTGGTGTACTGAAATAAGAAAATCTATTGAGGTTGTTCACACAAAATATTGTAAATATGTGTTAAAAATAGCTTATAGATCATCTAATAATGCTGTACTGGGTGAACTGGGAAGAATTAGAATGTATGAGCATGGTTTAATGAAGGCTATTAAATTTTGGATTAGACTATTAAGAATGCCAACAGGCAAGCATCCCAGACATTGTTATTTAATGCAGTGTAAATATGATGAATTAGGCTATAATAACTGGGTTTCATTTGTAAGATACATCCTTTTTAGCTATGGATTTGGCAGTACTTGGATAATGCAGGATATTGGGGATTATAAGATGTTCATAAATACATTTAAGTTGAGATTAAGGGATGTTTTTACACAAAATTGGTTAACTGCTATTTCTACTTCTTTTAGTTTAACAATGTATTGTACTTTTAAATCTCTCCTGCAACCTGAAAAATATTTATCTTCCATTCAACCATCAAATTTAAGGAGGGCTTTAACCAAATTCAGATGTTCAAATAATTTTAATAGTAATAGGTATACATCACCCAATGATTATGATTTTAATGACGCTTTATGCGAATTTTGTATGGAAGGTGAAGAAGATGAATACCATGTTATACTCATATGTTCATCCTATCATCAACTTCGAGTGAGGTATTTACCAGCATATTACTTTAATTACCCATCAATGTTTAAATTTATATCTCTTATTACAACACAAAATGACGATTTGTTATTTAAGCTTGCACTTTTTTGTGAAAAAATGTTTAAACTTAGAAAAAGTACTAAGCAGTAAGCGCTCCAATGTATATTTTCTCATGATATGATATGTATGACCATTGTACTATTGGTCTCATGGCCATATATACGAAATAAATTCTGTTCTGTTCTGTTCTGTTCTGTTCTATTCCTTGGATTACCGTAACATTAGTCAGAAAACGACAAACTTCTCTTGCGTTGGCAAGCTACAGTCACGTCACGAACAATCGTTTTATCACGTCACAGGCGATTAAATAAGGGTAGTCGTGCTGAAACAATGGTTGTTTGGCAAACTTGATATGTGCACATCTGCTCATATCAATAATATAAACTCGGTTATATTCAACCATTTGGGTAATAAAACCCCTTACACTTTATAAATTATCTTTGAGGGGCATTTAGACATTTCCTTATACTTTATGCATTGATAGTTATAGTTTTAAAGGGGATGTAACACGTTTTTTGCAAAATTATTTTTTCAAATTTCCCATTTATTATGATAGTTTATATCATTAATATTTACTTTAGAGGGTAAAATACCTTATTACACAAACCAATCACCCGATTGGTAATAACGGTTTTGCGTATAAAGCAAATATTGCATGACGGCCATTTGAAGCTTGATTTTCCGAAGAGAGAATTAAGGGTGTTTTACTATTGGTGATATGTTTTTATTTGGTGATATACATTTATTTGAGCGAAACAACGTGCTACTGTCCCTTTAAAACTATATAAAGTGAATCACATTCACAAACCTTTCCGGTGTGTTAATATTTAACCGTGCTTTTCGTCGAGAGTATAAAACAGCAGATTCGAGATACTGGTGAACATACAAAGGGAGCAAACTCCAATGTGCACTCTTTGCTAGAAGCGTATTTTAAATATAAAATCCCCATCTGTAATGAAATCAGCAGTTGACAATACCAAATTGCATATTGAGTGAACAGAAAACTTTTCCTTTTTCTATAATTTTATAATTTAAGACACTTAAAATAAAATGTATCATACATGTGCCGTGTGACTTTTCTTTGGCATAATTCTTAAATAAACTTTCACTTTGATATGTTCAAGTAATACATATGTAGACCTATTACTTACATTCATTAACCCATAGTTGCCATGACACCCAATTGACGCAACTTGATGTACATATATTTCAGTAATACTAAATATCTACAAACATAAAGTTTCATGCTCTTCTTTAGCAACGTCTCAGTTAATTCAACTAAACGAAGCACTTTTCAATCCTTTTAGAATTACCTCCTCTTAAGTGCATATTTTAAAATTCCACCAAATCGTATGGGAACATAAGATAACAGATTAGGTTTAGAGGAAAATATGAGATTTGATAAAAGGACTAGCCCATATTTTCGCAGCTATATGGCTAACTAAAGTAAGACTTACACCAACTAGCGTCGACTCATCATCTAATTTCATAACGCACCGTTAACCGTAACAGTTTTCGCTACTTGGGCCAAACAGTTTCCCTCTCTATCAAAACTATAATAAGTATCAAGAATGTAAAAATGAACCATGTATTTTCTCTTATACGAATTTTATACACATATACTGATGACGAAAGTCTCCCATTTTGTCGATATGGAATACATTATTTCAAAATCAAAGCAAGTGAAATTATTCTACGCCTTCTGTAGAGGTTAAATTACACTTGTGACGTCATCCTATTGTTCTTTCACTCCATTATTTTTCAGGAATGGAGAGTTACACATCAAATCATATTTTTGAAGAAGAAATTTAATTTCTTTAACTTTTTAAAGTAATTTGGATAAACGAGCATTACTTTTAGTGTAATTTAAGTAGGGTAATATCCTCGTAACTCTCCATTCCTTAAAAATAATGGGCCTCGGCCCCTCCGGGGCCTCAGCTCCATTATTTTTAAGGAATGGAGAGTTACTCGGACATAACCCTCTACGTAATGTCCGAGTAACTCTCCATTCCTTCAGAAATAATGGAGCCGAGGCCCCGGATGGGCCGAGCCCCATTATTTTTATGGAATGGAGAGTTACGAGGACATTACCCTACTTAAATTACACTCAAAGTATTGCTATTTTATCAAAATTGCTTTAAAAAGTTCAAGATATTAAATTTATACTTAAAAAATATGATGTGATGTGTAACTCTCCATTACTGAAAAATAATGGAGTGACAGAACAATAGGATGACGTCACAAGTGTGATTTAAGTTTAATTCATCATGCAGACAGTTCATAAGTGACATGACGATAACATGGAACGTGTGTCAATGATCGTTGATAGGATGAACATAAGATTCTCCTTTGTCATTGGAACTTGAAGAACGTGACAATTCAAACGAAATCAAAGTGACAAGCTATTTGCATTAAGATAGACAAGTATATGGAGAAACAGGATACGACTTTTACTGTTTTATTGACTAAATGAATAAATGCTGGCGAAATGAGCCAGGTGTGAAGGAAAGCATACATTTAAAGTGATTCATACCAGAATATTAAAAACACACGGCTTTGTTCTCCTTGTCTTGTAAGAAGGTTTGTTCCGCTCAATCAGATGTCTTACTTTATATTGCGAAGTTCCGCGTACAAGTTAACATTATAGGACTGGTGACACTCATAAATTACCTATCGGCAATACGTTAATCCATTAATCATTCACTTATGGGTGCGTATTGAGTCTTTCATTCCTCAGATCTAGCAATTACACTCAGGGGCGAAAGAAACGATACCATACAAAATAGAATATATTTCGATCCGCGAGCGATACATGTATATATACGTCTGAAATATAGTCACACCATGTCTTCAGAATCAAACTAAAATAAATTTTATATTTTAAAACAATTATGTTCATATTTCACATCGAATCTTCTTATCAAGGCGAGAGTCAGAAAGATTTTGGCTTGTTTTACAGTAATGATGCGGTGACACATTTTAGTCGAAGAAGGTACATTATGCCGACATCTTATACTAACATACATTCCATATTTCATAAAACATTTACCGTAAATACCAAACCTTATGTCCAGAAAACCCCTTTGAAATAGCGATGTCAGCACACCATGTGTGTTTGAACCGATATACAATACTACGTATCACACTCCCATATCTCTTTAACTAATTTATATATTAACGGACATTCAAAATCGACTTTATCCGACAGAAATGTTGTGTGTTTGACTCTGTTAAAAATGTGGTATCCTTTTTTGCCCCTCGGTGTAGTTACCGACTGGAACCGATGTGCTTACATTAAGGAACCCTCGCGCATGCCAATTATGAACGCCGAGGCCGCAAGGTGATATTATTTTTATCATTATGTTCAATACATAATGTTTCATAAAGTGTTCCTATGAACAACGCTTTACAGTTGAAACAGTTCCACAAATGACCAGTGGTGTTGTTACGGTAACTGAAGTGTTTGATGGTTTGTAAACGGAGTAATGGATATATCGACAACCATGTGAACACATGGTGATACATATATGTACCAGCTTCTCAAACATACCCGAACTACACCTAGCATCATCTGTATCCATTAAACTTTGAAATTAACATAAGCAGCTACCTTAAAGAGCCATTAAATATGTTATTGGAGTCACACTATGTCAAGCGTAATGAATGGTGTTATTTTATCGAGAAGTACTGACTGTTGCTGAAAAATATCAATTTAATGCATACTCAATGGCTCTTTAACGAAATTACAAGAGGAATTATTCAAACTTGTCAGTATGCAGTGAACTCCCTGGTGCGAGTAGCAACGTCTCTCTAGTCTCTGTTTTAAGTACTCACACAGCTGCATCCCGAAAGTTTGTTCACCTCCTCGTATAGCTTAGTGAAAATTTCATGTAAATTTGATTTCATTGTAACGTAAATATGATTACATCAAAAGCAAAACCAATGAATCATCCTTTATCTATGTTTAAAATTATCATTAACAAACGTAACCTGTGATCGTCACGTCACTTTGGTATATTGGGATATAAAGATAGGGTCAAATTCTGCAAATTCAAATTTCATAAAATTTCTTATAAAAGTTTCATATGGATTAAATGAGAACAAATTCACCACAGATATATAGAATGCTTATATGAGAAAATTGTAGTTAGGAAAAGATTGACCCCTCGTCACTGAAAAGGGATACCAAAACTGTAACTATTAACTATGAGGTATAATAGATTATGTTATTAAATATTCAACTGTCTCCTTATAAAGCGAAAATGCAAAATGACATCCAAAATTTCATAATATTTGCACTTAAATACACAAGTAGGTGAACAAACTTTCGAGATGTTGCTGTCAATCTTACATCTTGCACTATATACATTTCACAGAGAGAATGTATTTATCGTTAGTAGATTTTTTGCATCAGGTGATTATTATTTAAACTTATTTGTACACTGTACTTAACAATTTCTGTGCTGATGAACGTTATCAGTGAAGGTATGTCAAAATTTATCTCAACATTTCACAAATTGGAATTACAATTTAAAGATCTGTGAAGAAGTAACCGCTGGGGTGGTCTTGGAAATGGATGTACTGTTTTTTGTATGCTATGCGTTAATATCATTCATATATATATATACTCTCGTGAAAAAGAAAGAGAGTATAAAACGAAATGCAGTTGTTGGATAAAATAGATGTTGCATGTATTCGGTAGACACATGTTTTGTAAGGAAGTACTAACAAGTTCACTCATGTAAGTAAGATACTTTTATTTTTGTATAAGTTCAAATACACTTGGGTGGTGATATCGCTTTTTAAAAATGTTTTTTTGGCAAGAATTTTTGGCGTCTAAGTTAAAAAGTTTTAAAATGTAGAAGTCTGAACAAATAATGAAACTAAAAGAACGTATCAACTAAATTCGATACATTAACGTATTATTTTGATTTGCATTCTAGAAGTTGAGGTTATGAAGTATGACGACACATTTATGGATAAAAACTTCTTGTTTCTATGAAGGCTGAGTGTTCGGTTATGTTTATATACAGTTCTACCCGCTGGCAATTTACGTGTAACAATTAGAAAAATATTGGATGTATGTTAAGACATGCTTTGTTATGTAACAGCCATTGTGACATAATCAAACATGGCAGGTGACGCCTATTATGGGAGGTATGCTTGCACGATGATAAATAAATGCACCCTAATTTGCATGGTATGGATTTTGTACATTTGTGTACTTTAGATTAGAACTATAAAATTGCATAAAACGTGGCAGACATATCATTCAAGAGAATATGTTTTCAAGTATTTGAAGTTTTACAGTTCAGATAATGAAAGAAAAGTTTTTTTTTAGTTTGTTTTAATTATTATTTTTTTTTTTTTAAATGTGACTCCTTTAAGGGGCAGTAGCACATTTTTTTGCAAAATCTATTTTGTCAAATTACCTATTTATAATGATAGTTTGTGCCATTTAGATTTACTTTAGAGGGTAAAAATATCTTATTACACAAACCAATTATCCGTAGTAGTAATAACGGTGTTGCGTGTAAAGCAAAAATTGCATGGCGGCCATGTGAACACATTTTTATATTTCGAATGACAAAAACGATTCCCATGGGTTTACTGAGCCATGTACACTCATTTTTAGCTTGATTTTTCGGAAAGAGAAGGGTGTTTTACGATTGGTGAAATAATTTTTCAAATTCATTTCATTGACTTATTTGAGCTTCTGCCCCTTTAAATCATTTTATGAAGTGGACAAAAACACGTTTAAGTAACAGTTCATTATAACCAAGTATATTTACCCACAAAATGATATACCACAGTACATGTCTTTTTTTAAGCTGCAAGAAAGTAATGTGTTACAGAATGTTTTACGACTGGTCTATACGCTTTGTTGAGGTTCTGTGTGCTGTTTTATGACTGGTCCACGTGCTATGTTGAGGTTCTGTGTGCTGTTTGACGACCGGTCTACGCGCTATGTTGAGGTTCTGTGTGCTGTTTGACGACCGGTCTACACGCTATGTTGCGGTTCTTTTTGCTGTTTTACGACCGGTCTACACGCTATGTTGAGGTTCTGTGTGCTGTTTTACGACCGGTCTACTCACTATGATGAGGTTCTGTGTGCTGTTTGATGACCAGTCTACGCGCTATGTTGAGGTTCTGTGTGCTGTTTGACGACCGGTCTACATCCTATGTAGAGGTTCTGTGTGCTGTTTTACGACTGGTCTACGCGCTATGTTGTTGTCTGTGTGCTGTTTGACGACCGGTCTACACGCTATGTTGAGGTTCTGTGTGCTGTTTTACGACTGGTCTACGCGCTATGTAGAGGTTCTGTGTGCTGTTTGACGACTGGTCTACGCGCTATGTTGAGGTACTGTGTGCTGTTTGACGACCGGTTTACATCCTAAGTTGTTGTCTGTGTGCTGTTTGACGACCGGTCTACACGCTATGTTGTTGTCTGTGTGCTGTTTGACGACCGGTCTACACGCTATGTTGAGGTTCTGTGTGCTGTTTGACGACCGGTCTTCATCCTATGTAGAGGTTCTGTGTGCTGTTTGACGACCAGTCTACATCCTATGTTGAGGTTCTGTGTGCTGTTTGACGACCGGTCTACACGCTATGTTGATGTCTGTGTGCTGTTTGACGACCGGTCTACACGCTATGTTGAGGTTCTGTGTGCTGTTTGACGACCGGTCTACATCCTATGTAGAGGTTCTGTGTGCTGTTTGACGACCGGTCTACATCCTATGTTGAGGTTCTGTGTGCTGTTTGACGACCGGTCTACATCCTATGTTGTTGTCTGTGTGCTGTTTGACGACCGGTCTACACGCTATGTTGTTGTCTGTGTGCTGTTTGACGACCGGTCTACACGCTATGTTGAGGTTCTGTGTGCTGTTTGACGACCGGTCTACATCCTATGTAGAGGTTCTGTGTGCTGTTTGATGACCGGTCTACATCCTATGTTGAGGTTGTCTGTGTGCTGTTTGACGACCGGTCTACACGCTATGTAGAGGTTCTGTGTGCTGTTTGACGACTGTTGAGGTTTGACGACTGTTGAGGTTCTGTGTGCTGTTTGACGACCGGTCTACTCACTATGATGAGGTAATGTGTGCTGTTTGATGACCGGTCTACACCCTATGTAGAGGTTCTGTGTGCTGTTTGACGACCGGTCTACACGCTATGTTGTTGTCTGTGTGCTGTTTGACGACAGGTCTACACGCTATGTTGAGGTTCTGTGTGCTGTTTGACGACTGGTCTACATCCTTTGTAGAGGTTCTGTGTGCTGTTTGATGACCGGTCTACATCCTTTGTTGAGGTTCTGTGTGCTGTTTGACGACCGGTCTACACGCTATGTAGAGGTTCTGTGTGCTGTTTGATGACTGTTGAGGTTTGACGACTGTTGAGGTTCTGTGTGCTGTTTGACGACAGGTCTACTCACTATGATGAGGTAATGTGTGCTGTTTGATGACCGGTCTACACCCTGTGTTGAGGTTCTGTGTGCTGTTTGACGACCGGTCTACACGCTATGTTGTTGTCTGTGTGCTGTTTGACGACCGGTCTACACGCTATATTGTTGTCTGTGTGCTGTTTGACGACCGGTCTACGCAATGTTGAGGTTCTGTGTGCTGTTTGACGACCGGTCTACTCACTATGATGAGGTAATGTGTGCTGTTTGATGACCGGTCTACATCCTATGTTGAGGTTCTGTGTGCTGTTTGACGACCGGTCTACATCCTATGTTAAGGTTCTGTGTGCTGTTTGACGACCGGTCTACATCCTATGTTGAGGTTCTGTGTGCTGTTTGATGACCAGTCTACACGCTATGTTGAGGTTCTGTGTGCTGGTCTACACGCTATGATGAAGTTCTGTGTGCTGTTTGACGACCGGTCTACATCCTATGTTGAGGTTCTGTGTGCTGTTTGACGACCGGTCTACATCCTGTGTAGAGGTTCTGTGTGCTGTTTGACGACCGGTCTACATCCTATGTTGAGGTTCTGTGTGCTGTTTGACGACCGGTCTACACGCTATGTTGATGTCTGTGTGCTGTTTGACGACCGGTCTACACGCTATGTTGAGGTTCTGTGTGCTGTTTGACGACCGGTCTACATCCTATGTAGAGGTTCTGTGTGCTGTTTGATGACCGGTCTACATCCTATGTTGAGGTTCTGTGTGCTGTTTGACGACCAGTCTACACGCTATGTAGAGGTTCTGTGTGCTGTTTGACGACTGTTGAGGTTTGACGACTGTTGAGGTTCTGTGTGCTGTTTGACGACCGGTCTACTCACTATGATGAGGTAATGTGTGCTGTTTGATGACCGGTCTACACCCTATGTAGAGGTTCTGTGTGCTGTTTGACGACCGGTCTACACGCTATGTTGTTGTCTGTGTGCTGTTTGACGACCGGTCTACACGCTATGTTGAGGTTCTGTGTGCTGTTTGACGACTGGTCTACATCCTATGTAGAGGTTCTGTGTGCTGTTTGACGACCGGTCTACATCGTATGTTGAGGTTCTGTGTGCTGTTTGATGACTGTTGAGGTTTGACGACTGTTGAGGTTCTGTGTGCTGTTTGACGACCGGTCTACTCACTATGATGAGGTAATGTGTGCTGTTTGATGACCGGTCTACACCCTGTGTTGAGGTTCTGTGTGCTGTTTGACGACCGGTCTACACGCTATGTTGTTGTCTGTGTGCTGTTTGACGACCGGTCTACACGCTATATTGTTGTCTGTGTGCTGTTTGACGACCGGTCTACGCAATGTTGAGGTTCTGTGTGCTGTTTGACGACCGGTCTACATCCTATGTTGAGGTTCTGTGTGCTGTTTGACGACCGGTCTACATCCTATGTTAAGGTTCTGTGTGCTGTTTGACGACCGGTCTACATCCTATGTTGAGGTTCTGTGTGCTGTTTGATGACCAGTCTACAGGCTATGTTGAGGTTCTTAGTGCTGGTCTACATGCTATGATGAAGTTCTGTGTGCTGTTTGACGACCGGTCTACATCCTATGTTGAGGTTCTGTGTGCTGTTTGACGACCGGTCTACATCCTGTGTAGAGGTTCTGTGTGCTGTTTGACGACCGGTCTACATCCTATGTTGAGGTTCTGTGTGCTGTTTGACGACCGGTCTACATCCTGTGTAGAGGTTCTGTGTGCTGTTTGACGACCGGTCTACATCCTATGTTGAGGTTCTGTGTGCTGTTTGACGACGGTCTACACGCTATGTTGAGGTTCTGTGTGCTGTTTGACGACCGGTCTACATCCTATGTAGAGGTTCTGTGTGCTGTTTGACGACCAGTCTACATCCTATGTTGAGGTTCTGTGTGCTGTTTGACGACCGGTCTACACGCTATGTTGATGTCTGTGTGCTGTTTGACGACCGGACTACACGCTATGTTGAGGTTCTGTGTGCTGTTTGACGACCGGTCTACATCCTATGTAGAGGTTCTGTGTGCTGTTTGACGACCGGTCTACATCCTATGTTGAGGTTCTGTGTGCTGTTTGACGACCGGTCTACATCCTATGTTGTTGTCTGTGTGCTGTTTGACGACCGGTCTACACGCTATGTTGTTGTCTTTGTGCTGTTTGACGACCGGTCTACATCCTGTGTAGAGGTTCTGTGTGCTGTTTGACGACCGGTCTACATCCTATGTTGAGGTTCTGTGTGCTGTTTGACGACGGTCTACACGCTATGTTGAGGTTCTGTGTGCTGTTTGACGACCGGTCTACATCCTATGTAGAGGTTCTGTGTGCTGTTTGACGACCAGTCTACATCCTATGTTGAGGTTCTGTGTGCTGTTTGACGACCAGTCTACACGCTATGTTGATGTCTGTGTGCTGTTTGACGACCGGTCTACACGCTATGTTGAGGTTCTGTGTGCTGTTTGACGACCGGTCTACATCCTATGTAGAGGTTCTGTGTGCTGTTTGACGACCGGTCTACATCCTATGTTGAGGTTCTGTGTGCTGTTTGACGACCGGTCTACATCCTATGTTGTTGTCTGTGTGCTGTTTGACGACCGGTCTATATGCTATGTTGTTGTCTTTGTGCTGTTTGACGACCGGTCTACACGCTATGTTGAGGTTCTGTGTGCTGTTTGACGACTGGTCTACATCCTATGTAGAGGTTCTGTGTGCTGTTTGATGACCGGTCTACATCCTATGTTGAGGTTCTGTGTGCTGTTTGACGACCGGTCTACACGCTATGTAGAGGTTCTGTGTGCTGTTTGACGACTGTTGAGGTTTGACGACTGTTGAGGTTCTGTGTGCTGTTTGACGACCGGTCTACTCACTATGATGAGGTAATGTGTGCTGTTTGATGACCGGTCTACACCCTATGTAGAGGTTCTGTGTGCTGTTTGACGACCGGTCTACAAGCTATGTTGTTGTCTGTGTGCTGTTTGACGACCGGTCTACACGCTTTGTTGAGGTTCTGTGTGCTGTTTGACGACTGGTCTACATCGTATGTAGAGGTTCTGTGTGCTGTTTGACGACCGGTCTACATCCTATGTTGAGGTTCTGTGTGCTGTTTGACGACCGGTCTACATCCTATGTTGAGGTTCTGTGTGCTGTTTGACGACGGTCTACACGCTATGTTGAGGTTCTGTGTGCTGTTTGACGACCGGTCTACATCCTATGTAGAGGTTCTGTGTGCTGTTTGACGACCAGTCTACATCCTATGTTGAGGTTCTGTGTGCTGTTTGACGACCGGTCTACACGCTATGTAGAGGTTCTGTGTGCTGTTTGACGACTGTTGAGGTTTGACGACTGTTGAGGTTCTGTGTGCTGTTTGACGACCGGTCTACTCACTATGATGAGGTAATGTGTGCTGTTTGATGACCGGTCTACACCCTATGTTGAGGTTCTGTGTGCTGTTTGACGACCGGTCTACACGCTATGTTGTTGTCTGTGTGCTGTTTGACGACCGGTCTACACGCTATATTGTTGTCTGTGTGCTGTTCGACGACCGGTCTACGCAATGTTGAGGTTCTGTGTGCTGTTTGACGACCGGTCTACATCCTATATTGAGGTTCTGTGTGCTGTTTGACGACCAGTCTACATCCTATGTTAAGGTTCTGTGTGCTGTTTGACGACCGGTCTACATCCTATGTTAAGGTTCTGTGTGCTGTTTGACGACCGGTCTACATCCTATGTTGAGGTTCTGTGTGCTGCTTGACGACTAGTCTACACGCTATGATGAGGTTCTGTGTGCTGTTTGATGACTAGTCTACACGCTATGTTGAGGTTCTGTGTGCTGTTTGACGACCGGTCTACATCCTATGTAGAGGTTCTCTGTGCTGTTTGACGACCGGTCTACATCCTATGTTGAGGTTCTGTGTGCTGTTTGACGACCGGTCTACATCCTATGTTGTTGTCTGTGTGCTGTTTGACGACCGGTCTACACGCTATGTTGTTGTCTGTGTGCTGTTTGACGACCGGTCTACACGCTATGTTGAGGTTCTGTGTGCTGTTTGACGATTGGGTTACACGCTATGATGAGGTTCTGTGTGCTGTTTGACGACTAGTCTACACGCTATGATGAGGTTCTGTGTGCTGTTTGACGACTGGTCTACACGCTATGATGAGGTTCTGTGTGCTGTTTGACGACCGGTCTACATCCTATGTTGAGGTTCTGTGTGCTGTTTGACGACCGGTCTACATCCTATGATGAGGTTCTGTGTGCTGTTTGACGACTAGTCTACACGCTATGATGAGGTTCTGTGTGCTGTTTGACGACTAGTCTACACGCTATGATGAGGTTCTGTGTGCTGTTTGACGACCAGTCTACACGCTATGATGAGGTTCTGTGTGCTGTTTGACGACCGGTCTACACACTATGATGAGGTTCTGTGTGCTGTTTGACGACTGGTCTACACGCTATGTTGAGGTTCTGTGTGCTGTTTGACGACCGGTCTACATCCTATGTAGAGGTTCTGTGTGCTGTTTGACGACCGGTCTACATCCTATGATGAGGGTCTATGTGCTGCTTGACGACTGGTCTACACGCTATGATGAGGTTCTGTGTGCTGTTTGACGACCGGTCTACATCCTATGTAGAGGTTCTGTGTGCTGTTTGACGACCGGTCTACATCCTATGTAGAGGTTCTGTGTGCTGTTTGACGACCGGTCTACATCCTATGTTGAGGTTATGTGTGCTGTTTGACGACTGGTCTACACGCTATGATGAGGTTCTGTGTGCTGTTTGACGACCGGTCTACACGCTATGGTGAGGTTCTGTGTGCTGTTTGACGACTAGTCTACACGTTATGATGAGGTTCTGTGTGCTGTTTGACGACTGGGTTACACGCTATGATGAGGTTCTGTGTGCTGTTTGACGACTAGTCTACACGCTATGATGAGGTTCTGTGTGCTGTTTGACGACCGGTCTACATCCTATGTTGAGGTTCTGTGTGCTGTTTGACGACCGGTCTACATCCTATGATGAGGTTCTTTGTGCTGCTTGACGACTGGTCTACACGCTATGATGAAGTTCTGTGTGCTGTTTGACGACCGGTCTACATCCTATGTAGAGGTTCTGTGTGCTGTTTGACGACCGGTCTACATCCTATGTAGAGGTTCTGTGTGCTGTTTGACGACCGGTCTACATCCTATGTTGAGGTTCTGTGTGCTGTTTGACGACTAGTCTACACGCTATGATGAGGTTCTGTGCTGTTTGACGACTAGTCTACACGCTATGATGAGGTTCTGTGTGCTGTTTGACGACTGGGTTACACGCTATGATGAGGTTCTGTGTGCTGCTTGACGACTAGTCTACATCCTATGTAGAGGTTCTGTGTGCTGTTTGACGACCGGTCTACACGCTATGATGAGGTTCTGTGTGCTGTTTGACGACTAGTCTACACGCTATGATGAGGTTCTGTGTTCTAGTATTCAAACAAAAATGCTCTGAGAGCACAAAAACCAGGTGTTCCAAGTAAGCAGTTTAAACGAAATGTCATTTAATGACCTATTAAAAATAAATAAGCATGTCACATATCAAAGGCCTATCATCAATCAATAACAAAATTATGCCATGGTAAAAGTTTCTCACAAAATGGATCCCACATCAAGGTCAAAGGTTATAACCTCAGTGTGTGAAATTGGAAACATAACATTTTCAAATGCTGACGAATTAAAAATCACCGATGGATATCCAAAGCATGTTTCAGAAAGATTGATAAAAAATGTGGGAGGGGTTGATTTCAGGACGCAAGTACTGTCAGTCTGTCTGAAATTGGAAAGCCGAGCGCTCTACATCAAGGGCAATACCTCTGAAAATATTAATCCGATCGGTCCCAAAAAAACACATGCGTATCGCCGATGTATCACCCGGGGATTAAAATTTTGTTGTTGTTGGAAATATGGTTTCTTTAATTGGTAATCATTATATGAAGTAACTTTCCGTTGACAGATACATTTATTTCAATTACAAGTTTCACTGTAGTCATAAATAGTATCAAAATAGTCACAGAAACAGAGTTACTTCGTTTCATGATATATGACCCACGAAATTTATTTTCATTTCCAAATTTTAATCTCTCTCTACTCTCTATTTGGTTGTAAAACATGATGATCCGCAGTGAGAGTAACAAGCAAAATTTAATATTAAACGTTTCCCTATGATCGTGTCATTAAATTAGTTTTGTTGGTTTTCTCTCAGTTAAATATCGATAGCAGTTTCTAAAATAATTTCATATGCACGCTTTGTAACAAATAATTTCTGAAACAACGTCATTATAATTATTGTTATACACTGTCGGCCAAAAGAAACGTCTACTAGATATCCTATCAGATTTCTTAAAAACTATAATGAACAGTTTAGCAATATTATAGCATTACGAAGTTGCACCATTTCTGCATAACTTATTTAAATTTCAGAAGTTGTCATGTCTTAAAAGAATATCGATTGTTCAAATGAAACAACATAAATTGTTCAGTTTTCGATCAGTGCTTGATCAGAAAAACATTTGAAACAGATTTTCATACAACCACGTGCACGAGCAACAATACAGGCAAGCATTCACATAAAAGTGATGATGCTACAGATGTACAGATGTACAGATGTACAGATGTACAGATGATTACGGTGCGCAAATTAATCAACCGGGAATAGCGGTCTTAATTTGGCGTGATTTTCATGAATTTCATTGACTCGAATCACTTTTTCCACAATTCCAATGGACTTTCATATTAATTGTTTTCAGCATAACGTGTAGACCACCATTTATTATATTTCAGAAATTATTTTATCTTTCATTTTAAGGAAAATCAAAAACTCATAGACAGGTAACTGACACTGCAATTCAAAATAGCTCATGTCATGTCAAGCTTGAATGATCGCTTGAAATGAATTTTTGTTATTGAAATGAAACATAGCCTCGAAAAGTAAGTGTCTTAACATTCGCGTAATCAAGAATGTTGCATTGGGAGGGGAAACTTGCCAATCAAATGATGACACGTCATGTTTAGGATTGTTATAAATACGTGCATTAAGTGCAACTAACTAAAGCATATTGACACAGGTAAGACATATATATAAATATACAATGTATATAAATAAATTAACTTTACTAACGCTTTGATCCTTGACTTATCATTGTATTGCGTTGTTTTTATCACGGATATCATATTGTTTGTTGAAACTGAAAAGTGAGATTTAATCTTATCATTTTAATAATACATGTACTTCCGTTTAGTATGAAAACTTAATTTGAATTTCTGATATTAAGATCGCCAATCAATTGTTAGAAAAGGGACATGTTTAAAGAAGTATTAGTTTAATTGTACTCTGCACAATTTGATGAGCAAAGTAAATTCAATTATCATATTAGTAATGTACATGACATTGAATTACATCGAGGCACATCGTGTTTATGTATGCTTCACGGGATTTTACAAATAATATTTTCTAAAACACATTTCCCATCCCATATTTCTT